>JANJGN010000340.1:0-619525 GCA_026770705.1 Isurus oxyrinchus | reverse complement strand
TGAGGTTGTTGTTGTTCTTCAATGTTGAGGTTGTTGTTGTTTTTCAATGTTGAGGTTGTTGTTGAATTTGTTGGTGTTTTTCAATGCTGAGGTTGTTGTTGAATTTGTTGCTGTTTTTCAATGTTGAGGTTGTTGTTGTTTTTCAATGTTTAGTTTGTTGTTGCATTTGTTGGTGTTCTTCAAAGTTGAGGTTGTTGTAGTTTTTCAATGTTGAGGTTGTTGTTGAATTTGTTGGTGTTTTTCAATGTCGAGGTTGTTGTTGAATTTGTTGGTGTTTTTCAATGTTGAAGTTGTTGTTGAATTTGTATGTGTTTTTCAATGTTGAGGTTGTTGTTGAATTTGTTGGTGTTTTTCAATGTTGAGGTTGTTGTTGTTTTTAAATGTTGAGGTTGTTGTTGTATTTGTTGGTGTTTTTCAGTTTTGAGGTTGTTGTTGTTTTTCAATGTTGAGGTTGTTGTTGAATTTGTTGGTTTTTTTCCATGTTGAGGTTGTTGTTGTTTTTCAAAGTTGAGGTTGTTGTTAAATTTGTTGGTGTTTTTCAATGTTGAGGTTGTTGTTGAATTTGTTGGTGTTTTTCATTGTTGAGGTTGTTGTTGAATTTGTTGGTGTTTTTCAATGTTGAGGTTGTTGTTGTTTTTCAATGTTGAGGTTGTTGTTGAATTTGTTGGTGTTTTTCAATGTTGAGGTTGTTGTTGTTTTTCAGTGTTGAGGTTGTTGTTGAATTTTTTGGTGTTTTTCAATTTCGAGGTTGTTGTTGAATTTGTTGGTGTTTTTCCATGTTGAAGTTGTTGTTGAATTTGTTGGTGTTTTTCAATGTTGAGGTTGTTGTTGAATTTGTTGGTGTTTTTCAATGTTGAGGTTGTTGTTGTTTTTCAATGTTGAGGTTGTTGTTGTTTTTCGATGTTGAGGTTGTTGTTGAATTTGTTGGTGTTTTTCAATGTTGAGGTTGTTGTTGTTTTTCAATGTTGAGGTTGTTGTTGTATTTTTTGGTGCTTTTCAATGTTGAGGTTGTTGTAGTTTTTCAATGTTGAGGTTGTTGTTGAATTTGTTGGTGTTTTTCAATGTCTAGGTTGATGTTGAATTTGTTGGTGTTTTTCAATGTTGAAGTTGTTGTTGAATTTGTTGGTGTTTTTCATTGCTGAGGTTGTTGTTGAATTTGTTGGTGTTTTTCAATGTTGAGGTTGTTGTTGTCTTTAAATGTTGAGGTTGTTGTTGAATTTGTTGGTGTTTTTCAATTTTGAGGTTGTTGTTGTTTTTCAATGTTGAGGTTGTTGTTGAATTTGTTGGTGTTTTTCCATGTTGAGGTTGTTGTTGTTTTTCAAAGTTGAGGTTGTTTTTAAATTTGTTGGTGTTTTTCAATGTTGAGGTTGCTGTTGAATTTGTTGGTGTTTTTCATTGTTGAGGTTGTTGTTGAATTTGTTGGTGTTTTTCAATGTTGAGGTTGTTGTTGTTTTTCAATGTTGAGGTTGTTGTTGAATTTGTTGGTGTTTTTCAATGACGAGGTTGTTGTTGTTTTTCAATATTGAGGTTGTTGTTGAATTTGTTGGTGTTTTTCAATGTTGAGGTTGTTGTTGAATTTGTTGGTGTTTTTCAATGTTGAGGTTATTGTTGAATTTGTTGGTGTTTTTCAATGTTGAGGTTGTTGTTGTTTTTAAATGTTGAGGTTGTTGTTGAATTTGTTGGTGTTTTTCAGTTTTGAGGTTGTTGTTGTTTTTCAATGTTGAGGTTGTTGTTGAATTTGTTGGTTTTTTTCCATGTTGAGGTTGTTGTTGTTGTTCAAAGTTGAGGTTGTTGTTAAATTTGTTGGTGTTTTTCAATGTTGAGGTTGTTGTTGAATTTGTTGGTGTTTTTCATTGTTGAGGTTGTTGTTGAATTTGTTGGTGTTTTTCAATGTTGAGGTTGTTGTTGTTTTTCAATGTTGAGGTTGTTGTTGAATTTGTTGGTGTTTTTCAATGTTGAGGTTGTTGTTGTTTTTCAATGTTGAGGTTGTTGTTGAATTTGTTGGTGTTTTTCAATTTCGAGGTTGTTGTTGAATTTGTTGGTGTTTTTCAATGTTGAAGTTGTTGTTGAATTTGTTGGTGTTTTTCAATGTTGAGGTTGTTGTTGTTTTTCAATGTTGAGGTTGTTGTTGAATTTGTTGGTGTTTTTCAATGTTGAGGTTGTTGTTGTTTTTCAATGTTGAGGTTGTTGTTGTTTTTCGATGTTGAGGTTGTTGGTGAATTTGTTGGTGTTTTTCAATGTTGAGGTTGTTGTTGTTTTTCAATGTTGAGGTTGTTGTTGTATTTGTTGGTGCTTTTCAATGTTGAGGTTGTTGTAGTTTTTCAATGTTCAGGTTGTTGTTGAATTTGTTTGTGTTTTTCAATGTTGAGGTTCTTGTTGTTTTTCAATGTTGAGGTCGTTGTTGAATTTGTTGGTGTTTTTCAATGCTGAGGTTGTTGTTGAATTTGTTGCTGTTTTTCAATGTTGAGGTTTTTGTTGTTTTTCAATGTTTAGCTTGTTGTTGTATTTGTTGGTGTTTTTCAATGTTGAGGTTGTTGTACTTTTTCAATGTTGAGGTTGTTGTTGAATTTGTTGTTGTTTTTCAAACTTGAGGTTGTTGTTAAATTTGTTGGTGTTTTTCAATGTTGAGGTTGTTGTTGAATTTGTTGGTGTTTTTCATTGTTGAGGTTGTTGTTGAATTTGTTGGTGTTTTTCAATATTGAGGTTGTTGTTGTTTTTCAATGTTGAGGTTGTTGTTGAATTTGTTGGTGTTTTTCAATGTTGAGGTTGTTGTTGTTTTTCAATGTTGAGGTTGTTGTTGAATTTGTTGGTGTTTTTCATTGTTGAAGTTGTTGTTGAATTTGTTGGTGTTTTTCAATGTTGAGGTTGTTGTTGTTTTTCAATGTTGAGGTTGTTGTTGAATTTGTTGGTGTTTTTCAATGTTGAGGTTGTTGTTGTTTTTCAATGTTGAGGTTGTTGTAGTTTTTCAATGTTGAGGTTGTTGTTGAATTTGTTGGTGTTTTTCAATGTCGAGGTTGTTGTTGAATTTGTTGGTGTTTTTCAATGTTGAAGTTGTTGTTGAATTTGTACGTGTTTTTCAATGTTGAGGTTGTTGTTGAATTTGTTGGTGTTTTTCAATGTTGAGGTTGTTGTTGTTTTTAAATGTTGAGGTTGTTGTTGTATTTGTTGGTGTTTTTCAGTTTTGAGGTTGTTGTTGTTTTTCAATGTTGAGGTTGTTGTTGAATTTGTTGGTTTTTTTCCATGTTGAGGTTGTTGTTGTTGTTCAAAGTTGAGGTTGTTGTTAAATTTGTTGGTGTTTTTCAATGTTGAGGTTGTTGTTGAATTTGTTGGTGTTTTTCATTGTTGAGGTTGTTGTTGAATTTGTTGGTGTTTTTCAATGTTGAGGTTGTTGTTGTTTTTCAATGTTGAGGTTGTTGTTGAATTTGTTGGTGTTTTTCAATGTTGAGGTTGTTGTTGTTTTTCAGTGTTGAGGTTGTTGTTGAATTTTTTGGTGTTTTTCAATTTCGAGGTTGTTGTTGAATTTGTTGGTGTTTTTCCATGTTGAAGTTGTTGTTGAATTTGTTGGTGTTTTTCAATGTTGAGGTTGTTGTTGAATTTGTTGGTGTTTTTCAATGTTGAGGTTGTTGTTGTTTTTCAATGTTGAGGTTGTTGTTGTTTTTCGATGTTGAGGTTGTTGTTGAATTTGTTGGTGTTTTTCAATGTTGAGGTTGTTGTTGTTTTTCAATGTTGAGGTTGTTGTTGTATTTTTTGGTGCTTTTCAATGTTGAGGTTGTTGTAGTTTTTCAATGTTGAGGTTGTTGTTGAATTTGTTGGTGTTTTTCAATGTCTAGGTTGATGTTGAATTTGTTGGTGTTTTTCAATGTTGAAGTTGTTGTTGAATTTGTTGGTGTTTTTCATTGCTGAGGTTGTTGTTGAATTTGTTGGTGTTTTTCAATGTTGAGGTTGTTGTTGTCTTTAAATGTTGAGGTTGTTGTTGAATTTGTTGGTGTTTTTCAATTTTGAGGTTGTTGTTGTTTTTCAATGTTGAGGTTGTTGTTGAATTTGTTGGTGTTTTTCCATGTTGAGGTTGTTGTTGTTTTTCAAAGTTGAGGTTGTTTTTAAATTTGTTGGTGTTTTTCAATGTTGAGGTTGTTGTTGAATTTGTTGGTGTTTTTCATTGTTGAGGTTGTTGTTGAATTTGTTGGTGTTTTTCAATGTTGAGGTTGTTGTTGTTTTTCAATGTTGAGGTTGTTGTTGAATTTGTTGGTGTTTTTCAATGACGAGGTTGTTGTTGTTTTTCAATATTGAGGTTGTTGTTGAATTTGTTGGTGTTTTTCAATGTTGAGGTTGTTGTTGAATTTGTTGGTGTTTTTCAATGTTGAGGTTGTTGTTGAATTTGTTGGTGTTTTTCATTGTTGAGGTTGTTGTTGAATTTGTTGGTGTTTTTCAATGTTGAGGTTGTTGTTGTTTTTCAATGTTGAGGTTGTTGTTGAATTTGTTGGTGTTTTTCAATGTTGAGGTTGTTGTTGTTTTTCAATGTTGAGGTTGTTGTTGAATTTGTTGGTGTTTTTCAATTTCGAGGTTGTTGTTGAATTTGTTGGTGTTTTTCAATGTTGAAGTTGTTGTTGAATTTGTTGGTGTTTTTCAATGTTGAGGTTGTTGTTGTTTTTCAATGTTGAGGTTGTTGTTGAATTTGTTGGTGTTTTTCAATGTTGAGGTTGTTGTTGTTTTTCAATGTTGAGGTTGTTGTTGTTTTTCGATGTTGAGGTTGTTGGTGAATTTGTTGGTGTTTTTCAATGTTGAGGTTGTTGTTGTTTTTCAATGTTGAGGTTGTTGTTGTATTTGTTGGTGCTTTTCAATGTTGAGGTTGTTGTAGTTTTTCAATGTTGAGGTTGTTGTTGAATTTGTTTGTGTTTTTCAATGTTGAGGTTCTTGTTGTTTTTCAATGTTGAGGTCGTTGTTGAATTTGTTGGTGTTTTTCAATGCTGAGGTTGTTGTTGAATTTGTTGCTGTTTTTCAATGTTGAGGTTTTTGTTGTTTTTCAATGTTTAGCTTGTTGTTGTATTTGTTGGTGTTTTTCAATGTTGAGGTTGTTGTACTTTTTCAATGTTGAGGTTGTTGTTGAATTTGTTGGTGTTTTTCAAAGTTGAGGTTGTTGTTAAATTTGTTGGTGTTTTTCAATGTTGAGGTTGTTGTTGAATTTGTTGGTGTTTTTCATTGTTGAGGTTGTTGTTGAATTTGTTGGTGTTTTTCAATATTGAGGTTGTTGTTGTTTTTCAATGTTGAGGTTGTTGTTGAATTTGTTGGTGTTTTTCAATGTTGAGGTTGTTGTTGTTTTTCAATGTTGAGGTTGTTGTTGAATTTGTTGGTGTTTTTCAATTTCGAGGTTGTTGTTGAATTTGTTGGTGTTTTTCATTGTTGAAGTTGTTGTTGAATTTGTTGGTGTTTTTCAATGTTGAGGTTGTTGTTGTTTTTCAATGTTGAGGTTGTTGTTGAATTTGTTGGTGTTTTTCAATGTTGAGGTTGTTGTTGTTTTTCAATGTTGAGGTTGTTGTTGTTTTTCGATGTTGAGGTTGTTGGTGAATTTGTTGGTGTTTTTCAATGTTGAGGTTGTTGTTGTTTTTCAATGTTGAGGTTGTTGTTGTATTTGTTGGTGCTTTTCAAAGTTGAGGTTGTTGTAGTTTTTCAATGTTGAGGTTGTTGTTGAATTTGTTTGTGTTTTTCAATGTCGAGGTTGTTGTTGAATTTGTTGGTGTTTTTCAATGTTGAAGTTGTTGTTGAAGTTGTTGGTGTTTTTCAATGTTGAGGTTGTTGTTGATTTTCAATGTTGAGGTTCTTGTTGAATTTGTTGGTGTTTTTCAATGTTGAGGTTGTTGTTGTTTTTCAATGTCGTGGTTGTTGTTGAATTTGTTGGTGTTTTTCAATGTCGAGGTTGTTGTTGAATTTGTTGGTGTTTTTCAATGTTGAGGTTGTTGTTGAATTTGTTGGTGTTTTACAATGTTGAGGTCGTTGTTGAATTTGTTGGCGTTTTTAAATGTTGAGGTTGTTGTTGAATTTGTTGGTGTTTTTCAATCTTGAAGTTGTTGTTGAATTTGTTGGTGTTTTTCAATGTTGAGGATGTTGTTGTTTTTCAATGTTGAGGTTGTTGTTGAATTTATTGGTGTTTTTCAATTTTGAGGTTGTTGTTGTTTTTCAATGTTGAGGTTGTTGTTGTTTTTCAATGTTGAGGTTGTTTTTGAATTTTTTGGTGTTTTTCAATGTTGAGGTTGTTGTTGTTTTTCAATGTTGAGGTTGTTGTTGTCTTTAAATGTTGAGGTTGTTGTTGAATTTGTTGGTGTTTTTCAATTTTGAGGTTGTTGTTGTTTTTCAATGTTGAGGTTGTTGTTGAATTTGTTGGTGTTTTTCATTGTTGAGGTTGTTGTTGAATTTGTTGGTGTTTTTCAATGTTGAGGTTGTTGTTGTTTTTCAATGTTGAGGTTGTTGTTGAATTTGTTGGTGTTTTTCAATGTTGAGGTTGTTGTTGTTTTTCAATATTGAGGTTGTTGTTGAATTTGTTGGTGTTTTTCAATGTTGAGGTTGTTGTTGAATTTGTTGGTGTTTTTCAATGTTGAGGTTATTGTTGAATTTGTTGGTGTTTTTCAATGTTGAGGTTGTTGTTGTTTTTAAATGTTGAGGTTGTTGTTGAATTTGTTGGTGTTTTTCAGTTTTGAGGTTTTTGTTGTTTTTCAATGTTGAGGTTGTTGTTGAATTTGTTGGTTTTTTTCCATGTTGAGGTTGTTGTTGTTGTTCAAAGTTGAGGTTGTTGTTAAATTTGTTGGTGTTTTTCAATGTTGAGGTTGTTGTTGAATTTGTTGGTGTTTTTCATTGTTGAGGTTGTTGTTGAATTTGTTGGTGTTTTTCAATGTTGAGGTTGTTGTTGTTTTTCAATGTTGAGGTTGTTGTTGAATTTGTTGGTGTTTTTCAATGTTGAGGTTGTTGTTGTTTTTCAATGTTGAGGTTGTTGTTGAATTTGTTGGTGTTTTTCAATTTCGAGGTTGTTGTTGAATTTGTTGGTGTTTTTCAATGTTGAAGTTGTTGTTGAATTTGTTGGTGTTTTTCAATGTTGAGGTTGTTGTTGTTTTTCAATGTTGAGGTTGTTGTTGAATTTGTTGGTGTTTTTCAATGTTGAGGTTGTTGTTGTTTTTCAATGTTGAGGTTGTTGTTGTTTTTCGATGTTGATGTTGTTGGTGAATTTGTTGGTGTTTTTCAATGTTGAGGTTGTTGTTGTTTTTCAATGTTGAGGTTGTTGTTGTATTTGTTGGTGCTTTTCAATGTTGAGGTTGTTGTAGTTTTTCAATGTTGAGGTTGTTGTTGAATTTGTTTGTGTTCTTCAATGTTGAGGTTCTTGTTGTTTTTCAATGTTGAGGTCGTTGTTGAATTTGTTGGTGTTTTTCAATGCTGAGGTTGTTGTTCAATTTGTTGCTGTTTTTCAATGTTGAGGTTGTTGTTGTTTTTCAATGTTTAGTTTGTTGTTGTATTTGTTGGTGTTTTTCAATGTTGAGGTTGTTGTAGTTTTTCAATGTTGAGGTTGTTGTTGAATTTGTTGGTGTTTTTCAAAGTTGAGGTTGTTGTTAAATTTGTTGGTGTTTTTCAATGTTGAGGTTGTTGTTGAATTTGTTGGTGTTTTTCATTGTTGAGGTTGTTGTTGAATTTGTTGGTGTTTTTCAAAGTTGAGGTTGTTGTTGTTTTTCAATGTTGAGGTTGTTGTTGAATTTGTTGGTGTTTTTCAATGTTGAGGTTGTTGTTGTTTTTCAATGTTGAGGTTGTTGTTGAATTTGTTGGTATTTTTCAATTTCGAGGTTGTTGTTGAATTTGTTGGTGTTTTTCAATGTTGAAGTTGTTGTTGAATTTGTTGGTGTTTTTCAATGTTGAGGTTGTTGTTGTTTTTCAATGTTGAGGTTGTTGTTGAATTTGTTGGTGTTTTTCAATGTTGAGGTTGTTGTTGTTTTTCAATGTTGAGGTTGTTGTTGTTTTTCGATGTTGAGGTTGTTGGTGAATTTGTTGGTTTTTTTCAATGTTGAGGTTGTTGTTGTTTTTCAATGTTGAGGTTGTTGTTGTATTTGTTGGTGCTTTTCAATGTTGAGGTTGTTGTAGTTTTTCAATGTTGAGGTTGTTGTTGAATTTGTTTGTGTTTTTCAATGTCGAGGTTGTTGTTGAATTTGTTGGTGTTTTTCAATGTTGAAGTTGTTGTTGATTTTCAATGTTGAGGTTGTTGTTGAATTTGTTGGTGTTTTTCAATGTTGAGGTTGTTGTTGTTTTTCAATGTCGTGGTTGTTGTTGAATTTGTTGGTGTTTTTCAATGTCGAGGTTGTTGTTGAATTTGTTGGTGTTTTTCAATGTTGAGGTTGTTGTTGAATTTGTTGGTGTTTTACAATGTTGAGGTCGTTGTTGAATTTGTTGGCGTTTTTAAATGTTGAGGTTGTTGTTGAATTTGTTGGTGTTTTTCAATGTTGAGGTTGTTGTTCAATTTGTTGGTGTTTTTCAATGTCGAGGTTGTTGTTGAATTTGTTGGTTTTTTTCAATCTTGAAGTTGTTGTTGAATTTGTTGGTGTTTTTCAATGTTGAGGTTGTTGTTGTTTTTCAATGTTGAGGTTGTTGTTGAATTTATTGGTGTTTTTCAATTTTGAGGTTGTTGTTGTTTTTCAATGTTGAGGTTGTTGTTGTTTTTCAATGTTGAGGTTGTTTTTGAATTTGTTGGTGTTTTTCAATGTTGAGGTTGTTGTTGTTTTTCAATGTTGAGGTTGTTGAATTTGTTGGTGTTTTTCAATGTTGAGGTTGTTGTTGTTTTTCAATGTTGCGGTTGTTGTTGAATTTGTTGGTGTTTTTCAATGCTGAGGTTGTTGTTGAATTTGTTGCTGTTTTTCAATGTTGAGGTTGTTGTTGTTTTTCAATGTTTAGTTTGTTGTTGCATTTGTTGGTGTTTTTCAAAGTTGAGGTTGTTGTTGTTTTTCAAAGTTGAGGTTGTTGTTGAATTTGTTGGTGTTTTTCAATGTCGAGGTTGTTGTTGAATTTGTTGGTGTTTTTCAATGTTGACGTTGTTGTTGAATTTGTATGTGTTTTTCAATGTTGAAGTTGTTGTTGAATTTGTTGGTGTTTTTCAATGTTGAGGTTGTTGTTGTTTTTAAATGTTGAGGTTGTTGTTGAATTTGTTGGTGTTTTTCAGTTTTGAGGTTGTTGTTGTTTTTCAATGTTGAGGTTGTTGTTGAATTTGTTGGTTTTTTTCCATGTTGAGGTTGTTGTTGTTTTTCAAAGTTGAGATTGTTGTTAAATTTGTTGGTGTTTTTCAATGTTGAGGTTGTTGTTGAATTTGTTGGTGTTTTTCATTGTTGAGGTTGTTGTTGAATTTGTGGGTGTTTTTCAATGTTGAGGTTGTTGTTGTTTTTCAATGTTGAGGTTGTTGTTGAATTTGTTGGTGTTTTTCAATGTTGAGGTTGTTGTTGTTTTTCAATGTTGAGGTTGTTGTTGAATTTTTTGGTGTTTTTCAATTTCGAGGTTGTTGTTGAATTTGTTGGTGTTTTTCCATGTTGAAGTTGTTGTTGAATTTGTTGGTGTTTTTCAATGTTGAGGTTGTTGTTGTTTTTCAATGTTGAGGTTGTTGTTGAATTTGTTGGTGTTTTTCAATGTTGAGGTTGTTGTTGTTTTTCAATGTTGAGGTTGTTGTTGTTTTTCGATGTTAAGGTTGTTGTTGAATTTGTTGGTGTTTTTCAATGTTGAGGTTGTTGTTGTTTTTCAATGTTGACGTTGCTGTTGTATTTTTTGGTGCTTTTCAATGTTGAGGTTGTTGTAGTTTTTCAATGTTGAGGCTGTTCTTGAATTTGTTGGTGTTTTTCAATGTCGAGGTTGATGTTGAATTTGTTGGTGTTTTTCAATGTTGAAGTTGTTGTTGAATTTGTTGGTGTTTTTCATTGCTGAGGTTGTTGTTGAATTTGTTGGTGTTTTTCAATGTTGAGGTTGTTGTTGTCTTTAAATGTTGAGGTTGTTGTTGAATTTGTTGGTGTTTTTCAATTTTGAGGTTGTTGTTGTTTTTCAATGTTGAGGTTGTTGTTGAATTTGTTGGTGTTTTTCCATGTTGAGGTTGGTGTTGTTTTTCAAAGTTGAGGTTGTTTTTAAATTTGTTGGTGTTTTTCAATGTTGAGGTTGTTGTTGAATTTGTTGGTGTTTTTCATTGTTGAGGTTGTTGTTGAATTTGTTGGTGTTTTTCAATGATGAGGTTGTTGTTGTTTTTCAATGTTGAGGTTGTTGTTGAATTTGTTGGTGTTTTTCAATGTTGAGGTTGTTGTTGTTTTTCAATATTGAGGTTGTTGTTGAATTTGTTGGTGTTTTTCAATGTTGAAGTTGTTGTTGAATTTGTTGGTGTTTTTCAATGTTGAGGTTATTGTTGAATTTGTTGGTGTTTTTCAAAGTTGAGGTTGTTGTTGTTTTTAAATGTTGAGGTTGTTGTTGAATTTGTTGGTGTTTTTCAGTTTTGAGGTTGTTGTTGTTTTTCAATGTTGAGGTTGTTGTTGAATTTGTTGGTTTTTTTCCATGTTGAGGTTGTTGTTGTTGTTCAAAGTTGAGGTTGTTGTTAAATTTGTTGGTGTTTTTCAATGTTGAGGTTGTTGTTGAATTTGTTGGTGTTTTTCATTGTTGAGGTTGTTGTTGAATTTGTTGGTGTTTTTCAATGTTGAGGTTGTTGTTGTTTTTCAATGTTGAGGTTGTTGTTGAATTTGTTGGTGTTTTTCAATGTTGAGGTTGTTGTTGTTTTTCAATGTTGAGGTTGTTGTTGAATTTGTTGGTGTTTTTCAATTTCGAGGTTGTTGTTGAATTTGTTGGTGTTTTTCAATGTTGAAGTTGTTGTTGAATTTGTTGGTGTTTTTCAATGTTGAGGTTGTTGTTGTTTTTCAATGTTGAGGTTGTTGTTGAATTTGTTGGTGTTTTTCAATGTTGAGGTTGTTGTTGTTTTTCAATGTTGAGGTTGTTGTTGTTTTTCGATGTTGAGGCTGTTGGTGAATTTGTTGGTGTTTTTCAATGTTGCGGTTGTTGTTGTTTTTCAATGTTGAGGTTGTTGTTGTATTTGTTGGTGCTTTTCAATGTTGAGGTTGTTGTAGTTTTTCAATGTTGAGGTTGTTGTTGAATTTGTTTGTGTTTTTCAATGTTGAGGTTCTTGTTGTTTTTCAATGTTGAGGTCGTTGTTGAATTTGATGGTGTTTTTCAATGTCGAGGTTGTTGTTGAATTTGTTGGTGTTTTTCAATGTTGAAGTTGTTGTTGAATTTGTTGGTGTTTTTCAATGTTGAGGTTGTTGTTGATTTTCAATGTTGAGGTTGTTGTTGAATTTGTTGGTGTTTTTCAATGTTGAGGTTGTTGTTGTTTTTCAATGTCGTGGTTGTTGTTGAATTTGTTGGTGTTTTTCAATGTCGAGGTTGTTGTTGAATTTGTTGCTGTTTTTCAATGTTGAGGTTGTTGTTGAATTTGTTGGTGTTTTACAATGTTGAGGTCGTTGTTGAATTTGTTGGCGTTTTTAAATGTTGAGGTTGTTGTTGAATTTGTTGGTGTTTTTCAATGTTGAGGTTGTTGTTCAATTTGTTGGTGTTTTTCAATGTCGAGGTTGTTGTTGAATTTGTTGCTTTTTTTCAATCTTGAAGTTGTTGTTGAATTTGTTGGTGTTTTTCAATGTTGAGGTTTTTGTTGTTTTTCAATGTTGAGGTTGTTGTTGAATTTATTGGTGTTTTTCAATTTTGAGGTTGTTGTTGTTTTTCAATGTTGAGGTTGTTGTTGTTTTTCAATGTTGAGGTTGTTTTTTAATTTGTTGGTGTTTTTCAATGTTGAGGTTGTTATTGTTTTTCAATGTTGAGGTTGTTGAATTTGTTGGTGTTTTTCAATGTTGAGGTTGTTGTTGTTTTTCAATGTTGCGGTTGTTGTTGAATTTGTTGGTGTTTTTCAATGTTGAGGTTGTTGTTGTTCTTCAATGTTGAGGTTGTTGTTGTTTTTCAATGTTGAGGTTGTTGTTGTTTTTCAATGTTTAGTTTGTTGTTGTATTTGTTGGTGTTTTTCAAAGTTGAGGTTGTTGTAGTTTTTCAATGTTGAGGTTGTTGTTGAATTTGTTGGTGTTTTTCAATGTCGAGGTTGTTGTTGAATTTGTTGGTGTTTTTCAATGTTGAAGTTGTTGTTGAATTTGTATGTGTTTTTCAATGTTGAGGTTGTTGTTGAATTTGTTGGTGTTTTTCAATGTTGAGGTTGTTGTTGTTTTTAAATGTTGAGGTTGTTGTTGAATTTGTTGGTGTTTTTCAGTTTTGAGGTTGTTGTTGTTTTTCCATGTTGAGGTTGTTGTTGAATTTGTTGGTTTTTTTCCATGTTGAGGTTGTTGTTGTTTTTCAAAGTTGAGGTTGTTGTTAAATTTGTTGGTGTTTTTCAATGTTGAGGTTGTTGTTGAATTTGTTGGTGTTTTTCATTGTTGAGGTTGTTGTTGAATTTGTTGGTGTTTTTCAATGTTGAGGTTGTTGTTGTTTTTCAATGTTGAGGTTGTTGTTGAATTTGTTGGTGTTTTTCAATGTTGAGGTTGTTGTTGTTTTTCAATGTTGAGGTTGTTGTTGAATTTTTTGGTGTTTTTCAATTTCGAGGTTGTTGTTGAATTTGTTGGTGTTTTTCCATGTTGAAGTTGTTGTTGAATTTGTTGGTGTTTTTCAATGTTGAGGTTGTTGTTGTTTTTCAATGTTGAGGTTGTTGTTGAATTTGTTGGTGTTTTTCAATGTTGAGGTTGTTGTTGTTCTTCAATGTTGAGGTTGTTGTTGTTTGTCAATGTTGAGGTTGTTGTTGTTTTTCAATGTTTAGTTTGTTGTTGTATTTGTTGGTGTTTTTCAAAGTTGAGGTTGTTGTAGTTTTTCAATGTTGAGGTTGTTGTTGAATTTGTTGGTGTTTTTCAATGTCGAGGTTGTTGTTGAATTTGTTGGTGTTTTTCAATGTTGAAGTTGTTGTTGAATTTGTATGTGTTTTTCAATGTTGAGGTTGTTGTTGAATTTGTTGGTGTTTTTCAACGTTCAGGTTGTTGTTGTTTTTAAATGTTGAGGTTGTTGTTGAATTTGTTGGTGTTTTTCAGTTTTGAGGTTGTTGTTGTTTTTCCATGTTGAGGTTGTTGTTGAATTTGTTGGTTTTTTTCCATGTTGAGGTTGTTGTTGTTTTTCAAAGATGAGGTTGTTGTTAAATTTGTTGTTGTTTTTCAATGTTGAGGTTGTTGTTGAATTTGTTGGTGTTTTTCATTGTTGAGGTTGTTGTTGAATTTGTTGGTGTTTTTCAATGTTGAGGTTGTTGTTGTTTTTCAATGTTGAGGTTGTTGTTGAATTTTTTGGTGTTTTTCAATGTTGAGGTTGTTGTTGTTTTTCAATGTTGAGGTTGTTTTTGAATTTTTTGGTGTTTTTCAATTTCGAGTTTGTTGTTGAATTTGTTGGTGTTTTTCCATGTTGAAGTTGTTGTTGAATTTGTTGGTGTTTTTCAATGTTGAGGTTGTTGTTGTTTTTCAATGTTGAGGTTGTTGTTGAATTTGTTGGTGTTTTTCAATGTTGAGGTTGTTGTTGTTTTTCAATGTTGAGGTTGTTGTTGTTTTTCGATGTTGAGGTTGTTGTTGAATTTGTTGGTGTTTTTCAATGTTGAGGTTGTTGTTGTTTTTCAATGTTGAGGTTGTTGTTGTATTTTTTGGTGCTTTTCAATGTTGAGGTTGTTGTAGTTTTTCAATGTTGAGGTTGTTGTTGAATTTGTTGGTGTTTTTCAATGTCGAGGTTGATGTTGAATTTGCTGGTGTTTTTCAATGTTGAAATTGTTGTTGAATTTGTTGGTGTTTTTCATTGCTGAGGTTGTTGTTGAATTTGTTGGTGTTTTTCAATGTTGAGGTTGTTGTTGTCTTTAAATGTTGAGGTTGTTGTTGAATTTGTTGGTTTTTTTTCAATTTTGAGGTTGTTGTTGTTTTTCAATGTTGAGGTTGTTGTTGAATTTGTTGGTGTTTTTCCATGTTGAGGTTGTTGTTGTTTTTCAAAGGTGAGGTTGTTTTTAAATTTGTTGGTGTTTTTCAATGTTGAGGTTGTTGTTGAATTTGTTGGTGTTTTTCATTGTTGAGGTTGTTGTTGAATTTGTTGGTGTTTTTCAATGTTGAGGTTGTTGTTGTTTTTCAATGTTGAGGTTGTTGTTGAATTTGTTGGTGTTTTTCAATGTTGAGGTTGTTGTTGTTTTTCAATATTGAGGTTGTTGTTGAATTTCTTCGTGTTTTTCAATGTTGAGGTTGTTGTTGAATTTGTTGGTGTTTTTCAATGTTGAGGTTGTTGTTGAATTTGTTGGTGTTTTTCATTGTTGAGGTTGTTGTTGAATTTGTTGGTGTTTTTCAATGTTGAGGTTGTTGTTGTTTTTCAATGTTGAGGTTGTTGTTGAATTTGTTGGTGTTTTTCAATGTTGAGGTTGTTGATGTTTTTCAATGTCGTGGTTGTTGTTGAATTTGTTGGTGTTTTTCAATGCTGAGGTTGTTGTTGAATTTGTTGCTGTTTTTCAATGTTGAGGTTGTTGTTGTTTTTCAATGTTTAGTTTGTTGTTGTATTTGTTGGTGTTTTTCAAAGTTGAGGTTGTTGTAGTTTTTCAATGTTGAGGTTGTTGTTGAATTTGTTGGTGTTTTTCAATGTAGAGGTTGTTGTTGAATTTGTTTGTGTTTTTCAATGTTGAAGTTGTTGTTGAATTTGTATGTGTTTTTCAATGTTGAGGTTGTTGTTGAATTTGTTGGTGTTTTTCAATGTTGAGGTTGTTGTTGTTTTTAAATGTTGAGGTTGTTGTTGAATTTGTTGGTGTTTTTCAGTTTTGAGGTTGTTGTTGTTTTTCAATGTTGAGGTTGTTGTTGAATTTGTTGGTTTTTTTCCATGTTGAGGTTGTTGTTGTTTTTCAAAGTTGAGGTTGTTGTTAAATTTGTTGGTGTTTTTCAATGTTGAGGTTGTTGTTGAATTTGTTGGTGTTTTTCATTGTTGAGGTTGTTGTTGAATTTGTTGGTGTTTTTCAATGTTGAGGTTGTTGTTGTTTTTCAATGTTGAGGTTGTTGTTGAATTTGTTGGTGTTTTTCAATGTTGAGGTTGTTGTTGTTTTTCAATGTTGAGGTTGTTGTTGTTTTTCGATGTTGAGGTTGTTGTTGAATTTGTTGGTGTTTTTCAATGTTGAGGTTGTTGTTGTTTTTCAATGTTGAGGTTGTTGTTGTATTTTTTGGTACTTTTCAATGTTGAGGTTGTTGTAGTTTTTCAATTTTGAGGTTGTTGTTGAATTTGTTGGTGTTTTTCAATGTCGAGGTTGTTGTTGAATTTGTTGGTGTTTTTCAATGTTGAAGTTGTTGTTGAATTTGTTGGTGTTTTTCATTGCTGAGGTTGTTGTTGAATTTGTTGGTGTTTTTCAATGTTGAGGTTGTTGTTGTCTTTAAATGTTGAGGTTGTTGTTGAATTTGTTGGTGTTTTTCAATTTTGAGGTTGTTGTTGTTTTTCAATGTTGAGGTTGTTGTTGAATTTGATGGTGTTTTTCCATGTTGAGGTTGTTGTTGTTTTTCAAAGTTGAGGTTGTTTTTAAATTTGTTGGTGTTTTTCAATGTTGAGGTTGTTGTTGAATTTGTTGGTGTTTTTCATTGTTGAGGTTGTTGTTGAATTTGTTGGTGTTTTTCAATGTTGAGGTTGTTGTTGTTTTTCAATGTTGAGGTTGTTGTTGAATTTGTTGGTGTTTTTCAATGTTGAGGTTGTTGTTGTTTTTCAATATTGAGGTTGTTGTTGAATTTGTTGGTGTTTTTCAATGTTGAGGTTGTTGTTGAATTTGTTGGTGTTTTTCAATGTTGAGGTTGTTGTTGAATTTGTTGGTGTTTTTCATTGTTGAGGTTGTTGTTGAATTTGTTGGTGTTTCTCAATGTTGAGGTTGTTGTTGTTTTTCAATGTTGAGGTTGTTGTTGAATTTGTTGGTGTTTTTCAATGTTGAGGTTGTTGTTGTTTTTCAATGTCGTGGTTGTTGTTGAATTTGTTGGTGTTTTTCAATGTCGAGGTTGTTGTTGAATTTGTTGGTGCTTTTCAATGTTGAGGTTGTTGTTGAATTTGTTGGTGTTTTACAATGTTGAGGTAGTTGTTGAATTTGTTGGCGTTTTTAAATGTTGAGGTTGTTGTTGAATTTGTTGGTGTTTTTCAATGTTGAAGTTGTTGTTGAATTTGTTGGAGTTTTTCAATGTTGAGGTTGTTGTTGTTTTTCAATGTTGAGGTTGTTGTTGAATTTGTTGGTGTTTTTCAATGTTGAGGTTGTTGTTGTTTTTCAATGTTGAGGTTGTTGTTGAATTTGTTGGTGTTTTTCAATGTTGAGGTTGTTGTTGTTTTTCAATATTGAGGTTGTTGTTGAATTTCTTCGTGTTTTTCAATGTTGAGGTTGTTGTTGAATTTGTTGGTGTTTTTCAATGTTGAGGTTGTTGTTGAATTTGTTGGTGTTTTTCATTGTTGAGGTTGTTGTTGAATTTGTTGGTGTTTTTCAATGTTGAGGTTGTTGTTGTTTTTCAATGTTGAGGTTGTTGTTGAATTTGTTGGTGTTTTTCAATGTTGAGGTTGTTGATGTTTTTCAATGTCGTGGTTGTTGTTGAATTTGTTGGTGTTTTTCAATGCTGAGGTTGTTGTTGAATTTGTTGCTGTTTTTCAATGTTGAGGTTGTTGTTGTTTTTCAATGTTTAGTTTGTTGTTGTATTTGTTGGTGTTTTTCAAAGTTGAGGTTGTTGTAGTTTTTCAATGTTGAGGTTGTTGTTGAATTTGTTGGTGTTTTTCAATGTCGAGGTTGTTGTTGAATTTGTTTGTGTTTTTCAATGTTGAAGTTGTTGTTGAATTTGTATGTGTTTTTCAATGTTGAGGTTGTTGTTGAATTTGTTGGTGTTTTTCAATGTTGAGGTTGTTGTTGTTTTTAAATGTTGAGGTTGTTGTTGAATTTGTTGGTGTTTTTCAGTTTTGAGGTTGTTGTTGTTTTTCAATGTTGAGGTTGTTGTTGAATTTGTTGGTTTTTTTCCATGTTGAGGTTGTTGTTGTTTTTCAAAGTTGAGGTTGTTGTTAAATTTGTTGGTGTTTTTCAATGTTGAGGTTGTTGTTGAATTTGTTGGTGTTTTTCATTGTTGAGGTTGTTGTTGAATTTGTTGGTGTTTTTCAATGTTGAGGTTGTTGTTGTTTTTCAATGTTGAGGTTGTTGTTGAATTTGTTGGTGTTTTTCAATGTTGAGGTTGTTGTTGTTTTTCAATGTTGAGGTTGTTGTTGTTTTTCGATGTTGAGGTTGTTGTTGAATTTGTTGGTGTTTTTCAATGTTGAGGTTGTTGTTGTTTTTCAATGTTGAGGTTGTTGTTGTATTTTTTGGTACTTTTCAATGTTGAGGTTGTTGTAGTTTTTCAATTTTGAGGTTGTTGTTGAATTTGTTGGTGTTTTTCAATGTCGAGGTTGTTGTTGAATTTGTTGGTGTTTTTCAATGTTGAAGTTGTTGTTGAATTTGTTGGTGTTTTTCATTGCTGAGGTTGTTGTTGAATTTGTTGGTGTTTTTCAATGTTGAGGTTGTTGTTGTCTTTAAATGTTGAGGTTGTTGTTGAATTTGTTGGTGTTTTTCAATTTTGAGGTTGTTGTTGTTTTTCAATGTTGAGGTTGTTGTTGAATTTGATGGTGTTTTTCCATGTTGAGGTTGTTGTTGTTTTTCAAAGTTGAGGTTGTTTTTAAATTTGTTGGTGTTTTTCAATGTTGAGGTTGTTGTTGAATTTGTTGGTGTTTTTCATTGTTGAGGTTGTTGTTGAATTTGTTGGTGTTTTTCAATGTTGAGGTTGTTGTTGTTTTTCAATGTTGAGGTTGTTGTTGAATTTGTTGGTGTTTTTCAATGTTGAGGTTGTTGTTGTTTTTCAATATTGAGGTTGTTGTTGAATTTGTTGGTGTTTTTCAATGTTGAGGTTGTTGTTGAATTTGTTGGTGTTTTTCAATGTTGAGGTTGTTGTTGAATTTGTTGGTGTTTTTCATTGTTGAGGTTGTTGTTGAATTTGTTGGTGTTTCTCAATGTTGAGGTTGTTGTTGTTTTTCAATGTTGAGGTTGTTGTTGAATTTGTTGGTGTTTTTCAATGTTGAGGTTGTTGTTGTTTTTCAATGTCGTGGTTGTTGTTGAATTTGTTGGTGTTTTTCAATGTCGAGGTTGTTGTTGAATTTGTTGGTGCTTTTCAATGTTGAGGTTGTTGTTGAATTTGTTGGTGTTTTACAATGTTGAGGTAGTTGTTGAATTTGTTGGCGTTTTTAAATGTTGAGGTTGTTGTTGAATTTGTTGGTGTTTTTCAATGTTGAAGTTGTTGTTGAATTTGTTGGAGTTTTTCAATGTTGAGGTTGTTGTTGTTTTTCAATGTTGAGGTTGTTGTTGAATTTGTTGGTGTTTTTCAATGTTGAGGTTGTTGTTGTTTTTCAATGTCGTGGTTGTTGTTGAACTTGTTGGTGTTTTTCAATGTCGAGGTTGTTGTTGAACTTGTTGGTGTTTCTCAATGTTGAGGTTGTTGTTGAATTTGTTGGTGTTTTACAATGTTGAGGTCGTTGTTGAATTTGTTGGCGTTTTTAAATGTTGAGGTTGTTGAATTTGTTGGTGTTTTTCAATGTTGAGGTTGTTGTTCAATTTGTTGGTGTTTTTCAATGTCGAGGTTGTTGTTGAATTTGTTGGTTTTTTTTCAATCTTGAAGTTGTTGTTGAATTTGTTGGTGTTTTTCAATGTTGAGGTTGTTGTTGTTTTTCAATGTTGAGGTTGTTGTTGAATTTATTGGTGTTTTTCAATTTTGAGGTTGTTGTTGTTTTTCAATGTTGAGGTTGTTGTTGTTTTTCAATGTTGAGGTTGTTTTTGAATTTGTTGGTGTTTTTCAATGTTGAGGTTGTTGTTGTTTTTCAATGTTGAGGTTGTTGAATTTGTTGGTGTTTTTCAATGTTGAGGTTGTTGTTGTTTTTCAATGTTGAGGTTGTTGTTGAATTTGTTGGTGTTTTTCAATTTCGAGGTTGTTGTTGAATTTGTTGGTGTTTTTCAATGTTGAAGTTGTTGTTGAATTTGTTGGTGTTTTTCAATGTTGAGGTTGTTGTTGTCTTTAAATGTTGAGGTTGTTGTTGAATTTGTTGGTGTTTTTCAATTTTGAGGTTGTTGTTGTTTTTCAATGTTGAGGTTGTTGTTGAATTTGTTGGTGTTTTTCCATGTTGAGGTTGTTGTTGTTTTTCAAAGTTGAGGTTGTTTTTAAATTTGTTGGTGTTTTTCAATGTTGAGGTTGTTGTTGAATTTGTTGGTGTTTTTCATTGTTGAGGTTGTTGTTGAATTTGTTGTTGTTTTTCAATGTTGAGGTTGTTGTTGTTTTTCAATGTTGAGGTTGTTGTTGAATTTGTTGGTGTTTTTCAATGCTGAGGTTGTTGTTGAATTTGTTGCTGTTTTTCAATGTTGAGGTTGTTGTTGTTTTTCAATGTTTAGTTTGTTGTTGTATTTGTTGATGTTTTTCAATGTTGAGGTTGTTGTAGTTTTTCAATGTTGAGGTTGTTGTTGAATTTGTTGGTGTTTTTCAATGTCGAGGTTGTTGTTGAATTTGTTGGTGTTTTTCAATGTTGAAGTTGTTGTTGAATTTGTATGTGTTTTTCAATGTTGAGGTTGTTGTTGAATTTGTTGGTGTTTTTCAATGTTGAGGTTGTTGTTGTTTTTAAATGTTGAGGTTGTTGTTGAAGTTGTTGGTGTTTTTCAGTTTTGAGGTTGTTGTTGTTTTTCAATGTTGAGGTTGTTGTTGAATTTGTTGGTTTTTTTCCATGTTGAGGTTGTTGTTGTTGTTCAAAGTTGAGGTTGTTGTTAAATTTGTTGGTGTTTTTCAATGTTGAAGTTGTTGTTGAATTTGTTGGTGTTTTTCATTGTTGAGGTTGTTGTTGAATTTGTTGGTGTTTTTCAATGTTGAGGTTGTTGTTGTTTTTCAATGTTGAGGTTGTTGTTGAATTTGTTGGTGTTTTTCAATGTTGAGGTTGTTGTTGTTTTTCAATGTTGAGGTTGTTGTTGAATTTGTTGGTGTTTTTCAATTTCGAGGTTGTTGTTGAATTTCTTGCTGTTTTTCAATGTTGAAGTTGTTGTTGAATTTGTTGGTGTTTTTCAATGTTGAGGTTGTTGTTGTTTTTCAATGTTGAGGTTGTTGTTGAATTTGTTGGTGTTTTTCAATGTTGAGGTTGTTGTTGTTTTTCAATGTTGAGGTTGTTGTTGTTTTTCGATGTTGAGGTTGTTGGTGAATTTGTTGGTGTTTTTCAATGTTTAGGTTGATGTTGAATTTGTTGGTGTTTTTCAATGTTGAAGTTGTTGTTGAATTTGTTGGTGTTTTTCATTGTTGAGGAAGTTGTTGAATTTGTTGGTGTTTTTCAATGTTGAGGTTGTTGTTGTTTTTCAATGTTGAGGTTGTTGTTGTATTTTTTGGTGCTTTTCAATGTTGAGGTTGTTGTAGTTTTTCAATGTTGAGGTTGTTGTTGAATTTGTTGGTGTTTTTCAATGTCGAGGTTGATGTTGAATTTGCTGGTGTTTTTCAATGTTGAGGTTGTTGTTGTCTTTAAATGTTGAGGTTGTTGTTGAATTTGTTGGTGTTTTTCAATTTTGAGGTTGTTGTTGTTTTTCAATGTTGAGGTTGTTGTTGAATTTGTTGGTGTTTTTCCATGTTGAGGTTGTTGTTGTTTTTCAAAGTTGAGGTTGTTTTTAAATTTGTTGGTGTTTTTCAATGTTGAGGTTGTTGTTGAATTTGTTGGTGTTTTTCATTGTTGAGGTTGTTGTTGAATTTGTTGGTGTTTTTCAATGTTGAGGTTGTTGTTGTTTTTCAATATTGAGGTTGTTGTTGAATTTGTTGGTGTTTTTCAATGTTGAGGTTGTTGTTGTTTTTCAATATTGAGGTTGTTGTTGAATTTCTTGTTGTTTTTCAATGTTGAGGTTGTTGTTGAATTTGTTGGTGTTTTTCAATGTTGAGGTTGTTGTTGAATTTGTTGGTGTTTTTCATTGTTGAGGTTGTTGTTGAATTTGTTGGTGTTTTTCAATGTTGAGGTTGTTGTTGTTTTTCAATGTTGAGGTTGTTGTTGAATTTGTTGGTGTTTTTCAATGTTGAGGTTGTTGATGTTTTTCAATGTCGTGGTTGTTGTTGAATTTGTTGGTGTTTTTCAATGCTGAGGTTGTTGTTGAATTTGTTGCTGTTTTTCAATGTTGAGGTTGTTGTTGTTTTTCAATGTTTAGTTTGTTGTTATATTTGTTGGTGTTTTTCAAAGTTGAGGTTGTTGTAGTTTTTCAATGTTGAGGTTGTTGTTGAATTTGTTGGTGTTTTTCAATGTCGAGGTTGTTGTTGAATTTGTTTGTGTTTTTCAATGTTGAAGTTGTTGTTGAATTTGTATGTGTTTTTCAATGTTGAGGTTGTTGTTGAATTTGTTGGTGTTTTTCAATGTTGAGGTTGTTATTGTTTTTAAATGTTGAGGTTGTTGTTGAATTTGTTGGTGTTTTTCAATGTTGAGGTTGTTGTTGTTTTTCAATGTTGATGTTGTTGTTGTTTTTCGATGTTGAGGTTGTTGGTGAATTTGTTGGTGTTTTTCAATGTTTAGGTTGATGTTGAATTTGTTGGTGTTTTTCAATGTTGAAGTTGTTGTTGAATTTGTTGGTGTTTTTCATTGTTGAGGAAGTTGTTGAATTTGTTGGTGTTTTTCAATGTTGAGGTTGTTGTTGTTTTTCAATGTTGAGGTTGTTGTTGTATTTTTTGGTGCTTTTCAATGTTGAGGTTGTTGTAGTTTTTCAATGTTGAGGTTGTTGTTGAATTTGTTGGTGTTTTTCAATGTCGAGGTTGATGTTGAATTTGCTGGTGTTTTTCAATGTTGAAGTTGTTGTTGAATTTGTTGGTGTTTTTCATTGCTGAGGTTGTTGTTGAATTTGTTGGTGTTTTTCAATGTTGAGGTTGTTGTTGTCTTTAAATGTTGAGGTTGTTGTTGAATTTGTTGGTGTTTTTCAATTTTGAGGTTGTTGTTGTTTTTCAATGTTGAGGTTGTTGTTGAATTTGTTGGTGTTTTTCCATGTTGAGGTTGTTGTTGTTTTTCAAAGTTGAGGTTGTTTTTAAATTTGTTGGTGTTTTTCAATGTTGAGGTTGTTGTTGAATTTGTTGGTGTTTTTCATTGTTGAGGTTGTTGTTGAATTTGTTGGTGTTTTTCAATGTTGAGGTTGTTGTTGTTTTTCAATATTGAGGTTGTTGTTGAATTTGTTGGTGTTTTTCAATGTTGAGGTTGTTGTTGTTTTTCAATATTGAGGTTGTTGTTGAATTTCTTGGTGTTTTTCAATGTTGAGGTTGTTGTTGAATTTGTTGGTGTTTTTCAATGTTGAGGTTGTTGTTGAATTTGTTGGTGTTTTTCATTGTTGAGGTGGTTTTTGAATTTGTTGGTGTTTTTCAATGTTGAGGTTGTTGTTGTTTTTCAATGTTGAGGTTGTTGTTGAATTTGTTGGTGTTTTTCAATGTTGAGGTTGTTGATGTTTTTCAATGTCGTGGTTGTTGTTGAATTTGTTGGTGTTTTTCAATGCTGAGGTTGTTGTTGAATTTGTTGCTGTTTTTCAATGTTGAGGTTGTTGTTGTTTTTCAATGTTTAGATTGTTGTTGTATTTGTTGGTGTTTTTCAAAGTTGAGGTTGTTGTAGTTTTTCAATGTTGAGGTTGTTGTTGAATTTGTTGGTGTTTTTCAATGTCGAGGTTGTTGTTGAATTTGTTTGTGTTTTTCAATGTTGAAGTTGTTGTTGAATTTGTTGGTGTTTTTCCATGTTGAGGTTGTTGTTGAATTTGTTGGTGTTTTTCAATGTTGAGGTTGTTATTGTTTTTAAATGTTGAGGTTGTTGTTGAATTTGTTGGTGTTTTTCAGTTTTGAGGTTGTTGTTGTTTTTCAATGTTGAGGTTGTTGTTGAATTTGTTGGTTTTTTTCCATGTTGAGGTTGTTGTTGTTTTTCAAAGTTGAGGTTGTTGTTAAATTTGTTGGTGTTTTTCAATGTTGAGGTTGTTGTTGAATTTGTTGGTGTTTTTCATTGTTGAGGTTGTTGTTGAATTTGTTGGTGTTTTTCAATGTTGAGGTTGTTGTTGTTTTTCAATGTTGAGGTTGTTGTTGAATTTGTTGGTGTTTTTCAATTTTGAGGTTGTTGTTGTTTTTCAATGTTGAGGTTGTTGTTGAATTTGTTGGTGTTTTTCCATGTTGAGGTTGTTGTTGTTTTTCAAAGTTGAGGTTGATGTTTAATTTGTTGGTGTTTTTCAATGTTGAGGTTGTTGTTGAATTTGTTGGTGTTTTTCATTGCTGAGGTTGTTGTTGAATTTGTTGGTGTTTCTCAATGTTGAGGTTGTTGTTGCTTTTCAATGTTGAGGTTGTTGTTGAATTTGTTGGTGTTTTTCAATGTTGAAGTTGTTGAATTTGTTGGTGTTTTTCAATGTTGAGGTTGTTGTTGAATTTGTTGGTGTTTTTCAATGTCGAGGTTGTTGTTGAATTTGTTGGTGTTTTTCAATGTTGAAGTTGTTGTTGAATTTGTTGGTGTTTTCAATGTTGAGGTTGTTGTTGTTTTTCAATGTTGAGGTTGTTGTTGAATTTGTTGGCGTTTTTAAATGTTGAGGTTGTTGAATTTGTTGGTGTTTTTCAATGTTGAGGTTGTTGTTCAATTTGTTGGTGTTTTTCAATGTCGAGGTTGTTGTTGAATTTGTTGGTTTTTTTTCAATCTTGAAGTTGTTGTTGAATTTGTTGGTGTTTTTCAATGTTGAGGTTGTTGTTGTTTTTCAATGTTGAGGTTGTTGTTGAATTTATTGGTGTTTTTCAATTTTGAGGTTGTTGTTGTTTTTCAATGTTGAGGTTGTTGTTGTTTTTCAATGTTGAGGTTGTTTTTGAATTTGTTGGTGTTTTTCAATGTTGAGGTTGTTGTTGTTTTTCAATGTTGAGGTTGTTGAATTTGTTGGTGTTTTTCAATGTTGAGGTTGTTGTTGTTTTTCAATGTTGAGGTTGTTGTTGAATTTGTTGGTGTTTTTCAATTTCGAGGTTGTTGTTGAATTTGTTGGTGTTTTTCAATGTTGAAGTTGTTGTTGAATTTGTTGGTGTTTTTCAATGTTGAGGTTGTTGTTGTCTTTAAATGTTGAGGTTGTTGTTGAATTTGTTGGTGTTTTTCAATTTTGAGGTTGTTGTTGTTTTTCAATGTTGAGGTTGTTGTTGAATTTGTTGGTGTTTTTCCATGTTGAGGTTGTTGTTGTTTTTCAAAGTTGAGGTTGTTTTTAAATTTGTTGGTGTTTTTCAATGTTGAGGTTGTTGTTGAATTTGTTGGTGTTTTTCATTGTTGAGGTTGTTGTTGAATTTGTTGTTGTTTTTCAATGTTGAGGTTGTTGTTGTCTTTAAATGTTGAGGTTGTTGTTGAATTTGTTGGTGTTTTTCAATTTTGAGGTTGTTGTTGTTTTTCAATGTTGAGGTTGTTGTTGAATTTGTTGGTGTTTATCCATGTTGAGGTTGTTGTTGTTTTTCAAAGTTGAGGTTGTTGTTAAATTTGTTGGTGTTTTTCAATGTTGAGGTTGTTGTTGAATTTGTTGTTGTTTTTCATTGTTGATGTTTTTGTTGAATTTGTTGGTGTTTTTCAATGTTGAGGTTGTTGTTGTTTTTCAATGTTGAGGTTGTTGTTGAATTTGTTGGTGTTTTTCAATGTTGAGGTTGTTGTTGTTTTTCAATGTTGAGGTTGTTGTTGAATTTGTTGGTGTTTTTCAATGTTGAGGTTGTTGTTGAATTTGTTGGTGTTTTTCAATGTCGAGGTTGTTGTTGAATTTGTTGGTGTTTTTCAATGTTGAGGTTGTTGTTGAATTTGTTCGTGTTTTACAATGTTGAGGTCGTTGTTGAATTTGTTGGCGTTTTTAAATGTTGAGGTTGTTGTTGAATTTGTTGGTGTTTTTCAATGTTGAGGTTGTTGTTGAATTTGTTGGTGTTTTTCAATGTCGAGGTTGTTGTTGAATTTGTTGGTTTTTTCAATGTTGAAGTTGTTGTTGAATCTGTTGGTGTTTTTCAATGTTGTGGTTGTTGTTGTTTTTCAATGTTGAGGTTGTTGTTGAATTTGTTGGTGTTTTTCAATTTTGAGGTTGTTGTTGTTTTTCAATGTTGAGGTTGTGGTTGAATTTGTTGGTGTTTTTCCATGTTGAGGTTGTTGTTGTTTTTCAAAGTTGAGGTTGATGTTTAATTTGTTGGTGTTTTTCAATGTTGAGGTTGTTGTTGAATTTGTTGGTGTTTTTCATTGTTGAGGTTGTTGTTGAATTTGTTGGTGTTTTTCAATGTTGAGGTTGTTGTTGTTTTTCAATGTTGAGGTTGTTGTTGAATTTGTTGGTGTTTTTCAATGTTGAGGTTGTTGTTGAATTTGTTGGTGTTTTTCAATGTTGAGGTTGTTGTTGTTTTTCAATGTTGAGGTTGTTGTTGAATTTGTTGGTGTTTTTCAATGTTGAGGTTGTTGTTGTTTTTCAATGTTGAGGTTGTTGTTGTTTTTCAATGTTGAGGTTGTTGTTGAATTTGTTGGTGTTTTTCAATGTTGAGGTTGTTGTTGAATTTGTTGCTGTTTTTCAATGTTGAGGTTGTTGTTGTTTTTCAATGTTGATGTTGTTGTTGTATTTGTTGGTGCTTTTCAATGTTGAGGTTGTTGTAGTTTTTCAATGTTGAGGTTGTTGTTGAATTTGTTGGTGTTTTACAATGTTGAGGTCGTTGTTGAATTTGTTGGCGTTTTTAAATGTTGAGGTTGTTGTTGAATTTGTTGGCGTTTTTAAATGTTGAGGTTGTTATTGAATTTGTTGGTGTTTTTCAATGTTGAGGTTGTCGTTGAATTTGTTGGTGTTTTTCAATGTAGAGGTTGTTGTTGAATTTGTTGGTGTTTTTCAAATTTGAGGTTGTTGTTGTTTTTCAATGTTGAGGTTGTTGTTGAATTTGTTGGTGTTTTTCCATGTTGAGGTTGTTGTTGTTTTTGAAAGTTGAGGTTGATGTTTAATTTGTTGGTGTTTTTCAATGTTGAGGTTGTTGTTGAATTTGTTGGTGTTTTTCATTGCTGAGGTTGTTGTTGAATTTGTTGGTGTTTCTCAATGTTGAGGTTGTTGTTGCTTTTCAATGTTGAGGTTGTTGTTGAATTTGTTGGTGTTTTTCAATGTTGAAGTTGTTGAATTTGTTGGTGTGTTTCAATGTTGAAGTTGTTGTTGAATTTGTTGGTGTTTTTCAATGTTGAGGTTGTTGTTGAATTTGTTGGTGTTTTTCAATGTCGAGGTTGTTGTTGAATTTGTTGGTGTTTTTCAATGTTCAGGTTGTTGTTGAATTTGTTGGTGTTTTACAACGTTGAGGTCGTTGTTGAATTTGTTGGCGTTTTTAAATGTTGAGGTTGTTGTTGAATTTGTTGGTGTTTTTCAATGTTGAGGTTGTTGTTGAATTTGTTGGTGTTTTTCAATGTCGAGGTTGTTGTTGAATTTGTTGGTTTTTTCAATGTTGAAGTTGTTGTTGAATCTGTTGTTGTTTTTCAATGTTGAGGTTGTTGTTGAATTTGTTGGTGTTTTTCAATTTTGAGGTTGTTGTTGTTTTTCAATGTTGACGTTGTTGTTGAATTTGTTGGTGTTTTTCCATGTTGAGGTTGTTGTTGTTTTTCAAAGTTGAGGTTGATGTTTAATTTGTTGGTGTTTTTCAATGTTGAGGTTGTTGTTGAATTTGTTGGTGTTTTTCATTGCTGAGGTTGTTGTTGAATTTGTTGGTGTTTCTCAATGTTGAGGTTGTTGTTGCTTTTCAAAGTTGAGGTTGTTGTTGAATTTGTTGGTGTTTTTCAATGTTGAAGTTGTTGAATTTGTTGGTGTTTTTCAATGTTGAGGTTGTTGTTGAATTTGTTGGTGTTTTTCAATGTCGAGGTTGTTGTTGAATTTGTTGGTGTTTTTCAATGTTGAAGTTGTTGTTGAATTTGTTGGTGTTTTTCATTGTTGAGGTTGTTGTTGAATTTGTTGGTGTTTTCAATGTTGAGGATGTTGTTGTCTTTAAATGTTGAGGTTGTTGTTGAATTTGTTGGTGTTTTTCAATTTTGAGGTTGTTGTTTTTCAATGTTGAGGTTGTTGTTGAATTTGTTGGTGTTTTTCCATGTTGAGGTTGTTGTTGTTTTTCAAAGTTGAGGTTGTTGTTAAATTTGTTGGTGTTTTTCAATGTTGAGGTTGTTGTTGAATTTGTTGGTGTTTTTCATTGTTGATGTTTTTGTTGAATTTGTTGGTGTTTTTCAATGTTGAGGTTGTTGTTGTTTTTCAATGTTGAGGTTGTTGTTGAATTTGTTGGTGTTTTTCAATGTTGAGGTTGTTGTTGTTTTTCAATGTTGAGGTTGTTGTTGAATTTGTTGGTGTTTTTCAATTTCGAGGTTGTTGTTGAATTTGTTGGTTTTCTTCAATGTTGAAGTTGTTGTTGAATTTGTTGGTGTTTTTCAATGTTGAGGTTGTTGTTGTTTTTCAATGTTGAGGTTGTTGTTGAATTTGTTGGTGTTTTTCAATCTTGAGGTTGTTGTTGAATTTGTTGGTGTTTTTCAATGTCGAGGTTGTTGTTGAATTTGTTGGTGTTTTTCAATGTTGAGGTTGTTGTTGAATTTGTTCGTGTTTTAGAATGTTGAGGTCGTTGTTGAATTTGTTGGCGTTTTTAAATATTGAAGTTGTTGTTGAATTTGTTGGTGTTTTTCAATGTTGAGGTTGTTGTTGAATTTGTTGGTGTTTTTCAATGTCGAGGTTGTTGTTGAATTTGTTGGTTTTTTCAATGTTGAAGTTGTTGTTGAATCTGTTGGTGTTTTTCAATGTTGTGGTTGTTGTTGTTTTTCAATGTTGAGGTTGTTGTTGAATTTGTTGGTGTTTTTCATTTTTGAGGTTGTTGTTGTTTTTCAATGTTGAGGTTGTTGTTGAATTTGTTGGTGTTTTTCCATGTTGAGGTTGTTGTTGTTTTTCAAAGTTGAGGTTGATGTTTAATTTGTTGGTGTTTTTCAATGTTGAGGTTGTTGTTGAATTTGTTGGTGTTTTTCATTGTTGAGGTTGTTGTTGAATTTGTTGGTGTTTTTCAATGTTGAGGTTGTTGTTGTTTTCAATGTTGAGGTTGTTGTTGAATTTGTTGGTGTTTTTCAATGTTGAGGTTGTTGTTGAATTTGTTGGTGTTTTTCAATGTTGAGGTTGTTGTTGTTTTTCAATGTTGAGGTTGTTGTTGAATTTGTTGGTGTTTTTCAATGTTGAGGTTGTTGTTGTTTTTCAATGTTGAGGTTGTTGTTGTTTTTCAATGTTGAGGTTGTTGTTGAATTTGTTGGTGTTTTTCAATGTTGAGGTTGTTGTTGAATTTGTCGCTGTTTTTCAATGTTGAGGTTGTTGTTGTTTTTCAATGTTGAGGTTGTTTTTGTTTTGTTGGTGCTTTTCAATGTTGAGGTTGTTGTAGTTTTTCAATGTTGAGGTTGTTGTTGAATTTGTTGGTGTTTTTCAATGTCGAGGTTGTTGTTGAATTTGTTGGTGTTTTTCAATGTTGAAGTTGTTGTTGAATTTGTATGTGTTTTTCAATGTTGAGGTTGTTGTTGAATTTGTTGGTGTTTTTCAATGTTGAGGTTGTTGTTGTTTTTAAATGTTGAGGTTGTTGCTGAATTTGTTGGTGTTTTTCAATGTTGAGGTTGTTGTTGAATTTGTTGGTGTTTTTCAATGTTGAGGTTGTTGTTGTTTTTCAATGTTGAGGTTGTTGTTGAATTTGTTGGTGTTTTTCAATGTTGAGGTTGTTGTTGTTTTTCAATGTTGAGGTTGTTGTTGTTTTTCAATGTTGAGGTTGTTGTTGAATTTGTTGGTGTTTTTCAATGTTGAGGTTGTTGTTGAATTTGTTGCTGTTTTTCAATGTTGAGGTTGTTGTTGTTTTTCAATGTTGAGGTTGTTGTTGTATTTGTTGGTGCTTTTCAATGTTGAGGTTGTTGTAGTTTTTCAATGTTGAGGTTGTTGTTGAATTTGTTGGTGTTTTTCAATGTCGAGGTTGTTGTTGAATTTGTTGGTGTTTTTCAATGTTGAAGTTGTTGTTGAATTTGTATGTGTTTTTCAATGTTGAGGTTGTTGTTGAATTTGTTGGTGTTTTTCAATGTTGAGGTTGTTGTTGTTTTTAAATGTTGAGGTTGTTGTTGAATTTGTTGGTGTTTTTCAAGTTTGAGGTTTTTGTAGTTTTTCAATGTTGAGGTTGTTGTTGAATTTGTTGGTGTTTTTCAATGTCGAGGTTGTTGTTGAATTTGTTGGTGTTTTTCAATGTTGAAGTTGTTGTTGAATTTGTTGGTGTTTTACAATGTTGAGGTTGTTGAATGTGTTGGTGTTTTTCAATGTTGAGGTTGTTGTTGTTTTTCAATGTTGAGGTTGTTGTTGAATTTGTTGGTGTTTTTCAATGTTGAGGTTGTTGTTGTTTTTCAATGTTGAGGTTGTTGTTGAATTTGTTGGTGTTTTTCAACGTTGAGGTTGTTGTTGAATTTGTTCGTGTTTTTCAATGCTCAGGTTGTTGTTGTTTTTCAATGTTGAGGTTGTTGTTGAATTTGTTGGTGTTTTTCAATGTTGAGGATGTTGTAGTTTTTCAATGTTGAGGTTGCTGTTGAATGTGTTGATGTTTTTCAATGTTGAGGTTGTTGTTGTTTTTCAATGTTGAGGTTGTCGCTGAATTTGTTGGTGTTTTTCAATGTTGAGGTTGTTGTTGAATTTGTTGGTGTTTCTCAATGTTGAGGTTGTTGTTGTTTTTCAATGTTGAGGTTGTTGTTGAATTTGTTGGTGTTTTTCAACGTTCAGGTTGTTGTTGAATTTATTCGTGTTTTTCAATGCTGAGGTTGTTGTTGTTTTTCAATGTTGAGGTTGTTGTTGAATTTGTTGTTGTTTTTCAATGTTGAGGTTGTTGCAGTTTTTCAATGTTGAGGTTGTTGTTGAATTTGTTGATGTTTTTCAATGTCGAGGTTGTTGTTGAATTTGTTGGTGTTTTTCAATGTTGAAGTTGTTGTTGAATTTGTTGGTGTTTTTCATTGTTGAGGTTGTTGTTGAATTTGTTGGTGTTTCTCAATGTTGAGGTTGTTGTTGCTTTTCAATGTTGAGGTTGTTGTTGAATTTGTTGGTGTTTTTCAATGTTGAAGTTGTTGAATTTGTTGGTGCTTTTCAATGTTGAGGTTGTTGTTGAATTTGTTGGTGTTTTTCAATGTCGAGGTTGTTGTTGAATTTGTTGGTGTTTTTCAATGTTGAAGTTGTTGTTGAATTTGTTGGTGTTTTTCATTGTTGAGGTTGTTGTTGAATTTGTTGGTGTTTTTCATTGTTGAGGTTGTTGTTGAATTTGTTGGTGTTTTTCAATGTTGAGGTTGTTGTTGTTTTTCAATGTTGAGGTTGTTGTTGAATTTGTTGGTGTTTTTCAATGTTGAGGTTGTTATTGTTTTTCAATGTTGAGGTTGTTGTTGAATTTGTTGGTGTTTTTCAATGTTGAGGTTGTTGTTGAATTTGTTGCTGTTTTTCAATGTTGAGGTTGTTGTTGTTTTTCAATGTTGAGGTTGTTGTTGTATTTGTTGGTGCTTTTCAATGTTGAGGTTGTTGTAGTTTTTCAATGTTGAGGTTGTTGTTGAATTTGTTGGTGTTTTTCAATGTCGAGGTTGTTGTTGAATTTGTTGGTGTTTTTCAATGTTGAAGTTGTTGTTGAATTTGTTGGTGTTTTTCAATTTTGAGGTTGTTGTTGTTTTTCAATGTTGAGGTTGTTGTTGGATTTGTTGGTGTTTTTCCATGTTGAGGTTGTTGTTGTTTTTCAAAGTTGAGGTTGTTGTTAAATTTGTTGTTGTTTTTCAATGTTGAGGTTGTTGTTGAATTTGGTGGTGTTTTTCAATGTTGAGGTTGTTGTTGTTTTTCAATGTTGAGGTTGTTGTTGAATTTGTTGGTGTTTTTCAATTTCGAGGTTGTTGTTGAATTTGTTGGTGTTCTTCAATGTTGAAGTTGTTGTTGAATTTGTTGGTGTTTTTCAATGTTGAGGTTGTTGTTGTTTTTCAATGTTGAGGTTGTTGTTGAATTTGTTGGTGTTTTTCAATGTTGAGGTCGTTGTTGAATTTGTTGGTGTTTTTCAATGTCGAGGTTGTTGTTGAATTTGTTGGTTTTTTCAATGTTGAAGTTGTTGTTGAATCTGTTGGTGTTTTTCAATGTTGTGGTTGTTGTTGTTTTTCAATGTTGAGGTTGTTGTTGAATTTGTTGGTGTTTTTCAATGTTGAGGTTGTTGTTGAATTTGTTGCTGTTTTTCAATGTTGAGGTTGTTGTTGTTTTTCAATGTTGAGGTTGTTGTTGTATTTGTTGGTGCTTTTCAATGTTGAGGTTGTTGTAGTTTTTCAATGTTGAGGTTGTTGTTGAATTTGTTGGTGTTTTTCAATGTCGAGGTTGTTGTTGAATTTGTTGGTGTTTTTCAAAGTTGAAGTTGTTGTTGAATTTGTATGTGTTTTTCAATGTTGAGGTTGTTGTTGAATTTGTTGGTGTTTTTCAATGTTGAGGTTGTTGTTGTTTTTAAATGTTGAGGTTGTTGTTGAATTTGTTGGTGTTTTTCAATTTTGAGGTTTTTGTAGTTTTTCAATGTTGAGGTTGTTGTTGAATTTGTTGGTGTTTTTCAATGTCGAGGTTGTTGTTGAATTTGTTGGTGTTTTTCAATGTTGAAGTTGTTGTTGAATTTGTTGGTGTTTTTCAATGTTGAGGTTGTTGAATGTGTTGGTGTTTTTCAATGTTGAGGTTGTTGTTGTTTTTCAATGTTGAGGTTGTTGTTGAATTTGTTGGTGTTTTTCAATGTTGAGGTTGTTGTTGTTTTTCAATGTTGAGGTTGTTGTTGAATTTGTTGGTGTTTTTCAACGTTGAGGTTGTTGTTGAATTTGTTCGTGTTTTTCAATGCTCAGGTTGTTGTTGTTTTTCAATGTTGAGGTTGTTGTTGAATTTGTTGGTGTTTTTCAATGTTGAGGATGTTGTAGTTTTTCAATGTTGAGGTTGTCGCTGAATTTGTTGGTGTTTTTCAATGTTGAGGTTGTTGTTGAATTTGTTGGTTTTTCTCAATGTTGAGGTTGTTGTTGTTTTTCAATGTTGAGGTTGTTGTTGAATTTGTTGGTGTTTTTCAACGTTCAGGTTGTTGTTGAATTTATTCGTGTTTTTCAATGCTGAGGTTGTTGTTGTTTTTCAATGTTGAGGTTGTTGTTGAATTTGTTGGTGTTTTTCAATGTTGAAGTTGTTGTTGAATTTGTTGGTGTTTTTCATTGTTGAGGTTGTTGTTGAATTTGTTGGTGTTTCTCAATGTTGAGGTTGTTGTTGCTTTTCAATGTTGAGGTTGTTGTTGAATTTGTTGGTGTTTTTCAATGTTGAAGTTGTTGAATTTGTTGGTGCTTTTCAATGTTGAGGTTGTTGTTGAATTTGTTGGTGTTTTTCAATGTCGAGGTTGTTGTTGAATTTGTTGGTGTTTTTCAATGTTGAAGTTGTTGTTGAATTTGTTGGTGTTTTTCATTGTTGAGGTTGTTGTTGATTTTGTTGGTGTTTTTCATTGTTGAGGTTGTTGTTGAATTTGTTGGTGTTTTTCAATGTTGAGGTTGTTGTTGTTTTTCAATGTTGAGGTTGTTGTTGAATTTGTTGGTATTTTTCAATGTTGAGGTTGTTATTGTTTTTCAATGTTGAGGTTGTTGAATTTGTTGGTGTTTTTCAATTTCGAGGTTGTTGATGAATTTGTTGGTGTTTTTCAATGTTGAAGTTGCTGTTGAATTTCTTGGTGTTTTTCAATGTTGAGGTTGTTGTTGTTTTTCAATGTTGAGGTTGTTGTTGAATTTGTTGGTGTTTTTCAATGTTGAGGTTGTTGTTGTTTTTCAATGTTGAGGTTGTTGTTGTTTTTCAATGTTGAGGTTGTTGTTGAATTTGTTGGTGTTTTTCAATGTTGAGGTTGTTGTTGTTTTTCAATGTTGAGGTTGTTGTTGTATTTGTTGGTGTTTTTCAATGTTGAGGTTTTTGTAGTTTTTCAATGTTGAGGTTGTTGTTGAATTTGTTGGTGTTTTTCAATGTCGAGGTTTTTGTTGAATTTGTTGGTATTTTTCAATGTTGAAGTTGTTGTTGACTTTGTTGGTGTTTTTCAATGTTGAGGTTGTTGAATTTGTTGGTGTTTTTCAATGTTGAGGTTGTTGTTGTTTTTCAATGTTGAGGTTGTTGTTGAATTTGTTGGTGTTTTTCAATGTTGAGGTTGTTGTTGTTTTTCGATGTTGAGGTTGTTGTTGAATTTGTTGGTGTTTTTCAACGTTGAGGTTGTTGTTGAATTTGTTCGTGTTTTTCAATGCTCAGGTTGTTGTTGTTTTTCAATGTTGAGGTTGTTGTTGAATTTGTTGGTGTTTTTCAATGTTGAGGATGTTGTAGTTTTTCAATGTTGAGGTTGCTGTTGAATGTGTTGATGTTTTTCAATGTTGAGGTTGTTGTTGTTTTTCAATGTTGAGGTTGTTGCTGAATTTGTTGGTGTTTTTCAATGTTGAGGTTGTTGTTGAATTTGTTGGTGTTTCTCAATGTTGAGGTTGTTGTTGTTTTTCAATGTTGAGGTTGTTGTTGAATTTGTTGGTGTTTTTCAACGTTCAGGTTGTTGTTGAATTTATTCGTGTTTTTCAATGTTGAGGTTGTTGTTGTTTTTCAATGTTGAGTTTGTTGTTGAATTTGTTGTTGTTTTTCAATGTTGAGGTTGTTGTAGTTTTTCAATGTTGAGGTTGTTGTTGAATTTGTTGATGTTTTTCAATGTCGAGGTTGTTGTTGAATTTGTTGGTGTTTTTCAATGTTGAAGATGTTGTTGAATTTGTTGGTGTTTTTCATTGTTGAGGTTGTTGTTGAATTTGTTGGTGTTTCTCAATGTTGAGGTTGTTGTTGCTTTTCAATGTTGAGGTTGTTGTTGAATTTGTTGGTGTTTTTCAATGTTGAAGTTGTTGAATTTGTTGGTGCTTTTCAATGTTGAGGTTGTTGTTGAATTTGTTGGTGTTTTTCAATGTCGAGGTTGTTGTTGAATTTGTTGGTGTTTTTCAATGTTGAAGTTGTTGTTGAATTTGTTGGTGTTTTTCATTGTTGAGGTTGTTGTTGAATTTGTTGGTGTTTTTCATTGTTGAGGTTGTTGTTGAATTTGTTGGTGTTTTTCAATGTTGAGGTTGTTGCTGTTTTTCAATGTTGAGGTTGTTGTTGAATTTGTTGGTGTTTTTCAATGTTGAGGTTGTTGTTGTTTTTCAATGTTGAGGTTGTTGTTGAATTTGTTGGTGTTTTTCAACGTTGAGGTTGTTGTTGAATTTGTTCGTGTTTTTCAATGCTCAGGTTGTTGTTGTTTTTCAATGTTGAGGTTGTTGTTGAATTTGTTGGTGTTTTTCAATGTTGAGGATGTTGTAGTTTTTCAATGTTGAGGTTGTCGCTGAATTTGTTGGTGTTTTTCAATGTTGAGGTTGTTGTTGAATTTGTTGGTTTTTCTCAATGTTGAGGTTGTTGTTGTTTTTCAATGTTGAGGTTGTTGTTGAATTTGTTGGTGTTTTTCAACGTTCAGGTTGTTGTTGAATTTATTCGTGTTTTTCAATGCTGAGGTTGTTGTTGTTTTTCAATGTTGAGGTTGTTGTTGAATTTGTTGGTGTTTTTCAATGTTGAAGTTGTTGTTGAATTTGTTGGTGTTTTTCATTGTTTAGGTTGTTGTTGAATTTGTTGGTGTTTCTCAATGTTGAGGTTGTTGTTGCTTTTCAATGTTGAGGTTGTTGTTGAATTTGTTGGTGTTTTTCAATGTTGAAGTTGTTGAATTTGTTGGTGTTTTTCAATGTTGAGGTTGTTGTTGAATTTGTTGGTGTTTTTCAATGTCGAGGTTGTTGTTGAATTTGTTGGTGTTTTTCAATGTTGAAGTTGTTGTTGAATTTGTTGGTGTTTTTCATTGTTGAGGTTGTTGTTGATTTTGTTGGTGTTTTTCATTGTTGAGGTTGTTGTTGAATTTGTTGGTGTTTTTCAATGTTGAGGTTGTTGTTGTTTTTCAATGTTGAGGTTGTTGTTGAATTTGTTGGTATTTTTCAATGTTGAGGTTGTTAATGTTTTTCAATGTTGAGGTTGTTGAATTTCTTGGTGTTTTTCAATGTTGAGGTTGTTGTTGTTTTTCAATGTTGAGGTTGTTGTTGAATTTGTTGGTGTTTTTCAATGTTGAGGTTGTTGTTGTTTTTCAATGTTGAGGTTGTTGTTGTTTTTCAATGTTGAGGTTGTTGTTGAATTTGTTGGTGTTTTTCAATGTTGAGGTTGTTGTTGTTTTTCAATGTTGAGGTTGTTGTTGTATTTGTTGGTGTTTTTCAATGTTGAGGTTTTTGTAGTTTTTCAATGTTGAGGTTGTTGTTGAATTTGTTGGTGTTTTTCAATGTCGAGGTTTTTGTTGAATTTGTTGGTATTTTTCAATGTTGAAGTTGTTGTTGACTTTGTTGGTGTTTTTCAATGTTGAGGTTGTTGAATTTGTTGGTGTTTTTCAATGTTGAGGTTGTTGTTGTTTTTCAATGTCGAGGTTGTTGTTGAATTTGTTGGTGTTTTTCAATGTTGAGGTTGTTGTTGTTTTTCGATGTTGAGGTTGTTGTTGAATTTGTTGGTGTTTTTCAACGTTGAGGTTGTTGTTGAATTTGTTCGTGTTTTTCAATGCTCAGGTTGTTGTTGTTTTTCAATGTTGAGGTTGTTGTTGAATTTGTTGGTGTTTTTCAATGTTGAGGATGTTGTAGTTTTTCAATGTTGAGGTTGCTGTTGAATGTGTTGATGTTTTTCAATGTTGAGGTTGTTGTTGTTTTTCAATGTTGAGGTTGTTGCTGAATTTGTTGGTGTTTTTCAATGTTGAGGTTGTTGTTGAATTTGTTGGTGTTTCTCAATGTTGAGGTTGTTGTTGTTTTTCAATGTTGAGGTTGTTGTTGAATTTGTTGGTGTTTTTCAACGTTCAGGTTGTTGTTGAATTTATTCGTGTTTTTCAATGTTGAGGTTGTTGTTGTTTTTCAATGTTGAGTTTGTTGTTGAATTTGTTGTTGTTTTTCAATGTTGAGGTTGTTGTAGTTTTTCAATGTTGAGGTTGTTGTTGAATTTGTTGATGTTTTTCAATGTCGAGGTTGTTGTTGAATTTGTTGGTGTTTTTCAATGTTGAAGATGTTGTTGAATTTGTTGGTGTTTTTCATTGTTGAGGTTGTTGTTGAATTTGTTGGTGTTTCTCAATGTTGAGGTTGTTGTTGCTTTTCAATGTTGAGGTTGTTGTTGAATTTGTTGGTGTTTTTCAATGTTGAAGTTGTTGAATTTGTTGGTGCTTTTCAATGTTGAGGTTGTTGTTGAATTTGTTGGTGTTTTTCAATGTCGAGGTTGTTGTTGAATTTGTTGGTGTTTTTCAATGTTGAAGTTGTTGTTGAATTTGTTGGTGTTTTTCATTGTTGAGGTTGTTGTTGAATTTGTTGGTGTTTTTCATTGTTGAGGTTGTTGTTGAATTTGTTGGTGTTTTTCAATGTTGAGGTTGTTGCTGTTTTTCAATGTTGAGGTTGTTGTTGAATTTGTTGGTGTTTTTCAATGTTGAGGTTGTTGTTGTTTTTCAATGTTGAGGTTGTTGAATTTGTTGGTGTTTTTCAATTTCGAGGTTGTTGTTGAATTTGTTGGTGTTTTTCAATGTTGAAGTTGCTGTTGAATTTGTTGGTGTTTTTCAATGTTGAGGTTGTTGTTGTTTTTCAATGTTGAGGTTGTTGTTGAATTTGTTGGTGTTTTTCAATTTTGAGGTTGTTGTTGTTTTTCAATGTTGAGGTTGTTGTTGAATTTGTTGGTGTTTTTCCATGTTGAGGTTGTTGTTGTTTTTCAAAGTTGAGGTTGATGTTTAATTTGTTGGTGTTTTTCAATGTTGAGGTTGTTGTTGAATTTGTTGGTGTTTTTCATTGTTGAGGTTGTTGTTGAATTTGTTGGTGTTTTTCAATGTTGAGGTTGTTGTTGTTTTTCAATGTTGAGGTTGTTGTTGAATTCGTTGGTGTTTTTCAATGTTGAGGTTGTTGTTGAATTTGTTGGTGTTTTTCAATGTTGAGGTTGTTGTTGTTTTTCAATGTTGAGGTTGTTGTTGAATTTGTTGGTGTTTTTCAATGTTGAGGTTGTTGTTGTTTTTCAATGTTGAGGTTGTTGTTGTTTTTCAATGTTGAGGTTGTTGTTGAATTTGTTGGTGTTTTTCAATGTTGAGGTTGTTGTTGAATTTGTTGCTGTTTTTCAATGTTGAGGTTGTTGTTGTTTTTCAATGTTGAGGTTGTTGTTGTATTTGTTGGTGCTTTTCAATGTTGAGGTTGTTGTAGTTTTTCAATGTTGAGGTTGTTGTTGAATTTGTTGGTGTTTTTCAATGTCGAGGTTGTTGTTGAATTTGTTGGTGTTTTTCTCAAAATTGAGGTTGTTGTTGAATTTGTTCGTGTTTGACAATGTTGAGGTCGTTGTTGAATTTGTTGGCGTTTTTAAATGTTGAGGTTGTTGTTGAATTTGTTGGTGTTTTTCAATGTTGAGGTTGTTGTTGAATTTGTTGGTGTTTTTCAATGTCGAGGTTGTTGTTGAATTTGTTGGTTTTTTCAATGTTGAAGTTGTTGTTGAATCTGTTGGTGTTTTTCAATGTTGTGGTTGTTGTAGTTTTTCAATGTTGAGGTTGTTGTTGAATTTGTTGGTGTTTTACAATGTTGAGGTCGTTGTTGAATTTGTTGGCGTTTTTAAATGTTGAGGTTGTTGTTGAATTTGTTGGCGTTTTTAAATGTTGAGGTTGTTATTGAATTTGTTGGTGTTTTTCAATGTTGAGGTTGTTGTTGAATTTGTTGGTGTTTTTCAATGTCGAGGTTGTTGTTGAATTTGTTGGTGTTTTTCAATGTTGAGGTTGTTGTTGAATTTGTTGGTGTTTTACAACGTTGAGGTCGTTGTTGAATTTGTTGGCGTTTTTAAATGTTGAGGTTGTTGTTGAATTTGTTGGTGTTTTTCAATGTTGAGGTTGTTGTTGAATTTGTTGGTGTTTTTCAATGTCGAGGTTGTTGTTGAATTTGTTGGTTTTTTCAATGTTGAAGTTGTTGTTGAATCTGTTGGTGTTTTTCAATGTTGTGTTTGTTGTTGTTTTTCAATGTTGAGGTTGTTGTTGAATTTGTTGGTGTTTTTCAATTTTGAGGTTGTTGTTGTTTTTCAATGTTGAGGTTGTTGTTGAATTTGTTGGTGTTTTTCCATGTTGAGGTTGTTGTTGTTTTTCAAAGTTGAGGTTGATGTTTAATTTGTTGGTGTTTTTCAATGTTGAGGTTGTTGTTGAACTTGTTGGTGTTTTTCATTGCTGAGGTTGTTGTTGAATTTGTTGGTGTTTCTCAATGTTGAGGTTGTTGTTGCTTTTCAATGTTGAGGTTGTTGTTGAATTTGTTGGTGTTTTTCAATGTTGAAGTTGTTGAATTTGTTGGTGTTTTTCAATTTTGAGGTTGTTGTTGAATTTGTTGGTGTTTTTCAATGTTGAGGTCGTTGTTGAATTTGTTGGCGTTTTTAAATGTTGAGGTTGTTGTTGAATTTGTTGGTTTTTTTCAATGTCGAGGTTGTTGTTGAATTTGTTGGTGTTTTTCAATGTTGAGGTTGTTGTTGAATTTGTTGGTGTTTTACAACGTTGAGGTCGTTGTTGAATTTGTTGGCGTTTTTAAATGTTGAGGTTGTTGTTGAATTTGTTGGTGTTTTTCAATGTTGAGGTTGTTGTTGAATTTGTTGGTGTTTTTCAATGTCGAGGTTGTTGTTGAATTTGGTGGTTTTTTCAATGTTGAAGTTGTTGTTGAATCTGTTGGTGTTTTTCAATGTTGTGGTTGTTGTTGTTTTTCAATGTTGAGGTTGTTGTTGAATTTGTTGGTGTTTTTCAATTTTGAGGTTGTTGTTGTTTTTCAATGTTGAGGTTGTTGTTGAATTTGTTGGTGTTTTTCCATGTTGAGGTTGTTGTTGTTTTTCAAAGTTGAGGTTGATGTTTAATTTGTTGGTGTTTTTCAATGTTGAAGTTGTTGTTGAATTTGTTGGTGTTTTTCATTGCTGAGGTTGTTGTTGAATTTGTTGGTGTTTCTCAATTTTGAGGTTGTTGTTGCTTTTCAATGTTGAGGTTGTTGTTGAATTTGTTGGTGTTTTTCAATGTTGAAGTTGTTGAATTTGTTGGTGTTTTTCAATGTTGAGGTTGTTGTTGAATTTGTTGGTGACTTTCAATGTCGAGGTTGTTGTTGAATTTGTTGGAGTTTTTCAATGTTGAAGTTGTTGTTGAATTTGTTGGTGTTTTTCATTGTTGAGGTTGTTGTTGAATTTGTTGGTGTTTTCAATGTTGAGGTTGTTGTTGTCTTTAAATGTTGAGGTTGTTGTTGAATTTGTTGGTGTTTTTCAATTTTGAGGTTGTTGTTGTTTTTCAATGTTGAGGTTGTTGTTGAATTTGTTGGTGTTTTTCCATGTTGAGGTTGTTGTTGTTTTTCAAAGTTGAGGTTGTTGTTAAATTTGTTGGTGTTTTTCAATGTTGAGGTTGTTGTTGAATTTGTTGGTGTTTTTCATTGTTGATGTTTTTGTTGAATTTGTTGCTGTTTTTCAATGTTGAGGTTGTTGTTGTTTTTCAATGTTGAGGTTGTTGTTGAATTTGTTGGTGTTTTTCAATGTTGAGGTTGTTGTTGTTTTTCAATGTTGAGGTTGTTGTTGAATTTGTTGGTGTTTTTCAATGTTGAGGTTGTTGTTGAATTTGTTGGTGTTTTTCAATGTCGAGGTTGTTGTTGAATTTGTTGGTGTTTTTCTCAAAATTGAGGTTGTTGTTGAATTTGTTCGTGTTTGAAAATGTTGAGGTCGTTGTTGAATTTGTTGGCGTTTTTAAATGTTGAGGTTGTTGTTGAATTTGTTGGTGTTTTTCAATGTTGAGGTTGTTGTTGAATTTGTTGGTGTTTTTCAATGTCGAGGTTGTTGTTGAATTTGTTGGTTTTTTCAATGTTGAAGTTGTTGTTGAATCTGTTGGTGTTTTTCAATGTTGTGGTTGTTGTTGTTTTTCAATGTTGAGGTTGTTGTTGAATTTGTTTGCGTTTTTCAATTTTGAGGTTGTTGTTGTTTTTCAATGTTGAGGTTGTTGTTGAATTTGTTGGTGTTTTTCCATGTTGAGGTTGTTGTTGTTTTTCAAAGTTGAGGTTGATGTTTAATTTGTTGGTGTTTTTCAATGTTGAGGTTGTTGTTGAATTTGTTGGTGTTTTTCATTGTTGAGGTTGTTGTTGAATTTGTTGGTGTTTTTCAATGTTGAGGTTGTTGTTGAATTTGTTGGTGTTTTTCAATGTTGAGGTTGTTGTTGAATTTGTTGGTGTTTTTCAATGTTGAGGTTGTTGTTGTTTTTCAATGTTGAGGTTGTTGTTGAATTTGTTGGTGTTTTTCAATGTTGAGGTTGTTGTTGTTTTTCAATGTTGAGGTTGTTGTTGTTTTTCAATGTTGAGGTTGTTGTTGAATTTGTTGGTGTTTTTCAATGTTGAGGTTCTTGTTGAATTTGTTGCTGTTTTTCAATGTTGAGGTTGTTGTTGTTTTTCAATGTTGAGGTTGTTGTTGTATTTGTTGGTGCTTCTCAATGTTGAGGTTGTTGTAGTTTTTCAATGTTGAGGTTGTTGTTGAATTTGTTGGTGTTTTTCAATGTCGAGGTTGTTGTTGAATTTGTTGGTGTTTTTCAATGTTGAAGTTGTTGTTGAATTTGTATGTCTTTTTCAATGTTGAGGTTGTTGTTGAATTTGTTGGTGTTTTTCAATGTTGAGGTTGTTGTTGTTTTTAAATGTTGAGGTTGTTGTTGAATTTGTTGGTGTTTTTCAATGTCGAGGTTGTTGTTGAATTTGTTGGTTTTTTCAATGTTGAAGTTGTTGTTGAATCTGTTGGTGTTTTTCAATGTTGTGTTTGTTGTTGTTTTTCAATGTTGAGGTTGTTGTTGAATTTGTTGGTGTTTTTCAATTTTGAGGTTGTTGTTGTTTTTCAATGTTGAGGTTGTTGTTGAATTTGTTGGTGTTTTTCCATGTTGAGGTTGTTGTTGTTTTTCAAAGTTGAGGTTGATGTTTAATTTGTTGGTGTTTTTCAATGTTGAGGTTGTTGTTGAATTTGTTGGTGTTTTTCATTGCTGAGGTTGTTGTTGAATTTGTTGGTGTTTCTCAATGTTGAGGTTGTTGTTGCTTTTCAATGTTGAGGTTGTTGTTGAATTTGTTGGTGTTTTTCAATGTTGAAGTTGTTGAATTTGTTGGTGTTTTTCAATTTTGAGGTTGTTGTTGAATTTGTTGGTGTTTTTCAATGTTGAGGTCGTTGTTGAATTTGTTGGCGTTTTTAAATGTTGAGGTTGTTGTTGAATTTGTTGGTTTTTTTCAATGTCGAGGTTGTTGTTGAATTTGTTGGTGTTTTTCAATGTTGAGGTTGTTGTTGAATTTGTTGGTGTTTTACAACGTTGAGGTCGTTGTTGAATTTGTTGGCGTTTTTAAATGTTGAGGTTGTTGTTGAATTTGTTGGTGTTTTTCAATGTTGAGGTTGTTGTTGAATTTGTTGGTGTTTTTCAATGTCGAGGTTGTTGTTGAATTTGGTGGTTTTTTCAATGTTGAAGTTGTTGTTGAATCTGTTGGTGTTTTTCAATGTTGTGGTTGTTGTTGTTTTTCAATGTTGAGGTTGTTGTTGAATTTGTTGGTGTTTTTCAATTTTGAGGTTGTTGTTGTTTTTCAATGTTGAGGTTGTTGTTGAATTTGTTGGTGTTTTTCCATGTTGAGGTTGTTGTTGTTTTTCAAAGTTGAGGTTGATGTTTAATTTGTTGGTGTTTTTCAATGTTGAAGTTGTTGTTGAATTTGTTGGTGTTTTTCATTGCTGAGGTTGTTGTTGAATTTGTTGGTGTTTCTCAATTTTGAGGTTGTTGTTGCTTTTCAATGTTGAGGTTGTTGTTGAATTTGTTGGTGTTTTTCAATGTTGAAGTTGTTGAATTTGTTGGTGTTTTTCAATGTTGAGGTTGTTGTTGAATTTGTTGGTGACTTTCAATGTCGAGGTTGTTGTTGAATTTGTTGGAGTTTTTCAATGTTGAAGTTGTTGTTGAATTTGTTGGTGTTTTTCATTGTTGAGGTTGTTGTTGAATTTGTTGGTGTTTTCAATGTTGAGGTTGTTGTTGTCTTTAAATGTTGAGGTTGTTGTTGAATTTGTTGGTGTTTTTCAATTTTGAGGTTGTTGTTGTTTTTCAATGTTGAGGTTGTTGTTGAATTTGTTGGTGTTTTTCCATGTTGAGGTTGTTGTTGTTTTTCAAAGTTGAGGTTGTTGTTAAATTTGTTGGTGTTTTTCAATGTCGAGGTTGTTGTTGAATTTGTTGGTGTTTTTCTCAAAATTGAGGTTGTTGTTGAATTTGTTCGTGTTTGACAATGTTGAGGTCGTTGTTGAATTTGTTGGCGTTTTTAAATGTTGAGGTTGTTGTTGAATTTGTTGGTGTTTTTCAATGTTGAGGTTGTTGTTGAATTTGTTGGTGTTTTTCAATGTCGAGGTTGTTGTTGAATTTGTTGGTTTTTTCAATGTTGAAGTTGTTGTTGAATCTGTTGGTGTTTTTCAATGTTGTGGTTGTTGTTGTTTTTCAATGTTGAGGTTGTTGTTGAATTTGTTTGCGTTTTTCAATTTTGAGGTTGTTGTTGTTTTTCAATGTTGAGGTTGTTGTTGAATTTGTTGGTGTTTTTCCATGTTGAGGTTGTTGTTGTTTTTCAAAGTTGAGGTTGATGTTTAATTTGTTGGTGTTTTTCAATGTTGAGGTTGTTGTTGAATTTGTTGGTGTTTTTCATTGTTGAGGTTGTTGTTGAATTTGTTGGTGTTTTTCAATGTTGAGGTTGTTGTTGAATTTGTTGGTGTTTTTCAATGTTGAGGTTGTTGTTGAATTTGTTGGTGTTTTTCAATGTTGAGGTTGTTGTTGTTTTTCAATGTTGAGGTTGTTGTTGAATTTGTTGGTGTTTTTCAAAGTTGAGGTTGTTGTTGTTTTTCAATGTTGAGGTTGTTGTTGTTTTTCAATGTTGAGGTTTTTGTTGAATTTGTTGGTGTTTTTCAATGTTGAGGTTCTTGTTGAATTTGTTGCTGTTTTTCAATGTTGAGGTTGTTGTTGTTTTTCAATGTTGAGGTTGTTGTTGTATTTGTTGGTGCTTCTCAATGTTGAGGTTGTTGTAGTTTTTCAATGTTGAGGTTGTTGTTGAATTTGTTGGTGTTTTTCAATGTCGAGGTTGTTGTTGAATTTGTTGGTGTTTTTCAATGTTGAAGTTGTTGTTGAATTTGTATGTCTTTTTCAATGTTGAGGTTGTTGTTGAATTTGTTGGTGTTTTTCAATGTTGAGGATGTTGTTGTTTTTAAATGTTGAGGTTGTTGTTGAATTTGTTGGTGTTTTTCAATGTCGAGGTTGTTGTTGAATTTGTTGGTTTTTTCAATGTTGAAGTTGTTGTTGAATCTGTTGGTGTTTTTCAATGTTGTGTTTGTTGTTGTTTTTCAATGTTGAGGTTGTTGTTGAATTTGTTGGTGTTTTTCAATTTTGAGGTTGTTGTTGTTTTTCAATGTTGAGGTTGTTGTTGAATTTGTTGGTGTTTTTCCATGTTGAGGTTGTTGTTGTTTTTCAAAGTTGAGGTTGATGTTTAATTTGTTGGTGTTTTTCAATGTTGAGGTTGTTGTTGAATTTGTTGGTGTTTTTCATTGCTGAGGTTGTTGTTGAATTTGTTGGTGTTTCTCAATGTTGAGGTTGTTCTTGCTTTTCAATGTTGAGGTTGTTGTTGAATTTGTTGGTGTTTTTCAATGTTGAAGTTGTTGAATTTGTTGGTGTTTTTCAATTTTGAGGTTGTTGTTGAATTTGTTGGTGTTTTTCAATGTTGAGGTCGTTGTTGAATTTGTTGGCGTTTTTAAATGTTGAGGTTGTTGCTGAATTTGTTGGTTTTTTTCAATGTCGAGGTTGTTGTTGAATTTGTTGGTGTTTTTCAATGTTGAGGTTGTTGTTGAATTTGTTGGTGTTTTACAACGTTGAGGTCGTTGTTGAATTTGTTGGCGTTTTTAAATGTTGAGGTTGTTGTTGAATTTGTTGGTGTTTTTCAATGTTGAGGTTGTTGTTGAATTTGTTGGTGTTTTTCAATGTCGAGGTTGTTGTTGAATTTGGTGGTTTTTTCAATGTTGAAGTTGTTGTTGAATCTGTTGGTGTTTTTCAATGTTGTGGTTGTTGTTGTTTTTCAATGTTGAGGTTGTTGTTGAATTTGTTGGTGTTTTTCAATTTTGAGGTTGTTGTTGTTTTTCAATGTTGAGGTTGTTGTTGAATTTGTTGGTGTTTTTCCATGTTGAGGTTGTTGTTGTTTTTCAAAGTTGAGGTTGATGTTTAATTTGTTGGTGTTTTTCAATGTTGAAGTTGTTGTTGAATTTGTTGGTGTTTTTCATTGCTGAGGTTGTTGTTGAATTTGTTGGTGTTTCTCAATTTTGAGGTTGTTGTTGCTTTTCAATGTTGAGGTTGTTGTTGAATTTGTTGGTGTTTTTCAATGTTGAAGTTGTTGAATTTGTTGGTGTTTTTCAATGTTGAGGTTGTTGTTGAATTTGTTGGTGACTTTCAATGTCGAGGTTGTTGTTGAATTTGTTGGAGTTTTTCAATGTTGAAGTTGTTGTTGAATTTGTTGGTGTTTTTCATTGTTGAGGTTGTTGTTGAATTTGTTGGTGTTTTCAATGTTGAGGTTGTTGTTGTCTTTAAATGTTGAGGTTGTTGTTGAATTTGTTGGTGTTTTTCAATTTTGAGGTTGTTGTTGCTTTTCAATGTTGAGGTTGTTGTTGAATTTGTTGGTGTTTTTCCATGTTGAGGTTGTTGTTGTTTTTCAAAGTTGAGGTTGTTGTTAAATTTGTTGGTGTTTTTCAATGTTGAGGTTGTTGTTGAATTTGTTGGTGTTTTTCATTGTTGATGTTTTTGTTGAATTTGTTGCTGTTTTTCAATGTTGAGGTTGTTGTTGTTTTTCAATGTTGAGGTTGTTGTTGAATTTGTTGGTGTTTTTCAATGTTGAGGTTGTTGTTGTTTTTCAATGTTGAGGTTGTTGTTGAATTTGTTGGTGTTTTTCAATGTTGAGGTTGTTGTTGAATTTGTTGGTGTTTTTCAATGTCGAGGTTGTTGTTGAATTTGTTGGTGTTTTTCTCAAAATTGAGGTTGTTGTTGAATTTGTTCGTGTTTGACAATGTTGAGGTCGTTGTTGAATTTGTTGGCGTTTTTAAATGTTGAGGTTGTTGTTGAATTTGTTGGTGTTTTTCAATGTTGAGGTTGTTGTTGAATTTGTTGGTGTTTTTCAATGTCGAGGTTGTTGTTGAATTTGTTGGTTTTTTCAATGTTGAAGTTGTTGTTGAATCTGTTGGTGTTTTTCAATGTTGTGGTTGTTGTTGTTTTTCAATGTTGAGGTTGTTGTTGAATTTGTTTGCGTTTTTCAATTTTGAGGTTGTTGTTGTTTTTCAATGTTGAGGTTGTTGTTGAATTTGTTGGTGTTTTTCCATGTTGAGGTTGTTGTTGTTTTTCAAAGTTGAGGTTGATGTTTAATTTGTTGGTGTTTTTCAATGTTGAGGTTGTTGTTGAATTTGTTGGTGTTTTTCATTGTTGAGGTTGTTGTTGAATTTGTTGGTGTTTTTCAATGTTGAGGTTGTTGTTGAATTTGTTGGTGTTTTTCAATGTTGAGGTTGTTGTTGAATTTGTTGGTGTTTTTCAATGTTGAGGTTGTTGTTGTTTTTCATTGTTGAGGTTGTTGTTGAATTTGTTGGTGTTTTTCAATGTTGAGGTTGTTGTTGTTTTTCAATGTTGAGGTTGTTGTTGTTTTTCAATGTTGAGGTTGTTGTTGAATTTGTTGGTGTTTTTCAATGTTGAGGTTCTTGTTGAATTTGTTGCTGTTTTTCAATGTTGAGGTTGTTGTTGTTTTTCAATGTTGAGGTTGTTGTTGTATTTGTTGGTGCTTCTCAATGTTGAGGTTGTTGTAGTTTTTCAATGTTGAGGTTGTTGTTGAATTTTTTGGTGTTTTTCAATGTCGAGGTTGTTGTTGAATTTGTTGGTGTTTTTCAATGTTGAAGTTGTTGTTGAATTTGTATGTCTTTTTCAATGTTGAGGTTGTTGTTGAATTTGTTGGTGTTTTTCAATGTTGAGGTTGTTGTTGTTTTTAAATGTTGAGGTTGTTGTTGAATTTGTTGGTGTTTTTCAATTTTGAGGTTTTTGTAGTTTTTCAATGTTGAGGTTGTTGTTGAATTTGTTGGTGTTTTTCAATGTCGAGGTTGTTGTTGAATTTGTTGGTGTTTTTCAATGTTGAAGTTGTTGTTGAATTTGTTGGTGTTTTTCAATGTTGAGGTTGTTGAATGTGTTGGTGTTTTTCAATGTTGAGGTTGTTGTTGTTTTTCAATATTGAGGTTGTTGTTGAATTTGTTGGTGTTTTTCAATGTTGAGGTTGTTGTTGTTTTTCAATGTTGAGGTTGTTGTTGAATTTGTTGGTGTTTTTCAAAGTTGAGGTTGTTGTTGAATTTGTTCGTGTTTTTCAATGCTCAGGTTGTTGTTGTTTTTCAATGTTGAGGTTGTTGTTGAATTTGTTGGTGTTTTTCAATGTTGAGGATGTTGTAGTTTTTCAATGTTGAGGTTGCTGTTGAATGTGTTGATGTTTTTCAATGTTGAGGTTGTTGTTGTTTTTCAATGTTGAGGTTGTTGCTGAATTTGTTGGTGTTTTTCAATGTTGAGGTTGTTGTTGAATTTGTTGGTGTTTTTCAACGTTCAGGTTGTTGTTGAATTTATTCGTGTTTTTCAATGCTGAGGTTGTTGTTGTTTTTCAATGTTGAGGTTGTTGTTGAATTTGTTGTTGTTTTTCAAAGTTGAGGTTGTTGTAGTTTTTCAATGTTGAGGTTGTTGTTGAATTTGTTGATGTTTTTCAATGTCGAGGTTGTTGTTGAATTTGTTGGTGTTTTTCAATGTTGAAGGTGTTGTTGAATTTGTTGGTGTTTTTCATTGTTGAGGTTGTTGTTGAATTTGTTGGTGTTTTTCAATGTTGAGGTTGTTGTTGCTTTTCAATGTTGAGGTTGTTGTTGAATTTGTTGGTGTTTTTCAATGTTGAAGTTGATGAATTTGTTGGTGCTTTTCAATGTTTAGGTTGTTGTTGAATTTGTTGGTGTTTTTCAATGCTCAGGTTGTTGTTGTTTTTCAATGTTGAGGTTGTTGTTGAATTTGTTGGTGTTTTTCAATGTTGAGGTTGTTGTTGTTTTTCAATGTTGAGGTTGTTGAATTTGTTGGTGTTTTTCAATTTCGAGTTTGTTGTTGAATTTGTTTTTGTTTTTCAATGTTGAAGTTGCTGTTGAATTTGTTGGTGTTTTTCAATGTTGAGGTTGTTGTTGTTTTTCAATGTTGAGGTTGTTGTTGAATTTGTTGGTGTTTTTCAATGTTGAGGTTGCTGTTTTTCAATGTTGAGGTTGTTGTTGTTTTTCAATGTTGAGGTTGTTGTTGAATTTGTTGGTGTTTTTCAATGTTGAGGTTGTTGTTGTTTTTCAATGTTGAGGTTGTTGTTGTATTTGTTGGTGGTTTTCAATGTTGAGGTTTTTGTAGTTTTTCAATGTTGAGGTTGTTGTTGAATTTGTTGGTGTTTTTCAATGTCGAGGTTTTTGTTGAATTTGTTGGTATTTTTCAATGTTGAAGTTGTTGTTGACTTTGTTGGTGTTTTTCAATGTTGAGGTTGTTGAAATTGTTGGTGTTTTTCAATGTTGAGGTTGTTGTTGTTTTTCAATGATGAGGTTGTTGTTGAATTTGTTGGTGTTTTTCAACGTTGAGGTTGTTGTTGAATTTGTTCGTGTTTTTCAATGCTCAGGTTGTTGTTGTTTTTCAATGTTGAGGTTGTTGTTGTTTTTTAATGTTGAGGTTGTTGCTGAATTTGTTGGTGTTTTTCAATGTTGAGGTTGTTGTTGAATTTGTTGGTGTTTCTCAATGTTGAGGTTGTTGTTGTTTTTCAATGTTGAGGTTGTTGTTGAATTTGTTGGTGTTTTTCAACGTTCAGGTTGTTGTTGAATTTATTCGTGTTTTTCAATGCTGAGGTTGTTGTTGTTTTTCAATGTTGAGGTTCTTGTTGAATTTGTTGCTGTTTTTCAATGTTGAGGTTGTTGTTGTTTTTCAATGTTGAGGTTGTTGTTGTATTTGTTGGTGCTTCTCAATGTTGAGGTTGTTGTAGTTTTTCAATGTTGAGGTTGTTGTTGAATTTGTTGGTGTTTTTCAATGTCGAGGTTGTTGTTGAATTTGTTGGTGTTTTTCAATGTTGAAGTTGTTGTTGAATTTGTATGTCTTTTTCAATGTTGAGGTTGTTGTTGAATTTGTTGGTGTTTTTCAATGTTGAGGTTGTTGTTGTTTTTAAATGTTGAGGTTGTTGTTGAATTTGTTGGTGTTTTTCAATGTCGAGGTTGTTGTTGAATTTGTTGGTTTTTTCAATGTTGAAGTTGTTGTTGAATCTGTTGGTGTTTTTCAATGTTGTGTTTGTTGTTGTTTTTCAATGTTGAGGTTGTTGTTGAATTTGTTGGTGTTTTTCAATTTTGAGGTTGTTGTTGTTTTTCAATGTTGAGGTTGTTGTTGAATTTGTTGGTGTTTTTCCATGTTGAGGTTGTTGTTGTTTTTCAAAGTTGAGGTTGATGTTTAATTTGTTGGTGTTTTTCAATGTTGAGGTTGTTGTTGAATTTGTTGGTGTTTTTCATTGCTGAGGTTGTTGTTGAATTTGTTGGTGTTTCTGAATGTTGAGGTTGTTGTTGCTTTTCAATGTTGAGGTTGTTGTTGAATTTGTTGGTGTTTTTCAATGTTGAAGTTGTTGAATTTGTTGGTGTTTTTCAATGTTGAGGTCGTTGTTGAATTTGTTGGCGTTTTTAAATGTTGAGGTTGTTGTTGAATTTGTTGGTTTTTTTCAATGTCGAGGTTGTTGTTGAATTTGTTGGTGTTTTTCAATGTTGAGGTTGTTGTTGAATTTTTTGGTGTTTTACAACGTTGAGGTCGTTGTTGAATTTGTTGGCGTTTTTAAATGTTGAGGTTGTTGTTGAATTTGTTGGTGTTTTTCAATGTTGAGGTTGTTGTTGAATTTGTTGGTGTTTTTCAATGTCGAGGTTGTTGTTGAATTTGGTGGTTTTTTCAATGTTGAATTTGTTGTTGAATCTGTTGGTGTTTTTCAATGTTGTGGTTGTTGTTGTTTTTCAATGTTGAGGTTGTTGTTGAATTTGTTGGTGTTTTTCAATTTTGAGGTTGTTGTTGTTTTTCAATGTTGAGGTTGTTGTTGAATTTGTTGGTGTTTTTCCATGTTGAGGTTGTTGTTGTTTTTCAAAGTTGAGGTTGATGTTTAATTTGTTGGTGTTTTTCAATGTTGAAGTTGTTGTTGAATTTGTTGGTGTTTTTCATTGCTGAGGTTGTTGTTGAATTTGTTGGTGTTTCTCAATTTTGAGGTTGTTGTTGCTTTTCAATGTTGAGGTTGTTGTTGAATTTGTTGGTGTTTTTCAATGTTGAAGTTGTTGAATTTGTTGGTGTTTTTCAATGTTGAGGTTGTTGTTGAATTTGTTGGTGACTTTCAATGTCGAGGTTGTTGTTGAATTTGTTGGAGTTTTTCAATGTTGAAGTTGTTGTTGAATTTGTTGGTGTTTTTCATTGTTGAGGTTGTTGTTGAATTTGTTGGTGTTTTCAATGTTGAGGTTGTTGTTGTCTTTAAATGTTGAGGTTGTTGTTGAATTTGTTGATGTTTTTCAATTTTGAGGTTGTTGTTGTTTTTCAATGTTGAGGTTGTTGTTGAATTTGTTGGTGTTTTTCCATGTTGAGGTTGTTGTTGTTTTTCAAAGTTGAGGTTGTTGTTAAATTTGTTGGTGTTTTTCAATGTTGAGGTTGTTGTTGAATTTGTTGGTGTTTTTCATTGTTGATGTTTTTGTTGAATTTGTTGCTGTTTTTCAATGTTGAGGTTGTTGTTGTTTTTCAATGTTGAGGTTGTTGTTGAATTTGTTGGTGTTTTTCAATGTTGAGGTTGTTGTTGTTTTTCAATGTTGAGGTTGTTGTTGAATTTGTTGGTGTTTTTCAATGTTGAGGTTGTTGTTGAATTTGTTGGTGTTTTTCAATGTCGAGGTTGTTGTTGAATTTGTTGGTGTTTTTCTCAAAATTGAGGTTGTTGTTGAATTTGTTCGTGTTTGACAATGTTGAGGTCGTTGTTGAATTTGTTGGCGTTTTTAAATGTTGAGGTTGTTGTTGAATTTGTTGGTGTTTTTCAATGTTGAGGTTGTTGTTGAATTTGTTGGTGTTTTTCAATGTCGAGGTTGTTGTTGAATTTGTTGGTTTTTTCAATGTTGAAGTTGTTGTTGAATCTGTTGGTGTTTTTCAATGTTGTGGTTGTTGTTGTTTTTCAATGTTGAGGTTGTTGTTGAATTTGTTTGCGTTTTTCAATTTTGAGGTTGTTGTTGTTTTTCAATGTTGAGGTTGTTGTTGAATTTGTTGGTGTTTTTCCATGTTGAGGTTGTTGTTGTTTTTCAAAGTTGAGGTTGATGTTTAATTTGTTGGTGTTTTTCAATGTTGAGGTTGTTGTTGAATTTGTTGGTGTTTTTCATTGTTGAGGTTGTTGTTGAATTTGTTGGTGTTTTTCAATGTTGAGGTTGTTGTTGAATTTGTTGGTGTTTTTCAATGTTGAGGTTGTTGTTGAATTTGTTGGTGTTTTTCAATGTTGAGGTTGTTGTTGTTTTTCAATGTTGAGGTTGTTGTTGAATTTGTTGGTGTTTTTCAATGTTGAGGTTGTTGTTGTTTTTCAATGTTGAGGTTGTTGTTGTTTTTCAATGTTGAGGTTGTTGTTGAATTTGTTGGTGTTTTTCAATGTTGAGGTTGTTGTTGAATTTGTTGCTGTTTTTCAATGTTGAGGTTGTTGTTGTTTTTCAATGTTGAGGTTGTTGTTGTATTTGTTGGTGCTTCTCAATGTTGAGGTTGTTGTAGTTTTTCAATGTTGAGGTTGTTGTTGAATTTTTTGGTGTTTTTCAATGTCGAGGTTGTTGTTGAATTTGTTGGTGTTTTTCAATGTTGAAGTTGTTGTTGAATTTGTATGTCTTTTTCAATTTTGAGGTTGTTGTTGAATTTGTTGGTGTTTTTCAATGTTGAGGTTGTTGTTGTTTTTAAATGTTGAGGTTGTTGTTGAATTTGTTGGTGTTTTTCAATTTTGAGGTTTTTGTAGTTTTTCAATGTTGAGGTTGTTGTTGAATTTGTTGGTGTTTTTCAATGTCGAGGTTGTTGTTGAATTTGTTGGTGTTTTTCAATGTTGAAGTTGTTGTTGAATTTGTTGGTGTTTTTCAATGTTGAGGTTGTTGAATGTGTTGGTGTTTTTCAATGTTGAGGTTGTTGTTGTTTTTCAATATTGAGGTTGTTGTTGAATTTGTTGGTGTTGTTCAATGTTGAGGTTGTTGTTGTTTTTCAATGTTGAGGTTGTTGTTGAATTTGTTGGTGTTTTTCAACGTTGAGGTTGTTGTTGAATTTGTTCGTGTTTTTCAATGCTCAGGTTGTTGTTGTTTTTCAATGTTGAGGTTGTTGTTGAATTTGTTGGTGTTTTTCAATGTTGAGGATGTTGTAGTTTTTCAATGTTGAGGTTGCTGTTGAATGTGTTGATGTTTTTCAATGTTGAGGTTGTTGTTGTTTTTCAATGTTGAGGTTGTTGCTGAATTTGTTGGTGTTTTTCAATGTTGAGGTTGTTGTTGAATTTGTTGGTGTTTTTCAACGTTCAGGTTGTTGTTGAATTTATTCGTGTTTTTCAATGCTGAGGTTGTTGTTGTTTTTCAATGTTGAGGTTGTTGTTGAATTTGTTGTTGTTTTTCAAAGTTGAGGTTGTTGTAGTTTTTCAATGTTGAGGTTGTTGTTGAATTTGTTGATGTTTTTCAATGTCGAGGTTGTTGTTGAATTTGTTGGTGTTTTTCAATGTTGAAGTTGTTGTTGAATTTGTTGGTGTTTTTCATTGTTGAGGTTGTTGTTGAATTTGTTGGTGTTTTTCTCAAAATTGAGGTTGTTGTTGAATTTGTTCGTGTTTGACAATGTTGAGGTCGTTGTTGAATTTGTTGGCGTTTTTAAATGTTGAGGTTGTTGTTGAATTTGTTGGTGTTTTTCAATGTTGAGGTTGTTGTTGAATTTGTTGGTGTTTTTCAATGTCGAGGTTGTTGTTGAATTTGTTGGTTTTTTCAATGTTGAAGTTGTTGTTGAATCTGTTGGTGTTTTTCAATGTTGTGGTTGTTGTTGTTTTTCAATGTTGAGGTTGTTGTTGAATTTGTTTGCGTTTTTCAATTTTGAGGTTGTTGTTGTTTTTCAATGTTGAGGTTGTTGTTGAATTTGTTGGTGTTTTTCCATGTTGAGGTTGTTGTTGTTTTTCAAAGTTGAGGTTGATGTTTAATTTGTTGGTGTTTTTCAATGTTGAGGTTGTTGTTGAATTTGTTGGTGTTTTTCATTGTTGAGGTTGTTGTTGAATTTGTTGGTGTTTTTCAATGTTGAGGTTGTTGTTGAATTTGTTGGTGTTTTTCAATGTTGAGGTTGTTGTTGAATTTGTTGGTGTTTTTCAATGTTGAGGTTGTTGTTGTTTTTCAATGTTGAGGTTGTTGTTGAATTTGTTGGTGTTTTTCAATGTTGAGGTTGTTGTTGTTTTTCAATGTTGAGGTTGTTGTTGTTTTTCAATGTTGAGGTTGTTGTTGAATTTGTTGGTGTTTTTCAATGTTGAGGTTCTTGTTGAATTTGTTGCTGATTTTCAATGTTGAGGTTGTTGTTGTTTTTCAATGTTGAGGTTGTTGTTGTATTTGTTGGTGCTTCTCAATGTTGAGGTTGTTGTAGTTTTTCAATGTTGAGGTTGTTGTTGAATTTTTTGGTGTTTTTCAATGTCGAGGTTGTTGTTGAATTTGTTGGTGTTTTTCAATGTTGAAGTTGTTGTTGAATTTGTATGTCTTTTTCAATTTTGAGGTTGTTGTTGAATTTGTTGGTGTTTTTCAATGTTGAGGTTGTTGTTGTTTTTAAATGTTGAGGTTGTTGTTGAATTTGTTGGTGTTTTTCAATTTTGAGGTTTTTGTAGTTTTTCAATGTTGAGGTTGTTGTTGAATTTGTTGGTGTTTTTCAATGTCGAGGTTGTTGTTGAATTTGTTGGTGTTTTTCAATGTTGAAGTTGTTGTTGAATTTGTTGGTGTTTTTCAATGTTGAGGTTGTTGAATGTGTTGGTGTTTTTCAATGTTGAGGTTGTTGTTGTTTTTCAATATTGAGGTTGTTGTTGAATTTGTTGGTGTTTTTCAATGTTGAGGTTGTTGTTGTTTTTCAATGTTGAGGTTGTTGTTGAATTTGTTGGTGTTTTTCAACGTTGAGGTTGTTGTTGAATTTGTTCGTGTTTTTCAATGCTCAGGTTGTTGTTGTTTTTCAATGTTGAGGTTGTTGTTGAATTTGTTGGTGTTTTTCAATGTTGAGGATGTTGTAGTTTTTCAATGTTGAGGTTGCTGTTGAATGTGTTGATGTTTTTCAATGTTGAGGTTGTTGTTGTTTTTCAATGTTGAGGTTGTTGCTGAATTTGTTGGTGTTTTTCAATGTTGAGGTTGTTGTTGAATTTGTTGGTGTTTTTCAACGTTCAGGTTGTTGTTGAATTTATTCGTGTTTTTCAATGCTGAGGTTGTTGTTGTTTTTCAATGTTGAGGTTGTTGTTGAATTTGTTGTTGTTTTTCAAAGTTGAGGTTGTTGTAGTTTTTCAATGTTGAGGTTGTTGTTGAATTTGTTGATGTTTTTCAATGTCGAGGTTGTTGTTGAATTTGTTGGTGTTTTTCAATGTTGAAGTTGTTGTTGAATTTGTTGGTGTTTTTCATTGTTGAGGTTGTTGTTGAATTTGTTGGTGTTTTTCAATGTTGAGGTTGTTGTTGCTTTTCAATGTTGAGGTTGTTGTTGAATTTCTTGGTGTTTTTCAATGTTGAAGTTGATGAATTTGTTGGTGCTTTTCAATGTTGAGGTTGTTGTTGAATTTGTTGGTGTTTTTCAATGCTCAGGTTGTTGTTGTTTTTCAATGTTGAGGTTGTTGTTGAATTTGTTGGTGTTTTTCAATGTTGAGGTTGTTGTTGTTTTTCAATGTTGAGGTTGTTGAATTTGTTGGTGTTTTTCAATTTCGAGTTTGTTGTTGAATTTGTTTTTGTTTTTCAATGTTGAAGTTGCTGTTGAATTTGTTGGTGTTTTTCAATGTTGAGGTTGTTGTTGTTTTTCAATGTTGAGGTTGTTGTTGAATTTGTTGGTGTTTTTCAATGTTGAGGTTGCTGTTTTTCAATGTTGAGGTTGTTGTTGTTTTTCAATGTTGAGGTTGTTGTTGAATTTGTTGGTGTTTTTCAATGTTGAGGTTGTTGTTGTTTTTCAATGTTGAGGTTGTTGTTGTATTTGTTGGTGGTTTTCAATGTTGAGGTTTTTGTAGTTTTTCAATGTTGAGGTTGTTGTTGAATTTGTTGGTGTTTTTCAATGTCGAGGTTTTTGTTGAATTTGTTGGTATTTTTCAATGTTGAAGTTGTTGTTGACTTTGTTGGTGTTTTTCAATGTTGAGGTTGTTGAATTTGTTGGTGTTTTTCAATGTTGAGGTTGTTGTTGTTTTTCAATGTTGAGGTTGTTGTTGAATTTGTTGGTGTTTTTCAACGTTGAGGTTGTTGTTGAATTTGTTCGTGTTTTTCAATGCTCAGGTTGTTGTTGTTTTTCAATGTTGAGGTTGTTGTTGTTTTTCAATGTTGAGGTTGTTGCTGAATTTGTTGGTGTTTTTCAATGTTGAGGTTGTTGTTGAATTTGTTGGTGTTTCTCAATGTTGAGGTTGTTGTTGTTTTTCAATGTTGAGGTTGTTGTTGAATTTGTTGGTGTTTTTCAACGTTCAGGTTGTTGTTGAATTTATTCGTGTTTTTCAATGCTGAGGTTGTTGTTGTTTTTCAATGTTGAGGTTGTTGTTGAATTTGTTGTTGTTTTTCAATGTTGAGGTTGTTGTAGTTTTTCAATGTTGAGGTTGTTGTTGAATTTGTTGATGTTTTTCAATGTCGAGGTTGTTGTTGAATTTGTTGGTGTTTGTCAATGTTGAGGTTGTTGTTGAATTTGTTGGTGTTTTTCAATGTCGAGGTTGTTGTTGAATTTGTTGGTTTTTTCAGTGTTGAAGTTGTTGTTGAATCTGTTGGTGTTTTTCAATGTTGTGTTTGTTGTTGTTTTTCAATGTTGAGGTTGTTGTTGAATTTGTTGGTGTTTTTCAATTTTGAGGTTGTTGTTGTTTTTCAATGTTGAGGTTGTTGTTGAATTTGTTGGTGTTTTTCCATGTTGAGGTTGTTGTTGTTTTTCAAAGTTGAGGTTGATGTTTAATTTGTTGGTGTTTTTCAATGTTGAGGTTGTTGTTGAATTTGTTGGTGTTTTTAATTGCTGAGGTTGTTGTTGAATTTGTTGGTGTTTCTCAATGTTGAGGTTGTTGTTGCTTTTCAATGTTGAGGTTGTTGTTGAATTTGTTGGTGTTTTTCAATGTTGAAGTTGTTGAATTTGTTGGTGTTTTTCAATTTTGAGGTTGTTGTTGAATTTGTTGGTGTTTTTCAATGTTGAGGTCGTTGTTGAATTTGTTGGCGTTTTTAAATGTTGAGGTTGTTGTTGAATTTGTTGGTTTTTTTCAATGTCGAGGTTGTTGTTGAATTTGTTGGTGTTTTTCAATGTTGAGGTTGTTGTTGAATTTGTTGGTGTTTTACAACGTTGAGGTCGTTGTTGAATTTGTTGGCGTTTTTAAATGTTGAGGTTGTTGTTGAATTTGTTGGTGTTTTTCAATGTTGAGGTTGTTGTTGAATTTGTTGGTGTTTTTCAATGTCGAGGTTGTTGTTGAATTTGTTGGTTTTTTCAATGTTGAAGTTGTTGTTGAATCTGTTGGTGTTTTTCAATGTTGTGGTTGTTGTTGTTTTTCAATGTTGAGGTTGTTGTTGAATTTGTTGGTGTTTTTCAATTTTGAGGTTGTTGTTGTTTTTCAATGTTGAGGTTGTTGTTGAATTTGTTGGTGTTTTTCCATGTTGAGGTTGTTGTTGTTTTTCAAAGTTGAGGTTGATGTTTAATTTGTTCGTGTTTTTCAATGTTGAAGTTGTTGTTGAATTTGTTGGTGTTTTTCATTGCTGAGGTTGTTGTTGAATTTGTTGGTGTTTCTCAATTTTGAGGTTGTTGTTGCTTTTCAATGTTGAGGTTGTTGTTGAATTTGTTGGTGTTTTTCAATGTTGAAGTTGTTGAATTTGATGGTGTTTTTCAATGTTGAGGTTGTTGTTGAATTTGTTGGTGTTTTTCAATGTCGAGGTTGTTGTTGAATTTGTTGGTGTTTTTCAATGTTGAAGTTGTTGTTGAATTTGTTGGTGTTTTTCATTGTTGAGGTTGTTGTTGAATTTGTTGGTGTTTTCAATGTTGAGGTTGTTGTTGTCTTTAAATGTTGAGGTTGTTGTTGAATTTGTTGGTGTTTTTCAATTTTGAGGTTGTTGTTGTTTTTCAATGTTGAGGTTGTTGTTGAATTTGTTGGTGTTTTTCCATGTTGAGGTTGTTGTTGTTTTTCAAAGTTGAGGTTGTTGTTAAATTTGTTGGTGTTTTTCAATGTTGAGGTTGTTGTTGAATTTGTTGGTGTTTTTCATTGTTGATGTTTTTGTTGAATTTGTTGGTGTTTTTCAATGTTGAGGTTGTTGTTGTTTTTCAATGTTGAGGTTGTTGTTGAATTTGTTGGTGTTTTTCAATGTTGAGGTTGTTGTTGTTTTTCAATGTTGAGGTTGTTGTTGAATTTGTTGGTGTTTTTCAATTTCGAGGTTGTTGTTGAATTTGTTGGTTTTCTTCAATGTTGAAGTTGTTGTTGAATTTGTTGGTGTTTTTCAATGTTGAGGTTGTTGTTGTTTTTCAATGTTGAGGTTGTTGTTGAATTTGTTGGTGTTTTTCAATGTTGAGGTTGTTGTTGAATTTGTTGGTGTTTTTCAATGTCGAGGTTGTTGTTGAATTTGTTGGTGTTTTTCTCAAAATTGAGGTTGTTGTTGAATTTGTTCGTGTTTGACAATGTTGAGGTCGTTGTTGAATTTGTTGGCGTTTTTAAATGTTGAGGTTGTTGTTGAATTTGTTGGTGTTTTTCAATTTTGAGGTTGTTGTTGTTTTTCAATGTTGAGGTTGTTGTTGAATTTGTTGGTGTTTTTCCATGTTGAGGTTGTTGCTGTTTTTCAAAGTTGAGGTTGATGTTTAATTTGTTGGTGTTTTTCAATGTTGAGGTTGTTGTTGAATTTGTTGGTGTTTTTCATTGTTGAGGTTGTTGTTGAATTTGTTGGTGTTTTTCAATGTTGAGGTTGTTGTTGTTTTTCAATGTTGAGGTTGTTGTTGAATTTGTTTGTGTTTTTCAATTTTGAGGTTGTTGTTGTTTTTCAATGTTGAGGTTGTTGTTGAATTTGTTGGTGTTTTTCAATGTTGAGGTTGTTGTCGTTTTTCAATGTTGAGGTTGTTGTTGTTTTTCAATGTTGAGGTTGTTGTTGAATTTGTTTGTGTTTTTCAATTTTGAGGTTGTTGTTGTTTTTCAATGTTGAGGTTGTTGTTGAATTTGTTGGTGTTTTTCCATGTTGAGGTTGTTGCTGTTTTTCAAAGTTGAGGTTGTTGTTGTTTTTCAATGTTGAGGTTGTTGTTGAATTTGTTTGTGTTTTTCAATTTTGAGGTTGTTGTTGTTTTTCAATGTTGAGGTTGTTGTTGAATTTGTTGGTGTTTTTCCATGTTGAGGTTGTTGCTGTTTTTCAAAGTTGAGGTTGATGTTTAATTTGTTGGTGTTTTTCAATGTTGAGGTTGTTGTTGAATTTGTTGGTGTTTTTCATTGTTGAGGTTGTTGTTGAATTTGTTGGTGTTTTTCAATGTTGAGGTTGTTGTTGAATTTGTTGGTGTTTTTCAATGTTGAGGTTGTTGTTGAATTTGTTGGTGTTTTTCAATGTTGAGGTTGTTGTTGTTTTTCAATGTTGAGGTTGTTGTTGAATTTGTTGGTGTTTTTCAATGTTGAGGTTGTTGTTGAATTTGTTGCTGTTTTTCAATGTTGAGGTTGTTGTTGTTTTTCTATGTTGAGGTTGTTGTTGTATTTGTTGGTGCTTATCAATGTTGAGGTTGTTGTAGTTTTTCAATGTTGAGGTTGTTGTTGAATTTGTTGGTGTTTTTCAATGTCGAGGTTGTTGTTGAATTTGTTGGTGTTTTTCAATGTTGAAGTTGTTGTTGAATTTGTATGTCTTTTTCAATGTTGAGGTTGTTGTTGAATTTGTTGGTGTTTTTCAATGTTGAGGTTGTTGTTGTTTTTAAATGTTGAGGTTGTTGTTGAATTTGTTGGTGTTTTTCAATTTTGAGGTTTTTGTAGTTTTTCAATGTTGAGGTTGTTGTTGAATTTGTTGGTGTTTTTCAATGTCGAGGTTGTTGTTGAATTTGTTGGTGTTTTTCAATGTTGAAGTTGTTGTTGAATTTGTTGGTGTTTTTCAATGTTGAGGTTGTTGAATGTGTTGGTGTTTTTCAATGTTGAGGTTGTTGTTGTTTTTCAATATTGAGGTTGTTGTTGAATTTGTTGGTGTTTTTCAATGTTGAGGTTGTTGTTGTTTTTCAATGTTGATGTTGTTGTTGAATTTGTTGGTGTTTTTCAACGTTGAGGTTGTTGTTGAATTTGTTCGTGTTTTTCAATGCTCAGGTTGTTGTTGTTTTTCAATGTTCAGGTTGTTGTTGAATTTGTTGGTGTTTTTCAATGTTGAGGATGTTGTAGTTTTTCAATGTTGAGGTTGCTGTTGAATGTGTTGATGTTTTTCAATGTTGAGGTTGTTGTTGTTTTTCAATGTTGAGGTTGTTGCTGAATTTGTTGGTGTTTTTCAATGTTGAGGTTGTTGTTGAATTTGTTGGTGTTTCTCAATGTTGAGGTTGTTGTTGTTTTTCAATGTTGAGGTTGTTGTTGAATTTGTTGGTGTTTTTCAACGTTCAGGTTGTTGTTGAATTTATTCGTGTTTTTCAATGCTGAGGTTGTTGTTGTTTTTCAATGTTGAGGTTGTTGTTGAATTTGTTGTTGTTTTTCAAAGTTGAGGTTGTTGTAGTTTTTCAATGTTGAGGTTGTTGTTGAATTTGTTGATGTTTTTCAATGTCGAGGTTGTTGTTGAATTTGTTGGTGTTTTTCAATGTTGAAGTTGTTGTTGAATTTGTTGGTGTTTTTCATTGTTGAGGTTGTTGTTGAATTTGTTGGTGTTTTTCAATGTTGAGGTTGTTGTTGCTTTTCAATGTTGAGGTTGTTGTTGAATTTGTTGGTGTTTTTCAATGTTGAAGTTGATGAATTTGTTGGTGCTTTTCAATGTTGAGGTTGTTGTTGAATTTGTTGGTGTTTTTCAATGCTCAGGTTGTTGTTGTTTTTCAATGTTGAGGTTGTTGTTGAATTTGTTGGTGTTTTTCAATGTTGAGGTTGTTGTTGTTTTTCAATGTTGAGGTTGTTGAATTTGTTGGTGTTTTTCAATTTCGAGGTTGTTGTTGAATTTGTTGGTGTTTTTCAATGTTGAAGTTGCTGTTGAATTTGTTGGTGTTTTTCAATGTTGAGGTTGTTGTTGTTTTTCAATGTTGAGGTTGTTGTTGAATTTGTTGGTGTTTTTCAATGTTGAGGTTGCTGTTTTTCAATGTTGAGGTTGTTGTTGTTTTTCAATGTTGAGGTTGTTGTTGAATTTGTTGGTGTTTTTCAATGTTGAGGTTGTTGTTGTTTTTCAATGTTGAGGTTGTTGTTGTATTTGTTGGTGGTTTTCAATGTTGAGGTTTTTGTAGTTTTTCAATGTTGAGGTTGTTGTTGAATTTGTTGGTGTTTTTCAATGTCGAGGTTTTTGTTGAATTTGTTGGTATTTTTCAATGTTGAAGTTGTTGTTGACTTTGTTGGTGTTTTTCAATGTTGAGGTTGTTGAATTTGTTGGTGTTTTCCAATGTTGAGGTTGTTGTTGTTTTTCAATGTTGAGGTTGTTGTTGAATTTGTTGGTGTTTTTCAACGTTGAGGTTGTTGTTGAATTTGTTCGTGTTTTTCAATGCTCAGGTTGTTGTTGGTTTTCAATGTTGAGGTTGTTGTTGTTTTTCAATGTTGAGGTTGTTGCTGAATTTGTTGGTGTTTTTCAATGTTGAGGTTGTTGTTGAATTTGTTGGTGTTTCTCAATGTTGAGGTTGTTGTTGTTTTTCAATGTTGAGGTTGTTGTTGAATTTGTTGGTGTTTTTCAACGTTCAGGTTGTTGTTGAATTTATTCGTGTTTTTCAATGCTGAGGTTGTTGTTGTTTTTCAATGTTGAGGTTGTTGTTGAATTTGTTGTTGTTTTTCAATGTTGAGGTTGTTGTAGTTTTTCAATGTTGAGGTTGTTGTTGAATTTGTTGATGTTTTTCAATGTCGAGGTTGTTGTTGAATTTGTTGGTGTTTTTCAATGTTGAGGTTGTTGTTGAATTTGTTGGTGTTTTTCAATGTCGAGGTTGTTGTTGAATTTGTTGGTTTTTTCAATGTTGAAGTTGTTGTTGAATCTGTTGGTGTTTTTCAATGTTGTGTTTGTTGTTGTTTTTCAATGTTGAGGTTGTTGTTGAATTTGTTGGTTTTTTTCAATTTTGAGGTTGTTGTTGTTTTTCAATGTTGAGGTTGTTGTTGAATTTGTTGGTGTTTTTCCATGTTGAGGTTGTTGTTGTTTTTCAAAGTTGAGGTTGATGTTTAATTTGTTGGTGTTTTTCAATGTTGAGGTTGTTGTTGAATTTGTTGGTGTTTTTCATTGCTGAGGTTGTTGTTGAATTTGTTGGTGTTTCTCAATGTTGAGGTTGTTGTTGCTTTTCAATGTTGAGGTCGTTGTTGAATTTGTTGGTGTTTTTCAATGTTGAAGTTGTTGAATTTGTTGGTGTTTTTCAATTTTGAGGTTGTTGTTGAATTTGTTGGTGTTTTTCAATGTTGAGGTCGTTGTTGAATTCGTTGGCGTTTTTAAATGTTGAGGTTGTTGTTGAATTTGTTGGTTTTTTTCAATGTCGAGGTTGTTGTTGAATTTGTTGGTGTTTTTCAATGTTGAGGTTGTTGTTGAATTTGTTGGTGTTTTACAACGTTGAGGTTGTTGTTGAATTTGTTGGTGTTTTTCAATGTCGAGGTTGTTGTTGAATTTGTTGGTTTTTTCAATGTTGAAGTTGTTGTTGAATCTGTTGGTGTTTTTCAAAGTTGTGGTTGTTGTTGTTTTTCAATGTTGAGGTTGTTGTTGAATTTGTTGGTGTTTTTCAATTTTGAGGTTGTTGTTGTTTTTCAATGTTGAGGTTGTTGTTGAATTTGTTGGTGTTTTTCCATGTTGAGGTTGTTGTTGTTTTTCAAAGTTGAGGATGATGTTTAATTTGTTGGTGTTTTTCAATGTTGAAGTTGTTGTTGAATTTGTTGGTGTTTTTCATTGCTGAGGTTGTTGTTGAATTTGTTGGTGTTTCTCAATTTTGAGGTTGTTGTTGCTTTTCAATGTTGAGGTTGTTGTTGAATTTGTTGGTGTTTTTCAATGTTGAAGTTGTTGAATTTGTTGGTGTTTTTCAATGTTGAGGTTGTTGTTGAATTTGTTGGTGTTTTTCAATGTCGAGGTTGTTGTTGAATTTGTTGGTGTTTTTCAATGTTGAAGTTGTTGTTGAATTTGTTGGTGTTTTTCATTGTTGAGGTTGTTGTTGAATTTGTTGGTGTTTTCAATGTTGAGGTTGTTGTTGTCTTTAAATGTTGAGGTTGTTGTTGAATTTGTTGGTGTTTTTCAATTTTGAGGTTGTTGTTGTTTTTCAATGTTGAGGTTGTTGTTGAATTTGTTGGTGTTTTTCCATGTTGAGGTTGTTGTTGTTTTTCAAAGTTGAGGTTGTTGTTAAATTTGTTGGTGTTTTTCAATGTTGAGGTTGTTGTTGAATTTGTTGGTGTTTTTCATTGTTGATGTTTTTGTTGAATTTGTTGGTGTTTTTCAATGTTGAGGTTGTTGTTGTTTTTCAATGTTGAGGTTGTTGTTGAATTTGTTGGTGTTTTTCAATGTTGAGGTTGTTGTTGTTTTTCAATGTTGAGGTTGTTGTTGAATTTGTTGGTGTTTTTCAATTTCGAGGTTGTTGTTGAATTTGTTGGTTTTCTTGAATGTTGAAGTTGTTGTTGAATTTGTTGGTGTTTTTCAATGTTGAGGTTGTTGTTGTTTTTCAATGTTGAGGTTGTTGTTGAATTTGTTGGTGTTTTTCAATGTTGAGGTTGTTGTTGAATTTGTTGGTGTTTTTCAATGTCGAGGTTGTTGTTGAATTTGTTGGTGTTTTTCTCAAAATTGAGGTTGTTGTTGAATTTGTTCGTGTTTGACAATGTTGAGGTCGTTGTTGAATTTGTTGGCGTTTTTAAATGTTGAGGTTGTTGTTGAATTTGTTGGTGTTTTTCAATGTTGAGGTTGTTGTTGAATTTGTTGGTGTTTTTCAATGTCGAGGTTGTTGTTGAATTTGTTGGTTTTTTCAATGTTGAAGTTGTTGTTGAATCTGTTGGTGTTTTTCAATGTTGTGGTTGTTGTTGTTTTTCAATGTTGAGGTTGTTGTTGAATTTGTTTGTGTTTTTCAATTTTGAGGTTGTTGTTGTTTTTCAATGTTGAGGTTGTTGTTGAATTTGTTGGTGATTTTCCATGTTGAGGTTGTTGTTGTTTTTCAAAGTTGAGGTTGATGTTTAATTTGTTGGTGTTTTTCAATGTTGAGGTTGTTGTTGAATTTGTTGGTGTTTTTCATTGTTGAGGTTGTTGTTGAATTTGTTGGTGTTTTTCAATGTTGAGGTTGTTGTTGTTTTTCAATGTGGAGGTTGTTGTTGAATTTGTTGGTGTTTTTCAATGTTGAGGTTGTTGTTGAATTTGTTGGTGTTTTTCAATGTTGAGGTTGTTGTTGTTTTTCAATGTTGAGGTTGTTGTTGAATTTGTTGGTGTTTTTCAATGTTGAGGTTGTTGTTGTTTTTCAATGTTGAGGTTGTTGTTGTTTTTCAATGTTGAGGTTGTTGTTGAATTTGTTGGTGTTTTTCAATGTTGAGGTTGTTGTTGAATTTGTTGCTGTTTTTCAATGTTGAGGTTGTAGTTGTTTTTCAATGTTGAGGTTGTTGTTGTATTTGTTGGTGCTTCTCAATGTTGAGGTTGTTGTAGTTTTTCAATGTTGAGGTTGTTGTTGAATTTGTTGGTGTTTTTCAATGTCGAGGTTGTTGTTGAATTTGTTGGTGTTTTTCAATGTTGAAGTTGTTGTTGAATTTGTATGTGTTTTTCAATGTTGAGGTTGTTGTTGAATTTGTTGGTGTTTTTCAATGTTGAGGTTGTTGTTGTCTTTAAATGTTGAGGTTGTTGTTGAATTTGTTGGTGTTTTTCAATTTTGAGGTTGTTGTTGTTTTTCAATGTTGAGGTTGTTGTTGAATTTGTTGGTGTTTTTCCATGTTGAGGTTGTTGTTGTTTTTCAAAGTTGAGGTTGTTGTTAAATTTGTTGGTGTTTTTCAATGTTGAGGTTGTTGTTGAATTTGTTGGTGTTTTTCATTGTTGATGTTTTTGTTGAATTTGTTGGTGTTTTTCAATGTTGAGGTTGTTGTTGTTTTTCAATGTTGAGGTTGTTGTTGAATTTGTTGGTGTTTTTCAATGTTGAGGTTGTTGTTGTTTTTCAATGTTGAGGTTGTTGTTGAATTTGTTGGTGTTTTTCAATTTCGAGGTTGTTGTTGAATTTGTTGGTTTTCTTCAATGTTGAAGTTGTTGTTGAATTTGTTGGTGTTTTTCAATGTTGAGGTTGTTGTTGTTTTTCAATGTTGAGGTTGTTGTTGAATTTGTTGGTGTTTTTCAATGTTGAGGTTGTTGTTGAATTTGTTGGTGTTTTTCAATGTCGAGGTTGTTGTTGAATTTGTTGGTGTTTTTCTCAAAATTGAGGTTGTTGTTGAATTTGTTCGTGTTTGACAATGTTGAGGTCGTTGTTGAATTTGTTGGCGTTTTTAAATGTTGAGGTTGTTGTTGAATTTGTTGGTGTTTTTCAATGTTGAGGTTGTTGTTGAATTTGTTGGTGTTTTTCAATGTCGAGGTTGTTGTTGAATTTGTTGGTTTTTTCAATGTTGAAGTTGTTGTTGAATCTGTTGGTGTTTTTCAATGTTGTGGTTGTTGTTGTTTTTCAATGTTGAGGTTGTTGTTGAATTTGTTTGTGTTTTTCAATTTTGAGGTTGTTGTTGTTTTTCAATGTTGAGGTTGTTGTTGAATTTGTTGGTGATTTTCCATGTTGAGGTTGTTGTTGTTTTTCAAAGTTGAGGTTGATGTTTAATTTGTTGGTGTTTTTCAATGTTGAGGTTGTTGTTGAATTTGTTGGTGTTTTTCATTGTTGAGGTTGTTGTTGAATTTGTTGGTGTTTTTCAATGTTGAGGTTGTTGTTGTTTTTCAATGTTGAGGTTGTTGTTGAATTTGTTGGTGTTTTTCAATGTTGAGGTTGTTGTTGAATTTGTTGGTGTTTTTCAATGTTGAGGTTGTTGTTGTTTTTCAATGTTGAGGTTGTTGTTGAATTTGTTGGTGTTTTTCAATGTTGAGGTTGTTGTTGTTTTTCAATGTTGAGGTTGTTGTTGTTTTTCAATGTTGAGGTTGTTGTTGAATTTGTTGGTGTTTTTCAATGTTGAGGTTGTTGTTGAATTTGTTGCTGTTTTTCAATGTTGAGGTTGTAGTTGTTTTTCAATGTTGAGGTTGTTGTTGTATTTGTTGGTGCTTCTCAATGTTGAGGATGTTGTAGTTTTTCAATGTTGAGGTTGTTGTTGAATTTGTTGGTGTTTTTCAATGTCGAGGTTGTTGTTGAATTTGTTGGTGTTTTTCAATGTTGAAGTTGTTGTTGAATTTGTATGTGTTTTTCAATGTTGAGGTTGTTGTTGAATTTGTTGGTGTTTTTCAATGTTGAGGTTGTTGTTGTTTTTAAATGTTGAGGTTGTTGTTGAATTTGTTGGTGTTTTTCAATTTTGAGGTTTTTGTAGTTTTTCAATGTTGAGGTTGTTGTTGAATTTGTTGGTATTTTTCAATGTCGAGGTTGTTGTTGAATTTGTTGGTGTTTTTCAATGTTGAAGTTGTTGTTGAATTTGTTGGTGTTTTTCAATGTTGAGGTTGTTGAATGTGTTGGTGTTTTTCAATGTTGAGGTTGTTGTTGTTTTTCAATATTGAGGTTGTTTTTGAATTTGTTGGTGTTTTTCAATGTTGAGGTTGTTGTTGTTTTTCAATGTTGAGGTTGTTGTTGAATTTGTTGGTGTTTTTCAATGTTGAGGTTGCTGTTTTTCAATGTTGAGGTTGTTGTTGTTTTTCAATGTTGAGGTTGTTGTTGAATTTGTTGGTGTTTTTCAATGTTGAGGTTGTTGTTGTTTTTCAATGTTGAGGTTGTTGTTGTATTTGTTGGTGGTTTTCAATGTTGAGGTTTTTGTAGTTTTTCAATGTTGAGGTTGTTGTTGAATTTGTTGGTGTTTTTCAATGTCGAGGTTTTTGTTGAATTTGTTGGTATTTTTCAATGTTGAAGTTGTTGTTGACTTTGTTGGTGTTTTTCAATGTTGAGGTTGTTGAATTTGTTGGTGTTTTCCAATGTTGAGGTTGTTGTTGTTTTTCAATGTTGAGGTTGTTGTTGAATTTGTTGGTGTTTTTCAACGTTGAGGTTGTTGTTGAATTTGTTCGTGTTTTTCAATGCTCAGGTTGTTGTTGTTTTTCAATGTTGAGGTTGTTGTTGTTTTTCAATGTTGAGGTTGTTGCTGAATTTGTTGGTGTTTTTCAATGTTGAGGTTGTTGTTGAATTTGTTGGTGTTTCTCAATGTTGAGGTTGTTGTTGTTTTTCAATGTTGAGGTTGTTGTTGAATTTGTTGGTGTTTTTCAACGTTCAGGTTGTTGTTGAATTTATTCGTGTTTTTCAATGCTGAGGTTGTTGTTGTTTTTCAATGTTGAGGTTGTTGTTGAATTTGTTGTTGTTTTTCAATGTTGAGGTTGTTGTAGTTTTTCAATGTTGAGGTTGTTGTTGAATTTGTTGATGTTTTTCAATGTCGAGGTTGTTGTTGAATTTGTTGGTTTTTTCAATGTTGAAGTTGTTGTTGAATCTGTTGGTGTTTTTCAATGTTGTGTTTGTTGTTGTTTTTCAATGTTGAGGTTGTTGTTGAATTTGTTGGTTTTTTTCCATTTTGAGGTTGTTGTTGTTTTTCAATGTTGAGGTTGTTGTTGAATTTGTTGGTGTTTTTCCATGTTGAGGTTGTTGTTGTTTTTCAAAGTTGAGGTTGATGTTTAATTTGTTGGTGTTTTTCAATGTTGAGGTTGTTGTTGAATTTGTTGGTGTTTTTCATTGCTGAGGTTGTTGTTGAATTTGTTGGTGTTTCTCAATGTTGAGGTTGTTGTTGCTTTTCAATGTTGAGGTTGTTGTTGAATTTGTTGGTGTTTTTCAATGTTGAAGTTGTTGAATTTGTTGGTGATTTTCAATTTTGAGGTTGATGTTGAATTTGTTGGTGTTTTTCAATGTTGAGGTTGTTGTTGAATTTGTTGGCGTTTTTAAATGTTGAGGTTGTTGTTGAATTTGTTGGTTTTTTTCAATGTCGAGGTTGTTGTTGAATTTGTTGGTGTTTTTCAATGTTGAGGTTGTTGTTGAATTTGTTGGTGTTTTACAACGTTGAGGTCGTTGTTGAATTTGTTGGCGTTTTTAAATGTTGAGGTTGTTGTTGAATTTGTTGGCGTTTTTCAAAGTTGAGGTTGTTGTTGCATTTGTTGGTGTTTTTCAATGTCGAGGTTGTTGTTGAATTTGTTGGTTTTTTCAATGTTGAAGTTGTTGTTGAATCTGTTGGTGTTTTTCAATGTTGTGGTTGTTGTTGTTTTTCAATGTTGAGGTTGTTGTTGAATTTGTTGGTGATTTTCAATTTTGAGGTTGTTGTTGTTTTTCAATGTTGAGGTTGTTGTTGAATTTGTTGGTGTTTTTCCATGTTGAGGTTGTTGTTGTTTTTCAAAGTTGAGGTTGATGTTTAATTTGTTGGTGTTTTTCAATGTTGAAGTTGTTGTTGAATTTGTTGGTGTTTTTCATTGCTGAGGTTGTTGTTGAATTTGTTGGTGTTTCTCAATTTTGAGGTTGTTGTTGCTTTTCAATGTTGAGGTTGTTGTTGAATTTGTTGGTGTTTTTCAATGTTGAAGTTGTTGAATTTGTTGGTGTTTTTCAATGTTGAGGTTGTTGTTGAATTTGTTGGTGTTTTTCAATGTCGAGGTTGTTGTTGAATTTGTTGGTGTTTTTCAATGTTGAAGTTGTTGTTGAATTTGTTGGTGTTTTTCAATGTTGAAGTTGTTGTTGAATTTGTTGGTGTTTTTCAATGTCGAGGTTGTTGTTGAATTTGTTGGTTTTTTCAATGTTGAAGTTGTTGTTGAATTTGTTGGCGTTTTTAAATGTTGAGGTTGTTGTTGAATTTGTTGGTTTTTTTCAATGTCGAGGTTGTTGTTGAATTTGTTGGTGTTTTTCAATGTTGAGGTTGTTGTTGAATTTGTTGGTGTTTTACAACGTTGAGGTCGTTGTTGAATTTGTTGGCGTTTTTAAATGTTGAGGTTGTTGTTGAATTTGTTGGTGTTTTTCAAAGTTGAGGTTGTTGTTGAATTTGTTGGTGTTTTTCAATGTCGAGGTTGTTGTTGAATTTGTTGGTTTTTTCAATGTTGAAGTTGTTGTTGAATCTGTTGGTGTTTTTCAATGTTGTGGTTGTTGTTGTTTTTCAATGTTGAGGTTGTTGTTGAATTTGTTGGTGTTTTTCAATTTTGAGGTTGTTGTTGTTTTTCAATGTTGAGGTTGTTGTTGAATTTGTTGGTGTTTTTCCATGTTGAGGTTGTTGTTGTTTTTCAAAGTTGAGGTTGATGTTTAATTTGTTGGTGTTTTTCAATGTTGAAGTTGTTGTTGAATTTGTTGGTGTTTTTCATTGCTGAGGTTGTTGTTGAATTTGTTGGTGTTTCTCAATTTTGAGGTTGTTGTTGCTTTTCAATGTTGAGGTTGTTGTTGAATTTGTTGGTGTTTTTCAATGTTGAAGTTGTTGAATTTGTTGGTGTTTTTCAATGTTGAGGTTGTTGTTGAATTTGTTGGTGTTTTTCAATGTCGAGGTTGTTGTTGAATTTGTTGGTGTTTTTCAATGTTGAAGTTGTTGTTGAATTTGTTGGTGTTTTTCATTGTTGAGGTTGTTGTTGAATTTGTTGGTGTTTTCAATGTTGAGGTTGTTGTTGTCTTTAAATGTTGAGGTTGTTGTTGAATTTGTTGGTGTTTTTCCATGTTGAGGTTGTTGTTGTTTTTCAAAGTTGAGGTTGTTGTTAAATTTGTTGGTGTTTTTCAATGTTGAGGTTGTTGTTGAATTTGTTGGTGTTTTTCATTGTTGATGTTTTTGTTGAATTTGTTGGTGTTTTTCAATGTTGAGGTTGTTGTTGTTTTTCAATGTTGAGGTTGTTGTTGAATTTGTTGGTGTTTTTCAATGTTGAGGTTGTTGTTCTTATTCAATGTTGAGGTTGTTGTTGAATTTGTTGGTGTTTTTCAATTTCGAGGTTGTTGTTGAATTTGTTGGTTTTCTTCAATGTTGAAGTTGTTGTTGAATTTGTTGGTGTTTTTCAATGTTGAGGTTGTTGTTGTTTTTCAATGTTGAGGTTGTTGTTGAATTTGTTGGTGTTTTTCAATGTTGAGGTTGTTGTTGAATTTGTTGGTGTTTTTCAATGTCGAGGTTGTTGTTGAATTTGTTGGTGTTTTTCTCAAAATTGAGGTTGTTGTTGAATTTGTTCGTGTTTGACAATGTTGAGGTCGTTGTTGAATTTGTTGGCGTTTTTAAATGTTGAGGTTGTTGTTGAATTTGTTGGTGTTTTTCAATGTTGAGGTTGTTGTTGAATTTGTTGGTGTTTTTCAATGTCGAGGTTGTTGTTGAATTTGTTGGTTTTTTCAATGTTGAAGTTGTTGTTGAATCTGTTGGTGTTTTTCAATGTTGTGGTTGTTGTTGTTTTTCAATGTTGAGGTTGTTGTTGAATTTGTTTGTGTTTTTCAATTTTGAGGTTGTTGTTGTTTTTCAATGTTGAGGTTGTTGTTGAATTTGTTGGTGATTTTCCATGTTGAGGTTGTTGTTGTTTTTCAAAGTTGAGGTTGATGTTTAATTTGTTGGTGTTTTTCAATGTTGAGGTTGTTGTTGAATTTGTTGGTGTTTTTCATTGTTGAGGTTGTTGTTGAATTTGTTGGTGTTTTTCAATGTTGAGGTTGTTGTTGTTTTTCAATGTTGAGGTTGTTGTAGAATTTGTTGGTGTTTTTCAATGTTGAGGTTGTTGTTGAATTTGTTGGTGTTTTTCAATGTTGAGGTTGTTGTTGTTTTTCAATGTTGAGGTTGTTGTTGAATTTGTTGGTGTTTTTCAATGTTGAGGTTGTTGTTGTTTTTCAATGTTGAGGTTGTTGTTGTTTTTCAATGTTGAGGTTGTTGTTGAATTTGTTGGTGTTTTTCAATGTTGAGGTTGTTGTTGAATTTGTTGCTGTTTTTCAATGTTGAGGTTGTTGTTGTTTTTCAATGTTGAGGTTGTTGTTGTATTTGTTGGTGCTTCTCAATGTTGAGGTTGTTGTAGTTTTTCAATGTTGAGGTTGTTGTTGAATTTGTTGGTGTTTTTCAATGTCGAGGTTGTTGTTGAATTTGTTGGTGTTTTTCAATGTTGAAGTTGTTGTTGAATTTGTTGGTGTTTTTCAATGTTGAGGTTGTTGTTGTTTTTAAATGTTGAGGTTGTTGTTGAATTTGTTGGTGTTTTTCAATTTTGAGGTTTTTGTAGTTTTTCAATGTTGAGGTTGTTGTTGAATTTGTTGGTGTTTTTCAATGTCGAGGTTGTTGTTGAATTTGTTGGTGTTTTTCAATGTTGAAGTTGTTGTTGAATTTGTTGGCGTTTTTCAATGTTGAGGTTGTTGAATGTGTTGGTGTTTTTCAATGTTGAGGTTGTTGTTGTTTTTCAATATTGAGGTTGTTTTTGAATTTGTTGGTGTTTTTCAATGTTGAGGTTGTTGTTGTTTTTCAATGTTGAGATTGTTGTTGAATTTGTTGGTGTTTTTCAACGTTGAGGTTGTTGTTGAATTTGTTCGTGTTTTTCAATGCTCAGGTTGTTGTTGTTTTTCAATGTTGAGGTTGTTGTTGAATTTGTTGGTGTTTTTCAATGTTGAGGATGTTGTAGTTTTTCAATGTTGAGGTTGCTGTTGAATGTGTTGATGTTTTTCAATGTTGAGGTTGTTGTTGTTTTTCAATGTTGAGGTTGTTGCTGAATTTGTTGGTGTTTTTCAATGTTGAGGTTGTTGTTGAATTTGTTGGTGTTTCTCAAAGTTGAGGTTGTTGTTGTTTTTCAATGTTGAGGTTGTTGTTGAATTTGTTGGTGTTTTTCAACGTTCAGGTTGTTGTTGAATTTGTTCGTGTTTTTCAATGCTGAGGTTGTTGTTGTTTTTCAATGTTGAGGTTGTTGTTGAATTTGTTGTTGTTTTTCAATGTTGAGGTTGTTGTAGTTTTTCAATGTTGAGGTTGTTGTTGAATTTGTTGATGTTTTTCAATGTCGAGGTTGTTGTTGAATTTGTTGGAGTTTTTCAATGTTGAAGTTGTTGTTGAATTTGTTGGTGTTTTTCATTGTTGAGGTTGTTGTTGAATTTGTTGGTGTTTTTCAATGTTGAGGTTGTTGTTGCTTTTCAATGTTGAGGTTGTTGTTGAATTTGTTGGTGTTTTTCAATGTTGAAGTTGATGAATTTGTTGGTGCTTTTCAATGTTGAGGTTGTTGTTGAATTTGTTGGTGTTTTTCAATGTTGAGGTTGTTGTTGAATTTGTTGCTGTTTTTCAATGTTGAGGTTGTTGTTGTTTTTCAATGTTGAGGTTGTTGTTCTATTTGTTGGTGCTTCTCAATGTTGAGGTTGTTGTAGTTTTTCAATGTTGAGGTTGTTGTTGAATTTGTTGGTGTTTTTCAATGTCGAGGTTGTTGTTGAATTTGTTGGTGTTTTTCAATGTTGAAGTTGTTGTTGAATTTGTATGGGTTTTTCAATGTTGAGGTTGTTGTTGAATTTGTTGGTGTTTTTCAATGTTGAGGTTGTTGTTGTTTTTAAATGTTGAGGTTGTTGTTGAATTTGTTGGTGTTTTTCAATTTTGAGGTTTTTGTAGTTTTTCAATGTTGAGGTTGTTGTTGAATTTGTTGGTGTTTTTCAATGTCGAGGTTGTTGTTGAATTTGTTGGTGTTTTTCAATGTTGAAGTTGTTGTTGAATTTGTTGGTGTTTTTCAATGTTGAGGTTGTTGAATGTGTTGGTCTTTTTCAATGTTGAGGTTGTTGTTGTTTTTCAATATTGAGGTTGTTTTTGAATTTGTTGGTGTTTTTCAATGTTGAGGTTGTTGTTGTTTTTCAATGTTGAGGTTGTTGTTGAATTTGTTGGTGTTTTTCAACGTTGAGGTTGTTGTTGAATTTGTTCGTGTTTTTCAATGCTCAGGTTGTTGTTGTTTTTCAATGTTGAGGTTGTTGTTGAATTTGTTGGTGTTTTTCAATGTTGAGGATGTTGTAGTTTTTCAATGTTGAGGTTGCTGTTGAATGTGTTGATGTTTTTCAATGTTGAGGTTGTTGTTGTTTTTCAATGTTGAGGTTGTTGCTGAATTTGTTGGTGTTTTTCAATGTTGAGGTTGTTGTTGAATTTGTTGGTGTTTCTCAATGTTGAGGTTGTTGTTGTTTTTCAATGTTGAGGTTGTTGTAGTTTTTCAATGTTGAGGTTGTTGTTGAATTTGTTGATGTTTTTCAATGTCGAGGTTGTTGTTGAATTTGTTGGTGTTTTTCAATGTTGAAGTTGTTGTTGAATTTGTTGGTGTTTTTCATTGTTGAGGTTGTTGTTGAATTTTTTGGTGTTTTTCAATGTTGAGGTTGTTGTTGCTTTTCAATGTTGAGGTTGTTGTTGAATTTGTTGGTGTTTTTCAATGTTGAAGTTGATGAATTTGTTGGTGCTTTTCAATGTTGAGGTTGTTGTTGAATTTGTTGGTGTTTTTCAATGTCGAGGTTGTTGTTGAATTTGTTGGTGTTTTTCAATGTTGAAGTTGTTGTTGAATTTGTTGGTGTTTTTCATTGTTGAGGTTGTTGTTGAATTTGTTGGTGTTTTTCATTGTTGAGGTTGTTGTTGAATTTGTTGGTGTTTTTCAATGCTGAGGTTGTTGTTGTTTTTCAATGTTGAGGTTGTTGTTGAATTTGTTGGTGTTTTTCAATGTTGAGGTTGTTGTTGTTTTTCAATGTTGAGGTTGTTGAATTTGTTGGTGTTTTTCAATTTCGAGGTTGTTGTTGAATTTGTTGGTGTTTTTCAATGTTGAAGTTGCTGTTGAATTTGTTGGTGTTTTTCAATGTTGAGGTTGTTGTTGTTTTTCAATGTTGAGGTTGTTGTTGAATTTGTTGGTGTTTTTCAACGTTGAGGTTGTTGTTGAATTTGTTCGTGTTTTTCAATGCTCAGGTTGTTGTTGTTTTTCAATGTTGAGGTTGTTGTTGAATTTGTTGGTGTTTTTCAATGTTGAGGATGTTGTAGTTTTTCAATGTTGAGGTTGCTGTTGAATGTGTTGATGTTTTTCAATGTTGAGGTTGTTGTTCTTTTTCAATGTTGAGGTTGTTGCTGAATTTGTTGGTGTTTTTCAATGTTGAGGTTGTTGTTGAATTTGTTGGTGTTTCTCAAAGTTGAGGTTGTTGTTGTTTTTCAATGTTGAGGTTGTTGTTGAATTTGTTGGTGTTTTTCAACGTTCAGGTTGTTGTTGAATTTGTTCGTGTTTTTCAATGCTGAGGTTGTTGTTGTTTTTCAATGTTGAGGTTGTTGTTGAATTTGTTGTTGTTTTTCAATGTTGAGGTTGTTGTAGTTTTTCAATGTTGAGGTTGTTGTTGAATTTGTTGATGTTTTTCAATGTCGAGGTTGTTGTTGAATTTGTTGGAGTTTTTCAATGTTGAAGTTGTTGTTGAATTTGTTGGTGTTTTTCATTGTTGAGGTTGTTGTTGAATTTGTTGGTGTTTTTCAATGTTGAGGTTGTTGTTGCTTTTCAATGTTGAGGTTGTTGTTGAATTTGTTGGTGTTTTTCAATGTTGAAGTTGATGAATTTGTTGGTGCTTTTCAATGTTGAGGTTGTTGTTGAATTTGTTGGTGTTTTTCAATGTTGAGGTTGTTGTTGAATTTGTTGCTGTTTTTCAATGTTGAGGTTGTTGTTGTTTTTCAATGTTGAGGTTGTTGTTCTATTTGTTGGTGCTTCTCAATGTTGAGGTTGTTGTAGTTTTTCAATGTTGAGGTTGTTGTTGAATTTGTTGGTGTTTTTCAATGTCGAGGTTGTTGTTGAATTTGTTGGTGTTTTTCAATGTTGAAGTTGTTGTTGAATTTGTATGGGTTTTTCAATGTTGAGGTTGTTGTTGAATTTGTTGGTGTTTTTCAATGTTGAGGTTGTTGTTGTTTTTAAATGTTGAGGTTGTTGTTGAATTTGTTGGTGTTTTTCAATTTTGAGGTTTTTGTAGTTTTTCAATGTTGAGGTTGTTGTTGAATTTGTTGGTGTTTTTCAATGTCGAGGTTGTTGTTGAATTTGTTGGTGTTTTTCAATGTTGAAGTTGTTGTTGAATTTGTTGGTGTTTTTCAATGTTGAGGTTGTTGAATGTGTTGGTCTTTTTCAATGTTGAGGTTGTTGTTGTTTTTCAATATTGAGGTTGTTTTTGAATTTGTTGGTGTTTTTCAATGTTGAGGTTGTTGTTGTTTTTCAATGTTGAGGTTGTTGTTGAATTTGTTGGTGTTTTTCAACGTTGAGGTTGTTGTTGAATTTGTTCGTGTTTTTCAATGCTCAGGTTGTTGTTGTTTTTCAATGTTGAGGTTGTTGTTGAATTTGTTGGTGTTTTTCAATGTTGAGGATGTTGTAGTTTTTCAATGTTGAGGTTGCTGTTGAATGTGTTGATGTTTTTCAATGTTGAGGTTGTTGTTGTTTTTCAATGTTGAGTTTGTTGCTGAATTTGTTGGTGTTTTTCAATGTTGAGGTTGTTGTTGAATTTGTTGGTGTTTCTCAATGTTGAGGTTGTTGTTGTTTTTCAATGTTGAGGTTGTTGTAGTTTTTCAATGTTGAGGTTGTTGTTGAATTTGTTGATGTTTTTCAATGTCGAGGTTGTTGTTGAATTTGTTGGTGTTTTTCAATGTTGAAGTTGTTGTTGAATTTGTTGGTGTTTTTCATTGTTGAGGTTGTTGTTGAATTTTTTGGTGTTTTTCAATGTTGAGGTTGTTGTTGAATTTGTTGGTGTTTTTCAATGTTGAAGTTGATGAATTTGTTGGTGCTTTTCAATGTTGAGGTTGTTGTTGAATTTGTTGGTGTTTTTCAATGTCGAGGTTGTTGTTGAATTTGTTGGTGTTTTTCAATGTTGAAGTTGTTGTTGAATTTGTTGGTGTTTTTCATTGTTGAGGTTGTTGTTGAATTTGTTGGTGTTTTTCATTGTTGAGGTTGTTGTTGAATTTGTTGGTGTTTTTCAATGCTGAGGTTGTTGTTGTTTTTCAATGTTGAGGTTGTTGTTGAATTTGTTGGTGTTTTTCAATGTTGAGGTTGTTGTTGTTTTTCAATGTTGAGGTTGTTGAATTTGTTGGTGTTTTTCAATTTCGAGGTTGTTGTTGAATTTGTTGGTGTTTTTCAATGTTGAAGTTGCTGTTGAATTTGTTGGTGTTTTTCAATGTTGAGGTTGTTGTTGTTTTTCAATGTTGAGGTTGTTGTTGAATTTGTTGGTGTTTTTCAACGTTGAGGTTGTTGTTGAATTTGTTCGTGTTTTTCAATGCTCAGGTTGTTGTTGTTTTTCAATGTTGAGGTTGTTGTTGAATTTGTTGGTGTTTTTCAATGTTGAGGATGTTGTAGTTTTTCAATGTTGAGGTTGCTGTTGAATGTGTTGATGTTTTTCAATGTTGAGGTTGTTGTTCTTTTTCAATGTTGAGGTTGTTGCTGAATTTGTTGGTGTTTTTCAATGTTGAGGTTGTTGTTGAATTTGTTGGTGTTTCTCAAAGTTGAGGTTGTTGTTGTTTTTCAATGTTGAGGTTGTTGTTGAATTTGTTGGTGTTTTTCAACGTTCAGGTTGTTGTTGAATTTGTTCGTGTTTTTCAATGCTGAGGTTGTTGTTGTTTTTCAATGTTGAGGTTGTTGTTGAATTTGTTGTTGTTTTTCAATGTTGAGGTTGTTGTAGTTTTTCAATGTTGAGGTTGTTGTTGAATTTGTTGATGTTTTTCAATGTCGAGGTTGTTGTTGAATTTGTTGGAGTTTTTCAATGTTGAAGTTGTTGTTGAATTTGTTGGTGTTTTTCATTGTTGAGGTTGTTGTTGAATTTGTTGGTGTTTTTCAATGTTGAGGTTGTTGTTGCTTTTCAATGTTGAGGTTGTTGTTGAATTTGTTGGTGTTTTTCAATGTTGAAGTTGATGAATTTGTTGGTGCTTTTCAATGTTGAGGTTGTTGTTGAATTTGTTGGTGTTTTTCAATGTTGAGGTTGTTGTTGAATTTGTTGCTGTTTTTCAATGTTGAGGTTGTTGTTGTTTTTCAATGTTGAGGTTGTTGTTCTATTTGTTGGTGCTTCTCAATGTTGAGGTTGTTGTAGTTTTTCAATGTTGAGGTTGTTGTTGAATTTGTTGGTGTTTTTCAATGTCGAGGTTGTTGTTGAATTTGTTGGTGTTTTTCAATGTTGAAGTTGTTGTTGAATTTGTATGGGTTTTTCAATGTTGAGGTTGTTGTTGAATTTGTTGGTGTTTTTCAATGTTGAGGTTGTTGTTGTTTTTAAATGTTGAGGTTGTTGTTGAATTTGTTGGTGTTTTTCAATTTTGAGGTTTTTGTAGTTTTTCAATGTTGAGGTTGTTGTTGAATTTGTTGGTGTTTTTCAATGTCGAGGTTGTTGTTGAATTTGTTGGTGTTTTTCAATGTTGAAGTTGTTGTTGAATTTGTTGGTGTTTTTCAATGTTGAGGTTGTTGAATGTGTTGGTCTTTTTCAATGTTGAGGTTGTTGTTGTTTTTCAATATTGAGGTTGTTTTTGAATTTGTTGGTGTTTTTCAATGTTGAGGTTGTTGTTGTTTTTCAATGTTGAGGTTGTTGTTGAATTTGTTGGTGTTTTTCAACGTTGAGGTTGTTGTTGAATTTGTTCGTGTTTTTCAATGCTCAGGTTGTTGTTGTTTTTCAATGTTGAGGTTGTTGTTGAATTTGTTGGTGTTTTTCAATGTTGAGGATGTTGTAGTTTTTCAATGTTGAGGTTGCTGTTGAATGTGTTGATGTTTTTCAATGTTGAGGTTGTTGTTGTTTTTCAATGTTGAGTTTGTTGCTGAATTTGTTGGTGTTTTTCAATGTTGAGGTTGTTGTTGAATTTGTTGGTGTTTCTCAATGTTGAGGTTGTTGTTGTTTTTCAATGTTGAGGTTGTTGTAGTTTTTCAATGTTGAGGTTGTTGTTGAATTTGTTGATGTTTTTCAATGTCGAGGTTGTTGTTGAATTTGTTGGTGTTTTTCAATGTTGAAGTTGTTGTTGAATTTGTTGGTGTTTTTCATTGTTGAGGTTGTTGTTGAATTTTTTGGTGTTTTTCAATGTTGAGGTTGTTGTTGCTTTTCAATGTTGAGGTTGTTGTTGAATTTGTTGGTGTTTTTCAATGTTGAAGTTGATGAATTTGTTGGTGCTTTTCAATGTTGAGGTTGTTGTTGAATTTGTTGGTGTTTTTCAATGTCGAGGTTGTTGTTGAATTTGTTGGTGTTTTTCAATGTTGAAGTTGTTGTTGAATTTGTTGGTGTTTTTCATTGTTGAGGTTGTTGTTGAATTTGTTGGTGTTTTTCAATGTTGAGGTTGTTGTTGAATTTGTTGGTGTTTTTCAATGCTGAGGTTGTTGTTGTTTTTCAATGTTGAGGTTGTTGTTGAATTTGTTGGTGTTTTTCAATGTTGAGGTTGTTGTTGTTTTTCAATGTTGAGGTTGTTGAATTTGTTGGTGTTTTTCAATTTCGAGGTTGTTGTTGAATTTGTTGGTGTTTTTCAATGTTGAAGTTGCTGTTGAATTTGTTGGTGTTTTTCAATGTTGAGGTTGTTGTTGTTTTTCAATGTTGAGGTTGTTGTTGAATTTGTTGGTGTTTTTCAATGTTGAGGTTGCTGTTTTTCAATGTTGAGGTTGTTGTTGTTTTTCAATGTTGAGGTTGTTGTTGAATTTGTTGGTGTTTTTCAATGTTGAGGTTGTTGTTGTTTTTCAATGTTGAGGTTGTTGTTGTATTTGTTGGTGGTTTTCAATGTTGAGGTTTTTGTAGTTTTTCAATGTTGAGGTTGTTGTTGAATTTGTTGGTGTTTTTCAATGTCGAGGTTTTTGTTGAATTTGTTGGTATTTTTCAATGTTGAAGTTGTTGTTGACTTTGTTGGTGTTTTTCAATGTTGAGGTTGTTGAATTTGTTGGTGTTTTTCAATGTTGAGGTTGTTGTTGTTTTTCAATGTTGAGGTTGTTGTTGAATTTGTTGGTGTTTTTCAATGTTGAGGTTGTTGTTGTTTTTCGATGTTGAGGTTGTTGTTGAATTTGTTGGTGTTTTTCAACGTTGAGGTTGTTGTTGAATTTGTTCGTGTTTTTCAATGCTCAGGTTGTTGTTGTTTTTCAATGTTGAGGTTGTTGTTGTTTTTCAATGTTGAGGTTGTTGCTGAATTTGTTGGTGTTTTTCAATGTTGAGGTTGTTGTTGAATTTGTTGGTGTTTCTCAATGTTGAGGTTGTTGTTGTTTTTCAATGTTGAGGTTGTTGTTGAATTTGTTGGTGTTTTTCAACGTTCAGGTTGTTGTTGAATTTATTCGTGTTTTTCAATGCTGAGGTTGTTGGTGTTTTTCAATGTTGAGGTTGTTGTTGAATTTGTTGTTGTTTTTCAATGTTGAGGTTGTTGTAGTTTTTCAATGTTGAGGTTGTTGTTGAATTTGTTGATGTTTTTCAATGTCGAGGTTGTTGTTGAATTTGTTGGTGTTTTTCAATGTTGAAGTTGTTGTTGAATTTGTTGGTGTTTTTCATTGTTGAGGTTGTTGTTGAATTTGTTGGTGTTTCTCAATGTTGAGGTTGTTGTTGCTTTTCAATGTTGAGGTTGTTGTTGAATTTGTTGCTGTTTTTCAATGTTGAAGTTGTTGAATTTGTTGGTGCTTTTCAATGTTGAGGTTGTTGTTGAATTTGTTGGTGTTTTTCAATGTCGAGGTTGTTGTTGAATTTGTTGGTGTTTTTCAATGTTGAAGTTGTTGTTGAATTTGTTGGTGTTTTTCATTGTTGAGGTTGTTGTTGAATTTGTTGGTGTTTTTCATTGTTGAGGTTGTTGTTGAATTTGTTGGTGTTTTTCAATGTTGAGGTTGTTGTTGAATTTGTTGGTGTTTTTCAATGTTGAGGTTGTTGTTGTTTTTCAATGTTGAGGTTGTTGAATTTGTTGGTGTTTTTCAATTTCGAGGGTGTTGTTGAATTTGTTGGTGTTTTTCAATGTTGAAGTTGCTGTTGAATTTGTTGGTGTTTTTCAATGTTGAGGTTGTTGTTGTTTTTCAATGTTGAGGTTGTTGTTGAATTTGTTGGTGTTTTTCAATGTTGAGGTTGTTGTTGTTTTTCAATGTTGAGGTTGTTGTTGAATTTGTTGGTGTTTTTCAATGTTGAAGTTGTTGTAGTTTTTCAATGTTGAGGTTGTTGTTGAATGTGTTGATGTTTTTCAATGTTGAGGTTGTTGTTGTTTTTCAATGTTGAGGTTGTTGCTGAATTTGTTGGTGTTTTTCAATGTTGAGGTTGTTGTTGAATTTGTTGGTGTTTTTCAATGTTGAGGTTGTTGTTGTTTTTCAATGTTGAGGTTGTTGGTGTTTTTCAACGTTCAGGTTGTTGTTGAATTTGTTCGTGTTTTTCAATGCTGAGGTTGTTGTTGTTTTTCAATGTTGAGGTTGTTGTTGAATTTGTTGGTGTTTTTCAATGTTGAGGTTGTTGTAGTTTTTCAATGTTTAGGTTGTTGTTGAATTTGTTGATGTTTTTCAATGTCGAGGTTGTTGTTGAATTTGTTGGTATTTTTCAATGTTGAAGTTGTTGTTGAATTTGTTCGTGTTTTTCATTGTTGAGGTTGTTGTTGAATTTGTTGGTGTTTCTCAATGTTGAGGTTGTTGTTGCTTTTCAATGTTGAGGTTGTTGTTGAATTTGTTGGTGTTTTTCAATGTTGAAGTTGTTGAATTTGTTGGTGTTTTTCAATGTTGAGGTTGTTGTTGAATTTGTTGGTGTTTTTCAATGTCGAGGTTGTTATTGAATTTGTTGGTGTTTTTCAATGTTGAAGTTGTTGTTGAATTTGTTGGTGTTTTTCATTGTTGAGGTTGTTGTTGAATTTGTTGGTGTTTTCAATGTTGAGGTTGTTGTTGTCTTTAAATGTTGAGGTTGTTGTTGAATTTGTTGGTGTTTTTCAATTTTGAGGTTGTTGTTGTTTTTCAATGTTGAGGTTGTTGTTGAATTTGTTGGTGTTTTTCCATGTTGAGGTTGTTGTTGTTTTTCAAAGTTGAGGTTGTTGTTAAATTTGTTGGTGTTTTTCAATGTTGAGGTTGTTGTTGAATTTGTTGGTGTTTTTCATTGTTGAGGTTTTTGTTGAATTTGTTGGTGTTTTTCAATTTTGAGGTTGTTGTTGTTTTTCCATGTTGAGGTTGTTGTTGAATTTGTTGGTGTTTTTCAATGTTGAGGTTGTTGTTGTTTTTCAATTTTGAGGTTGTTGTTGAATTTGTTGGTGTTTTTCAACGTTCAGGTTGTTGTTGAATTTGTTCGTGTTTTTCAATGCTGAGGTTGTTGTTGTTTTTCAATGTTGAGGATGTTGTTGAATTTGTTGGTGTTTTTCAGTGTTGAGGTTGTTGTAGTTTTTCAAAGTTGAGGTTGTTGTTGAATTTGTTGATGTTTTTCAATGTCGAGGTTGTTGTTGAATTTGTTGGTGTTTTTCAATGTTGAAGTTTTTGTTGAATTTGTTGGTGTTTTTCATTGTTGAGGATGTTGTTGAATTTGTTGGTGTTTCTCAATGTTGAGGTTGTTGTTGCTTTTCAATGTTGAGGTTGTTGTTGAATTTGTTGGTGTTTTTCAATGTTGAAGTTGTTGAATTTGTTGGTGTTTTTCAATGTTGAGGTTGTTGTTGAATTTGTTGGTGTTTTTCAATGTCGAGGTTGTTGTTGAATTTGTTGGTGTTTTTCAATGTTGAAGTTGTTGTTGAATTTGTTGGTGTTTTTCATTGTTGAGGTTGTTGTTGAATTTGTTGGTGTTTTCAATGTTGAGGTTGTTGTTGTCTTTAAATGATGAGGTTGTTGTTGAATTTGTTGGTGTTTTTCAATTTTGAGGTTGTTGTTGTTTTTCAATGTTGAGGTTGTTGTTGAATTTGTTGGTGTTTTTCCATGTTGAGATTGTTGTTGTTTTTCAAAGTTGAGGTTGTTGTTAAATTTGTTGGTGTTTGTCAATGTTGAGTTTGTTGTTGAATTTGTTGGTGTTTTTCATTGTTGAGGTTTTTGTTGAATTTCTTGGTGTTTTTCAATTTTGAGGTTGTTGTTGTTTTTCAATGTTGAGGTTGTTGTTGAATTTGTTGGTGTTTTTCAATGTTGAGGTTGTTGTTGTTTTTCAATGTTGAGGTTGTTGTTGAATTTGTTGGTGTTTTTCAATTTCGAGGTTGTTGTTGAATTTGTTGGTGTTCTTCAATGTTGAAGTTGTTGTTGAATTTGTTGGTGTTTTTCAATGTTGAGGTTGTTGTTGTTTTTCAATGTTGAGGTTGTTGTTGAATTTGTTGGTGTTTTTCAATGTTGAGTTTGTTGTTGAATTTGTTGGTGTTTTTCAATGTCGAGGTTGTTGTTGAATTTGTTGGCGTTTTTCAATGTTGAGGTTGTTGTTGAATTTGTTGGTGTTTTACAATGTTGAGGTCGTTGTTGAATTTGTTGGCGTTTTTAAATGTTGAGGTTGTAGTTGAATTTGTTGGTGTTTTTCAATGTTGAAGTTGTTGTTGAATTTGTTGGTGTTTTTCAATGTCGAGGTTGTTGTTGAATTTGTTGGTTTTTTCAATGTTGAAGTTGTTGTTGAATCTGTTGGTGTTTTTCGATGCTCAGGTTGTTGTTGTTTTTCAATGTTGAGGTTGTTGTTGAATTTGTTGGTGTTTTTCAATTTTGAGGTTGTTGTTGCTTTTCAATGTTGAGGTTGTTGTTGAATTTGTTGCTGTTTTTCAATGTTGAAGTTGTTGAATTTGTTGGTGCTTTTCAATGTTGAGGTTGTTGTTGAATTTGTTGGTGTTTTTCAATGTCGAGGTTGTTGTTGAATTTGTTGGTGTTTTTCAATGTTGAAGTTGTTGTTGAATTTGTTGGTGTTTTTCATTGTTGAGGTTGTTGTTGAATTTGTTGGTGTTTTTCATTGTTGAGGTTGTTGTTGAATTTGTTGGTGTTTTTCAATGTTGAGGTTGTTGTTGAATTTGTTGGTGTTTTTCAATGTTGAGGTTGTTGTTGTTTTTCAATTTTGAGGTTGTTGAATTTGTTGGTGTTTTTCAATTTCGAGGGTGTTGTTGAATTTGTTGGTGTTTTTCAATGTTGAAGTTGCTGTTGAATTTGTTGGTGTTTTTCAATGTTGAGGTTGTTGTTGTTTTTCAATGTTGAGGTTGTTGTTGAATTTGTTGGTGTTTTTCAATGTTGAGGTTGTTGTTGTTTTTCAATGTTGAGGTTGTTGTTGAATTTGTTGGTGTTTTTCAATGTTGAAGTTGTTGTAGTTTTTCAATGTTGAGGTTGTTGTTGAATGTGTTGATGTTTTTCAATGTTGAGGTTGTTGTTGTTTTTCAATGTTGAGGTTGTTGCTGAATTTGTTGGTGTTTTTCAATGTTGAGGTTGTTGTTGAATTTGTTGGTGTTTTTCAATGTTGAGGTTGTTGTTGTTTTTCAATGTTGAGGTTGTTGTTGAATTTGTTGGTGTTTTTCAACGTTCAGGTTGTTGTTGAATTTGTTCGTGTTTTTCAATGCTGAGGTTGTTGTTGTTTTTCAATGTTGAGGTTGTTGTTGAATTTGTTGGTGTTTTTCAATGTTCAGGTTGTTGTAGTTTTTCAATGTTTAGGTTGTTGTTGAATTTGTTGATGTTTTTCAATGTCGAGGTTGTTGTTGAATTTGTTGGTATTTTTCAATGTTGAAGTTGTTGTTGAATTTGTTCGTGTTTTTCATTGTTGAGGTTGTTGTTGAATTTGTTGGTGTTTCTCAATGTTGAGGTTGTTGTTGCTTTTAGATGTTGAGGTTGTTGTTGAATTTGTTGGTGTTTTTCAATGTTGAAGTTGTTGAATTTGTTGGTGTTTTTCAATGTTGAGGTTGTTGTTGAATTTGTTGGTGTTTTTCAATGTCGAGGTTGTTATTGAATTTGTTGGTGTTTTTCAATGTTGAAGTTGTTGTTGAATTTGTTGGTGTTTTTCATTGTTGAGGTTGTTGTTGAATTTGTTGGTGTTTTCAATGTTGAGGTTGTTGTTGTCTTTAAATGTTGAGGTTGTTGTTGAATTTGTTGGTGTTTTTCAATTTTGAGGTTGTTGTTGTTTTTCAATGTTGAGGTTGTTGTTGAATTTGTTGGTGTTTTTCCATGTTGAGGTTGTTGTTGTTTTTCAAAGTTGAGGTTGTTGTTAAATTTGTTGGTGTTTTTCAATGTTGAGGTTGTTGTTGAATTTGTTGGTGTTTTTCATTGTTGAGGTTTTTGTTGAATTTGTTGGTGTTTTTCAATTTTGAGGTTGTTGTTGTTTTTCCATGTTGAGGTTGTTGTTGAATTTGTTGGTGTTTTTCAATGTTGAGGTTGTTGTTGTTTTTCAATTTTGAGGTTGTTGTTGAATTTGTTGGTGTTTTTCAACGTTCAGGTTGTTGTTGAATTTGTTCGTGTTTTTCAATGCTGAGGTTGTTGTTGTTTTTCAATGTTGAGGATGTTGTTGAATTTGTTGGTGTTTTTCAGTGTTGAGGTTGTTGTAGTTTTTCAAAGTTGAGGTTGTTGTTGAATTTGTTGATGTTTTTCAATGTCGAGGTTGTTGTTGAATTTGTTGGTGTTTTTCAATGTTGAAGTTTTTGTTGAATTTGTTGGTGTTTTTCATTGTTGAGGATGTTGTTGAATTTGTTGGTGTTTCTCAATGTTGAGGTTGTTGTTGCTTTTCAATGTTGAGGTTGTTGTTGAATTTGTTGGTGTTTTTCAATGTTGAAGTTGTTGAATTTGTTGGTGTTTTTCAATGTTGAGGTTGTTGTTGAATTTGTTGGTGTTTTTCAATGTTGAGGTTGTTGTTGAATTTGTTGGTGTTTTTCAATGTTGAAGTTGTTGTTGAATTTGTTGGTGTTTTTCATTGTTGAGGTTGTTGTTGAATTTGTTGGTGTTTTTCAATGTCGAGGTTGTTGTTGAATTTGTTGGTGTTTTTCAATTTTGAGGTTGTTGTTGTTTTTCCATGTTGAGGTTGTTGTTGAATTTGTTGGTGTTTTTCAATGTTGAGGTTGTTGTTGTTTTTCAATTTTGAGGTTGTTGTTGAATTTGTTGGTGTTTTTCAACGTTCAGGTTGTTGTTGAATTTGTTCGTGTTTTTCAATGCTGAGGTTGTTGTTGTTTTTCAATGTTGAGGATGTTGTTGAATTTGTTGGTGTTTTTCAGTGTTGAGGTTGTTGTAGTTTTTCAAAGTTGAGGTTGTTGTTGAATTTGTTGATGTTTTTCAATGTCGAGGTTGTTGTTGAATTTGTTGGTGTTTTTCAATGTTGAAGTTTTTGTTGAATTTGTTGGTGTTTTTCATTGTTGAGGATGTTGTTGAATTTGTTGGTGTTTCTCAATGTTGAGGTTGTTGTTGCTTTTCAATGTTGAGGTTGTTGTTGAATTTGTTGGTGTTTTTCAATGTTGAAGTTGTTGAATTTGTTGGTGTTTTTCAATGTCGAGGTTGTTGTTGAATTTGTTGGCGTTTTTCAATGTTGAGGTTGTTGTTGAATTTGTTGGTGTTTTACAATGTTGAGGTCGTTGTTGAATTTGTTGGCGTTTTTAAATGTTGAGGTTGTTGTTGAATTTGTTGGTGTTTTTCAATGTTGAAGTTGTTGTTGAATTTGTTGGTGTTTTTCAATGTCGAGGTTGTTGTTGAATTTGTTGGTTTTTTCAATGTTGAAGTTGTTGTTGAATCTGTTGGTGTTTTTCGATGCTCAGGTTGTTGTTGTTTTTCAATGTTGAGGTTGTTGTTGAATTTGTTGGTGTTTTTCAATTTTGAGGTTGTTGTTGCTTTTCAATGTTGAGGTTGTTGTTGAATTTGTTGCTGTTTTTCAATGTTGAAGTTGTTGAATTTGTTGGTGCTTTTCAATGTTGAGGTTGTTGTTGAATTTGTTGGTGTTTTTCAATGTCGAGGTTGTTGTTGAATTTGTTGGTGTTTTTCAATGTTGAAGTTGTTGTTGAATTTGTTGGTGTTTTTCATTGTTGAGGTTGTTGTTGAATTTGTTGGTGTTTTTCATTGTTGAGGTTGTTGTTGAATTTGTTGGTGTTTTTCAATGTTGAGGTTGTTGTTGAATTTGTTGGTGTTTTTCAATGTTGAGGTTGTTGTTGTTTTTCAATGTTGAGGTTGTTGAATTTGTTGGTGTTTTTCAATTTCGAGGGTGTTGTTGAATTTGTTGGTGTTTTTCAATGTTGAAGTTGTTGTTGAATTTGTTGGTGTTTTTCAATGTTGAGGTTGTTGTTGTTTTTCAATGTTGAGGTTGTTGTTGAATTTGTTGGTGTTTTTCAATGTTGAGGTTGTTGTTGTTTTTCAATGTTGAGGTTGTTGTTGAATTTGTTGGTGTTTTTCAATGTTGAAGTTGTTGTAGTTTTTCAATGTTGAGGTTGTTGTTGAATGTGTTGATGTTTTTCAATGTTGAGGTTGTTGTTGTTTTTCAATGTTGAGGTTGTTGCTGAATTTGTTGGTGTTTTTCAATGTTGAGGTTGTTGTTGAATTTGTTGGTGTTTTTCAATGTTGAGGTTGTTGTTGTTTTTCAATGTTGAGGTTGTTGTTGAATTTGTTGGTGTTTTTCAACGTTCAGGTTGTTGTTGAATTTGTTCGTGTTTTTCAATGCTGAGGTTGTTGTTGTTTTTCAATGTTGAGGTTGTTGTTGAATTTGTTGGTGTTTTTCAATGTTGAGGTTGTTGTAGTTTTTCAATGTTTAGGTTGTTGTTGAATTTGTTGATGTTTTTCAATGTCGAGGTTGTTGTTGAATTTGTTGGTATTTTTCAATGTTGAAGTTGTTGTTGAATTTGTTCGTGTTTTTCATTGTTGAGGTTGTTGTTGAATTTGTTGGTGTTTCTCAATGTTGAGGTTGTTGTTGCTTTTCAATGTTGAGGTTGTTGTTGAATTTGTTGGTGTTTTTCAATGTTGAAGTTGTTGAATTTGTTGGTGTTTTTCAATGTTGAGGTTGTTGTTGAATTTGTTGGTGTTTTTCAATGTCGAGGTTGTTATTGAATTTGTTGGTGTTTTTCAATGTTGAAGTTGTTGTTGAATTTGTTGGTGTTTTTCATTGTTGAGGTTGTTGTTGAATTTGTTGGTGTTTTCAATGTTGAGGTTGTTGTTGTCTTTAAATGTTGAGGTTGTTGTTGAATTTGTTGGTGTTTTTCAATTTTGAGGTTGTTGTTGTTTTTCAATGTTGAGGTTGTTGTTGAATTTGTTGGTGTTTTTCCATGTTGAGGTTGTTGTTGTTTTTCAAAGTTGAGGTTGTTGTTAAATTTGTTGGTGTTTTTCAATGTTGAGGTTGTTGTTGAATTTGTTGGTGTTTTTCATTGTTGAGGTTTTTGTTGAATTTGTTGGTGTTTTTCAATTTTGAGGTTGTTGTTGTTTTTCCATGTTGAGGTTGTTGTTGAATTTGTTGGTGTTTTTCAATGTTGAGGTTGTTGTTGTTTTTCAATTTTGAGGTTGTTGTTGAATTTGTTGGTGTTTTTCAACGTTCAGGTTGTTGTTGAATTTGTTCGTGTTTTTCAATGCTGAGGTTGTTGTTGTTTTTCAATGTTGAGGATGTTGTTGAATTTGTTGGTGTTTTTCAGTGTTGAGGTTGTTGTAGTTTTTCAAAGTTGAGGTTGTTGTTGAATTTGTTGATGTTTTTCAATGTCGAGGTTGTTGTTGAATTTGTTGGTGTTTTTCAATGTTGAAGTTTTTGTTGAATTTGTTGGTGTTTTTCATTGTTGAGGATGTTGTTGAATTTGTTGGTGTTTCTCAATGTTGAGGTTGTTGTTGCTTTTCAATGTTGAGGTTGTTGTTGAATTTGTTGGTGTTTTTCAATGTTGAAGTTGTTGAATTTGTTGGTGTTTTTCAATGTTGAGGTTGTTGTTGAATTTGTTGGTGTTTTTCAATGTCGAGGTTGTTGTTGAATTTGTTGGTGTTTTTCAATGTTGAAGTTGTTGTTGAATTTGTTGGTGTTTTTCATTGTTGAGGTTGTTGTTGAATTTGTTGGTGTTTTCAATGTTGAGGTTGTTGTTGTCTTTAAATGATGAGGTTGTTGTTGAATTTGTTGGTGTTTTTCAATTTTGAGGTTGTTGTTGTTTTTCAATGTTGAGGTTGTTGTTGAATTTGTTGGTGTTTTTCCATGTTGAGATTGTTGTTGTTTTTCAAAGTTGAGGTTGTTGTTAAATTTGTTGGTGTTTGTCAATGTTGAGTTTGTTGTTGAATTTGTTGGTGTTTTTCATTGTTGAGGTTTTTGTTGAATTTCTTGGTGTTTTTCAATTTTGAGGTTGTTGTTGTTTTTCAATGTTGAGGTTGTTGTTGAATTTGTTGGTGTTTTTCAATGTTGAGGTTGTTGTTGTTTTTCAATGTTGAGGTTGTTGTTGAATTTGTTGGTGTTTTTCAATTTCGAGGTTGTTGTTGAATTTGTTGGTGTTCTTCAATGTTGAAGTTGTTGTTGAATTTGTTGGTGTTTTTCAATGTTGAGGTTGTTGTTGTTTTTCAATGTTGAGGTTGTTGTTGAATTTGTTGGTGTTTTTCAATGTTGAGTTTGTTGTTGAATTTGTTGGTGTTTTTCAATGTCGAGGTTGTTGTTGAATTTGTTGGCGTTTTTCAATGTTGAGGTTGTTGTTGAATTTGTTGGTGTTTTACAATGTTGAGGTCGTTGTTGAATTTGTTGGCGTTTTTAAATGTTGAGGTTGTTGTTGAATTTGTTGGTGTTTTTCAATGTTGAAGTTGTTGTTGAATTTGTTGGTGTTTTTCAATGTCGAGGTTGTTGTTGAATTTGTTGGTTTTTTCAATGTTGAAGTTGTTGTTGAATCTGTTGGTGTTTTTCGATGCTCAGGTTGTTGTTCTTTTTCAATGTTGAGGTTGTTGTTGAATTTGTTGGTGTTTTTTCAATTTTGAGGTTGTTGTTGTTTTTCAATGTTGAGGTTGTTGTTGAATGTGTTGATGTTTTTCAATGTTGAGGTTGTTGTTGTTTTTCAATGTTGAGGTTGTTGCTGAATTTGTTGGTGTTTTTCAATGTTGAGGTTGTTGTTGAATTTGTTGGTGTTTTTCAATGTTGAGGTTGTTGTTGTTTTTCAATGTTGAGGTTGTTGTTGAATTTGTTGGTGTTTTTCAACGTTCAGGTTGTTGTTGAATTTGTTCGTGTTTTTCAATGCTGAGGTTGTTGTTGTTTTTCAATGTTGAGGTTGTTGTTGAATTTGTTGGTGTTTTTCAATGTTGAGGTTGTTGTAGTTTTTCAATGTTTAGGTTGTTGTTGAATTTGTTGATGTTTTTCAATGTCGAGGTTGTTGTTGAATTTGTTGGTGTTTTTCAATGTTGAAGTTGTTGTTGAATTTGTTGGTGTTTTTCATTGTTGAGGTTGTTGTTGAATTTGTTGGTGTTTCTCAATGTTGAGGTTGTTTTTGCTTTTCAATGTTGAGGTTGTTGTTGAATTTGTTGGTGTTTTTCAATGTTGAAGTTGTTGAATTTGTTGGTGTTTTTCAATGTTGAGGTTGTTGTTGAATTTGTTGGTGTTTTTCAATGTCGAGGTTGTTATTGAATTTGTTGGTGTTTTTCAATGTTGAAGTTGTTGTTGAATTTGTTGGTGTTTTTCATTGTTGAGGTTGTTGTTGAATTTGTTGGTGTTTTCAATGTTGAGGTTGTTGTTGTCTTTAAATGTTGAGGTTGTTGTTAAATTTGCTGGTGTTTTTCAATGTTGAGGTTGTTGTTGAATTTGTTGGTGTTTTTCATTGTTGAGGTTTTTTTTGAATTTGTTGGTGTTTTTCAATTTTGAGGTTGTTGTTGTTTTTCAATGTTGAGTTTGTTGTTGAATTTGTTGGTGTTTTTCAATGTTGAGGTTGTTGTTGTTTTTCAATTTTGAGGTTGTTGTTGAATTTGTTGGTGTTTTTCAACGTTCAGGTTGTTGTTTGATTTGTTCGTGTTTTTCAATGCTGAGGTTGTTGTTGTTTTTCAATGTTGAGGATGTTGTTGAATTTGTTGGTGTTTTTCAGTGTTGAGGTTTTTGTAGTTTTTCAAAGTTGAGGTTGTTGTTGAATTTGTTGATGTTTTTCAATGTCGAGGTTGTTGTTGAATTTGTTGGTGTTTTTCAATGTTGAAGTTGTTGTTGAATTTGTTGGTGTTTTTCATTGTTGAGGATGTTGTTGAATTTGTTGGTGTTTCTCAATGTTGAGGTTGTTGTTGCTTTTCAATGTTGAGGTTGTTGTTGAATTTCTTGGTGTTTTTCAATGTTGAAGTTGTTGAATTTGTTGGTGTTTTTCAATGTTGAGGTTGTTGTTGAATTTGTTGGTGTTTTTCAATGTCGAGGTTGTTGTTGAATTTGTTGGTGTTTTTCAATGTTGAAGTTGTTGTTGAATTTGTTGGTGTTTTTCATTGTTGAGGTTGTTGTTGAATTTGTTGGTGTTTTCAATGTTGAGGTTGTTGTTGTCTTTAAATGATGAGGTTGTTGTTGAATTTGTTGGTGTTTTTCAATTTTGAGGTTGTTGTTGTTTTTCAATGTTGAGGTTGTTGTTGAATTTGTTGGTGTTTTTCCATGTTGAGATTGTTGTTGTTTTTCAAAGTTGAGGTTGTTGTTAAATTTGTTGGTGTTTGTCAATGTTGAGTTTGTTGTTGAATTTGTTGGTGTTTTTCATTGTTGAGGTTTTTGTTGAATTTCTTGGTGTTTTTCAATTTTGAGGTTGTTGTTGTTTTTCAATGTTGAGGTTGTTGTTGAATCTGTTGGTGTTTTTCAATGTTGAGGTTGTTGTTGTTTTTCAATGTTGAGGTTGTTGTTGAATTTGTTGGTGTTTTTCAATTTCGAGGTTGTTGTTGAATTTGTTGGTGTTCTTCAATGTTGAAGTTGTTGTTGAATTTGTTGGTGTTTTTCAATGTTGAGGTTGTTGTTGTTTTTCAATGTTGAGGTTGTTGTTGAATTTGTTGGTGTTTTTCAATGTTGAGTTTGTTGTTGAATTTGTTGGTGTTTTTCAATGTCGAGGTTGTTGTTGAATTTGTTGGCGTTTTTCAATGTTGAGGTTGTTGTTGAATTTGTTGGTGTTTTACAATGTTGAGGTCGTTGTTGAATTTGTTGGCGTTTTTAAATGTTGAGGTTGTTGTTGAATTTGTTGGTGTTTTTCAATGTTGAAGTTGTTGTTGAATTTGTTGGTGTTTTTCAATGTCGAGGTTGTTGTTGTTTTTCAATGTTGAGGTTGTTGTTGAATTTGTTGGTGTTTTTCAATGTCGAGGTTGTTGTTGAATTTGTTGGTGTTTTTCAATGTTGAAGTTATTGTTGAATTTGTTGGTGTTTTTCATTGTTGAGGTTGTTGTTGAATTTGTTGGTGTTTCTCAATGTTGAGGTTGTTGTTGCTTTTCAATGTTGAGGTTGTTGTTGAATTTGTTGGTGTTTTTCAATGTTGAAGTTGTTGAATTTGTTGGTGTTTTTCAATGTTGAGGTTGTTGTTGAATTTGTTGGTGTTTTTCAATGTCGAGGTTGTTATTGAATTTGTTGGTGTTTTTCAATGTTGAAGTTGTTGTTGAATTTGTTGGTGTTTTTCATTGTTGAGGTTGTTGTTGAATTTGTTGGTGTTTTCAATGTTGAGGTTGTTGTTGTCTTTAAATGTTGAGGTTGTTGTTAAATTTGTTGGTGTTTTTCAATGTTGAGGTTGTTGTTGAATTTGTTGGTGTTTTTCATTGTTGAGGTTTTTTTTGAATTTGTTGGTGTTTTTCAATTTTGAGGTTGTTGTTGTTTTTCAATGTTGAGTTTGTTGTTGAATTTGTTGGTGTTTTTCAATGTTGAGGTTGTTGTTGTTTTTCAATTTTGAGGTTGTTGTTGAATTTGTTGGTGTTTTTCAACGTTCAGGTTGATGTTTGATTTGTTCGTGTTTTTCAATGCTGAGGTTGTTGTTGTTTTTCAATGTTGAGGATGTTGTTGAATTTGTTGGTGTTTTTCAGTGTTGAGGTTTTTGTAGTTTTTCAAAGTTGAGGTTGCTGTTGAATTTGTTGATGTTTTTCAATGTCGAGGTTGTTGTTGAATTTGTTGGTGTTTTTCAATGTTGAAGTTGTTGTTGAATTTGTTGGTGTTTTTCATTGTTGAGGATGTTGTTGAATTTGTTGGTGTTTCTCAATGTTGAGGTTGTTGTTGCTTTTCAATGTTGAGGTTGTTGTTGAATTTGTTGGTGTTTTTCAATGTTGAAGTTGTTGAATTTGTTGGTGTTTTTCAATGTTGAGGTTGTTGTTGAATTTGTTGGTGTTTTTCAATGTCGAGGTTGTTGTTGAATTTGTTGGTGTTTTTCAATGTTGAAGTTGTTGTTGAATTTGTTGGTGTTTTTCATTGTTGAGGTTGTTGTTGAATTTGTTGGTGTTTTCAATGTTGAGGTTGTTGTTGTCTTTAAATGATGAGGTTGTTGTTGAATTTGTTGGTGTTTTTCAATTTTGAGGTTGTTGTTGTTTTTCAATGTTGAGGTTGTTGTTGAATTTGTTGGTGTTTTTCCATGTTGAGATTGTTGTTGTTTTTCAAAGTTGAGGTTGTTGTTAAATTTGTTGGTGTTTGTCAATGTTGAGTTTGTTGTTGAATTTGTTGGTGTTTTTCATTGTTGAGGTTTTTGTTGAATTTCTTGGTGTTTTTCAATTTTGAGGTTGTTGTTGTTTTTCAATGTTGAGGTTGTTGTTGAATCTGTTGGTGTTTTTCAATGTTGAGGTTGTTGTTGTTTTTCAATGTTGAGGTTGTTGTTGAATTTGTTGGTGTTTTTCAATTTCGAGGTTGTTGTTGAATTTGTTGGTGTTCTTCAATGTTGAAGTTGTTGTTGAATTTGTTGGTGTTTTTCAATGTTGAGGTTGTTGTTGTTTTTCAATGTTGAGGTTGTTGTTGAATTTGTTGGTGTTTTTCAATGTTGAGTTTGTTGTTGAATTTGTTGGTGTTTTTCAATGTCGAGGTTGTTGTTGAATTTGTTGGCGTTTTTCAATGTTGAGGTTGTTGTTGAATTTGTTGGTGTTTTACAATGTTGAGGTCGTTGTTGAATTTGTTGGCGTTTTTAAATGTTGAGGTTGTTGTTGAATTTGTTGGTGTTTTCAATGTTGAAGTTGTTGTTGAATTTGTTGGTGTTTTTCAATGTCGAGGTTGTTGTTGAATTTGTTGGTTTTTTCAATGTTGAAGTTGTTGTTGAATCTGTTGGTGTTTTTCGATGTTGTGGTTGTTGTTGTTTTTCAATGTTGAGGTTGTTGTTGAATTTGTTGGTGTTTTTCAATTTTGAGGTTGTTGTTGTTTTTCAATGTTGAGGTTGTTGTTGAATTTGTTGGTGTTTTTCCATGTTGAGGTTGTTGTTGTTTTTCAAAGTTGAGGTTGATGTTTAATTTGTTGGTGTTTTTCAATGTTGAGGTTGTTGTTGAATTTGTTGGTGTTTTTCATTGTTGAGGTTGTTGTTGAATTTGTTGGTGTTTCTCAATGCTGAGGTTGTTATTGCTTTTCAATGTTGAGGTTGTTGTTGAATTTGTTGGTGTTTTTCAATGTTGAAGTTGTTGAATTTGTTGGTGTTTTTTCATGTTGAGGTTGTTGTTGAATTTGTTGGTGTTTTTCAATGTCGAGGTTGTTGTTGAATTTGTTGGTGTTTTTCAATGTTGAAGTTGCTGTTGAATTTGTTGGTGTTTTTCATTGTTGAGGTTGTTGTTGAATTTGTTGTTGTTTTCAATGTTGAGGTTGTTGTTGTCTTTAAATGTTGAGGATGTTGTTGAATTTGTTGGTGTTTTTCAATTTTGAGGTTGTTGTTGTTTTTCAATGTTGAGGTTGTTTTTGGATTTGTTGGTGTTTTTCCATGTTGAGGTTGTTGTTGTTTTTCAAAGTTGAGGTTGTTGTTAAATTTGTTGTTGTTTTTCAATGTTGAGGTTGTTGTTGAAATTGTTGGTGTTTTTCAATGTTGAGGTTGTTGTTGTTTTTCAATGTTGAGGTTGTTGTTGAATTTGTTGGTGTTTTTCAATTTCGAGGTTGTTGTTGAATTTGTTGGTGTTCTTCAATGTTGAAGCTGTTGTTGAAATTGTTGGTGTTTTTCAATGTTGAGGTTGTTGTTGTTTTTCAATGTTGAGGTTGTTGTTGAATTTGTTGGTGTTTTTCAATGTTGAGGTTGTTGTTGAATTTGTTGGTGTTTTTCAATGTCGAGGTTGTTGTTGAATTTGTTGGTGTTTTTCAATGTTGAGGTTGTTGTTGAATTTGTTGGTGTTTTACAATGTTGAGGTCGGTGTTGAATTTGTTGGCGTTTTTAAATGTTGAGGTTGTTGTTGAATTTGTTGGTGTATTTCAATGTTGAGGTTGTTGTTGAATTTGTTGGTGTTTTTCAATGTCGAGGTTGTTGTTGAATTTGTTGGTTTTTTCAATGTTGAAGTTGTTGTTGAATCTTTTGGTGTTTTTCAATGTTGTGGTTGTTGTTGTTTTTCAATGTTGAGGTTGTTGTTGAATTTGTTGGTGTTTTTCAATTTTGAGGTTGTTGTTGTTTTTCAATGTTGAGGTTGTTGTTGAATTTGTTGGTGTTTTTCAATGTTGAGGTTGTTGTTGTTTTTCAAAGTTGAGGTTGATGTTTAATTTGTTGGTGTTTTTCAATGTTGAGGTTGTTGTTGAATTTGTTGGTGTTTTTCATTGTTGAGGTTGTTGTTGAATTTGTTGGTGTTTTTCAATGTTGAGGTTGTAGTTGAATTTGTTGGTGTTTTACAATGTTGAGGTCGTTGTTGCATTTGTTGGCGTTTTTAAACGTTGAGGTTGTTGTTGAATTTGTAGGCGTTTTTAAATGTTGAGGTTGTTATTGAATTTGTTGGTGTTTTTCAATGTTGAGGTTGTTGTTGAATTTGTTGGTGTTTTTCAATGTCGAGGTTGTTGTTGAATTTGTTGGTGTTTTTCAATGTTGAGGTTGTTGTTGAATTTGTTGGTGTTTTACAACGTTGAGGTCGTTGTTGAATTTGTTGGCGTTTTGAAATGTTGAGGTTGTTGTTGAATTTGTTCGTGTTTTTCAATGTTGAGGTTGTTGTTGAATTTGTTGGTGTTTTTCAATGTCGAGGTTGTTGTTGAATTTGTTGGTTTTTTCAATGTTGAAGTTGTTGTTGAATCTGTTGGTGTTTTTCAATGTTGTGGTTGTTGTTGTTTTTCAATGTTGAGGTTGTTGTTGAATTTGTTGGTGTTTTTCAATTTTGAGGTTGTTGTTGTTTTTCAATGTTGAGGTTTTTGTTGAATTTGTTGGTGTTTTTCCATGTTGAGGTTGTTGTTGTTTTTCAAAGTTGAGGTTGATGTTTAATTTGTTGGTGTTTTTCAATGTTGAGGTTGTTGTTGAATTTGTTGGTGTTTTTCATTGCTGAGGTTGTTGTTGAATTTGTTGGTGTTTCTCAATGTTGAGGTTGTTGTTGCTTTTCAATGTTGAGGTTGTTGTTGAATTTGTTGGTGTTTTTCAATGTTGAAGTTGTTGAATTTGTTGGTGTTTTTCAATGTTGAGGTTGTTGTTGAATTTGTTGGTGTTTTTCAATGTCGAGGTTGTTGTTGAATTTGTTGGTGTTTTTCAATGTTGAAGTTGTTGTTGAATTTGTTGGTGTTTTTCATTGTTGAGGTTGTTGTTGAATTTGTTGGTGTTTTCAATGTTGAGGTTGTTGTTGTCCTTAAATGTTGAGGTTGTTGTTGAATTTGTTGGTGTTTTTCAATTTTGAGGTTGTTGTTGTTTTTCAATGTTGAGGTTGTTGTTGAATTTGTTGGTGTTTTTCCATGTTGAGGTTGTTGTTGTTTTTCAAAGTTGAGGTTGTTGTTAAATTTGTTGGTGTTTTTCAATGTTGAGGTTGTTGTTGAATTTGTTGGTGTTTTTCAATGTCGAGGTTGTTATTGAATTTGTTGGTGTTTTTCAATGTTGAAGTTGTTGTTGAATTTGTTGGTGTTTTTCATTGTTGAGGTTGTTGTTGAATTTGTTGGTGTTTTCAATGTTGAGGTTGTTGTTGTCTTTAAATGTTGAGGTTGTTGTTGAAATTGTTGGTGTTTTTCAATTTTGAGGTTGTTGTTGTTTTTCAATGTTGAGGTTGTTGTTGAATTTGTTGGTGTTTTTCCATGTTGAGGTTGTTGTTGTTTTTCAAAGTTGAGGTTGTTGTTAAATTTGTTGGTGTTTTTCAATGTTGAGGTTGTTGTTGAATTTGTTGGTGTTTTTCATTGTTGAGGTTTTTGTTGAATTTGTTGGTGTTTTTCAGTTTTGAGGTTGTTGTTGTTTTTCAATGTTGAGGTTGTTGTTGAATTTGTTGGTGTTTTTCAATGTTGAGGTTGTTGTTGTTTTTCAATTTTGAGGTTGTTGTTGAATTTGTTGGTGTTTTTCAACGTTCAGGTTGTTGTTGAATTTGTTCGTGTTTTTCAATGCTGAGGTTGTTGTTGTTTTTCAATGTTGAGGATGTTGTTGAATTTGTTGGTGTTTTTCAGTGTTGAGGTTGTTGTAGTTTTTCAAAGTTGAGTTTGTTGTTGAATTTGTTCATGTTTTTCAATGTCGAGGTTGTTGTTGAATTTGTTGGTGTTTTTCAATGTTGAAGTTGTTGTTGAATTTGTTGGTGTTTTTCATTGTTGAGGATGTTGTTGAATTTGTTGGTGTTTCTCAATGTTGAGGTTGTTGTTGCTTTTCAATGTTGAAGTTGTTGTTGAATTTGTTGGTGTTTTTCAATGTTGAAGTTGTTGAATTTGTTGGTGTTTTTCAATGTTGAGGTTGTTGTTGAATTTGTTGGTGTTTTTCAATGTCGAGGTTGTTGTTGAATTTGTTGGTGTTTTTCAATGTTGAAGTTGTTGTTGAATTTGTTGGTGTTTTTCATTGTTGAGGTTGTTGTTGAATTTGTTGGTGTTTTCAATGTTGAGGTTGTTGTTGTCTTTAAATGATGAGGTTGTTGTTGAATTTGTTGGTGTTTTTCAATTTTGAGGTTGTTGTTGTTTTTCAATGTTGAGGTTGTTTGTTGAATTTGTTGGTGTTTTTCCATGTTGAGATTGTTGTTGTTTTTCAAAGTTGAGGTTGTTGTTAAATTTGTTGGTGTTTGTCAATGTTGAGTTTGTTGTTGAATTTGTTGGTGTTTTTCATTGTTGAGGTTTTTGTTGAATTTCTTGGTGTTTTTCAATTTTGAGGTTGTTGTTGTTTTTCAATGTTGAGGTTGTTGTTGAATTTGTTGGTGTTTTTCAATGTTGAGGTTGTTGTTGTTTTTCAATGTTGAGGTTGTTGTTGAATTTGTTGGTGTTTTACAATGTTGAGGTCGGTGTTGAATTTGTTGGCGTTTTTAAATGTTGAGGTTGTTGTTGAATTTGTTGGTGTATTTCAATGTTGAGGTTGTTGTTGAATTTGTTGGTGTTTTTCAATGTCGAGGTTGTTGTTGAATTTGTTGGTTTTTTCAATGTTGAAGTTGTTGTTGAATCTTTTGGTGTTTTTCAATGTTGTGGTTGTTGTTGTTTTTCAATGTTGAGGTTGTTGTTGAATTTGTTGGTGTTTTTCAATTTTGAGGTTGTTGTTGTTTTTCAATGTTGAGGTTGTTGTTGAATTTGTTGGTGTTTTTCCATGTTGAGGTTGTTGTTGTTTTTCAAATTTGAGGTTGATGTTTAATTTGTTGGTGTTTTTCAATGTTGAGGTTGTTGTTGAATTTGTTGGTGTTTTTCATTGTTGAGGTTGTTGTTGAATTTGTTGGTGTTTTTCAATGTTGAGGTTGTAGTTGAATTTGTTGGTGTTTTACAATGTTGAGGTCGTTGTTGCATTTGTTGGCGTTTTTAAACGTTGAGGTTGTTGTTGAATTTGTAGGCGTTTTTAAATGTTGAGGTTGTTATTGAATTTGTTGGTGTTTTTCAATGTTGAGGTTGTTGTTGAATTTGTTGGTGTTTTTCAATGTCGAGGTTTTTGTTGAATTTGTTGGTGTTTTTCAATGTTGAGGTTGTTGTTGAATTTGTTGCTGTTTTACAACGTTGAGGTCGTTGTTGAATTTGTTGGCGTTTTGAAATGTTGAGGTTGTTGTTGAATTTGTTCGTGTTTTTCAATGTTGAGGTTGTTGTTGAATTTGTTGGTGTTTTTCAATGTCGAGGTTGTTGTTGAATTTGTTGGTTTTTTCAATGTTGAAGTTGTTGTTGAATCTGTTGGTGTTTTTCAATGTTGTGGTTGTTGTTGTTTTTCAATGTTGAGGTTGTTGTTGAATTTGTTGGTGTTTTTCAATTTTGAGGTTGTTGTTGTTTTTCAATGTTGAGGTTTTTGTTGAATTTGTTGGTGTTTTTCCATGTTGAGGTTGTTGTTGTTTTTCAAAGTTGAGGTTGATGTTTAATTTGTTGGTGTTTTTCAATGTTGAGGTTGTTGTTGAATTTGTTGGTGTTTTTCATTGCTGAGGTTGTTGTTGAATTTGTTGGTGTTTCTCAATGTTGAGGTTGTTGTTGCTTTTCAATGTTGAGGTTGTTGTTGAATTTGTTGGTGTTTTTCAATGTCGAGGTTGTTGTTGAATTTGTTGGTGTTTTTCAATGTTGAAGTTGTTGTTGAATTTGTTGGTGTTTTTCATTGTTGAGGTTGTTGTTGAATTTGTTGGTGTTTTTCAATGTTGAAGTTGTTGTTGAATTTGTTGGTGTTTTTCATTGTTGAGGTTGTTGTTGAATTTGTTGGTGTTTTCAATGTTGAGGTTGTTGTTGTCTTTAAATGTTGAGGTTGTTGTTGAATTTGTTGGTGTTTTTCAATTTTGAGGTTGTTGTTGTTTTTCAATGTTGAGGTTGTTGTTGAATTTGTTGGTGTTTTTCCATGTTGAGGTTGTTGTTGTTTTTCAAAGTTGAGGTTGTTGTTAAATTTGTTGGTGTTTTTCAATGTTGAGGTTGTTGTTGAATTTGTTGGTGTTTTTCATTGTTGAGGTTTTTGTTGAATTTGTTGGTGTTTTTCAGTTTTGAGGTTGTTGTTGTTTTTCAATGTTGAGGTTGTTGTTGAATTTGTTGGTGTTTTTCAATGTTGAGGTTGTTGTTGTTTTTCAATTTTGAGGTTGTTGTTGAATTTGTTGGTGTTTTTCAACGTTCAGGTTGTTGTTGAATTTGTTCGTGTTTTTCAATGCTGAGGTTGTTGTTGTTTTTCAATGTTGAGGATGTTGTTGAATTTGTTGGTGTTTTTCAGTGTAGAGGTTGTTGTAGTTTTTCAAAGTTGAGTTTGTTGTTGAATTTGTTCATGTTTTTCAATGTCGAGGTTGTTGTTGAATTTGTTGGTGTTTTTCAATGTTGAAGTTGTTGTTGAATTTGTTGGTGTTTTTCATTGTTGAGGATGTTGTTGAATTTGTTGGTGTTTCTCAATGTTGAGGTTGTTGTTGCTTTTCAATGTTGAAGTTGTTGTTGAATTTGTTGGTGTTTTTCAATGTTGAAGTTGTTGAATTTGTTGGTGTTTTTCAATGTTGAGGTTGTTGTTGAATTTGTTGGTGTTTTTCAATGTCGAGGTTGTTGTTGAATTTGTTGGTGTTTTTCAATGTTGAAGTTGTTGTTGAATTTGTTGGTGTTTTTCATTGTTGAGGTTGTTGTTGAATTTGTTGGTGTTTTCAATGTTGAGGTTGTTGTTGTCTTTAAATGATGAGGTTGTTGTTGAATTTGTTGGTGTTTTTCAATTTTGAGGTTGTTGTTGTTTTTCAATGTTGAGGTTGTTTGTTGAATTTGTTGGTGTTTTTCCATGTTGAGATTGTTGTTGTTTTTCAAAGTTGAGGTTGTTGTTAAATTTGTTGGTGTTTGTCAATGTTGAGTTTGTTGTTGAATTTGTTGGTGTTTTTCATTGTTGAGGTTTTTGTTGAATTTCTTGGTGTTTTTCAATTTTGAGGTTGTTGTTGTTTTTCAATGTTGAGGTTGTTGTTGAATTTGTTGGTGTTTTTCAATGTTGAGGTTGTTGTTGTTTTTCAATGTTGAGGTTGTTGTTGAATTTGTTGGTGTTTTACAATGTTGAGGTCGGTGTTGAATTTGTTGGCGTTTTTAAATGTTGAGGTTGTTGTTGAATTTGTTGGTGTATTTCAATGTTGAGGTTGTTGTTGAATTTGTTGGTGTTTTTCAATGTCGAGGTTGTTGTTGAATTTGTTGGTTTTTTCAATGTTGAAGTTGTTGTTGAATCTTTTGGTGTTTTTCAATGTTGTGGTTGTTGTTGTTTTTCAATGTTGAGGTTGTTGTTGAATTTGTTGGTGTTTTTCAATTTTGAGGTTGTTGTTGTTTTTCAATGTTGAGGTTGTTGTTGAATTTGTTGGTGTTTTTCCATGTTGAGGTTGTTGTTGTTTTTCAAAGTTGAGGTTGATGTTTAATTTGTTGGTGTTTTTCAATGTTGAGGTCGTTGTTGAATTTGTTGGTGTTTTTCATTGTTGAGGTTGTTGTTGAATTTGTTGGTGTTTTTCAATGTTGAGGTTGTAGTTGAATTTGTTGGTGTTTTACAATGTTGAGGTCGTTGTTGCATTTGTTGGCGTTTTTAAACGTTGAGGTTGTTGTTGAATTTGTAGGCGTTTTTAAATGTTGAGGTTGTTATTGAATTTGTTGGTGTTTTTCAATGTTGAGGTTGTTGTTGAATTTGTTGGTGTTTTTCAATGTCGAGGTTGTTGTTGAATTTGTTGGTGTTTTTCAATGTTGAGGTTGTTGTTGAATTTGTTGGTGTTTTACAACGTTGAGGTCGTTGTTGAATTTGTTGGCGTTTTGAAATGTTGAGGTTGTTGTTGAATTTGTTCGTGTTTTTCAATGTTGAGGTTGTTGTTGAATTTGTTGGTGTTTTTCAATGTCGAGGTTGTTGTTGAATTTGTTGGTTTTTTCAATGTTGAAGTTGTTGTTGAATCTGTTGGTGTTTTTCAATGTTGTGGTTGTTGTTGTTTTTCAATGTTGAGGTTGTTGTTGAATTTGTTGGTGTTTTTCAATTTTGAGGTTGTTGTTGTTTTTCAATGTTGAGGTTTTTGTTGAATTTGTTGGTGTTTTTCCATGTTGAGGTTGTTGTTGTTTTTCAAAGTTGAGGTTGATGTTTAATTTGTTGGTGTTTTTCAATGTTGAGGTTGTTGTTGAATTTGTTGGTGTTTTTCATTGCTGAGGTTGTTGTTGAATTTGTTGGTGTTTCTCAATGTTGAGGTTGTTGTTGCTTTTCAATGTTGAGGTTGTTGTTGAATTTGTTGGTGTTTTTCAATGTCGAGGTTGTTGTTGAATTTGTTGGTGTTTTTCAATGTTGAAGTTGTTGTTGAATTTGTTGGTGTTTTTCATTGTTGAGGTTGTTGTTGAATTTGTTGGTGTTTTCAATGTTGAGGTTGTTGTTGTCTTTAAATGTTGAGGTTGTTGTTGAATTTGTTGGTGTTTTTCAATTTTGAGGTTGTTGTTGTTTTTCAATGTTGAGGTTGTTGTTGAATTTGTTGGTGTTTTTCCATGTTGAGGTTGTTGTTGTTTTTCAAAGTTGAGGTTGTTGTTAAATTTGTTGGTGTTTTTCAATGTTGAGGTTGTTGTTGAATTTGTTGGTGTTTTTCAATGTCGAGGTTGTTATTGAATTTGTTGGTGTTTTTCAATGTTGAAGTTGTTGTTGAATTTGTTGGTGTTTTTCATTGTTGAGGTTGTTGTTGAATTTGTTGGTGTTTTCAATGTTGAGGTTGTTGTTGTCTTTAAATGTTGAGGTTGTTGTTGAATTTGTTGGTGTTTTTCAATTTTGAGGTTGTTGTTGTTTTTCAATGTTGAGGTTGTTGTTGAATTTGTTGGTGTTTTTCCATGTTGAGGTTGTTGTTGTTTTTCAAAGTTGAGGTTGTTGTTAAATTTGTTGGTGTTTTTCAATGTTGAGGTTGTTGTTGAATTTGTTGGTGTTTTTCATTGTTGAGGTTTTTGTTGAATTTGTTGGTGTTTTTCAGTTTTGAGGTTGTTGTTGTTTTTCAATGTTGAGGTTGTTGTTGAATTTGTTGGTGTTTTTCAATGTTGAGGTTGTTGTTGTTTTTCAATTTTGAGGTTGTTGTTGAATTTGTTGGTGTTTTTCAACGTTCAGGTTGTTGTTGAATTTGTTCGTGTTTTTCAATGCTGAGGTTGTTGTTGTTTTTCAATGTTGAGGATGTTGTTGAATTTGTTGGTGTTTTTCAGTGTTGAGGTTGTTGTAGTTTTTCAAAGTTGAGTTTGTTGTTGAATTTGTTCATGTTTTTCAATGTCGAGGTTGTTGTTGAATTTGTTGGTGTTTTTCAATGTTGAAGTTGTTGTTGAATTTGTTGGTGTTTTTCATTGTTGAGGATGTTGTTGAATTTGTTGGTGTTTCTCAATGTTGAGGTTGTTGTTGCTCTTCAATGTTGAAGTTGTTGTTGAATTTGTTGGTGTTTTTCAATGTTGAAGTTGTTGAATTTGTTGGTGTTTTTCAATGTTGAGGTTGTTGTTGAATTTGTTGGTGTTTTTCAATGTCGAGGTTGTTGTTGAATTTGTTGGTGTTTTTCAATGTTGAAGTTGTTGTTGAATTTGTTGGTGTTTTTCATTGTTGAGGTTGTTGTTGAATTTGTTGGTGTTTTCAATGTTGAGGTTGTTGTTGTCTTTAAATGATGAGGTTGTTGTTGAATTTGTTGGTGTTTTTCAATTTTGAGGTTGTTGTTGTTTTTCAATGTTGAGGTTGTTTGTTGAATTTGTTGGTGTTTTTCCATGTTGAGATTGTTGTTGTTTTTCAAAGTTGAGGTTGTTGTTAAATTTGTTGGTGTTTGTCAATGTTGAGTTTGTTGTTGAATTTGTTGGTGTTTTTCATTGTTGAGGTTTTTGTTGAATTTCTTGGTGTTTTTCAATTTTGAGGTTGTTGTTGTTTTTCAATGTTGAGGTTGTTGTTGAATTTGTTGGTGTTTTTCAATGTTGAGGTTGTTGTTGTTTTTCAATGTTGAGGTTGTTGTTGAATTTGTTGGTGTTTTTCAATTTCGAGGTTGTTGTTGAATTTGTTGGTGTTCTTCAATGTTGAAGTTGTTGTTGAATTTGTTGGTGTTTTTCAATGTTGAGGTTGTTGTTGTTTTTCAATGTTGAGGTTGTTGTTGAATTTGTTGGTGTTTTTCAATGTTGAGTTTGTTGTTGAATTTGTTGGTGTTTTTCAATGTCGAGGTTGTTGTTGAATTTGTTGGCGTTTTTCAATGTTGAGGTTGTTGTTGAATTTGTTGGTGTTTTACAATGTTGAGGTCGTTGTTGAATTTGTTGGCGTTTTTAAATGTTGAGGTTGTTGTTGAATTTGTTGGTGTTTTTCAATGTTGAAGTTGTTGTTGAATTTGTTGGTGTTTTTCAATGTCGAGGTTGTTGTTGAATTTGTTGGTTTTTTCAATGTTGAAGTTGTTGTTGAATCTGTTGGTGTTTTTCGATGCTCAGGTTGTTGTTGTTTTTCAATGTTGAGGTTGTTGTTGAGTTTGTTGGTGTTTTTCAATTTTGAGGTTGTTGTTGTTTTTCAATGTTGAGGTTGTTGTTGAATGTGTTGATGTTTTTCAATGTTGAGGTTGTTGTTGTTTTTCAATGTTGAGGTTGTTGCTGAATTTGTTGGTGTTTTTCAATGTTGAGGTTGTTGTTGAATTTGTTGGTGTTTTTCAATGTTGAGGTTGTTGTTGTTTTTCAATGTTGAGGTTGTTGTTGAATTTGTTGGTGCTTTTCAACGTTCAGGTTGTTGTTGAATTTGTTTGTGTTTTTCAATGTTGAGGTTGTTGTTGAATTTGTTGGTGTTTTTCAATGTTGAAGTTGTTGAATTTGTTGGTGTTTTTCAATGTTGAGGTTGTTGTTGAATTTGTTGGTGTTTTTCAATGTCGAGGTTGTTGTTGAATTTGTTGGTGTTTTTCAATGTTGAAGTTGTTGTTGAATTTGTTGGTGTTTTTCATTGTTGAGGTTGTTGTTGAATTTGTTGGTGTTTTCAATGCTGAGGTTGTTGTTGTCTTTAAATGATGAGGTTGTTGTTGAATTTGTTGGTGTTTTTAAATTTTGAGGTTGTTGTTGTTTTTCAATGTTGAGGTTGTTGTTGAATTTGTTGGTGTTTTTCCATGTTGAGATTGTTGTTGTTTTTCAAAGTTGAGGTTGTTGTTAAATTTGTTGGTGTTTGTCAATGTTGAGTTTGTTGTTGAATTTGTTGGTGTTTTTCATTGTTGAGGTTTTTGTTGAATTTCTTGGTGTTTTTCAATTTTGAGGTTGTTGTTGTTTTTCAATGTTGAGGTTGTTGTTGAATTTGTTGGTGTTTTTCAATGTTGAGGTTGTTGTTGTTTTTCAATGTTGAGGTTGTTGTTGAATTTGTTGGTGTTTTTCAATTTCGAGGTTGTTGTTGAATTTGTTGGTGTTCTTCAATGTTGAAGTTGTTGTTGAATTTGTTGGTGTTTTTCAATGTTGAGGTTGTTGTTGTTTTTCAATGTTGAGGTTGTTGTTGAATTTGTTGGTGTTTTTCAATGTTGAGTTTGTTGTTGAATTTGTTGGTGTTTTTCAATGTCGAGGTTGTTGTTGAATTTGTTGGCGTTTTTCAATGTTGAGGTTGTTGTTGAATTTGTTGGTGTTTTACAATGTTGAGGTCGTTGTTGAATTTGTTGGCGTTTTTAAATGTTGAGGTTGTTGTTGAATTTGTTGGTGTTTTTCAATGTTGAAGTTGTTGTTGAATTTGTTGGTGTTTTTCAATGTCGAGGTTATTGTTGAATTTGTTGGTTTTTTCAATGTTGAAGTTGTTGTTGAATCTGTTGGTGTTTTTCGATGCTCAGCTTGTTGTTGTTTTTCAATGTTGAGGTTGTTGTTGAGTTTGTTGGTGTTTTTCAATTTTGAGGTTGTTGTTGTTTTTCAATGCTGAGGTTGTTGTTGAATGTGTTGATGTTTTTCAATGTTGAGGTTGTTGTTGTTTTTCAATGTTGAGGTTGTTGCTGAATTTGTTGGTGTTTTTCAATGTTGAGGTTGTTGTTGAATTTGTTGGTGTTTTTCAATGTTGAGGTTCTTGTTGTTTTTCAATGTTGAGGTTGTTGTTGAATTTGTTGGTGCTTTTCAACGTTCAGGTTGTTGTTGAATTTGTTCGTGTTTTTCAATGCTGAGGTTGTTGTTGTTTTTCAAAGTTGAGGTTGTTGTTAAATTTGTTGGTGTTTGTCAATGTTGAGTTTGTTGTTGAATTTGTTGGTGTTTTTCATTGTTGAGGTTTTTGTTGAATTTCTTGGTGTTTTTCAATTTTGAGGTTGTTGTTGTTTTTCAATGTTGAGGTTGTTGTTGAATTTGTTGGTGTTTTTCAATGTTGAGGTTGTTGTTGTTTTTCAATGTTGAGGTTGTTGTTGAATTTGTTGGTGTTTTTCAATTTCGAGGTTGTTGTTGAATTTGTTGGTGTTCTTCAATGTTGAAGTTGTTGTTGAATTTGTTGGTGTTTTTCAATGTTGAGGTTGTTGTTGTTTTTCAATGTTGAGGTTGTTGTTGAATTTGTTGGTGTTTTTCAATGTTGAGTTTGTTGTTGAATTTGTTGGTGTTTTTCAATGTCGAGGTTGTTGTTGAATTTGTTGGCGTTTTTCAATGTTGAGGTTGTTGTTGAATTTGTTGGTGTTTTACAATGTTGAGGTCGTTGTTGAATTTGTTGGCGTTTTTAAATGTTGAGGTTGTTGTTGAATTTGTTGGTGTTTTTCAATGTTGAAGTTGTTGTTGAATTTGTTGGTGTTTTTCAATGTCGAGGTTGTTGTTGAATTTGTTGGTTTTTTCAATGTTGAAGTTGTTGTTGAATCTGTTGGTGTTTTTCGATGCTCAGCTTGTTGTTGTTTTTCAATGTTGAGGTTGTTGTTGAGTTTGTTGGTGTTTTTCAATTTTGAGGTTGTTGTTGTTTTTCAATGTTGAGGTTGTTGTTGAATGTGTTGATGTTTTTCAATGTTGAGGTTGTTGTTGTTTTTCAATGTTGAGGTTGTTGCTGAATTTGTTGGTGTTTTTCAATGTTGAGGTTGTTGTTGAATTTGTTGGTGTTTTTCAATGTTGAGGTTCTTGTTGTTTTTCAATGTTGAGGTTGTTGTTGAATTTGTTGGTGCTTTTCAACGTTCAGGTTGTTGTTGAATTTGTTCGTGTTTTTCAATGCTGAGGTTGTTGTTGTTTTTCAATGTTGAGGTTGTTGTTGAATTTGTTGGTGTTTTTCAATGTTGAGGTTGTTGTAGTTTTTCAATGTTTCGGTTGTTGTTGAATTTGTTGATGTTTTTCAATGTCGAGGTTGTTGTTGAATTTGTTGGTGTTTTTCAATGTTGAAGTTGTTGTTGAATTGTTGGTGTTTTTCATTGTTGAGGTTGTTGTTGAATTTGTTGGTGTTTCTCAATGTTGAGGTTGTTGTTGCTTTTCAATGTTGAGGTTGTTGTTGAATTTCTTGGTGTTTTTCAATGTTGAAGTTGTTGAATTTGTTGGTGTTTTTCAATGTTGAGGTTGTTGTTGAATTTGTTGGTGTTTTTCATTGTCGAGGTTGTTATTGAATTTGTTGGTGTTTTTCAATTTTGAAGTTGTTGTTGAATTTGTTGGTGTTTTTCATTGTAGAGGTTGTTGTTGAATTTGTTGGTGTTTTCAATGTTGAGGTTGTTGTTGTCTTTAAATGTTGAGGTTGTTGTTGAATTTGTTGGTGTTTTTCAATTTTGAGGTTGTTGTTGTTTTTCAATGTTGAGGTTGTTGTTGAATTTGTTGGTGTTTTTCCATGTTGAGGTTGTTGTTGTTTTTCAAAGTTGAGGTTGTTGTTAAATTTGTTGGTGTTTTTCAATGTTGAGGTTGTTGTTGAATTTGTTGGTGTTTTTCATTGTTGAGGCTTTTGTTGAATTTGTTGGTGTTTTTCAATTTTGAGGTTGTTGTTGTTTTTCAATGTTGAGGTTGTTGTTGAATTTGTTGGTGTTTTTCAATGTTGAGGTTGTTGTTGTTTTTCAATTTTGAGGTTGTTGTTGAATTTGTTGGTGTTTTTCAATGCTGAGGTTCTGGTTGTTTTTCAATGTTGAGGATGTTGTTGAATTTGTTGGTGTTTTTCAGTGTTGAGGTTGTTGTAATTTTTCAAAGTTGAGGTTGTTGTTGAATTTGTTGATGTTTTTCAATGTCGAGGTTGTTGTTGAATTTGTTGGTGTTTTTCAATGTTGAAGTTGTTGTTGAATTTGTTGGTGTTTTTCATTGTTGAGGATGTTGTTGAATTTGTTGGTGTTTCTCAATGTTGAGGTTGTTGTTGCTTTTCAATGTTGAGGTTGTTGTTGAATTTGTTGGTGTTTTTCAATGTTGAAGTTGTTGAATTTGTTGGTGTTTTTCAATGTTGAGGTTATTGTTGAATTTGTTGGTGTTTTTCAATGTCGAGGTTGTTGTTGAATTTGTTGGTGTTTTTCAATGTTGAAGTTGTTGTTGAATTTGTTGGTGTTTTTCATTGTTGAGGTTGTTGTTGAATTTATTGGTGTTTTCAATGTTGAGGTTGTTGTTGTCTTTAAATGATGAGGTTGTTGTTGAATTTGTTGGTGTTTTTCAATTTTGAGGTTGTTGTTGTTTTTCAATGTCGAGGCTGTTGTTGAATTTGTTGGTGTTTTTCCATGTTGAGATTGTTGTTGTTTTTCAAAGTTGAGGTTCTTGTTAAATTTGTTGGTGTTTGTCAATGTTGAGTTTGTTGTTGAATTTGTTGGTGTTTTTCATTGTTGAGGATTTTGTTGAATTTCTTGGTGTTTTTCAATTTTGAGGTTGTTGTTGTTTTTCAATGTTGAGGTTGTTGTTGAATTTGTTGGTGTTTTTCAATTTCGAGGTTGTTGTTGAATTTGTTGGTGTTCTTCAATGTTGAAGTTGTTGTTGAATTTGTTGGTGTTTTTCAATGTTGAGGTTGTTGTTGTTTTTCAATGTTGAGGTTGTTGTTGAATTTGTTGGTGTTTTTCAATGTTGAGTTTGTTCTTGAATTTGTTGGTGTTTTTCAATGTCGAGGCTGTTGTTGAATTTGTTGGCGTTTTTCAATGTTGAGGTTGTTGTTGAATTTGTTGGTGTTTTACAATGTTGAGGTCGTTGTTGAATTTGTTGGCGTTTTTAAATGTTGAGGTTGTTGTTGAATTTGTTGGTGTTTTTCAATGTTGAAGTTGTTGTTGAAGTTGTTGGTGTTTTTCAATGTCGAGGTTGTTGTTGAATTTGTTGGTTTTTTCAATGTTGAAGTTGTTGTTGAATTTGTTGGTGTTTTTCAATTTTGAGGTTGTTGTTGTTTTTCAATGTTGACTTTGTTGTTGAATTTGTTGGTGTTTTTCCATGTTGAGGTTGTTGTTGTTTTTCAAAGTTGAGGTTGATGTTTAATTTGTTGGTGTTTTTCAATGTTGAGGTTGTTGTTGAATTTGTTGGTGTTTTTCATTGTTGAGGTTGTTGTTGAATTTGTTGGTGTTTCTCAATGCTGAGGTTGTTGTTGCTTTTCAATGTTGAGGTTGTTGTTGAATTTGTTGGTGTTTTTCAATGTTGAAGTTGTTGAATTTGTTGGTGTTTTTCCATGTTGAGGTTGTTGTTGAATTTGTTGGTGTTTTTCAATGTCGAGGTTGTTGTTGAATTTGTTGGTGTTTTTCAATGTTGAAGTTGCTGTTGAATTTGTTGGTGTTTTTCATTGTTGAGGTTGTTGTTGAATTTGTTGTTGTTTTCAATGTTGAGGTTGTTGTTGTCTTTAAATGTTGAGGATGTTGTTGAATTTGTTGGTGTTTTTCAATTTTGAGGTTGTTGTTGTTTTTCAATGTTGAGGTTGTTGTTGGATTTGTTGGTGTTTTTCCATGTTGAGGTTGTTGTTGTTTTTCAAAGTTGAGGTTGTTGTTAAATTTGTTGTTGTTTTTCAATGTTGAGGTTGTTGTTGAAATTGTTGGTGTTTTTCAATGTTGAGGTTGTTGTTGTTTTTCAATGTTGAGGTTGTTGTTGAATTTGTTGGTGTTTTTCAATTTCGAGGTTGTTGTTGAATTTGTTGGTGTTCTTCAATGTTGAAGTTGTTGTTGAATTTGTTGGTGTTTTTCAATGTTGAGGTTGTTGTTGTTTTTCAATGTTGAGGTTGTTGTTGAATTTGTTGGTGTTTTTCAATGTTGAGGTTGTTGTTGAATTTGTTGGTGTTTTTCAATGTCGAGGTTGTTGTTGAATTTGTTGGTGTTTTTCAATGTTGAGGTTGTTGTTGAATTTGTTGGTGTTTTACAATGTTGAGGTCGGTGTTGAATTTGTTGGCGTTTTTAAATGTTGAGGTTGTTGTTGAATTTGTTGGTGTTTTTCAATGTTGAGGTTGTTGTTGAATTTGTTGGTGTTTTTCAATGTCGAGGTTGTTGTTGAATTTGTTGGTTTTTTCAATGTTGAATTTGTTGTTGAATCTGTTGGTGTTTTTCAATGTTGTGGTTGTTGTTGTTTTTCAATGTTGAGGTTGTTGTTGAATTTGTTGGTGTTTTTCAATTTTGAGGTTGTTGTTGTTTTTCAATGTTGACGTTGTTGTTGAATTTGTTGGTGTTTTTCCATGTTGAGGTTGTTGTTGTTTTTCAAAGTTGAGGTTGATGTTTAATTTGTTGGTGTTTTTCAATGTTGAGGTTGTTGTTGAATTTGTTGGTGTTTTTCATTGTTGAGGTTGTTGTTGAATTTGTTGGTGTTTTTCAATGTTGAGGTTGTAGTTGAATTTGTTGGTGTTTTACAATGTTGAGGTCGTTGTTGCATTTGTTGGCGTTTTTAAACGTTGAGGTTGTTGCTGAATTTGTAGGAGTTTTTAAATGTTGAGGTTGTTATTGAATTTGTTGGTGTTTTTCAATGTTGAGGTTGTTGTTGAATTTGTTGGTGTTTTTCAATGTCGAGGTTGTTGTTGAATTTGTTGGTGTTTTTCAATGTTCAGGTTGTTGTTGAATTTGTTGGTGTTTTACAACGTTGAGGTCGTTGTTGAATTTGTTGGCGTTTTGAAATATTGAGGTTGTTGTTGAATTTGTTCGTGTTTTTCAATGTTGAGGTTGTTGTTGAATTTGTTGGTGTTTTTCAATGTCGAGGTTGTTGTTGAATTTGTTGGTTTTTTCAATGTTGAAGTTGTTGTTGAATCTGTTGGTGTTTTTCAATGTTGTGGTTGTTGTTGTTTTTCAATGTTGAGGTTGTTGTTGAATTTGTTGGTGTTTTTCAATTTTGAGGTTGTTGTTGTTTTTCAATGTTGAGGTTGTTGTTGAATTTGTTGGTGTTTTTCCATGTTGAGGTTGTTGTTGTTTTTCAATGTTGAGGTTGATGTTTAATTTGTTGGTGTTTTTCAATGTTGAGGTTGTTGTTGAATTTGTTGGTGTTTTTCATTGCTGAGGTTGTTGTTGAATTTGTTGGTGTTTCTCAATGTTGAGGTTGTTGTTGCTTTTCAATGTTGAGGTTGTTGTTGAATTTGTTGGTGTTTTTCAATGTTGAAGTTGTTGAATTTGTTGGTGTTTTTCAATGTTGAAGTTGTTGTTGAATTTGTTGGTGTTTTTCAATGTCGAGGTTGTTGTTGAATTTGTTGGCGTTTTTCAATGTTGAGGTTGTTGTTGAATTTGTTGGTGTTTTACAATGTTGAGGTCGTTGTTGAATTTGTTGGCGTTTTTAAATGTTGAGGTTGTTGTTGAATTTGTTGGTGTTTTTCAATGTTGAAGTTGTTGTTGAATTTGTTGGTGTTTTTCAATGTCGAGGTTGTTGTTGAATTTGTTGGTTTTTTCAATGTTGAAGTTGTTGTTGAATCTGTTGGTGTTTTTCGATGCTCAGCTTGTTGTTGTTTTTCAATGTTGAGGTTGTTGTTGAGTTTGTTGGTGTTTTTCAATTTTGAGGTTGTTGTTGTTTTTCAATGTTGAGGTTGTTGTTGAATGTGTTGATGTTTTTCAATGTTGAGGTTGTTGTTGTTTTTCAATGTTGAGGTTGTTGCTGAATTTGTTGGTGTTTTTCAATGTTGAGGTTGTTGTTGAATTTGTTGGTGTTTTTCAATGTTGAGGTTCTTGTTGTTTTTCAATGTTGAGGTTGTTGTTGAATTTGTTGGTGCTTTTCAACGTTCAGGTTGTTGTTGAATTTGTTCGTGTTTTTCAATGCTGAGGTTGTTGTTGTTTTTCAATGTTGAGGTTGTTGTTGAATTTGTTGGTGTTTTTCAATGTTGAGGTTGTTGTAGTTTTTCAATGTTTTGGTTGTTGTTGAATTTGTTGATGTTTTTCAATGTCGAGGTTGTTGTTGAATTTGTTGGTGTTTTTCAATGTTGAAGTTGTTGTTGAATTGTTGGTGTTTTTCATTGTTGAGGTTGTTGTTGAATTTGTTGGTGTTTCTCAATGTTGAGGTTGTTGTTGCTTTTCAATGTTGAGGTTGTTGTTGAATTTCTTGGTGTTTTTCAATGTTGAAGTTGTTGAATTTGTTGGTGTTTTTCAATGTTGAGGTTGTTGTTGAATTTGTTGGTGTTTTTCAATGTCGAGGTTGTTATTGAATTTGTTGGTGTTTTTCAATTTTGAAGTTGTTGTTGAATTTGTTGGTGTTTTTCATTGTAGAGGTTGTTGTTGAATTTGTTGGTGTTTTCAATGTTGAGGTTGTTGTTGTCTTTAAATGTTGAGGTTGTTGTTGAATTTGTTGGTGTTTTTCAATTTTGAGGTTGTTGTTGTTTTTCAATGTTGAGGTTGTTGTTGAATTTGTTGGTGTTTTTCCATGTTGAGGTTGTTGTTGTTTTTCAAAGTTGAGGTTGTTGTTAAATTTGTTGGTGTTTTTCAATGTTGAGGTTGTTGTTGAATTTGTTGGTGTTTTTCATTGTTGAGGCTTTTGTTGAATTTGTTGGTGTTTTTCAATTTTGAGGTTGTTGTTGTTTTTCAATGTTGAGGTTGTTGTTGAATTTGTTGGTGTTTTTCAATGTTGAGGTTGTTGTTGTTTTTCAATTTTGAGGTTGTTGTTGAATTTGTTGGTGTTTTTCAACGTTCTGGTTGTTGTTGAATTTGTTTGTGTTTTTCAATGCTGAGGTTCTGGTTGTTTTTCAATGTTGAGGATGTTGTTGAATTTGTTGGTGTTTTTCAGTGTTGAGGTTGTTGTAATTTTTCAAAGTTGAGGTTGTTGTTGAATTTGTTGATGTTTTTCAATGTCGAGGTTGTTGTTGAATTTGTTGGTGTTTTTCAATGTTGAAGTTGTTGTTGAATTTGTTGGTGTTTTTCATTGTTGAGGATGTTGTTGAATTTGTTGGTGTTTCTCAATGTTGAGGTTGTTGTTGCTTTTCAATGTTGAGGTTGTTGTTGAATTTGTTGGTGTTTTTCAATGTTGAAGTTGTTGAATTTGTTGGTGTTTTTCAATGTTGAGGTTATTGTTGAATTTGTTGGTGTTTTTCAATGTCGAGGTTGTTGTTGAATTTGTTGGTGTTTTTCAATGTTGAAGTTGTTGTTGAATTTGTTGGTGTTTTTCATTGTTGAGGTTGTTGTTGAATTTATTGGTGTTTTCAATGTTGAGGTTGTTGTTGTCTTTAAATGATGAGGTTGTTGTTGAATTTGTTGGTGTTTTTCAATTTTGAGGTTGTTGTTGTTTTTCAATGTCGAGGCTGTTCTTGAATTTGTTGGTGTTTTTCCATGTTGAGATTGTTGTTGTTTTTCAAAGTTGAGGTTCTTGTTAAATTTGTTGGTGTTTGTCAATGTTGAGTTTGTTGTTGAATTTGTTGGTGTTTTTCATTGTTGAGGATTTTGTTGAATTTCTTGGTGTTTTTCAATTTTGAGGTTGTTGTTGTTTTTCAATGTTGAGGTTGCTGTTGAATTTGTTGGTGTTTTTCAATGTTGAGGTTGTTGTTGTTTTTCAATGTTGAGGTTGTTGTTGAATTTGTTGGTGTTTTTCAATTTCGAGGTTGTTGTTGAATTTGTTGGTGTTCTTCAATGTTGAAGTTGTTGTTGAATTTGTTGGTGTTTTTCAATGTTGAGGTTGTTGTTGTTTTTCAATGTTGAGGTTGTTGTTGAATTTGTTGGTGTTTTTCAATGTTGAGTTTGTTCTTGAATTTGTTGGTGTTTTTCAATGTCGAGGCTGTTGTTGAATTTGTTGGCGTTTTTCAATGTTGAGGTTGTTGTTGAATTTGTTGGTGTTTTACAATGTTGAGGTCGTTGTTGAATTTGTTGGCGTTTTTAAATGTTGAGGTTGTTGTTGAATTTGTTGGTGTTTTTCAATGTTGAAGTTGTTGTTGAATTTGTTGGTGTTTTTCAATGTCGAGGTTGTTGTTGAATTTGTTGGTTTTTTCAATGTTGAAGTTGTTGTTGAATTTGTTGGTGTTTTTCAATGTTGAGGTTGTTGTTGAATTTGTTGGTGTTTTTCAATGTTGAGGTTGTTGTAGTTTTTCAATGTTTCGGTTGTTGTTGAATTTGTTGATGTTTTTCAATGTCGAGGTTGTTGTTGAATTTGTTGGTGTTTTTCAATGTTGAAGTTGTTGTTGAATTGTTGGTGTTTTTCATTGTTGAGGTTGTTGTTGAATTTGTTGGTGTTTCTCAATGTTGAGGTTGTTGTTGCTTTTCAATGTTGAGGTTGTTGTTGAATTTCTTGGTGTTTTTCAATGTTGAAGTTGTTGAATTTGTTGGTGTTTTTCAATGTTGAGGTTGTTGTTGAATTTGTTGGTGTTTTTCAATGTCGAGGTTGTTATTGAATTTGTTGGTGTTTTTCAATTTTGAAGTTGTTGTTGAATTTGTTGGTGTTTTTCATTGTAGAGGTTGTTGTTGAATTTGTTGGTGTTTTCAATGTTGAGGTTGTTGTTGTCTTTAAATGTTGAGGTTGTTGTTGAATTTGTTGGTGTTTTTCAATGTTGAGGTTGTTGTTGAATTTGTTGGTGTTTTTCATTGTTGAGGCTTTTGTTGAATTTGTTGGTGTTTTTCAATTTTGAGGTTGTTGTTGTTTTTCAATGTTGAGGTTGTTGTTGAATTTGTTGGTGTTTTTCAATGTTGAGGTTGTTGTTGTTTTTCAATTTTGAGGTTGTTGTTGAATTTGTTGGTGTTTTTCAACGTTCAGGTTGTTGTTGAATTTGTTTGTGTTTTTCAATGCTGAGGTTCTGGTTGTTTTTCAATGTTGAGGATGTTGTTGAATTTGTTGGTGTTTTTCAGTGTTGAGGTTGTTGTAATTTTTCAAAGTTGAGGTTGTTGTTGAATTTGTTGATGTTTTTCAATGTCGAGGTTGTTGTTGAATTTGTTGGTGTTTTTCAATGTTGAAGTTGTTGTTGAATTTGTTGGTGTTTTTCATTGTTGAGGATGTTGTTGAATTTGTTGGTGTTTCTCAATGTTGAGGTTGTTGTTGCTTTTCAATGTTGAGGTTGTTGTTGAATTTGTTGGTGTTTTTCAATGTTGAAGTTGTTGAATTTGTTGGTGTTTTTCAATGTTGAGGTTATTGTTGAATTTGTTGGTGTTTTTCAATGTCGAGGTTGTTGTTGAATTTGTTGGTGTTTTTCAATGTTGAAGTTGTTGTTGAATTTGTTGGTGTTTTTCATTGTTGAGGTTGTTGTTGAATTTATTGGTGTTTTCAATGTTGAGGTTGTTGTTGTCTTTAAATGATGAGGTTGTTGTTGAATTTGTTGGTGTTTTTCAATTTTGAGGTTGTTGTTGTTTTTCAATGTCGAGGCTGTTCTTGAATTTGTTGGTGTTTTTCCATGTTGAGATTGTTGTTGTTTTTCAAAGTTGAGGTTCTTGTTAAATTTGTTGGTGTTTGTCAATGTTGAGTTTGTTGTTGAATTTGTTGGTGTTTTTCATTGTTGAGGATTTTGTTGAATTTCTTGGTGTTTTTCAATTTTGAGGTTGTTGTTGTTTTTCAATGTTGAGGTTGCTGTTGAATTTGTTGGTGTTTTTCAATGTTGAGGTTGTTGTTGTTTTTCAATGTTGAGGTTGTTGTTGAATTTGTTGGTGTTTTTCAATTTCGAGGTTGTTGTTGAATTTGTTGGTGTTCTTCAATGTTGAAGTTGTTGTTGAATTTGTTGGTGTTTTTCAATGTTGAGGTTGTTGTTGTTTTTCAATGTTGAGGTTGTTGTTGAATTTGTTGGTGTTTTTCAATGTTGAGTTTGTTCTTGAATTTGTTGGTGTTTTTCAATGTCGAGGCTGTTGTTGAATTTGTTGGCGTTTTTCAATGTTGAGGTTGTTGTTGAATTTGTTGGTGTTTTACAATGTTGAGGTCGTTGTTGAATTTGTTGGCGTTTTTAAATGTTGAGGTTGTTGTTGAATTTGTTGGTGTTTTTCAATGTTGAAGTTGTTGTTGAATTTGTTGGTGTTTTTCAATGTCGAGGTTGTTGTTGAATTTGTTGGTTTTTTCAATGTTGAAGTTGTTGTTGAATTTGTTGGTGTTTTTCAATTTTGAGGTTGTTGTTGTTTTTCAATGTTGAGGTTGTTGTTGAATTTGTTGGTGTTTTTCCATGTTGAGGTTGTTGTTGTTTTTCAAAGTTGAGGTTGATGTTTAATTTGTTGGTGTTTTTCAATGTTGAGGTTGTTGTTGAATTTGTTGGTGTTTTTCATTGTTGAGGTTGTTGTTGAATTTGTTGGTGTTTCTCAATGCTGAGGTTGTTGTTGCTTTTCAATGTTGAGGTTGTTGTTGAATTTGTTGGTGTTTTTCAATGTTGAAGTTGTTGAATTTGTTGGTGTTTTTCCATGTTGAGGTTGTTGTTGAATTTGTTGGTGTTTTTCAATGTCGAGGTTGTTGTTGAATTTGTTGGTGTTTTTCAATGTTGAAGTTGCTGTTGAATTTGTTGGTGTTTTTCATTGTTGAGGTTGTTGTTGAATTTGTTGTTGTTTTCAATGTTGAGGTTGTTGTTGTCTTTAAATGTTGAGGATGTTGTTGAATTTGTTGGTGTTTTTCAATTTTGAGGTTGTTGTTGTTTTTCAATGTTGAGGTTGTTGTTGGATTTGTTGGTGTTTTTCCATGTTGAGGTTGTTGTTGTTTTTCAAAGTTGAGGTTGTTGTTAAATTTGTTGTTGTTTTTCAATGTTGAGGTTGTTGTTGAAATTGTTGGTGTTTTTCAATGTTGAGGTTGTTGTTGTTTTTCAATGTTGAGGTTGTTGTTGAATTTGTTGGTGTTTTTCAATTTCGAGGTTGTTGTTGAATTTGTTGGTGTTCTTCAATGTTGAAGTTGTTGTTGAATTTGTTGGTGTTTTTCAATGTTGAGGTTGTTGTTGTTTTTCAATGTTGAGGTTGTTGTTGAATTTGTTGGTGTTTTTCAATGTTGAGGTTGTTGTTGAATTTGTTGGTGTTTTTCAATGTCGAGGTTGTTGTTGAATTTGTTGGTGTTTTTCAATGTTGAGGTTGTTGTTGAATTTGTTGGTGTTTTACAATGTTGAGGTCGGTGTTGAATTTGTTGGCGTTTTTAAATGTTGAGGTTGTTGTTGAATTTGTTGGTGTTTTTCAATGTTGAGGTTGTTGTTGAATTTGTTGGTGTTTTTCAATGTCGAGGTTGTTGTTGAATTTGTTGGTTTTTTCAATGTTGAAGTTGTTGTTGAATCTGTTGGTGTTTTTCAATGTTGTGGTTGTTGTTGTTTTTCAATGTTGAGGTTGTTGTTGAATTTGTTGGTGTTTTTCAATTTTGAGGTTGTTGTTGTTTTTCAATGTTGAGGTTGTTGTTGAATTTGTTGGTGTTTTTCCATGTTGAGGTTGTTGTTGTTTTTCAAAGTTGAGGTTGATGTTTAATTTGTTGGTGTTTTTCAATGTTGAGGTTGTTGTTGAATTTGTTGGTGTTTTTCATTGTTGAGGTTGTTGTTGAATTTGTTGGTGTTTTTCAATGTTGAGGTTGTAGTTGAATTTGTTGGTGTTTTACAATGTTGAGGTCGTTGTTGCATTTGTTGGCGTTTTTAAACGTTGAGGTTGTTGCTGAATTTGTAGGAGTTTTTAAATGTTGAGGTTGTTATTGAATTTGTTGGTGTTTTTCAATGTTGAGGTTGTTGTTGAATTTGTTGGTGTTTTTCAATGTCGAGGTTGTTGTTGAATTTGTTGGTGTTTTTCAATGTTCAGGTTGTTGTTGAATTTGTTGGTGTTTTACAACGTTGAGGTCGTTGTTGAATTTGTTGGCGTTTTGAAATATTGAGGTTGTTGTTGAATTTGTTCGTGTTTTTCAATGTTGAGGTTGTTGTTGAATTTGTTGGTGTTTTTCAATGTCGAGGTTGTTGTTGAATTTGTTGGTTTTTTCAATGTTGAAGTTGTTGTTGTTTTTCAATGTTGAGGTTGTTGTTGAATTTGTTGGTGTTTTTCAATTTTGAGGTTGTTGTTGTTTTTCAATGTTGAGGTTGTTGTTGAATTTGTTGGTGTTTTTCCATGTTGAGGTTGTTGTTGTTTTTCAATGTTGAGGTTGATGTTTAATTTGTTGGTGTTTTTCAATGTTGAGGTTGTTGTTGAATTTGTTGGTGTTTTTCATTGCTGAGGTTGTTGTTGAATTTGTTGGTGTTTCTCAATGTTGAGGTTGTTGTTGCTTTTCAATGTTGAGGTTGTTGTTGAATTTGTTGGTGTTTTTCAATGTTGAAGTTGTTGAATTTGTTGGTGTTTTTCAATGTTGAAGTTGTTGTTGAATTTGTTGGTGTTTTTCAATGTCGAGGTTGTTGTTGAATTTGTTGGTGTTTTTCAATGTTGAAGTTGTTGTTGAATTTGTTGGTGTTTTTCATTGTTGAGGTTGTTGTTGAATTTGTTGGTGTTTTCAATGTTGAGGTTGTTGTTGTCTTTAAATGTTGAGGTTGTTGTTGAATTTGTTGGTGTTTTTCAATTTTGAGGTTGTTGTTGTTTTTCAATGTTGAGGTTGTTGTTGAATTTGTTGGTGTTTTTCCATGTTGAGGTTGTTGTTGTTTTTCAAAGTTGAGGTTGTTGTTAAATTTGTTGGTGTTTTTCAATGTTGAGGTTGTTGTTGAATTTGTTGGTGTTTTTCATTGTTGATGTTTTTGTTGAATTTGTTGGTGTTTTTCAATGTTGAGGTTGTTGTTGTTTTTCAATGTTGAGGTTGTTGTTGAATTTGTTGGTGTTTTTCAATGTTGAAGTTGTTGTTGTTTTTCAATGTTGAGGTTGTTGTTGAATTTGTTGGTGTTTTTCAATTTCGAGGTTGTTGTTGAATTTGTTGGTTTTCTTCAATGTTGAAGTTGTTGTTGAATTTGTTGGTGTTTTTCAATGTTGAGGTTGTTGTTGTTTTTCAATGTTGAGGTTGTTGTTGAATTTGTTGGTGTTTTTCAATGTTGAGGTTGTTGTTGAATTTGTTGGTGTTTTTCAATATCGAGGTTGTTGTTGAATTTGTTGGTGTTTTTCAATGTTGAAGTTGTTGTTGAATTTGTTGGTGTTTTTCATTGTTGAGGTTGTTGTTGAATTTGTTGGTGTTTTCAATGTTGAGGTTGTTGTTGTCTTTAAATGTTGAGGTTGTTGTTGAATTTGTTGGTGTTTTTCAATTTTGAGGTTGTTGTTGTTTTTCAATGTTGAGGTTGTTGTTGAATTTGTTGGTGTTTTTCCATGTTGAGGTTGTTGTTGTTTTTCAAAGTTGAGGTTGTTGTTAAATTTGTTGGTGTTTTTCAATGTTGAGGTTGTTGTTGAATTTGTTGGTCTTTTTCATTGTTGATGTTTTTGTTGAATTTGTTGGTGTTTTTCAATGTTGAGGTTGTTGTTGTTTTTCAATGTTGAGGTTGTTGTTGAATTTGTTGGTGTTTTTCAATGTTGAGGTTGTTGTTGTTTTTCAATGTTGAGGTTGTTGTTGAATTTGTTGGTGTTTTTCAATATCGAGGTTGTTGTTGAATTTGTTGGTTTTCTTCAATGTTGAAGTTGTTGTTGAATTTGTTGGTGTTTTTCAATGTTGAGGTTGTTGTTGTTTTTCAATGTTGAGGTTGTTGTTGAATTTGTTGGTGTTTTTCAATGTTGAGGTTGTTGTTGAATTTGTTGGTGTTTTTCAATGTCGAGGTTGTTGTTGAATTTGTTGGTGTTTTTCAATGTTGAGGTTGTTGTTGAATTTCTTCGTGTTTTACAATGTTGAGGTCGTTGTTGAATTTGTTGGTGTTTTTCAATGTCGAGGTTGTTGTTGAATTTGTTGGTTTTTTCAATGTTGAAGTTGTTGTTGAATCTGTTGGTGTTTTTCAATGTTGTGGTTGTTGTTGTTTTTCAATGTTGAGGTTGTTGTTGAATTTGTTGGTGTTTTTCAATTTTGAGGTTGTTGTTGTTTTTCAATGTTGAGGTTGTTGTTGAATTTGTTGGTGTTTTTCCATGTTGAGGTTGTTGTTGTTTTTCAAAGTTGAGGTTGATGTTTAATTTGCTGGTGTTTTTCAATGTTGAGGTTGTTGTTGAATTTGTTGGTGTTTTTCATTGTTGAGGTTGTTGTTGAATTTGTTGTTGTTTTTCAATGTTGAGGTTGTTGTTGTTTTTCAATGTTGAGGTTGTTGTTGAATTTGTTGGTGTTTTTCAATGTTGAGGTTGTTGTTGAATTTGTTGTTGTTTTTCAATGTTGAGGTTGTTGTTGTTTTTCAATGTTGAGGTTGTTGTTGAATTTGTTGGTGTTTTTCAATGTTGAGCTTGTTGTTGTTTTTCAATGTTGAGGTTCTTGTTGTTTTTCAATGTTGAGGTTGTTGTTGAATTTGTTGTTGTTTTTCAATGTTGAGGTTGTTGTTGTATTTGTTGGTGCTTTTCAATGTTGAGGTTGTTGTAGTTTTTCAATGTTGAGGTTGTTGTTGAATTTGTTGGTGTTTTTCAATGTCGAGGTTGTTGTTGAATTTGTTGGTGTTTTTCAATGTTGAAGTTGTTGTTGAATTTGCATGTGTTTTTCAATGTTGAGGTTGTTGTTGAATTTGTTGGTGTTTTTCAATGTTGAGGTTGTTGTTGTTTTTAAATGTTGAGGTTGTTGTTGAATTTGTTGGTGTTTTTCAATTTTGAGGTTTTTGTAGTTTTTCAATGTTGAGGTTGTTGTTGAATTTGTTGGTGTTTTTCAATGTCGAGGTTGTTGTTGAATTTGTTGGTGTTTTTCAATGTTGAAGTTGTTGTTGAATTTGTTGGTGTTTTTCAATGTTGAGGTTGTTGAATGTGTTGGTGTTTTTCAATGTTGAGGTTGTTGTTGTTTTTCAATGTTGAGGTTGTTGTTGAATTTGTCGGTGTTTTTCAATGTTGAGGTTGTTGTTGTTTTTCAATGTTGAGGTTGTTGTTGAATTTGTTGGTGTTTTTCAACGTTGAGGTTGTTGTTGAATTTGTTCGTGTTTTTCAATGCTCAGGTTGTTGTTGTTTTTCAATGTTGAGGTTGTTGTTGAATTTGTTGGTGTTTTTCAATGTTGAGGATGTTGTAGTTTTTCAATGTTGAGGTTGCTGTTGAATGTGTTGATGTTTTTCAATGTTGAGGTTGTTGTTGTTTTTCAATGTTGAGGTTGTTGCTGAATTTGTTGGTGTTTTTCAATGTTGAGGTTGTTGTTGAATTTGTTGGTGTTTCTCAATGTTGAGGTTGTTGTAGTTTTTCAATGTTGAGGTTCTTGTTGAATTTGTTGGTGTTTTTCAACGTTCAGGTTGTTGTTGAATTTATTCGTGTTTTTCAATGCTGAGGTTGTTGTTGTTTTTCAATGTTGAGGTTGTTGTTGAATTTGTTGTTGTTTTTCAATGTTGAGGTTGTTGTAGTTTTTCAATGTTGAGGTTGTTGTTGAATTTGTTGATGTTTTTCAATGTCGAGGTTGTTGTTGAATTTGTTGGTGTTTTTCAATGTTGAAGTTGTTGTTGAATTTGTTGGTGTTTTTCATTGTTGAGGTTGTTGTTGAATTTGTTGGTGTTTTTCAATGTTGAGGTTGTTGTTGCTTTTCAATGTTGAGGTTGTTGTTGAATTTGTTGGTGTTTTTCAATGTTGAGGTTGTAGTTGAATTTGTTGGTGTTTTACAATGTTGAGGTCGTTGTTGCATTTGTTGGCGTTTTTAAACGTTGAGGTTGTTGCTGAATTTGTAGGAGTTTTTAAATGTTGAGGTTGTTATTGAATTTGTTGGTGTTTTTCAATGTTGAGGTTGTTGTTGAATTTGTTGGTGTTTTTCAATGTCGAGGTTGTTGTTGAATTTGTTGGTGTTTTTCAATGTTCAGGTTGTTGTTGAATTTGTTGGTGTTTTACAACGTTGAGGTCGTTGTTGAATTTGTTGGCGTTTTGAAATATTGAGGTTGTTGTTGAATTTGTTCGTGTTTTTCAATGTTGAGGTTGTTGTTGAATTTGTTGGTGTTTTTCAATGTCGAGGTTGTTGTTGAATTTGTTGGTTTTTTCAATGTTGAAGTTGTTGTTGTTTTTCAATGTTGAGGTTGTTGTTGAATTTGTTGGTGTTTTTCAATTTTGAGGTTGTTGTTGTTTTTCAATGTTGAGGTTGTTGTTGAATTTGTTGGTGTTTTTCCATGTTGAGGTTGTTGTTGTTTTTCAATGTTGAGGTTGATGTTTAATTTGTTGGTGTTTTTCAATGTTGAGGTTGTTGTTGAATTTGTTGGTGTTTTTCATTGCTGAGGTTGTTGTTGAATTTGTTGGTGTTTCTCAATGTTGAGGTTGTTGTTGCTTTTCAATGTTGAGGTTGTTGTTGAATTTGTTGGTGTTTTTCAATGTTGAAGTTGTTGAATTTGTTGGTGTTTTTCAATGTTGAAGTTGTTGTTGAATTTGTTGGTGTTTTTCAATGTCGAGGTTGTTGTTGAATTTGTTGGTGTTTTTCAATGTTGAAGTTGTTGTTGAATTTGTTGGTGTTTTTCATTGTTGAGGTTGTTGTTGAATTTGTTGGTGTTTTCAATGTTGAGGTTGTTGTTGTCTTTAAATGTTGAGGTTGTTGTTGAATTTGTTGGTGTTTTTCAATTTTGAGGTTGTTGTTGTTTTTCAATGTTGAGGTTGTTGTTGAATTTGTTGGTGTTTTTCCATGTTGAGGTTGTTGTTGTTTTTCAAAGTTGAGGTTGTTGTTAAATTTGTTGGTGTTTTTCAATGTTGAGGTTGTTGTTGAATTTGTTGGTGTTTTTCATTGTTGATGTTTTTGTTGAATTTGTTGGTGTTTTTCAATGTTGAGGTTGTTGTTGTTTTTCAATGTTGAGGTTGTTGTTGAATTTGTTGGTGTTTTTCAATGTTGAAGTTGTTGTTGTTTTTCAATGTTGAGGTTGTTGTTGAATTTGTTGGTGTTTTTCAATTTCGAGGTTGTTGTTGAATTTGTTGGTTTTCTTCAATGTTGAAGTTGTTGTTGAATTTGTTGGTGTTTTTCAATGTTGAGGTTGTTGTTGTTTTTCAATGTTGAGGTTGTTGTTGAATTTGTTGGTGTTTTTCAATGTTGAGGTTGTTGTTGAATTTGTTGGTGTTTTTCAATATCGAGGTTGTTGTTGAATTTGTTGGTGTTTTTCAATGTTGAAGTTGTTGTTGAATTTGTTGGTGTTTTTCATTGTTGAGGTTGTTGTTGAATTTGTTGGTGTTTTCAATGTTGAGGTTGTTGTTGTCTTTAAATGTTGAGGTTGTTGTTGAATTTGTTGGTGTTTTTCAATTTTGAGGTTGTTGTTGTTTTTCAATGTTGAGGTTGTTGTTGAATTTGTTGGTGTTTTTCCATGTTGAGGTTGTTGGTGTTTTTCAATGTTGAGGTTGTTGTTGAATTTGTTGGTCTTTTTCATTGTTGATGTTTTTGTTGAATTTGTTGGTGTTTTTCAATGTTGAGGTTGTTGTTGTTTTTCAATGTTGAGGTTGTTGTTGAATTTGTTGGTGTTTTTCAATGTTGAGGTTGTTGTTGTTTTTCAATGTTGAGGTTGTTGTTGAATTTGTTGGTGTTTTTCAATTTCGAGGTTGTTGTTGAATTTGTTGGTTTTCTTCAATGTTGAAGTTGTTGTTGAATTTGTTGGTGTTTTTCAATGTTGAGGTTGTTGTTGTTTTTCAATGTTGAGGTTGTTGTTGAATTTGTTGGTGTTTTTCAATGTTGAGGTTGTTGTTGAATTTGTTGGTGTTTTTCAATGTCGAGGTTGTTGTTGAATTTGTTGGTGTTTTTCAATGTTGAGGTTGTTGTTGAATTTCTTCGTGTTTTACAATGTTGAGGTCGTTGTTGAATTTGTTGGTGTTTTTCAATGTCGAGGTTGTTGTTGAATTTGTTGGTTTTTTCAATGTTGAAGTTGTTGTTGAATCTGTTGGTGTTTTTCAATGTTGTGGTTGTTGTTGTTTTTCAATGTTGAGGTTGTTGTTGAATTTGTTGGTGTTTTTCAATTTTGAGGTTGTTGTTGTTTTTCAATGTTGAGGTTGTTGTTGAATTTGTTGGTGTTTTTCCATGTTGAGGTTGTTGTTGTTTTTCAAAGTTGAGGTTGATGTTTAATTTGCTGGTGTTTTTCAATGTTGAGGTTGTTGTTGAATTTGTTGGTGTTTTTCATTGTTGAGGTTGTTGTTGAATTTGTTGGTGTTTTTCAATGTTGAGGTTGTTGTTGTTTTTCAATGTTGAGGTTGTTGTTGAATTTGTTGGTGTTTTTCAATGTTGAGGTTGTTGTTGAATTTGTTGTTGTTTTTCAATGTTGAGGTTGTTGTTGTTTTTCAATGTTGAGGTTGTTGTTGAATTTGTTGGTGTTTTTCAATGTTGAGGTTGTTCTGTTTTTCAATGTTGAGGTTCTTGTTGTTTTTCAATGTTGAGGTTGTTGTTGAATTTGTTGTTGTTTTTCAATGTTGAGGTTGTTGTTGTATTTGTTGGTGCTTTTCAATGTTGAGGTTGTTGTAGTTTTTCAATGTTGAGGTTGTTGTTGAATTTGTTGGTGTTTTTCAATGTCGAGGTTGTTGTTGAATTTGTTGGTGTTTTTCAATGTTGAAGTTGTTGTTGAATTTGCATGTGTTTTTCAATGTTGAGGTTGTTGTTGAATTTGTTGGTGTTTTTCAATGTTGAGGTTGTTGTTGTTTTTAAATGTTGAGGTTGTTGTTGAATTTGTTGGTGTTTTTCAATTTTGAGGTTTTTGTAGTTTTTCAATGTTGAGGTTGTTGTTGAATTTGTTGGTGTTTTTCAATGTCGAGGTTGTTGTTGAATTTGTTGGTGTTTTTCAATGTTGAAGTTGTTGTTGAATTTGTTGGTGTTTTTCAATGTTGAGGTTGTTGAATGTGTTGGTGTTTTTCAATGTTGAGGTTGTTGTTGTTTTTCAATGTTGAGGTTGTTGTTGAATTTGTCGGTGTTTTTCAATGTTGAGGTTGTTGTTGTTTTTCAATGTTGAGGTTGTTGTTGAATTTGTTGGTGTTTTTCAACGTTGAGGTTGTTGTTGAATTTGTTCGTGTTTTTCAATGCTCAGGTTGTTGTTGTTTTTCAATGTTGAGGTTGTTGTTGAATTTGTTGGTGTTTTTCAATGTTGAGGATGTTGTAGTTTTTCAATGTTGAGGTTGCTGTTGAATGTGTTGATGTTTTTCAATGTTGAGGTTGTTGTTGTTTTTCAATGTTGAGGTTGTTGCTGAATTTGTTGGTGTTTTTCAATGTTGAGGTTGTTGTTGAATTTGTTGGTGTTTCTCAATGTTGAGGTTGTTGTAGTTTTTCAATGTTGAGGTTGTTGTTGAATTTGTTGGTGTTTTTCAACGTTCAGGTTGTTGTTGAATTTATTCGTGTTTTTCAATGCTGAGGTTGTTGTTGTTTTTCAATGTTGAGGTTGTTGTTGAATTTGTTGTTGTTTTTCAATGTTGAGGTTGTTGTAGTTTTTCAATGTTGAGGTTGTTGTTGAATTTGTTGATGTTTTTCAATGTCGAGGTTGTTGTTGAATTTGTTGGTGTTTTTCAATGTTGAAGTTGTTGTTGAATTTGTTGGTGTTTTTCATTGTTGAGGTTGTTGTTGAATTTGTTGGTGTTTTTCAATGTTGAGGTTGTTGTTGCTTTTCAATGTTGAGGTTGTTGTTGAATTTGTTGGTGTTTTTCAATGTTGAAGTTGTTGAATTTGTTGGTGCTTTTCAATGTTGAGGTTGTTGTTGAATTTGTTGGTGTTTTTCAATGTTGAAGTTGTTGTTGTTTTTCAATGTTGAGGTTGTTGTTGAATTTGTTGGTGTTTTTCAATGTTGAGGTTGTTGTTGTTTTTCAATGTTGAGGTTGTTGAATTTGTTGGTGTTTTTCAATTTCGAGGTTGTTGTTGAATTTGTTGGTGTTTTTCAATGTGGAAGTTGCTGTTGAATTTGTTGGTGTTTTTCAATGTTGAGGTTGTTGTTGTTTTTCAATGTTGAGGTTGTTGTTGAATTTGTTGGTGTTTTTCAATGTTGAGGTTGTTGTTGTTTTTCAATGTTGAGGTTGTTGTTGCTTTTCAATGTTGAGGTTGTTGTTGAATTTGTTGGTGTTTTTCAATGTTGAGGTTGTTGTTGTTTTTCAATGTTGAGGTTGTTGTTGTATTTGTTGGTGGTTTTCAATGTTGAGGTTTTTGTAGTTTTTCAATGTTGAGGTTGTTGTTGAATTTGTTGGTGTTTTTCAATGTCGAGGTTTTTGTTGAATTTGTTGGTATTTTTCAATGTTGAAGTTGTTGTTGACTTTGTTGGTGTTTTTCAATGTTGAGGTTGTTGTTGTTTTTCAATGTTGAGGTTGTTGTTGAATTTGTTGGTGTTTTTCAATGTTGAGGTTGTTGTTGTTTTTCGATGTTGAGGTTGTTGTTGAATTTGTTGGTGTTTTTCAACGTTGAGGATGTTGTTGAATTTGTTCGTGTTTTTCAATGCTCAGGTTGTTGTTGTTTTTCAATGTTGAGGTTGTTGTTGAATTTGTTGGTGTTTTTCAATGTTGAAGTTGTTGTAGTTTTTCAATGTTGAGGTTGTTGTTGAATGTGTTGATGTTTTTCAATGTTGAGGTTGTTGTTGTTTTTCAATGTTGAGGTTGTTGCTGAATTTGTTGGTGTTTTTCAATGTTGAGGTTGTTGTTGTTTTTCAATGTTGAGGTTGTTGCTGAATTTGTTGGTGTTTTTCAACGTTGAGGTTGTTGTTGAATTTGTTCGTGTTTTTCAATGCTGAGGTTGTTGTTGTTTTTCAATGTTGAGGTTGTTGTTGAATTTGTTGGTGTTTTTCAATGTTGAGGTTGTTGTAGTTTTTCAATGTTTAGGTTGTTGTTGAATTTGTTGTTGTTTTTCAATGTCGAGGTTGTTGTTGAATTTGTTGGTGTTTTTCAATGTTGAAGTTGTTGTTGAATTTGTTGGTGTTTTTCATTGTTGAGGTTGTTGTTGAATTTGTTGGTTTTTCTCAATGTTGAGGTTGTTGTTGCTTTTCAATGTTGAGGTTGTTGTTGAATTTGTTGGTGTTTTTCAATGTTGAAGTTGTTGAATTTGTTGGTGTTTTTCAATTTTGAGGTTGTTGTTGTTTTTCAATGTTGAGGTTGTTGTTGAATTTGTTGGTGTTTTTCCATGTTGAGGTTGTTGTAGTTTTTCAAAGTTGAGGTTGTTGTTAAATTTGTTGGTGTTTTTCAATGTTGAGGTTGTTGTTGAATTGGTTGGTGTTTTTCATTGTTGAGGTTTTTGTTGAATTTGTTGGTGTTTTTCAATTTTGAGGTTGTTGTTGTTTTTCAATGTTGAGGTTGTTGTTGAATTTGTTTGTGTTTTTCAATCTTGAAGTTGTTGAATTTGTTGGTGCTTTTCAATGTTGAGGTTGTTGTTGAATTTGTTGGTGTTTTTCAATGTCGAGGTTGTTGTTGAATTTGTTGGTGTTTTTCAATGTTGAAGTTGTTGTTGAATTTGTTGGTGTTTTTCATTGTTGAGTTTGTTGTTGAATTTGTTGGTGTTTTTCATTGTTGAGGTTGTTGTTGAATTTGTTGGTGTTTTTCAATGTTGAGGTTGTTGTTGTTTTTCAATGTTGAGGTTGTTGTTGAATTTGTTGGTGTTTTTCAATGTTGAGGTTGTTGTTGTTTTTCAATGTTGAGGTTGTTGAATTTGTTGGTGTTTTTCAATTTCGAGGTTGTTGTTGAATTTGTTGGTGTTTTTCAATGTTGAGGTTGTTGTTGTTTTTCAATGTTGAGGTTGTTGTTGTTTTTCAATGTTGAGGTTGTTGTTGAATTTGTTGGTGTTTTTCAATGTTGAGGTTGTTGTTGTTTTTCAATGTTGAGGTTGTTGTTGTATTTGTTGGTGGTTTTCAATGTTGAGGTTTTTGTAGTTTTTCAATGGTGAGGTTGTTGTTGAATTTGTTGGTGTTTTTCAATGTCGAGGTTTTTGTTGAATTTGTTGGTATTTTTCAATGTTGAAGTTGTTGTTGACTTTGTTGGTGTTTTTCAATGTTGAGGTTGTTGAATTTGTTGGTGTTTTTCAATGTTGAGGTTGTTGTTGTTTTTCAATGTTGAGGTTGTTGTTGAATTTGTTGGTGTTTTTCAATGTTGAGGTTGTTGTTGTTTTTCGATGTTGAGGTTGTTGTTGAATTTGTTGGTGTTTTTCAACGTTGAGGATGTTGTTGAATTTGTTCGTGTTTTTCAATGCTCAGGTTGTTGTTGTTTTTCAATGTTGAGGTTGTTGTTGAATTTATTGGTGTTTTTCAATGTTGAAGTTGTTGTAGTTTTTCAATGTTGAGGTTGTTGTTGAATGTGTTGATGTTTTTCAATGTTGAGGTTGTTGTTGTTTTTCAATGTTGAGGTTGTTGCTGAATTTGTTGGTGTTTTTCAATGTTGAGGTTGTTGTTGAATTTGTTGGTGTTTTTCAATGTTGAGGTTGTTGTTGTTTTTCAATGTTGAGGTTGTTGTTGAATTTGTTGGTGTTTTTCACTGTTGAGGTTGTTGTTGAATTTGTTGGTGTTTTTCAATGTCGAGGTTGTTGTTGAATTTGTTGGTGTTTTTCAATGTTGAGGTTGTTGTTGAATTTGTTGGTGTTTTACAATGTTGAGGTCGTTGTTGAATTTGTTGGCGTTTTTAAATGTTGAGGTTGTTGTTGAATTTGTTGGTGTTTTTCAATGTTGAGGTTGTTGTTCAATTTGTTGGTGTTTTTCAATGTCGAGGTTGTTCTTGAATTTGTTGTTTTTTTCAATGTTGAAGTTGTTGTTGAATCTGTTGGTGTTTTTCAATGTTGTGGTTGTTGTTGTTTTTCAATGTTCAGGTTGTTGTTGAATTTGTTGGTGTTTTTCAATTTTGAGGTTGTTGTTGTTTTTCAATGTTGAGGTTGTTGTTGAATTTGTTGGTGTTTTTCAATGTTGAGGTTGTTGTTGTTTTTCAATGTTGAGGTTGTTGTTGTTTTTCAATGTTGAGGTTGTTGTTGAATTTGTTGGTGTTTTTCAATGTTGAGGTTGTTGTTGTTTTTCAATGTTGAGGTTGTTGTTGTATTTGTTGGTGGTTTTCAATGTTGAGGTTTTTGTAGTTTTTCAATGGTGAGGTTGTTGTTGAATTTGTTGGTGTTTTTCAATGTCGAGGTTTTTGTTGAATTTGTTGGTATTTTTCAATGTTGAAGTTGTTGTTGACTTTGTTGGTGTTTTTCAATGTTGAGGTTGTTGAATTTGTTGGTGTTTTTCAATGTTGAGGTTGTTGTTGTTTTTCAATGTTGAGGTTGTTGTTGAATTTGTTGGTGTTTTTCAATGTTGAGGTTGTTGTTGTTTTTCGATGTTGAGGTTGTTGTTGAATTTGTTGGTGTTTTTCAACGTTGAGGATGTTGTTGAATTTGTTCGTGTTTTTCAATGCTCAGGTTGTTGTTGTTTTTCAATGTTGAGGTTGTTGTTGAATTTGTTGGTGTTTTTCAATGTTGAAGTTGTTGTAGTTTTTCAATGTTGAGGTTGTTGTTGAATGTGTTGATGTTTTTCAATGTTGAGGTTGTTGTTGTTTTTCAATGTTGAGGTTGTTGCTGAATTTGTTGGTGTTTTTCAATGTTGAGGTTGTTGTTGAATTTGTTGGTGTTTTTCAATGTTGAGGTTGTTGTTGTTTTTCAATGTTGAGGTTGTTGTTGAATTTGTTGGTGTTTTTCAATGTTGAGGTTGTTGTTGAATTTGTTGGTGTTTTTCAATGTCGAGGTTGTTGTTGAATTTGTTGGTGTTTTTCAATGTTGAGGTTGTTGTTGAATTTGTTGGTGTTTTACAATGTTGAGGTCGTTGTTGAATTTGTTGGCGTTTTTAAATGTTGAGGTTGTTGTTGAATTTGTTGGTGTTTTTCAATGTTGAGGTTGTTGTTGAATTTGTTGGTGTTTTTCAATGTCGAGGTTGTTCTTGAATTTGTTGTTTTTTTCAATGTTGAAGTTGTTGTTGAATCTGTTGGTGTTTTTCAATGTTGTGGTTGTTGTTGTTTTTCAATGTTCAGGTTGTTGTTGAATTTGTTGGTGTTTTTCAATTTTGAGGTTGTTGTTGTTTTTCATTGTTGAGGTTGTTGTTGAATTTGTTGGTGTTTTTCAATGTTGAGGTTGTTGTTGTTTTTCAATGTTGAGGTTGTTGTTGTTTTTCAATGTTGAGGTTGTTGTTGAATTTGTTGGTGTTTTTCAATGTTGAGGTTGTTGTTGTTTTTCAATGTTGAGGTTGTTGTTGTATTTGTTGGTGGTTTTCAATGTTGAGGTTTTTGTAGTTTTTCAATGGTGAGGTTGTTGTTGAATTTGTTGGTGTTTTTCAATGTCGAGGTTTTTGTTGAATTTGTTGGTATTTTTCAATGTTGAAGTTGTTGTTGACTTTGTTGGTGTTTTTCAATGTTGAGGTTGTTGAATTTGTTGGTGTTTTTCAATGTTGAGGTTGTTGTTGTTTTTCAATGTTGAGGTTGTTGTTGAATTTGTTGGTGTTTTTCAATGTTGAGGTTGTTGTTGTTTTTCGATGTTGAGGTTGTTGTTGAATTTGTTGGTGTTTTTCAACGTTGAGGATGTTGTTGAATTTGTTCGTGTTTTTCAATGCTCAGGTTGTTGTTGTTTTTCAATGTTGAGGTTGTTGTTGAATTTGTTGGTGTTTTTCAATGTTGAAGTTGTTGTAGTTTTTCAATGTTGAGGTTGTTGTTGAATGTGTTGATGTTTTTCAATGTTGAGGTTGTTGTTGTTTTTCAATGTTGAGGTTGTTGCTGAATTTGTTGGTGTTTTTCAATGTTGAGGTTGTTGTTGAATTTGTTGGTGTTTTTCAATGTTGAGGTTGTTGTTGTTTTTCAATGTTGAGGTTGTTGTTGAATTTGTTGGTGTTTTTCAATGTTGAGGTTGTTGTTGAATTTGTTGGTGTTTTTCAATGTCGAGGTTGTTGTTGAATTTGTTGGTGTTTTTCAATGTTGAGGTTGTTGTTGAATTTGTTGGTGTTTTACAATGTTGAGGTCGTTGTTGAATTTGTTGGCGTTTTTAAATGTTGAGGTTGTTGTTGAATTTGTTGGTGTTTTTCAATGTTGAGGTTGTTGTTGAATTTGTTGGTGTTTTTCAATGTCGAGGTTGTTCTTGAATTTGTTGTTTTTTTCAATGTTGAAGTTGTTGTTGAATCTGTTGGTGTTTTTCAATGTTGTGGTTGTTGTTGTTTTTCAATGTTCAGGTTGTTGTTGAATTTGTTGGTGTTTTCCAATTTTGAGGTTGTTGTTGCTTTTCAATGTTGAGGTTGTTGTTGAATTTGTTGGTGTTTTTCAATGCTCAGGTTGTTGTTGTTTTTCCATGTTGAGGTTGTTGTTGAATTTGTTGGTGTTTTTCAATGTTGAAGTTGTTGTAGTTTTTCAATGTTGAGGTTGTTGCTGAATGTGTTGATGTTTTTCAATGTTGAGGTTGTTGTTGTTTTTCAATGTTGAGGTTGTTGCTGAATTTGTTGGTGTTTTTCAATGTTGAGGTTGTTGTTGAATTTGTTGGTGTTTTTCAATGTTGAGGTTGTAGTTGAATTTGTTGGTGTTTTTCATTGTTGAGGTTGTTGTTGAATTTGTTGGTGTTTCTCAATGCTGAGGTTGTTGTTGCTTTTCAATGTTGAGGTTGTTGTTGAATTTGTTGGTGTTTTTCAATGTTGAAGTTGTTGAATTTGTTGGTGTTTTTCCATGTTGAGGTTGTTGTTGAATTTGTTGGTGTTTTTCAATGTCGAGGTTGTTGTTGAATTTGTTGGTGTTTTTCAATGTTGAAGTTGCTATTGAATTTGTTGGTGTTTTTCATTGTTGAGGTTGTTGTTGAATTTGTTGTTGTTTTCAATGTTGAGGTTGTTGTTGTCTTTAAATGTTGAGGATGTTGTTGAATTTGTTGGTGTTTTTCAATTTTGAGGTTGTTGTTGTTTTTCAATGTTGAGGTTGTTGTTGGATTTGTTGGTGTTTTTCCATGTTGAGGTTGTTGTTGTTTTTCAAAGTTGAGGTTGTTGTTAAATTTGTTGTTGTTTTTCAATGTTGAGGTTGTTGTTGAAATTGTTGGTGTTTTTCAATGTTGAGGTTGTTGTTGTTTTTCAATGTTGAGGTTGTTGTTGAATTTGTTGGTGTTTTTCAATTTCGAGGTTGTTGTTGAATTTGTTGGTGTTCTTCAATGTTGAAGTTGTTGTTGAATTTGTTGGTGTTTTTCAATGTTGAGGTTGTTGTTGTTTTTCAATGTTGAGGTTGTTGTTGAATTTGTTGGTGTTTTTCAATGTTGAGGTTGTTGTTGAATTTGTTGGTGTTTTTCAATGTCGAGGTTGTTGTTGAATTTGTTGGTGTTTTTCAATGTTGAGGTTGTTGTTGAATTTGTTGGTGTTTTACAATGTTGAGGTCGGTGTTGAATTTGTTGGCGTTTTTAAATGTTGAGGTTGTTGTTGAATTTGTTGGTGTTTTTCAATGTTGAGGTTGTTGTTGAATTTGTTGGTGTTTTTAAATGTCGAGGTTGTTGTTGAATTTGTTGTTTTTTTCAATGTTGAAGTTGTTGTTGAATCTGTTGGTGTTTTTCAATGTTGTGGTTGTTGTTGTTTTTCAATGTTGAGGTTGTTGTTGAATTTGTTGGTGTTTTTCAATTTTGAGGTTGTTGTTGTTTTTCAATGTTGAGGTTGTTGTTGAATTTGTTGGTGTTTTTCCATGTTGAGGTTGTTGTTGTTTTTCAAAGTTGAGTTTGATGTTTAATTTGTTGGTGTTTTTCAATGTTGAGGTTGTTGTTGAATTTGTTGGTGTTTTTCATTGTTGAGGTTGTTGTTGAATTTGTTGGTGTTTTTCAATGTTGAGGTTGTAGTTGAATTTGTTGGTGTTTTACAATGTTGAGGTCGTTGTTGCATTTGTTGGCGTTTTTAAACGTTGAGGTTGTTGCTGAATTTGTAGGCGTTTTTAAATGTTGAGGTTGTTATTGAATTTGTTGGTGTTTTTCAATGTTGAGGTTGTTGTTGAATTTGTTGGTGTTTTTCAATTTCGAGGTTGTTGTTGAATTTGTTGGTGTTCTTCAATGTTGAAGTTGTTGTTGAATTTGTTGGTGTTTTTCAATGTTGAGGTTGTTGTTGTTTTTCAATGTTGAGGTTGTTGTTGAATTTGTTGGTGTTTTTCAATGTTGAGGTTGTTGTTGAATTTGTTGGTGTTTTTCAATGTCGAGGTTGTTGTTGAATTTGTTGGTGTTTTTCAATGTTGAGGTTGTTGTTGAATTTGTTGGTGTTTTACAATGTTGAGGTCGGTGTTGAATTTGTTGGCGTTTTTAAATGTTGAGGTTGTTGTTGAATTTGTTGGTGTTTTTCAATGTTGAGGTTGTTGTTGAATTTGTTGGTGTTTTTAAATGTCGAGGTTGTTGTTGAATTTGTTTGTTTTTTCAATGTTGAAGTTGTTGTTGAATCTGTTGGTGTTTTTCAATGTTGTGGTTGTTGTTGTTTTTCAATGTTGAGGTTGTTGTTGAATTTGTTGGTGTTTTTCAATTTTGAGGTTGTTGTTATTTTTCAATGTTGAGGTTGTTGTTGAATTTGTTGGTGTTTTTCCATGTTGAGGTTGTTGTTGTTTTTCAAAGTTGAGGTTGATGTTTAATTTGTTGGTGTTTTTCAATGTTGAGGTTGTTGTTGAATTTGTTGGTGTTTTTCATTGTTGAGGTTGATGTTGAATTTGTTGGTGTTTTTCAATGTTGAGGTTGTAGTTGAATTTGTTGGTGTTTTACAATGTTGAGGTCGTTGTTGCATTTGTTGGCGTTTTTAAACGTTGAGGTTGTTGCTGAATTTGTAGGCGTTTTTAAATGTTGAGGTTGTTATTGAATTTGTTGGTGTTTTTCAATGTTGAGGTTGTTGTTGAATTTGTTGGTGTTTTTCAATGTCGAGGTTGTTGTTGAATTTGTTGGTGTTTTTCAATGTTGAGGTTGTTGTTGAATTTGTTCGTGTTTTACAACGTTGAGGTCGTTGTTGAATTTGTTGGCGTTTTGAAATATTGAGGTTGTTGTTGAATTTGTTCGTGTTTTTCAATGTTGAGGTTGTTGTTGAATTTGTTGGTGTTTTTCAATGTCGAGGTTGTTGTTGAATTTGTTGGTTTTTTCAATGTTGAAGTTGTTGTTGAATCTGTTGGTGTTTTTCAATGTTGTGGTTGTTGTTGTTTTTCAATGTTGAGGTTGTTGTTGAATTTGTTGGTGTTTTTCAATTTTGAGGTTGTTGTTGTTTTTCAATGTTGAGGTTGTTGTTGAATTTGTTGGTGTTTTTCAATGTTGAGGTTGTTGTTGTTTTTCAATGTTGAGGTTGATGTTTAATTTGTTGGTGTTTTTCAATGTTGAGGTTGTTGTTGAATTTGTTGGTGTTTTTCATTGCTGAGGTTGTTGTTGAATTTGTTGGTGTTTCTCAATGTTGAGGTTGTTGTTGCTTTTCAATGTTGAGGTTGTTGTTGAATTTGTTGGTGTTTTTCAATGTTGAAGTTGTTGAATTTGTTGGTGTTTTTCAATGTTGAGGTTGTTGTTGAATTTGTTGGTGTTTTTCAATGTCGAGGTTGTTGTTGAATTTGTTGGTGTTTTTCAATGTTGAAGTTGTTGTTGAATTTGTTGGTGTTTTTCATTGTTGAGGTTGTTGTTGAATTTGTTGGTGTTTTCCATGTTGAGGTTGTTGTTGTCTTTAAATGTTGAGGTTGTTGTTGAATTTGTTGGTGTTTTTCAATTTTGAGGTTGTTGTTGTTTTTCAATGTTGAGGTTGTTGTTGAATTTGTTGGTGTTTTTCCATGTTGAGGTTGTTGTTGTTTTTCAAAGTTGAGGTTGTTGTTAAATTTGTTGGTGTTTTTCAATGTTGAGGTTGTTGTTGAATTTGTTGGTGTTTTTCATTGTTGATGTTTTTGTTGAATTTGTTGGTGTTTTTCAATGTTGAGGTTGTTGTTGTTTTTCAATGTTGAGGTTGTTGTTGAATTTGTTGGTGTTTTTCAATGTTGAAGTTGTTGTTGTTTTTCAATGTTGAGGTTGTTGTTGAATTTGTTGGTGTTTTTCAATTTCGAGGTTGTTGTTGAATTTGTTGGTGTTTTTCAATGTCGAGGTTGTTGTTGAATTTGTTGGTGTTTTTCAATGTTGAAGTTGTTGTTGAATTTGTTGGTGTTTTTCATTGTTGAGGTTGTTGTTGAATTTGTTGGTGTTTTCAATCTTGAGGTTGTTGTTGTCTTTAAATGTTGAGGTTGTTGTTGAATTTGTTGGTGTTTTTCAATTTTGAGGTTGTTGTTGTTTTTCAATGTTGAGGTTGTTGTTGAATTTGTTGGTGTTTTTCCATGTTGAGGTTGTTGTTGTTTTTCAAAGTTGAGGTTGTTGTTAAATTTGTTGGTGTTTTTCAATGTTGAGGTTGTTGTTGAATTTGTTGGTGTTTTTCATTGTTGATGTTTTTGTTGAATTTGTTGGTGTTTTTCAATGTTGAGGTTGTTGTTGTTTCTCAATGTTGAGTTGTTGTTGAATTTGTTGGTGTTTTTCAATGTTGAGGTTGTTGTTGTTTTTCAATGTTGAGGTTGTTGTTGAATTTGTTGGTGTTTTTCAATTTCGAGGTTGTTGTTGAATTTGTTGGTTTTCTTCAATGTTGAAGTTGTTGTTGAATTTGTTGGTGTTTTTCAATGTTGAGGTTGTTGTTGTTTTTCAATGTTGAGGTTGTTGTTGAATTTGTTGGTGTTTTTCAATGTTGAGGTTGTTGTTGAATTTGTTGGTGTTTTTCAATGTCGAGGTTGTTGTTGAATTTGTTGGTGTTTTTAAATGTTGAGGTTGTTGTTGAATTTGTTCGTGTTTTACAATGTTGAGGTCGTTGTTGAATTTGTTGGTGTTTTTCAATGTCGAGGTTGTTGTTGAATTTGTTGGTTTTTTCAATGTTGAAGTTGTTGTTGAATCTGTTGGTGTTTTTCAATGTTGTGGTTGTTGTTGTTTTTCAATGTTGAGGTTGTTGTTGAATTTGTTGGTGTTTTTCAATTTTGAGGTTGTTGTTGTTTTTCAATGTTGAGGTTGTTGTTGAATTTGTTGGTGTTTTTGCATGTTGAGGTTGTTGTTGTTTTTCAAAGTTGAGGTTGATGTTTAATTTGTTGGTGTTTTTCAATGTTGAGGTTGTTGTTGAATTTGTTGGTGTTTTTCATTGTTGAGGTTGTTGTTGAATTTGTTGGTGTTTTTGCATGTTGAGGTTGTTGTTGTTTTTCAAAGTTGAGGTTGATGTTTAATTTGTTGGTGTTTTTCAATGTTGAGGTTGTTGTTGAATTTGTTGGTGTTTTTCATTGTTGAGGTTGTTGTTGAATTTGTTGGTATTTTTCAATGTTGAGGTTGTTGTTGTTTTTCAATGTTGAGGTTGTTGTTGAATTTGTTGGTGTTTTTCAATGTTGAGGTTGTTGTTGAAATTGTTGTTGTTTTTCAATGTTGAGGTTGTTGTTGTTTTTCAATGTTGAGGTTGTTGTTGAATTTGTTGGTGTTTTTCAATGTTGAGGTTGTTGTTGTTTTTCAATGTTGAGGTTGTTGTTGTTTTTCAATGTTGAGGTTGTTGTTGAATTTGTTGGTGCTTTTCAATGTTGAGGTTGTTGTAGTTTTTCAATGTTGAGGTTGTTGTTGAATTTGTTGGTGTTTTTCAATGTCGAGGTTGTTGTTGAATTTGTTGGTGTTTTTCAATGTTGAAGTTGTTGTTGAATTTGTTGGTGTTTTTCAATGTTGAGGTTGTTGAATGTGTTGCTGTTTTTCAATGTTGAGGTTGTTGTTGTTTTTCAATGTTGAGGTTGTTGTTGAATTTGTCGGTGTTTTTCAATGTTGAGGTTGTTGTTGTTTTTCAATGTTGAGGTTGTTGTTGAATTTGTTGGTGTTTTTCAACGTTGAGGTTGTTGTTGAATTTGTTCGTGTTTTTCAATGCTCAGGTTGTTGTTGTTTTTCAATGTTGAGGTTGTTGTTGAATTTGTTGGTGTTTTTCAATGTTGAGGATGTTGTAGTTTTTCAATGTTGAGGTTGCTGTTGAATGTGTTGATGTTTTTCAATGTTGAGGTTGTTGTTGTTTTTCAATGTTGAGGTTGTTGCTGAATTTGTTGGTGTTTTTCAATGTTGAGGTTGTTGTTGAATTTGTTGGTGTTTCTCAATGTTGAGGTTGTTGTTGTTTTTCAATGTTGAGGTTGTTGTTGAATTTGTTGGTGTTTTTCAACGTTCAGGTTGTTGTTGAATTTATTCGTGTTTTTCAATGCTGAGGTTGTTGTTGTTTTTCAATATTGAGGTTGTTGTTGAATTTGTTGTTGTTTTTCAATGTTGAGGTTGTTGTAGTTTTTCAATGTTGAGGTTGTTGTTGAATTTGTTGATGTTTTTCAATGTCGAGGTTGTTGTTGAATTTGTTGGTGTTTTTCAATGTTGAAGTTGTTGTTGAATTTGTTGGTGTTTTTCATTGTTGAGGTTGTTGTTGAATTTGTTGGTGTTTTTCAATGTTGAGGTTGTTGTTGCTTTTCAATGTTGAGGTTGTTGTTGAATTTGTTGGTGTTTTTCAATGTTGAAGTTGTTGAATTTGTTGGTGCTTTTCAATGTTGAGGTTGTTGTTGAATTTGTTGGTGTTTTTCAATGTCAAGGTTGTTGTTGAATTTGTTGGTGTTTTTCAATGTTGAAGTTGTTGTTGTTTTTCAATGTTGAGGTTGTTGTTGAATTTGTTGGTGTTTTTCAATGTTGAGGTTGTTGTTGTTTTTCAATGTTGAGGTTGTTGAATTTGTTGGTGTTTTTCAATTTCGAGGTTGTTGTTGAATTTGTTGGTGTTTTTCAATGTTGAAGTTGCTGTTGAATTTGTTGGTGTTTTTCAATGTTGAGGTTGTTGTTGTTTTTCAATGTTGAGGTTGTTGTTGAATCTGTTGGTGTTTTTCAATGTTGAGGTTGTTGTTGTTTTTCAATGTTGAGGTTGTTGTTGTTTTTAAATGTTGAGGTTGTTGTTGAATTTGTTGGTGTTTTTCAATGTTGAGGTTGTTGTTGTTTTCCAATGTTGAGGTTGTTGTTGTATTTGTTGGTGGTTTTCAATGTTGAGGTTTTTGTAGTTTTTCAATGTTGAGGTTGTTGTTGAATTTGTTGGTGTTTTACAATGTCGAGGTTTTTGTTGAATTTGTTGGTATTTTTCAATGTTGAAGTTGTTGTTGACTTTGTTGGTGTTTTTCAATGTTGAGGTTGTTGAATTTGTTGGTGTTTTTCAATGTTGAGGTTGTTGTTGTTTTTCAATGTTGAGGTTGTTGTTGAATTTGTTGGTGTTTTTCAATGTTGAGGTTGTTGTTGTTTTTCGATGTTGAGGTTGTTGTTGAATTTGTTGGTGTTTTTCAACGTTGAGGATGTTGTTGAATTTGTTCGTGTTTTTCAATGCTCAGGTTGTTGTTGTTTTTCAATGTTGAGGTTGTTGTTGAATTTGTTGGTGTTTTTCAATGTTGTAGTTGTTGTAGTTTTTCAATGTTGAGGTTGTTGTTGAATGTGTTGATGTTTTTCAATGTTGAGGTTGTTGTTGTTTTTCAATGTTGAGGTTGTAGCTGAATTTGTTGGTGTTTTTCAATGTTGAGGTTGTTGTTGTTTTTCAATGTTGAGGTTGTTGTTGAATTTGTTGGTGTTTTTCAACTTTCAGGTTGTTGTTGAATTTGTTCGTGTTTTTCAATGCTGAGGTTGTTGTTGTTTTTCAATGTTGAGGTTGTTGTTGAATTTGTTGGTGTTTTTCAATGTTGAGGTTGTTGTAGTTTTTCAATGTTGAGGTTGTTGTTGAATTTGTTGTTGTTTTTCAATGTCGAGGTTGTTGTTGAATTTGTTGGTGTTTTTCAATGTTGAAGTTGTTGTTGAATTTGTTGGTGTTTTTCATTGTTGAGGTTGTGGTTGAATTTGTTGGTTTTTCTCAATGTTGAGGTTGTTGTTGCTTTTCAATGTTGAGGTTGTTGTTGAATTTGTTGGTGTTTTTCAATGTTGAAGTTGTTGAATTTGTTGGTGTTTTTCAATGTTGAGGTTGTTGTTGTTTTTCAATGTTGAGGTTGTTGTTGAATTTGTTGGTGTTTTTCAATTTCGAGGTTGTTGTTGAATTTGTTGGTTTTCTTCAATGTTGAAGTTGTTTTTGAATTTGTTGGTGTTTTTCAATGTTGAGGTTGTTGTTGTTTTTCAATGTTGAGGTTGTTGTTGAATTTGTTGGTGTTTTTCAATGTTGAGGTTGTTGTTGAATTTGTTGGTGTTTTTCAATGTCGAGGTTGTTGTTGAATTTGTTGGTGTTTTTCAATGTTGAGGTTGTTGTTGAATTTGTTCGTGTTTTACAATGTTGAGGTCGTTGTTGAATTTGTTGGTGTTTTTCAATGTCGAGGTTGTTGTTGAATTTGTTGGTTTTTTCAATGTTGAATTTGTTGTTGAATCTGTTGGTGTTTTTCAATGTTGTGGTTGTTGTTGTTTTTCAATGTTGAGGTTGTTGTTGAATTTGTTGGTGTTTTTCAATTTTGAGGTTGTTGTTGTTTTTCAATGTTGAGGTTGTTGTTGAATTTGTTGGTGTTTTTGCATGTTGAGGTTGTTGTTGTTTTTCAAAGTTGAGGTTGATGTTTAATTTGTTGGTGTTTTTCAATGTTGAGGTTGTTGTTGAATTTGTTGGTGTTTTTCATTGTTGAGGTTGTTGTTGAATTTGTTGGTATTTTTCAATGTTGAGGTTGTTGTTGTTTTTCAATGTTGAGGTTGTTGTTGAATTTGTTGGTGTTTTTCAATGTTGAGGTTGTTGTTGAAATTGTTGTTGTTTTTCAATGTTGAGGTTGTTGTTGTTTTTCAATGTTGAGGTTGTTGTTGAATTTGTTGGTGTTTTTCAATGTTGAGGTTGTTGTTGTTTTTCAATGTTGAGGTTGTTGTTGTTTTTCAATGTTGAGGTTGTTGTTGAATTTGTTGGTGTTTTTCAATGTTGAGGTTGTTGTTGAATTTGTTGCTGTTTTTCAATGTTGAGGTTGTTGTTGTTTTTCAATGTTGAGGTTGTTGTCGTATTTGTTGGTGCTTTTCAATGTTGAGGTTGTTGTAGTTTTTCAATGTTGAGGTTGTTGTTGAATTTGTTGGTGTTTTTCAATGTCGAGGTTGTTGTTGAATTTGTTGGTGTTTTTGAATGTTGAAGTTGTTGTTGAATTTGTTGGTGTTTTTCAATGTTGAGGTTGTTGAATGTGTTGGTGTTTTTCAATGTTGAGGTTGTTGTTGTTTTTCAATGTTGAGGTTGTTGTTGAATTTGTCGGTGTTTTTCAATGTTGAGGTTGTTGTTGTTTTTCAATGTTGAGGTTGTTGTTGAATTTGTTGGTGTTTTTCAACGTTGAGGTTGTTGTTGAATTTGTTCGTGTTTTTCAATGCTCAGGTTGTTGTTGTTTTTCAATGTTGAGGTTGTTGTTGAATTTGTTGGTGTTTTTCAATGTTGAGGATGTTGTAGTTTTTCAATGTTGAGGTTGCTGTTGAATGTGTTGATGTTTTTCAATGTTGAGGTTGTTGTTGTTTTTCAATGTTGAGGTTGTTGCTGAATTTGTTGGTGTTTTTCAATGTTGAGGTTGTTGTTGAATTTGTTGGTGTTTCTCAATGTTGAGGTTGTTGTTGTTTTTCAATGTTGAGGTTGTTGTTGAATTTGTTGGTGTTTTTCAACGTTCAGGTTGTTGTTGAATTTATTCGTGTTTTTCAATGCTGAGGTTGTTGTTGTTTTTCAATATTGAGGTTGTTGTTGAATTTGTTGTTGTTTTTCAATGTTGAGGTTGTTGTAGTTTTTCAATGTTGAGGTTGTTGTTGAATTTGTTGATGTTTTTCAATGTCGAGGTTGTTGTTGAATTTGTTGGTGTTTTTCAATGTTGAAGTTGTTGTTGAATTTGTTGGTGTTTTTCATTGTTGAGGTTGTTGTTGAATTTGTTGGTGTTTTTCAATGTTGAGGTTGTTGTTGCTTTTCAATGTTGAGGTTGTTGTTGAATTTGTTGGTGTTTTTCAATGTTGAAGTTGTTGAATTTGTTGGTGCTTTTCAATGTTGAGGTTGTTGTTGAATTTGTTGGTGTTTTTCAATGTCAAGGTTGTTGTTGAATTTGTTGGTGTTTTTCAATGTTGAAGTTGTTGTTGTTTTTCAATGTTGAGGTTGTTGTTGAATTTGTTGGTGTTTTTCAATGTTGAGGTTGTTGTTGTTTTTCAATGTTGAGGTTGTTGAATTTGTTGGTGTTTTTCAATTTCGAGGTTGTTGTTGAATTTGTTGGTGTTTTTCAATGTTGAAGTTGCTGTTGAATTTGTTGGTGTTTTTCAATGTTGAGGTTGTTGTTGTTTTTCAATGTTGAGGTTGTTGTTGAATCTGTTGGTGTTTTTCAATGTTGAGGTTGTTGTTGTTTTTCAATGTTGAGGTTGTTGTTGTTTTTAAATGTTGAGGTTGTTGTTGAATTTGTTGGTGTTTTTCAATGTTGAGGTTGTTGTTGTTTTCCAATGTTGAGGTTGTTGTTGTATTTGTTGGTGGTTTTCAATGTTGAGGTTTTTGTAGTTTTTCAATGTTGAGGTTGTTGTTGAATTTGTTGGTGTTTTACAATGTCGAGGTTTTTGTTGAATTTGTTGGTATTTTTCAATGTTGAAGTTGTTGTTGACTTTGTTGGTGTTTTTCAATGTTGAGGTTGTTGAATTTGTTGGTGTTTTTCAATGTTGAGGTTGTTGTTGTTTTTCAGTGTTGAGGTTGTTGTTGAATTTGTTGGTGTTTTTCAATGTTGAGGTTGTTGTTGTTTTTCGATGTTGAGGTTGTTGTTGAATTTGTTGGTGTTTTTCAACGTTGAGGATGTTGTTGAATTTGCTCGTGTTTTTCAATGCTCAGGTTGTTGTTGTTTTTCAATGTTGAGGTTGTTGTTGAATTTGTTGGTGTTTTTCAATGTTGAAGTTGTTGTAGTTTTTCAATGTTGAGGTTGTTGTTGAATGTGTTGATGTTTTTCAATGTTGAGGTTGTTGTTGTTTTTCAATGTTGAGGTTGTAGCTGAATTTGTTGGTGTTTTTCAATGTTGAGGTTGTTGTTGTTTTTCAATGTTGAGGTTGTTGTTGAATTTGTTGGTGTTTTTCAACGTTCAGGTTGTTGTTGAATTTGTTCGTGTTTTTCAATGCTGAGGTTGTTGTTGTTTTTCAATGTTGAGGTTGTTGTTGAATTTGTTGGTGTTTTTCAATGTTGAGGTTGTTGTAGTTTTTCAATGTTGAGGTTGTTGTTGAATTTGTTGTTGTTTTTCAATGTCGAGGTTGTTGTTGAATTTGTTGGTGTTTTTCAATGTTGAAGTTGTTGTTGAATTTGTTGGTGTTTTTCATTGTTGAGGTTGTTGTTGAATTTGTTGGTTTTTCTCAATGTTGAGGTTGTTGTTGCTTTTCAATGTTGAGGTTGTTGTTGAATTTGTTGGTGTTTTTCAATGTTGAAGTTGTTGAATTTGTTGGTGTTTTTCAATGTTGAGGTTGTTGTTGTTTTTCAATGTTGAGGTTGTTGTTGAATTTGTTGGTGTTTTTCCATGTTGAGGTTGTTGTAGTTTTTCAAAGTTGAGGTTGTTGTTAAATTTGTTGGTGTTTTTCAATGTTGAGGTTGTTGTTGAATTTGTTGGTGTTTTTCATTGTTGAGGTTTTTCTTGAAATTGTTGGTGTCTTTCAATTTTGAGGTTGTTGTTGTTTTTCAATGTTGAGGTTGTTGTTGAATTTGTTGGTGTTTTTCAATGTTGAAGTTGTTGAATTTGTTGGTGTTTTTCAATGTCGAGGTTGTTGTTGAATTTGTTGGTGTTTTTCAATGTTGAAGTTGTTGTTGAATTTGTTGGTGTTTTTCATTGTTGAGTTTGTTGTTGAATTTGTTGGTGTTTTTCATTGTTGAGGTTGTTGTTGAATTTGTTGGTGTTTTTCAATGTTGAGGTTGTTGTTGTTTTTCAATGTTGAGGTTGTTGTTGAATTTGTTGGTGTTTTTCAATGTTGAGGTTGTTGTTGTTTTTCAATGTTGAGGTTGTTGAATTTGTTGGTGTTTTTCAATTTCGAGGTTGTTGTTGAATTTGTTGGTGTTTTTCGATGTTGAAGTTGCTGTTGAATTTGTTGGTGTTTTTCAATGTTGAGGTTGTTGTTGTTTTTCAATGTTGAGGTTGTTGTTGAATTTGTTGGTGTTTTTCAACGTTGAGGATTTTGTTGAATTTGTTCGTGTTTTTCAATGCTCAGGTTGTTGTTGTTTTTCAATGTTGAGGTTGTTGTTGAATTTGTTGGTGTTTTTCAATGTTGAAGTTGTTGTAGTTTTTCAATGTTGAGGTTGTTGTTGAATGTGTTGATGTTTTTCAATGTTGAGGTTGTTGTTGTTTTTCAATGTTGAGGTTGTAGCTGAATTTCTTGGTGTTTTTCAATGTTGAGGTTGTTGTTGTTTTTCAATGTTGAGGTTGTTGTTGAATTTGTTGGTGTTTTTCAACGTTCAGGTTGTTGTTGAATTTGTTCGTGTTTTTCAATGCTGAGGTTGTTGTTGTTTTTCAATGTTGAGGTTGTTGTTGAATTTGTTGGTGTTTTTCAATGTTGAGGTTGTTGTAGTTTTTCAATGTTGAGGTTGTTGTTGAATTTGTTGTTGTTTTTCAATGTCGAGGTTGTTGTTGAATTTGTTGGTGTTTTTCAATGTTGAAGTTGTTGTTGAATTTGTTGGTGTTTTTCATTGTTGAGGTTGTTGTTGAATTTGTTGGTTTTTCTCAATGTTGAGGTTGTTGTTGCTTTTCAATGTTGAGGTTGTTGTTGAATTTGTTGGTGTTTTTCAATGTTGAAGTTGTTGAATTTGTTGGTGTTTTTCAATGTTGAGGTTGTTGTTGTTTTTCAATGTTGAGGTTGTTGTTGAATTTGTTGGTGTTTTTCAATTTCGAGGTTGTTGTTGAATTTGTTGGTTTTCTTCAATGTTGAAGTTGTTGTTGAATTTGTTGGTGTTTTTCAATGTTGAGGTTGTTGTTGTTTTTCAATGTTGAGGTTGTTGTTGAATTTGTTGGTGTTTTTCAATGTTGAGGTTGTTGTTGAATTTGTTGGTGTTTTTCAATGTCGAGGTTGTTGTTGAATTTGTTGGTGTTTTTCAATGTTGAGGTTGTTGTTGAATTTGTTCGTGTTTTACAATGTTGAGGTCGTTGTTGAATTTGTTGGTGTTTTTCAATGTCGAGGTTGTTGTTGAATTTGTTGGTTTTTTCAATGTTGAAGTTGTTGTTGAATCTGTTGGTGTTTTTCAATGTTGTGGTTGTTGTTGTTTTTCAATGTTGAGGTTGTTGTTGAATTTGTTGGTGTTTTTCAATTTTGAGGTTGTTGTTGTTTTTCAATGTTGAGGTTGTTGTTGAATTTGTTGGTGTTTTTGCATGTTGAGGTTGTTGTTGTTTTTCAAAGTTGAGGTTGATGTTTAATTTGTTGGTGTTTTTCAATGTTGAGGTTGTTGTTGAATTTGTTGGTGTTTTTCATTGTTGAGGTTGTTGTTGAATTTGTTGGTATTTTTCAATGTTGAGGTTGTTGTTGTTTTTCAATGTTGAGGTTGTTGTTGAATTTGTTGGTGTTTTTCAATGTTGAGGTTGTTGTTGAAATTGTTGTTGTTTTTCAATGTTGAGGTTGTTGTTGTTTTTCAATGTTGAGGTTGTTGTTGAATTTGTTGGTGTTTTTCAATGTTGAGGTTGTTGTTGTTTTTCAATGTTGAGGTTGTTGTTGTTTTTCAATGTTGAGGTTGTTGTTGAATTTGTTGGTGTTTTTCAATGTTGAGGTTGTTGTTGAATTTGTTGCTGTTTTTCAATGTTGAGGTTGTTGTTGTTTTTCAATGTTGAGGTTGTTGTCGTATTTGTTGGTGCTTTTCAATGTTGAGGTTGTTGTAGTTTTTCAATGTTGAGGTTGTTGTTGAATTTGTTGGTGTTTTTCAATGTCGAGGTTGTTGTTGAATTTGTTGGTGTTTTTCAATGTTGAAGTTGTTGTTGAATTTGTTGGTGTTTTTCAATGTTGAGGTTTTGAATGTGTTGGTGTTTTTCAATGTTGAGGTTGTTGTTGTTTTTCAATGTTGAAGTTGTTGTTGAATTTGTCGGTGTTTTTCAATGTTGAGGTTGTAGTTGTTTTTCAATGTTGAGGTTGTTGTTGAATTTGTTGGTGTTTTTCAACGTTGAGGTTGTTGTTGAATTTGTTCGTGTTTTTCAATGCTCAGGTTGTTGTTGTTTTTCAATGTTGAGGTTGTTGTTGAATTTGTTGGTGTTTTTCAATGTTGAGGATGTTGTAGTTTTTCAATGTTGAGGTTGCTGTTGAATGTGTTGATGTTTTTCAATGTTGAGTTTGTTGTTGTTTTTCAATGTTGAGGTTGTTGCTGAATTTGTTGGTGTTTTTCAATGTTGAGGTTGTTGTTGAATTTGTTGGTGTTTCTCAATGTTGAGGTTGTTGTTGTTTTTCAATGTTGAGGTTGTTGTTGAATTTGTTGGTGTTTTTCAACGTTCAGGTTGTTGTTGAATTTATTCGTGTTTTTCAATGCTGAGGTTGTTGTTGTTTTTCAATATTGAGGTTGTTGTTGAATTTGTTGTTGTTTTTCAATGTTGAGGTTGTTGTAGTTTTTCAATGTTGAGGTTGTTGTTGAATTTGTTGATGTTTTTCAATGTCGAGGTTGTTGTTGAATTTGTTGGTGTTTTTCAATGTTGAAGTTGTTGTTGAATTTGTTGGTGTTTTTCATTGTTGAGGTTGTTGTTGAATTTGTTGGTGTTTTTCAATGTTGAGGTTGTTGTTGCTTTTCAATGTTGAGGTTGTTGTTGAATTTGTTGGTGTTTTTCAATGTTGAAGTTGTTGAATTTGTTGGTGCTTTTCAATGTTGAGGTTGTTGTTGAATTTGTTGGTGTTTTTCAATGTCAAGGTTGTTGTTGAATTTGTTGGTGTTTTTCAATGTTGAAGTTGTTGTTGTTTTTCAATGTTGAGGTTGTTGTTGAATTTGTTGGTGTTTTTCAATGTTGAGGTTGTTGTTGTTTTTCAATGTTGAGGTTGTTGAATTTGTTGGTGTTTTTCAATTTCGAGGTTGTTGTTGAATTTGTTGGTGTTTTTCAATGTTGAAGTTGCTGTTGAATTTGTTGGTGTTTTTCAATGTTGAGGTTGTTGTTGTTTTTCAATGTTGAGGTTGTTGTTGAATCTGTTGGTGTTTTTCAATGTTGAGGTTGTTGTTGTTTTTCAATGTTGAGGTTGTTGTTGTTTTTAAATGTTGAGGTTGTTGTTGAATTTGTTGGTGTTTTTCAATGTTGAGGTTGTTGTTGTTTTCCAATGTTGAGGTTGTTGTTGTATTTGTTGGTGGTTTTCAATGTTGAGGTTTTTGTAGTTTTTCAATGTTGAGGTTGTTGTTGAATTTGTTGGTGTTTTACAATGTCGAGGTTTTTGTTGAATTTGTTGGTATTTTTCAATGTTGAAGTTGTTGTTGACTTTGTTGGTGTTTTTCAGTGTTGAGGTTGTTGTTGAATTTGTTGGTGTTTTTCAATGTTGAGGTTGTTGTTGTTTTTCGATGTTGAGGTTGTTGTTGAATTTGTTGGTGTTTTTCAACGTTGAGGATGTTGTTGAATTTGTTCGTGTTTTTCAATGCTCAGGTTGTTGTTGTTTTTCAATGTTGAGGTTGTTGTTGAATTTGTTGGTGTTTTTCAATGTTGAAGTTGTTGTAGTTTTTCAATGTTGAGGTTGTTGTTGAATGTGTTGATGTTTTTCAATGTTGAGGTTGTTGTTGTTTTTCAATGTTGAGGTTGTAGCTGAATTTGTTGGTGTTTTTCAATGTTGAGGTTGTTGTTGTTTTTCAATGTTGAGGTTTTTGTTGAATTTGTTGGTGTTTTTCAACGTTCAGGTTGTTGTTGAATTTGTTCGTGTTTTTCAATGCTGAGGTTGTTGTTGTTTTTCAATGTTGAGGTTGTTGTTGAATTTGTTGGTGTTTTTCAATGTTGAGGTTGTTGTAGTTTTTCAATGTTGAGGTTGTTGTTGAATTTGTTGTTGTTTTTCAATGTCGAGGTTGTTGTTGAATTTGTTGGTGTTTTTCAATGTTGAAGTTGTTGTTGAATTTGTTGGTGTTTTTCATTGTTGAGGTTGTTGTTGAATTTGTTGGTTTTTCTCAATGTTGAGGTTGTTGTTGCTTTTCAATGTTGAGGTTGTTGTTGAATTTGTTGGTGTTTTTCAATGTTGAAGTTGTTGAATTTGTTGGTGTTTTTCAATGTTGAGGTTGTTGTTGTTTTTCAATGTTGAGGTTGTTGTTGAATTTGTTGGTGTTTTTCCATGTTGAGGTTGTTGTAGTTTTTCAAAGTTGAGGTTGTTGTTAAATTTGTTGGTGTTTTTCAATGTTGAGGTTGTTGTTGAATTTGTTGGTGTTTTTCATTGTTGAGGTTTTTCTTGAAATTGTTGGTGTCTTTCAATTTTGAGGTTGTTGTTGTTTTTCAATGTTGAGGTTGTTGTTGAATTTGTTGGTGTTTTTCAATGTTGAAGTTGTTGAATTTGTTGGTGTTTTTCAATGTCGAGGTTGTTGTTGAATTTGTTGGTGTTTTTCAATGTTGAAGTTGTTGTTGAATTTGTTGGTGTTTTTCATTGTTGAGTTTGTTGTTGAATTTGTTGGTGTTTTTCATTGTTGAGGTTGTTGTTGAATTTGTTGGTGTTTTTCAATGTTGAGGTTGTTGTTGTTTTTCAATGTTGAGGTTGTTGTTGAATTTGTTGGTGTTTTTCAATGTTGAGGTTGTTGTTGTTTTTCAATGTTGAGGTTGTTGAATTTGTTGGTGTTTTTCAATTTCGAGGTTGTTGTTGAATTTGTTGGTGTTTTTCGATGTTGAAGTTGCTGTTGAATTTGTTGGTGTTTTTCAATGTTGAGGTTGTTGTTGTTTTTCAATGTTGAGGTTGTTGTTGAATTTGTTGGTGTTTTTCAATGTTGAGGTTGTTGTTGTTTTTCAATGTTGAGGGTGTTGTTGTTTTTCAATGTTGAGGTTGTTGTTGAATTTGTTGGTGTTTTTCAATGTTGAGGTTGTTGTTGTTTTTCAATGTTGAGGTTGTTGTTGTATTTGTTGGTGGTTTTCAATGTTGAGGTTTTTGTAGTTTTTCAATGGTGAGGTTGTTGTTGAATTTGTTGGTGTTTTTCAATGTCGAGGTTTTTGTTGAATTTGTTGGTATTTTTCAATGTTGAAGTTGTTGTTGACTTTGTTGGTGTTTTTCAATGTTGAGGTTGTTGAATTTGTTGGTGTTTTTCAATGTTGAGGTTGTTGTTGTTTTTCAATGTTGAGGTTGTTGTTGAATTTGTTGGTGTTTTTCAATGTTGAGGTTGTTGTTGTTGTTCGATGTTGAGGTTGTTGTTGAATTTGTTGGTGTTTTTCAATGTTGAGGATGTTGTTGAATTTGTTCGTGTTTTTCAATGCTCAGGTTGTTGTTGTTTTTCAATGTTGAGGTTGTTGTTGAATTTGTTGGTGTTTTTCAATGTTGAAGTTGTTGTAGTTTTTCAATGTTGAGGTTGTTGTTGAATGTGTTGATGTTTTTCAATGTTGAGGTTGTTGTTGTTTTTCAATGTTGAGGTTGTAGCTGAATTTGTTGGTGTTTTTCAATGTTGAGGTTGTTGTTGTTTTTCAATGTTGAGGTTGTTGTTGAATTTGTTGGTGTTTTTCAACGTTCAGGTTGTTGTTGAATTTGTTCGTGTTTTTCAATGCTGAGGTTGTTGTTGTTTTTCAATGTTGAGGTTGTTGTTGAATTTGTTGGTGTTTTTCAATGTTGAGGTTGTTGTAGTTTTTCAATGTTGAGGTTGTTGTTGAATATGTTGTTGTTTTTCAATGTCGAGGTTGTTGTTGAATTTGTTGGTGTTTTTCAATGTTGAAGTTGTTGTTGAATTTGTTGGTGTTTTTCATTGTTGAGGTTGTTGTTGAATTTGTTGGTTTTTCTCAATGTTGAGGTTGTTGTTGCTTTTCAATGTTGAGGTTGTTGTTGAATTTGTTGGTGTTTTTCAATGTTGAAGTTCTTGAATTTGTTGGTGTTTTTCAATTTTGAGGTTGTTGTTGTTTTTCAATGTTGAGGTTGTTGTTGAATTTGTTGGTGTTTTTCCATGTTGAGGTTGTTGTAGTTTTTCAAAGTTGAGGTTGTTGTTAAATTTGTTGGTGTTTTTCAATGTTGAGGTTGTTGTTGAATTTGTTGGTGTTTTTCATTGTTGAGGTTTTTCTTGAAATTGTTGGTGTCTTTCAATTTTGAGGTTGTTGTTGTTTTTCAATGTTGAGGTTGTTGTTGAATTTGTTGGTGTTTTTCAATGTTGAAGTTGTTGAATTTGTTGGTGTTTTTCAATGTCGAGGTTGTTGTTGAATTTGTTGGTGTTTTTCAATGTTGAAGTTGTTGTTGAATTTGTTGGTGTTTTTCATTGTTGAGTTTGTTGTTGAATTTGTTGGTGTTTTTCATTGTTGAGGTTGTTGTTGAATTTGTTGGTGTTTTTCAATGTTGAGGTTGTTGTTGTTTTTCAATGTTGAGGTTGTTGTTGAATTTGTTGGTGTTTTTCAATGTTGAGGTTGTTGTTGTTTTTCAATGTTGAGGTTGTTGAATTTGTTGGTGTTTTTCAATTTCGAGGTTGTTGTTGAATTTGTTGGTGTTTTTCGATGTTGAAGTTGCTGTTGAATTTGTTGGTGTTTTTCAATGTTGAGGTTGTTGTTGTTTTTCAATGTTGAGGTTGTTGTTGAATTTGTTGGTGTTTTTCAATGTTGAGGTTGTTGTTGTTTTTCAATGTTGAGGGTGTTGTTGTTTTTCAATGTTGAGGTTGTTGTTGAATTTGTTGGTGTTTTTCAATGTTGAGGTTGTTGTTGTTTTTCAATGTTGAGGTTGTTGTTGTATTTGTTGGTGGTTTTCAATGTTGAGGTTTTTGTAGTTTTTCAATGGTGAGGTTGTTGTTGAATTTGTTGGTGTTTTTCAATGTCGAGGTTTTTGTTGAATTTGTTGGTATTTTTCAATGTTGAAGTTGTTGTTGACTTTGTTGGTGTTTTTCAATGTTGAGGTTGTTGAATTTGTTGGTGTTTTTCAATGTTGAGGTTGTTGTTGTTTTTCAATGTTGAGGTTGTTGTTGAATTTGTTGGTGTTTTTCAATGTTGAGGTTGTTGTTGTTTTTCGATGTTGAGGTTGTTGTTGAATTTGTTGGTGTTTTTCAATGTTGAGGATGTTGTTGAATTTGTTCGTGTTTTTCAATGCTCAGGTTGTTGTTGTTTTTCAATGTTGAGGTTGTTGTTGAATTTGTTGGTGTTTTTCAATGTTGAAGTTGTTGTAGTTTTTCAATGTTGAGGTTGTTGTTGAATGTGTTGATGTTTTTCAATGTTGAGGTTGTTGTTGTTTTTCAATGTTGAGGTTGTTGTTGAATTTGTTGGTGTTTTTCAATGTTGAGGTTGTTGTTGAATTTGTTGGTGTTTTTCAATGTTGAGGTTGTTGTTGTTTTTCAATGTTGAGGTTGTTGTTGAATTTGTTGGTGTTTTTCAATGTTGAGGTTGTTGTTGAATTTGTTGGTGTTTTTCAATGTCGAGGTTGTTGTTGAATTTGTTGGTGTTTTTCAATGTTGAGGTTGTTGTTGAATTTGTTGGTGTTTTACAATGTTGAGGTCGTTGTTGAATTTGTTGGCGTTTTTAAATGTTGAGGTTGTTGTTGAATTTGTTGGTGTTTTTCAATGTTGAGGTTGTTGTTGAATTTGTTGGTGTTTTTCAATGTCGAGGTTGTTGTTGAATTTGTTGTTTTTTTCAATGTTGAAGTTGTTGTTGAATCTGTTGGTGTTTTTCAATGTTGTGGTTGTTGTTGTTTTTCAATGTTGAGGTTGTTGTTGAATTTGTTGGTGTTTTTCAATGCTCAGGTTGTTGTTGTTTTTCCATGTTGAGGTTGTTGTTGAATTTGTTGGTGTTTTTCAATGTTGAAGTTGTTGTAGTTTTTCAATGTTGAGGTTGTTGTTGAATGTGTTGATGTTTTTCAATGTTGAGGTTGTTGTTGTTTTTCAATGTTGAGGTTGTTGCTGAATTTGTTGGTGTTTTTCAATGTTGAGGTTGTTGTTGTTTTTCGATTTCGAGGTTGTTGTTGAATTTGTTGGTGTTTTTCAATGTTGAGGATGTTGTTGAATTTGTTCGTGTTTTTCAATGCTCAGGTTGTTGTTGTTTTTCAATGTTGAGGTTGTTGTTGAATTTGTTGGTGTTTTTCAATGTTGAAGTTGTTGTAGTTTTTCAATGTTGAGGTTGTTGTTGAATGTGTTGATGTTTTTCAATGTTGAGGTTGTTGTTGTTTTTCAATGTTGAGGTTGTTGTTGAATTTGTTGGTGTTTTTCAATGTTGAGGTTGTTGTTGAATTTGTTGGTGTTTTTCAATGTTGAGGTTGTTGTTGTTTTTCAATGTTGAGGTTGTTGTTGAATTTGTTGGTGTTTTTCAATGTTGAGGTTGTTGTTGAATTTGTTGGTGTTTTTCAATGTCGAGGTTGTTGTTGAATTTGTTGGTGTTTTTCAATGTTGAGGTTGTTGTTGAATTTGTTGGTGTTTTACAATGTTGAGGTCGTTGTTGAATTTGTTGGCGTTTTTAAATGTTGAGGTTGTTGTTGAATTTGTTGGTGTTTTTCAATGTTGAGGTTGTTGTTGAATTTGTTGGTGTTTTTCAATGTCGAGGTTGTTGTTGAATTTGTTGTTTTTTTCAATGTTGAAGTTGTTGTTGAATCTGTTGGTGTTTTTCAATGTTGTGGTTGTTGTTGTTTTTCAATGTTGAGGTTGTTGTTGAATTTGTTGGTGTTTTTCAATGCTCAGGTTGTTGTTGTTTTTCCATGTTGAGGTTGTTGTTGAATTTGTTGGTGTTTTTCAATGCTCAGGTTGTTGTTGTTTTTCCATGTTGAGGTTGTTGTTGAATTTGTTGGTGTTTTTCAATGTTGAAGTTGTTGTAGTTTTTCAATGTTGAGGTTGTTGTTGAATGTGTTGATGTTTTTCAATGTTGAGGTTGTTGTTGTTTTTCAATGTTGAGGTTGTTGCTGAATTTGTTGGTGTTTTTCAATGTTGAGGTTGTTGTTGAATTTGTTGGTGTTTTTCAATGTTGAGGTTGTTGTTGTTTTTCAATGTTGAGGTTGTTGTTGAATTTGTTGGTGTTTTTCAATGTTGAAGTTGTTGTTGTTTTTCAATGTTGAGGTTGTTGTTGAATTTGTTGGTGTTTTTCAATTTCGAGGTTGTTGTTGAATTTGTTGGTTTTCTTCAATGTTGAAGTTGTTGTTGAATTTGTTGGTGTTTTTCAATGTTGAGGTTGTTGTTGTTTTTCAATGTTGAGGTTGTTGTTGAATTTGTTGGTGTTTTTCAATGTTGAGGTTGTTGTTGAATTTGTTGGTGTTTTTCAATGTCGAGGTTGTTGTTGAATTTGTTGGTGTTTTTCAATGTTGAAGTTGCTGTTGAATTTGTTGGTGTTTTTCATTGTTGAGGTTGTTGTTGAATTTGTTGGTGTTTTCAATCTTGAGGTTGTTGTTGTCTTTAAATGTTGAGGTTGTTGTTGAATTTGTTGGTGTTTTTCAATTTTGAGGTTGTTGTTGTTTTTCAATGTTGAGGTTGTTGTTGAATTTGTTGGTGTTTTTCCATGTTGAGGTTGTTGTTGTTTTTCAAAGTTGAGGTTGTTGTTAAATTTGTTGGTGTTTTTCAATGTTGAGGTTGTTGTTGAATTTGTTGGTGTTTTTCAATGTTGAGGTTGTTGTTGCTTTTCAATGTTGAGGTTGTTGTTGAATTTGTTGGTGTTTTTCAATGTTGAAGTTGTTGAATTTGTTGGTGCTTTTCAATGTTGAGGTTGTTGTTGAATTTGTTGGTGTTTTTCAATGTCAAGGTTGTTGTTGAATTTGTTGGTGTTTTTCAATGTTGAAGTTGTTGTTGTTTTTCAATGTTGAGGTTGTTGTTGAATTTGTTGGTGTTTTTCAATGTTGAGGTTGTTGTTGTTTTTCAATGTTGAGGTTGTTGAATTTGTTGGTGTTTTTCAATTTCGAGGTTGTTGTTGAATTTGTTGGTGTTTTTCAATGTTGAAGTTGCTGTTGAATTTGTTGGTGTTTTTCAATGTTGAGGTTGTTGTTGTTTTTCAATGTTGAGGTTGTTGTTGAATCTGTTGGTGTTTTTCAATGTTGAGGTTGTTGTTGTTTTTCAATGTTGAGGTTGTTGTTGTTTTTCAATGTTGAGGTTGTTGTTGAATTTGTTGGTGTTTTTCAATGTTGAGGTTGTTGTTGTTTTTCAATGTTGAGGTTGTTGTTGTATTTGTTGGTGGTTTTCAATGTTGAGGTTTTTGTAGTTTTTCAATGTTGAGGTTGTTGTTGAATTTGTTGGTGTTTTACAATGTCGAGGTTTTTGTTGAATTTGTTGGTATTTTTCAATGTTGAAGTTGTTGTTGACTTTGTTGGTGTTTTTCAATGTTGAGGTTGTTGAATTTGTTGGTGTTTTTCAATGTTGAGGTTGTTGTTGTTTTTCAATGTTGAGGTTGTTGTTGAATTTGTTGGTGTTTTTCAATGTTGAGGTTGTTGTTGTTTTTCGATGTTGAGGTTGTTGTTGAATTTGTTGGTGTTTTTCAACGTTGAGGATGTTGTTGAATTTGTTCGTGTTTTTCAATGCTCAGGTTGTTGTTGTTTTTCAATGTTGAGGTTGTTGTTGAATTTGTTGGTGTTTTTCAATGTTGAAGTTGTTGTAGTTTTTCAATGTTGAGGTTGTTGTTGAATGTGTTGATGTTTTTCAATGTTGAGGTTGTTGTTGTTTTTCAATGTTGAGGTTGTTGCTGAATTTGTTGGTGTTTTTCAATGTTGAGGTTGTTGTTGTTTTGCAATGTTGAGGTTGTTGTTGAATTTGTTGGTGTTTTTCAACGTTCAGGTTGTTGTTGAATTTGTTCGTGTTTTTCAATGCTGAGGTTGTTGTTGTTTTTCAATGTTGAGGTTGTTGTTGAATTTGTTGGTGTTTTTCAATGTTGAGGTTGTTGTACTTTTTCAATGTTGAGGTTGTTGTTGAATTTGTTGTTGTTTTTCAATGTCGAGGTTGTTGTTGAATTTGTTGGTGTTTTTCAATGTTGAAGTTGTTGTTGAATTTGTTGGTGTTTTTCATTGTTGAGGTTGTTGTTGAATTTGTTGGTTTTTCTCAATGTTGAGGTTGTTGTTGCTTTTCAATGTTGAGGTTGTTGTTGAATTTGTTGGTGTTTTTCAATGTTGAAGTTCTTGAATTTGTTGGTGTTTTTCAATTTTGAGGTTGTTGTTGTTTTTCAATGTTGAGGTTGTTGTTGAATTTGTTGGTGTTTTTCCATGTTGAGGTTGTTGTAGTTTTTCAAAGTTGAGGTTGTTGTTAAATTTGTTGGTGTTTTTCAATGTTGAGGTTGTTGTTGAATTTGTTGGTGTTTTTCATTGTTGAGGTTTTTCTTGAAATTGTTGGTGTCTTTCAATTTTGAGGTTGTTGTTCTTTTTCAATGTTGAGGTTGTTGTTGAATTTGTTGGTGTTTTTCAATGTTGAAGTTGTTGAATTTGTTGGTGTTTTTCAATGTCGAGGTTGTTGTTGAATTTGTTGGTGTTTTTCAATGTTGAAGTTGTTGTTGAATTTGTTGGTGTTTTTCATTGTTGAGTTTGTTGTTGAATTTGTTGGTGTTTTTCATTGTTGAGGTTGTTGTTGAATTTGTTGGTGTTTTTCAATGTTGAGGTTGTTGTTGTTTTTCAATGTTGAGGTTGTTGTTGAATTTGTTGGTGTTTTTCAATGTTGAGGTTGTTGTTGTTTTTCAATGTTGAGGTTGTTGAATTTGTTGGTGTTTTTCAATTTCGAGGTTGTTGTTGAATTTGTTGGTGTTTTTCTGTGTTGAAGTTGCTGTTGAATTTGTTGGTGTTTTTCAATGTTGAGGTTGTTGTTGTTTTTCAATGTTGAGGTTGTTGTTGAATTTGTTGGTGTTTTTCAATGTTGAGGTTGATGTTGTTTTTCAATGTTGAGGGTGTTGTTGTTTTTCAATGTTGAGGTTGTTGTTGAATTTGTTGGTGTTTTTCAATGTTGAGGTTGTTGTTGTTTTTCAATGTTGAGGTTGTTGTTGTATTTGTTGGTGGTTTTCAATGTTGAGGTTTTTGTAGTTTTTCAATGTTGAGGTTGTTGTTGAATTTGTTGGTGTTTTACAATGTCGAGGTTTTTGTTGAATTTGTTGGTATTTTTCAATGTTGAAGTTGTTGTTGACTTTGTTGGTGTTTTTCAATGTTGAGGTTGTTGAATTTGTTGGTGTTTTTCAATGTTGAGGTTGTTGTTGTTTTTCAATGTTGAGGTTGTTGTTGAATTTGTTGGTGTTTTTCAATGTTGAGGTTGTTGTTGTTTTTCGATGTTGAGGTTGTTGTTGAATTTGTTGGTGTTTTTCAACGTTGAGGATGTTGTTGAATTTGTTCGTGTTTTTCAATGCTCAGGTTGTTGTTGTTTTTCAATGTTGAGGTTGTTGTTGAATTTGTTGGTGTTTTTCAATGTTGAAGTTGTTGTAGTTTTTCAATGTTGAGGTTGTTGTTGAATGTGTTGATGTTTTTCAATGTTGAGGTTGTTGTTGTTTTTCAATGTTGAGGTTGTTGCTGAATTTGTTGGTGTTTTTCAATGTTGAGGTTGTTGTTGTTTTGCAATGTTGAGGTTGTTGTTGAATTTGTTGGTGTTTTTCAACGTTCAGGTTGTTGTTGAATTTGTTCGTGTTTTTCAATGCTGAGGTTGTTGTTGTTTTTCAATGTTGAGGTTGTTGTTGAATTTGTTGGTGTTTTTCAATGTTGAGGTTGTTGTACTTTTTCAATGTTGAGGTTGTTGTTGAATTTGTTGTTGTTTTTCAATGTCGAGGTTGTTGTTGAATTTGTTGGTGTTTTTCAATGTTGAAGTTGTTGTTGAATTTGTTGGTGTTTTTCATTGTTGAGGTTGTTGTTGAATTTGTTGGTTTTTCTCAATGTTGAGGTTGTTGTTGCTTTTCAATGTTGAGGTTGTTGTTGAATTTGTTGGTGTTTTTCAATGTTGAAGTTCTTGAATTTGTTGGTGTTTTTCAATTTTGAGGTTGTTGTTGTTTTTCAATGTTGAGGTTGTTGTTGAATTTGTTGGTGTTTTTCCATGTTGAGGTTGTTGTAGTTTTTCAAAGTTGAGGTTGTTGTTAAATTTGTTGGTGTTTTTCAATGTTGAGGTTGTTGTTGAATTTGTTGGTGTTTTTCATTGTTGAGGTTTTTCTTGAAATTGTTGGTGTCTTTCAATTTTGAGGTTGTTGTTGTTTTTCAATGTTGAGGTTGTTGTTGAATTTGTTGGTGTTTTTCAATGTTGAAGTTGTTGAATTTGTTGGTGTTTTTCAATGTTGAAGTTGTTGTTGAATTTGTTGGTGTTTTTCATTGTTGAGTTTGTTGTTGAATTTGTTGGTGTTTTTCATTGTTGAGGTTGTTGTTGAATTTGTTGGTGTTTTTCAATGTTGAGGTTGTTGTTGTTTTTCAATGTTGAGGTTGTTGTTGAATTTGTTGGTGTTTTTCAATGTTGAGGTTGTTGTTGTTTTTCAATGTTGAGGTTGTTGAATTTGTTGGTGTTTTTCAATTTCGAGGTTGTTGTTGAATTTGTTGGTGTTTTTCTGTGTTGAAGTTGCTGTTGAATTTGTTGGTGTTTTTCAATGTTGAGGTTGTTGTTGTTTTTCAATGTTGAGGTTGTTGTTGAATTTGTTGGTGTTTTTCAATGTTGAGGTTGTTGTTGTTTTTCAATGTTGAGGGTGTTGTTGTTTTTCAATGTTGAGGTTGTTGTTGAATTTGTTGGTGTTTTTCAATGTTGAGGTTGTTGTTGTTTTTCAATGTTGAGGTTGTTGTTGTATTTGTTGGTGGTTTTCAATGTTGAGGTTTTTGTAGTTTTTCAATGGTGAGGTTGTTGTTGAATTTGTTGGTGTTTTTCAATGTCGAGGTTTTTGTTGAATTTGTTGGTATTTTTCAATGTTGAAGTTGTTGTTGACTTTGTTGGTGTTTTTCAATGTTGAGGTTGTTGAATTTGTTGGTGTTTTTCAATGTTGAGGTTGTTGTTGTTTTTCAATGTTGAGGTTGTTGTTGAATTTGTTGGTGTTTTTCAATGTTGAGGTTGTTGTTGTTTTTCGATGTTGAGGTTGTTGTTGAATTTGTTGGTGTTTCTCAACGTTGAGGATGTTGTTGAATTTGTTCGTGTTTTTCAATGCTCAGGTTGTTGTTGTTTTTCAATGTTGATGTTGTTGTTGAATTTGTTGGTGTTTTTCAATGTTGAAGTTGTTGTAGTTTTTCAATGTTGAGGTTGTTGTTGAATGTGTTGATGTTTTTCAATGTTGAGGTTGTTGTTGTTTTTCAATGTTGAGGTTGTTGCTGAATTTGTTGGTGTTTTTCAATGTTGAGGTTGTTGTTGAATTTGTTGGTGTTTTTCAATGTTGAGGTTGTTGTTGTTTTTCAATGTTGAGGTTGTTGTTGAATTTGTTGGTGTTTTTCAATGTTGAGGTTGTTGTTGAATTTGTTGGTGTTTTTCAATGTCGAGGTTGTTGTTGAATTTGTTGGTGTTTTTCAATGTTGAGGTTGTTGTTGAATTTGTTGGTGTTTTACAATGTTGAGGTCGTTGTTGAATTTGTTGGCGTTTTTAAATGTTGAGGTTGTTGTTGAATTTGTTGGTGTTTTTCAATGTTGAGATTGTTGTTGAATTTGTTGGTGTTTTTCAATGTCGAGGTTGTTGTTGAATTTGTTGTTTTTTTCAATGTTGAAGTTGTTGTTGAATCTGTTGGTGTTTTTCAATGTTGTGGTTGTTGTTGTTTTTCAATGTTGAGGTTGTTGTTGAATTTGTTGGTGTTTTTCAATGCTCAGGTTGTTGTTGTTTTTCCATGTTGAGGTTGTTGTTGAATTTGTTGGTGTTTTTCAATGTTGAAGTTGTTGTAGTTTTTCAATGTTGAGGTTGTTGTTGAATGTGTTGATGTTTTTCAATGTTGAGGTTGTTGTTGTTTTTCAATGTTGAGGTTGTTGCTGAATTTGTTGGTGTTTTTCAATGTTGAGGTTGTTGTTGAATTTGTTGGTGTTTTTCAATGTTGAGGTTGTTGTTGTTTTTCAATGTTGAGGTTGTTGTTGAATTTGTTGGTGTTTTTCAATGTTGAAGTTGTTGTTGTTTTTCAATGTTGAGGTTGTTGTTGAATTTGTTGGTGTTTTTCAATTTCGAGGTTGTTGTTGAATTTGTTGGTTTTCTTCAATGTTGAAGTTGTTGTTGAATTTGTTGGTGTTTTTCAATGTTGAGGTTGTTGTTGTTTTTCAATGTTGAGGTTGTTGTTGAATTTGTTGGTGTTTTTCAATGTTGAGGTTGTTGTTGAATTTGTTGGTGTTTTTCAATGTCGAGGTTGTTGTTGAATTTGTTGGTGTTTTTCAATGTTGAAGTTGTTGTTGAATTTGTTGGTGTTTTTCATTGTTGAGGTTGTTGTTGAATTTGTTGGTGTTTTCAATCTTGAGGTTGTTGTTGTCTTTAAATGTTGAGGTTGTTGTTGAATTTGTTGGTGTTTTTCAATTTTGAGGTTGTTGTTGTTTTTCAATGTTGAGGTTGTTGTTGAATTTGTTGGTGTTTTTCCATGTTGAGGTTGTTGTTGTTTTTCAAAGTTGAGGTTGTTGTTAAATTTGTTGGTGTTTTTCAATGTTGAGGTTGTTGTTGAATTTGTTGGTGTTTTTCATTGTTGATGTTTTTGTTGAATTTGTTGGTGTTTTTCAATGTTGAGGTTGTTGTTGTTTTTCAATGTTGAGGTTGTTGTTGAATTTGTTGGTGTTTTTCAATGTTGAGGTTGTTGTTGTTTTTCAATGTTGAGGTTGTTGTTGAATTTGTTGGTGTTTTTCAATTTCGAGGTTGTTGTTGAATTTGTTGGTTTTCTTCAATGTTGAAGTTGTTGTTGAATTTGTTGGTGTTTTTCAATGTTGAGGTTGTTGTTGTTTTTCAATGTTGAGGTTGTTGTTGAATTTGTTGGTGTTTTTCAATGTTGAGGTTGTTGTTGAATTTGTTGGTGTTTTTCAATGTCGAGGTTGTTGTTGAATTTGTTGGTGTTTTTCAATGTTGAGGTTGTTGTTGAATTTGTTCGTGTTTTACAATGTTGAGGTCGTTGTGGAATTTGTTGGTGTTTTTCAATGTCGAGGTTGTTGTTGAATTTGTTGGTTTTTTCAATGTTGAAGTTGTTGTTGAATCTGTTGGTGTTTTTCAATGTTGTGGTTGTTGTTGTTTTTCAATGTTGAGGTTGTTATTGAATTTGTTGGTGTTTTTCAATTTTGAGGTTGTTGTTGTTTTTCAATGTTGAGGTTGTTGTTGAATTTGTTGGTGTTTTTGCATGTTGAGGTTGTTGTTGTTTTTCAAAGTTGAGGTTGATGTTTAATTTGTTGGTGTTTTTCAATGTTGAGGTTGTTGTTGAATTTGTTGGTGTTTTTCATTGTTGAGGTTGTTGTTGAATTTGTTGGTGTTTTTCAATGTTGAGGTTGTTGTTGTTTTTCAATGTTGAGGTTGTTGAATTTGTTGGTGTTTTTCAATGTTGAGGTTGTTGTTGAAATTGTTGTTGTTTTTCAATGTTGAGGTTGTTGTTGTTTTTCAATGTTGAGGTTGTTGTTGAATTTGTTGGTGTTTTTCAATGTTGAGGTTGTTGTTGTTTTTCAATGTTGAGGTTGTTGTTGTTTTTCAATGTTGAGGTTGTTGTTGAATTTGTTGGTGTTTTTCAATGTTGAGGTTGTTGTTGAATTTGTTGCTGTTTTTCAATGTTGAGGTTGTTGTTGTTTTTCAATGTTGAGGTTGTTGTTGTATTTGTTGGTGCTTTTCAATGTTGAGGTTGTTGTAGTTTTTCAATGTTGAGGTTCTTGTTGAATTTGTTGGTGTTTTTCAATGTCGAGGTTGTTGTTGAATTTGTTGGTGTTTTTCAATGTTGAAGTTGTTGTTGAATTTGTTGGTGTTTTTCAATGTTGAGGTTGTTGAATGTGTTGGTGTTTTTCAATGTTGAGGTTGTTGTTGTTTTTCAATGTTGAGGTTGTTGTTGAATTTGTCGGTGTTTTTCAATGTTGAGGTTGTTGTTGTTTTTCAATGTTGAGGTTGTTGTTGAATTTGTTGGTGTTTTTCAACGTTGAGGTTGTTGTTGAATTTGTTCGTGTTTTTCAATGCTCAGGTTGTTGTTGTTTTTCAATGTTGAGGTTGTTGTTGAATTTGTTGGTGTTTTTCAATGTTGAGGATGTTGTAGTTTTTCAATGTTGAGGTTTCTGTTGAATGTGTTGATGTTTTTCAATGTTGAGGTTGTTGTTGTTTTTCAATGTTGAGGTTGTTGCTGAATTTGTTGGTGTTTTTCAATGTTGAGGTTGTTGTTGAATTTGTTGGTGTTTTTCATTGTTGAGGTTGTTGTTGAATTTGTTGGTGTTTTTCAATGCTGAGGTTGTTGTTGTTTTTCAATGTTGAGGTTGTTGTTGAATTTGTTGGTGTTTTTCAATGTTGAGGTTGTTGTACTTTTTCAATGTTGAGGTTGTTGTTGAATTTGTTGTTGTTTTTCAATGTCGAGGTTGTTGTTGAATTTGTTGGTGTTTTTCAATGTTGAAGTTGTTGTTGAATTTGTTGGTGTTTTTCATTGTTGAGGTTGTTGTTGAATTTGTTGGTTTTTCTCAATGTTGAGGTTGTTGTTGCTTTTCAATGTTGAGGTTGTTGTTGAATTTGTTGGTGTTTTTCAATGTTGAAGTTCTTGAATTTGTTGGTGTTTTTCAATTTTGAGGTTGTTGTTGTTTTTCAATGTTGAGGTTGTTGTTGAATTTGTTGGTGTTTTTCCATGTTGAGGTTGTTGTAGTTTTTCAAAGTTGAGGTTGTTGTTAAATTTGTTGGTGTTTTTCAATGTTGAGGTTGTTGTTGAATTTGTTGGTGTTTTTCATTGTTGAGGTTTTTCTTGAAATTGTTGGTGTCTTTCAATTTTGAGGTTGTTGTTGTTTTTCAATGTTGAGGTTGTTGTTGAATTTGTTGGTGTTTTTCAATGTTGAAGTTGTTGAATTTGTTGGTGTTTTTCAATGTCGAGGTTGTTGTTGAATTTGTTGGTGTTTTTCAATGTTGAAGTTGTTGTTGAATTTGTTGGTGTTTTTCATTGTTGAGTTTGTTGTTGAATTTGTTGGTGTTTTTCATTGTTGAGGTTGTTGTTGAATTTGTTGGTGTTTTTCAATGTTGAGGTTGTTGTTGTTTTTCAATGTTGAGGTTGTTGTTGAATTTGTTGGTGTTTTTCAATGTTGAGGTTGTTGTTGTTTTTCAATGTTGAGGTTGTTGAATTTGTTGGTGTTTTTCAATTTCGAGGTTGTTGTTGAATTTGTTGGTGTTTTTCTGTGTTGAAGTTGCTGTTGAATTTGTTGGTGTTTTTCAATGTTGAGGTTGTTGTTGTTTTTCAATGTTGAGGTTGTTGTTGAATTTGTTGGTGTTTTTCAATGTTGAGGTTGTTGTTGTTTTTCAATGTTGAGGGTGTTGTTGTTTTTCAATGTTGAGGTTGTTGTTGAATTTGTTGGTGTTTTTCAATGTTGAGGTTGTTGTTGTTTTTCAATGTTGAGGTTGTTGTTGTATTTGTTGGTGGTTTTCAATGTTGAGGTTTTTGTAGTTTTTCAATGGTGAGGTTGTTGTTGAATTTGTTGGTGTTTTTCAATGTCGAGGTTTTTGTTGAATTTGTTGGTATTTTTCAATGTTGAAGTTGTTGTTGACTTTGTTGGTGTTTTTCAATGTTGAGGTTGTTGAATTTGTTGGTGTTTTTCAATGTTGAGGTTGTTGTTGTTTTTCAATGTTGAGGTTGTTGTTGAATTTGTTGGTGTTTTTCAATGTTGAGGTTGTTGTTGTTTTTCGATGTTGAGGTTGTTGTTGAATTTGTTGGTGTTTTTCAACGTTGAGGATGTTGTTGAATTTGTTCGTGTTTTTCAATGCTCAGGTTGTTGTTGTTTTTCAATGTTGATGTTGTTGTTGAATTTGTTGGTGTTTTTCAATGTTGAAGTTGTTGTAGTTTTTCAATGTTGAGGTTGTTGTTGAATGTGTTGATGTTTTTCAATGTTGAGGTTGTTGTTGTGTTTCAATGTTGAGGTTGTTGCTGAATTTGTTGGTGTTTTTCAATGTTGAGGTTGTTGTTGAATTTGTTGGTGTTTTTCAATGTTGAGGTTGTTGTTGTTTTTCAATGTTGAGGTTGTTGTTGAATTTGTTGGTGTTTTTCAATGTTGAGGTTGTTGTTGAATTTGTTGGTGTTTTTCAATGTCGAGGTTGTTGTTGAATTTGTTGGTGTTTTTCAATGTTGAGGTTGTTGTTGAATTTGTTGGTGTTTTACAATGTTGAGGTCGTTGTTGAATTTGTTGGCGTTTTTAAATGTTGAGGTTGTTGTTGAATTTGTTGGTGTTTTTCAATGTTGAGATTGTTGTTGAATTTGTTGGTGTTTTTCAATGTCGAGGTTGTTGTTGAATTTGTTGTTTTTTTCAATGTTGAAGTTGTTGTTGAATCTGTTGGTGTTTTTCAATGTTGTGGTTGTTGTTGTTTTTCAATGTTCAGGTTGTTGTTGAATTTGTTGGTGTTTTTCAATTTTGAGGTTGTTGTTGTTTTTCAATGTTGAGGTTGTTGTTGAATTTGTTGGTGTTTTTCAATGCTCAGGTTGTTGTTGTTTTTCCATGTTGAGGTTGTTGTTGAATTTGTTGGTGTTTTTCAATGTTGAAGTTGTTGTAGTTTTTCAATGTTGAGGTTGTTGTTGAATGTGTTGATGTTTTTCAATGTTGAGGTTGTTGTTGTTTTTCAATGTTGAGGTTGTTGCTGAATTTGTTGGTGTTTTTCAATGTTGAGGTTGTTGTTGAATTTGTTGGTGTTTTTCAATGTTGAGGTTGTTGTTGTTTTTCAATGTTGAGGTTGTTGTTGAATTTGTTGGTGTTTTTCAATGTTGAAGTTGTTGTTGTTTTTCAATGTTGAGGTTGTTGTTGAATTTGTTGGTGTTTTTCAATTTCGAGGTTGTTGTTGAATTTGTTGGTTTTCTTCAATGTTGAAGTTGTTGTTGAATTTGTTGGTGTTTTTCAATGTTGAGGTTGTTGTTGTTTTTCAATGTTGAGGTTGTTGTTGAATTTGTTGGTGTTTTTCAATGTTGAGGTTGTTGTTGAATTTGTTGGTGTTTTTCAATGTCGAGGTTGTTGTTGAATTTGTTGGTGTTTTTCAATGTTGAAGTTGTTGTTGAATTTGTTGGTGTTTTTCATTGTTGAGGTTGTTGTTGAATTTGTTGGTGTTTTCAATCTTGAGGTTGTTGTTGTCTTTAAATGTTGAGGTTGTTGTTGAATTTGTTGGTGTTTTTCAATTTTGAGGTTGTTGTTGTTTTTCAATGTTGAGGTTGTTGTTGAATTTGTTGGTGTTTTTCCATGTTGAGGTTGTTGTTGTTTTTCAAAGTTGAGGTTGTTGTTAAATTTGTTGGTGTTTTTCAATGTTGAGGTTGTTGTTGAATTTGTTGGTGTTTTTCATTGTTGATGTTTTTGTTGAATTTGTTGGTGTTTTTCAATGTTGAGGTTGTTGTTGTTTTTCAATGTTGAGGTTGTTGTTGAATTTGTTGGTGTTTTTCAATGTTGAGGTTGTTGTTGTTTTTCAATGTTGAGGTTGTTGTTGAATTTGTTGGTGTTTTTCAATTTCGAGGTTGTTGTTGAATTTGTTGGTTTTCTTCAATGTTGAAGTTGTTGTTGAATTTGTTGGTGTTTTTCAATGTTGAGGTTGTTGTTGTTTTTCAATGTTGAGGTTGTTGTTGAATTTGTTGGTGTTTTTCAATGTTGAGGTTGTTGTTGAATTTGTTGGTGTTTTTCAATGTCGAGGTTGTTGTTGAATTTGTTGGTGTTTTTCAATGTTGAGGTTGTTGTTGAATTTGTTCGTGTTTTACAATGTTGAGGTCGTTGTTGAATTTGTTGGTGTTTTTCAATGTCGAGGTTGTTGTTGAATTTGTTGGTTTTTTCAATGTTGAAGTTGTTGTTGAATCTGTTGGTGTTTTTCAATGTTGTGGTTGTTGTTGTTTTTCAATGTTGAGGTTGTTATTGAATTTGTTGGTGTTTTTCAATTTTGAGGTTGTTGTTGTTTTTCAATGTTGAGGTTGTTGTTGAATTTGTTGGTGTTTTTGCATGTTGAGGTTGTTGTTGTTTTTCAAAGTTGAGGTTGATGTTTAATTTGTTGGTGTTTTTCAATGTTGAGGTTGTTGTTGAATTTGTTGGTGTTTTTCATTGTTGAGGTTGTTGTTGAATTTGTTGGTGTTTTTCAATGTTGAGGTTGTTGTTGTTTTTCAATGTTGAGGTTGTTGAATTTGTTGGTGTTTTTCAATGTTGAGGTTGTTGTTGAAATTGTTGTTGTTTTTCAATGTTGAGGTTGTTGTTGTTTTTCAATGTTGAGGTTGTTGTTGAATTTGTTGGTGTTTTTCAATGTTGAGGTTGTTGTTGTTTTTCAATGTTGAGGTTGTTGTTGTTTTTCAATGTTGAGGTTGTTGTTGAATTTGTTGGTGTTTTTCAATGTTGAGGTTGTTGTTGAATTTGTTGCTGTTTTTCAATGTTGAGGTTGTTGTTGTTTTTCAATGTTGAGGTTGTTGTTGTATTTGTTGGTGCTTTTCAATGTTGAGGTTGTTGTAGTTTTTCAATGTTGAGGTTCTTGTTGAATTTGTTGGTGTTTTTCAATGTCGAGGTTGTTGTTGAATTTGTTGGTGTTTTTCAATGTTGAAGTTGTTGTTGAATTTGTTGGTGTTTTTCAATGTTGAGGTTGTTGAATGTGTTGGTGTTTTTCAATGTTGAGGTTGTTGTTGTTTTTCAATGTTGAGGTTGTTGTTGAATTTGTCGGTGTTTTTCAATGTTGAGGTTGTTGTTGTTTTTCAATGTTGAGGTTGTTGTTGAATTTGTTGGTGTTTTTCAACGTTGAGGTTGTTGTTGAATTTGTTCGTGTTTTTCAATGCTCAGGTTGTTGTTGTTTTTCAATGTTGAGGTTGTTGTTGAATTTGTTGGTGTTTTTCAATGTTGAGGATGTTGTAGTTTTTCAATGTTGAGGTTGCTGTTGAATGTGTTGATGTTTTTCAATGTTGAGGTTGTTGTTGTTTTTCAATGTTGAGGTTGTTGCTGAATTTGTTGGTGTTTTTCAATGTTGAGGTTGTTGTTGAATTTGTTGGTGTTTCTCAATGTTGAGGTTGTTGTTGTTTTTCAATGTTGAGGTTGTTGTTGAATTTGTTGGTGTTTTTCAACGTTCAGGTTGTTGTTGAATTTATTCGTGTTTTTCAATGCTGAGGTTGTTGTTGTTTTTCAATATTGAGGTTGTTGTTGAATTTGTTGTTGTTTTTCAATGTTGAGGTTGTTGTAGTTTTTCAATGTTGAGGTTGTTGTTGAACTTGTTGATGTTTTTCAATGTCGAGGTTGTTGTTGAATTTGTTGGTGTTTTTCAATGTTGAAGTTGTTGTTGAATTTGTTGGTGTTTTTCATTGTTGAGGTTGTTGTTGAATTTGTTGGTGTTTTTCAATGTTGAGGTTGTTGTTGCTTTTCAATGTTGAGGTTGTTGTTGAATTTGTTGGTGTTTTTCAATGTTGAAGTTGTTGAATTTGTTGGTGCTTTTCAATGTTGAGGTTGTTGTTGAATTTGTTGGTGTTTTTCAATGTCAAGGTTGTTGTTGAATTTGTTGGTGTTTTTCAATGTTGAAGTTGTTGTTGTTTTTCAATGTTGAGGTTGTTGTTGAATTTGTTGGTGTTTTTCAATGTTGAGGTTGTTTTTGTTTTTCAATGTTGAGGTTGTTGAATTTGTTGGTGTTTTTCAATTTCGAGGTTGTTGTTGAATTTGTTGGTGTTTTTCAATGTTGAAGTTGCTGTTGAATTTGTTGGTGTTTTTCAATGTTGAGGTTGTTGTTGTTTTTCAATGTTGAGGTTGTTGTTGAATCTGTTGGTGTTTTTCAATGTTGAGGTTGTTGTTGTTTTTCAATGTTGAGGTTGTTGTTGTTTTTCAATGTTGAGGTTGTTGTTGAATTTGTTGGTGTTTTTCAATGTTGAGGTTGCTGTTGTTTTTCAATGTTGAGGTTGTTGTTGTATTTGTTGGTGGTTTTCAATGTTGAGGTTTTTGTAGTTTTTCAATGTTGAGGTTGTTGTTGAATTTGTTGGTGTTTTTCAATGTCGAGGTTTTTGTTGAATTTGTTGGTATTTTTCAATGTTGAAGTTGTTGTTGACTTTGTTGGTGTTTTTCAATGTTGAGGTTGTTGAATTTGTTGGTGTTTTTCAATGTTGAGGTTGTTGTTGTTTTTCAATGTTGAGGTTGTTGTTGAATTTGTTGGTGTTTTTCAATGTTGAGGTTGTTGTTGTTTTTCGATGTTGAGGTTGTTGTTGAATTTGTTGGTGTTTTTCAACGTTGAGGATGTTGTTGAATTTGTTCGTGTTTTTCAATGCTCAGGTTGTTGTTGTTTTTCAATGTTGAGGTTGTTGTTGAATTTGTTGGTGTTTTTCAATGTTGAGGTTGTTGTTGTTTTTCAATGTTGAGGTTGTTGCTGAATTTGTTGTTGTTTTTCAATGTTGAGGTTGTTGTTGTTTTTCAATGTTGAGGTTGTTGTTGAATTTGTTGGTGTTTTTCAACGTTCAGGTTGTTGTTGAATTTGTTCGTGTTTTTCAAAGCTGAGGTTGTTGTTGTTTTTCAATGTTGAGGTTGTTGTTGAATTTGTTGGTGTTTTTCAATGTTGAGGTTGTTGTAGTTTTTCAATGTTGAGGTTGTTGTTGAATTTGTTGTTGTTTTTCAATGTCGAGGTTGTTGTTGAATTTGTTGGTGTTTTTCAATGTTGAAGTTGTTGTTGAATTTGTTGGTGTTTTTCATTGTTGAGGTTGTTGTTGAATTTGTTGGTTTTTCTCAATGTTGAGGTTGTTGTTGCTTTTCAATGTTGAGGTTGTTGTTGAATTTGTTGGTGTTTTTCAATGTTGAAGTTGTTGAATTTGTTGGTGTTTTTCAATTTTGAGGTTGTTGTTGTTTTTCAATGTTGAGGTTGTTGTTGAATTTGTTGGTGTTTTTCCATGTTGAGGTTGTTGTAGTTTTTCAAAGTTGAGGTTGTTGTTAAATTTGTTGGTGTTTTTCAATGTTGAGGTTGTTGTTGAATTTGTTGGTGTTTTTCATTGTTGAGGTTTTTCTTGAAATTGTTGGTGTCTTTCAATTTTGAGGTTGTTGTTGTTTTTCAATGTTGAGGTTGTTGTTGAATTTGTTGGTGTTTTTCAATGTTGAAGTTGTTGAATTTGTTGGTGTTTTTCAATGTCGAGGTTGTTGTTGAATTTGTTGGTGTTTTTCAATGTTGAAGTTGTTGTTGAAATTGTTGGTGTTTTTCATTGTTGAGTTTGTTGTTGAATTTGTTGGTGTTTTTCATTGTTGAGGTTGTTGTTGAATTTGTTGGTGTTTTTCAATGTTGAGGTTGTTGTTGTTTTTCAATGTTGAGGTTGTTGTTGAAATTGTTGGTGTTTTTCAATGTTGAGGTTGTTGTTGTTTTTCAATGTTGAGGTTGTTGAATTTGTTGGTGTTTTTCAATTTCGAGGTTGTTGTTGAATTTGTTGGTGTTTTTCGATGTTGAAGTTGCTGTTGAATTTGTTGGTGTTTTTCAATGTTGAGGTTGTTGTAGTTTTTCAATGTTGAGGTTGTTGTTGAATGTGTTGATGTTTTTCAATGTTGAGGTTGTTGTTGTTTTTCAATGTTGAGGTTGTTGCTGAATTTGTTGGTGTTTTTCAATGTTGAGGTTGTTGTTGTTTTTCAATGTTGAGGTTGTTGTTGAATTTGTTGGTGTTTTTCAACGTTCAGGTTGTTGTTGAATTTGTTCGTGTTTTTCAATGCTGAGGTTGTTGTTGTTTTTCAATGTTGAGGTTGTTGTTGAATTTGTTGGTGTTTTTCAATGTTGAGGTTGTTGTAGTTTTTCAATGTTGAGGTTGTTGTTGAATTTGTTGTTGTTTTTCAATGTCGAGGTTGTTGTTGAATTTGTTGGTGTTTTTCAATGTTGAAGTTGTTGTTGAATTTGTTGGTGTTTTTCATTGTTGAGGTTGTTGTTGAATTTGTTGGTTTTTCTCAATGTTGAGGTTGTTGTTGCTTTTCAATGTTGAGGTTGTTGTTGTATTTGTTGGTGTTTTTCAATGTTGAAGTTGTTGAATTTGTTGGTGTTTTTCAATTTTGAGGTTGTTGTTGTTTTTCAATGTTGAGGTTGTTGTTGAATTTGTTGGTGTTTTTCCATGTTGAGGTTGTTGTAGTTTTTCAAAGTTGAGGTTGTTGTTAAATTTGTTGGTGTTTTTCAATGTTGAGGTTGTTGTTGAATTTGTTGGTGTTTTTCATTGTTGAGGTTTTTCTTGAAATTGTTGGTGTCTTTCAATTTTGAGGTTGTTGTTGTTTTTCAATGTTGAGGTTGTTGTTGAATTTGTTGGTGTTTTTCAATGTTGAAGTTGTTGAATTTGTTGGTGTTTTTCAATGTCGAGGTTGTTGTTGAATTTGTTGGTGTTTTTCAATGTTGAAGTTGTTGTTGAATTTGTTGGTGTTTTTCATTGTTGAGTTTGTTGTTGAATTTGTTGGTGTTTTTCATTGTTGAGGTTGTTGTTGAATTTGTTGGTGTTTTTCAATGTTGAGGTTGTTGTTGTTTTTCAATGTTGAGTTTGTTGTTGAATTTGTTGGTGTTTTTCAATGTTGAGGTTGTTGTTGTTTTTCAATGTTGAGGTTGTTGAATTTGTTGGTGTTTTTCAATTTCGAGGTTGTTGTTGAATTTGTTGGTGTTTTTCGATGTTGAAGTTGCTGTTGAATTTGTTGGTGTTTTTCAATGTTGAGGTTGTTGTTGTTTTTCAATGTTGAGGTTGTTGTTGAATTTGTTGGTGTTTTTCAATGTTGAGGTTGTTGTTGTTTTTCAATGTTGAGGGTGTTGTTGTTTTTCAATGTTGAGGTTGTTGTTGAATTTGTTGGTGTTTTTCAATGTTGAGGTTGTTGTTGTTTTTCAATGTTGAGGTTGTTGTTGTATTTGTTGGTGGTTTTCAATGTTGAGGTTTTTGTAGTTTTTCAATGTTGAGGTTGTTGTTGAATTTGTTGGTGTTTTTCAATGTCGAGGTTTTTGTTGAATTTGTTGGTATTTTTCAATGTTGAAGTTGTTGTTGACTTTGTTGGTGTTTTTCAATGTTGAGGTTGTTGAATTTGTTGGTGTTTTTCAATGTTGAGGTTGTTGTTGTTTTTCAATGTTGAGGTTGTTGTTGAATTTGTTGGTGTTTTTCAATGTTGAGGTTGTTGTTGTTTTTCGATGTTGAGGTTGTTGTTGAATTTGTTGGTGTTTTTCAACGTTGAGGATGTTGTTGAATTTGTTCGTGTTTTTCAATGCTCAGGTTGTTGTTGTTTTTCAATGTTGAGGTTGTTGTTGAATTTGTTGGTGTTTTTCAATGTTGAAGTTGTTGTAGTTTTTCAATGTTGAGGTTGTTGTTGAATGTGTTGATGTTTTTCAATGTTGAGGTTGTTGTTGTTTTTCAATGTTGAGGTTGTTGCTGAATTTGTTGGTGTTTTTCAATGTTGAGGTTGTTGTTGAATTTGTTGGTGTTTTTCAATGTTGAGGTTGTTGTTGTTTTTCAATGTTGAGGTTGTTGTTGAATTTGTTGGTGTTTTTCAATGTTGAGGTTGTTGTTTAATTTGTTGGTGTTTTTCAATGTCGAGGTTGTTGTTGAATTTGTTGGTGTTTTTCAATGTTGAGGTTGTTGTTGAATTTGTTGGTGTTTTACAATGTTGAGGTCGTTGTTGAATTTGTTGGCGTTTTTAAATGTTGAGGTTGTTGTTGAATTTGTTGGTGTTTTTCAATGTTGAGGTTGTTGTTGAATTTGTTGGTGTTTTTCAATGTCGAGGTTGTTGTTGAATTTGTTGTTTTTTTCAATGTTGAAGTTGTTGTTGAATCTGTTGGTGTTTTCCAATGTTGTGGTTGTTGTTGTTTTTCAATGTTCAGGTTGTTGTTGAATTTGTTGGTGTTTTTCAATTTTGAGGTTGTTGTTGTTTTTCAATGTTGAGGTTGTTGTTGAATTTGTTGGTGTTTTTCAATGCTCAGGTTGTTGTTGTTTTTCCATGTTGAGGTTGTTGTTGAATTTGTTGGTGTTTTTCAATGTTGAAGTTGTTGTAGTTTTTCAATGTTGAGGTTGTTGTTGAATGTGTTGATGTTTTTCAATGTTGAGGTTGTTGTTGTTTTTCAATGTTGAGGTTGTTGCTGAATTTGTTGGTGTTTTTCAATGTTGAGGTTGTTGTTGAATTTGTTGGTGTTTTTCAATGTTGAGGTTGTTGTTGTTTTTCAATGTTGAGGTTGTTGTTGAATTTGTTGGTGTTTTCCAATGTTGAGGTTGTTGTAGTTATTCAATGTTGAGGTTGTTGTTGAATTTGTTGATGTTTTTCAATGTCGAGGTTGTTGTTGAATTTGTTGATGTTTTTCAATGTCGAGGTTGTTGTTGAATTTGTTGGTGTTTTTCAATGTTGAAGTTGTTGTTGAATTTGTTGGTGTTTTCCATTGTTGAGGTTGTTGTTGAATTTGTTGGTGTTTCTCAATGTTGAGGTTGTTGTTGCTTTTCAATGTTGAGGTTGTTGTTGAATTTGTTGGTGTTTTTCAATGTTGAAGTTGTTGCATTTGTTGGTGTTTTTCAATGTTGAGGTTGTTGTTGAATTTGTTGGTGTTTTTCAATGTCGAGGTTGCTGCTGAATTTGTTTTTGTTTTTCAATGTTGAAGTTGTTGTTGAATTTGTTGGTGTTTTTCATTGTTGAGGTTGTTGTTGAATTTGTTGGTGTTTTCAATGTTGAGGTTGTTGTTGTCTTTAAATGTTGAGGTTGTTGTTGAATTTGTTGGTGTTTTTCAATTTTGAGGTTGTTGTTGTTTTTCAATTTTGAGGGTGTTGTTGAATTTGTTGGTGTTTTTCCATGTTGAGGTTGTTGTTGTTTTTCAAAGTTGAGGTTGTTGTTAAATTTGTTGCTGTTTTTCAATGTTGAGGTTGTTGTTGAATTTGTTGGTGTTTTTCATTGTTGAGGTTTTTGTTGAATTTGTTGGTGTTTTTCAATTTTGAGGTTGTTGTTGTTTTTCAATGTTGAGGTTGTTGTTGAATTTGTTGGTGTTTTTCCATGTTGAGGTTGTTGTTGTTTTTCAATTTTGAGGTTGTTGTTGAATTTGATGGTGTTTTTCAATTTCGAGGTTGTTGTTGAATTTGTTGGTGTTCTTCAATGTTGAAGTTGTTGTTGAATTTGTTGGTCTTTTTCAATGTTGAGGTTGTTGTTGTTTTTCAATTTTGAGGTTGTTGTTGAATTTGTTGGTGTTTTTCAATGTTGAGGTTGTTGTTGAATTTGTTGGTGTTTTTCAATGTCGAGGTTGTTGGTGAATTTGTTGGTGTTTTTCAATGTTGAGGTTGTTGTTGAATTTGTTGCTGTTTTACAATGTTGAGGTCGTTGTTGAATTTGTTGGCGTTTTTAAATGTTGAGGTTGTTGTTGAATTTGTTGGTGTTTTTCAATGTTGAGGTTGTTGTTGAATTTGTTGATGTTTTTCAATGTCGAGGTTGTTGTTGAATTTGTTGGTTTTTTCAATGTTGAAGTTGTTGTTGAATCTGTTGGTGTTTTTCAGTGTTGTGGTTGTTGTTGTTTGTCAATGTTCAGGTTGTTGTTGAATTTGTTGGTGTTTTTCAATTTTGAGGTTGTTGTTGTTTTTCAATGTTGAATTTGTTGTTGAATCTGTTGGTGTTTTTCAGTGTTGTGGTTGTTGTTGTTTGTCAATGTTCAGGTTGTTGTTGAATTTGTTGGTGTTTTTCAATTTTGAGGTTGTTGTTGTTTTTCAATGTTGAGGTTGTTGTTGAATTTGTTGGTGTTTTTCCATGTTGAGGTTGTTGTTGTTTTTCAAAGTTGAGGTTGATGTTTAATTTGTTGGTGTTTTTCCATGTTGAGCTTGTTGTTGAATTTGTTGCTGTTTTTCATTGTTGAGGTTGTTGTTGAATTTGTTGGTGTTTCTCAATGTTGAGGTTGTGGTTGCTTTTCAAAGTTGAGGTTGTTGTTGAATTTGTTGGTGTTTTTCAATGTTGAAGTTGTTGAATTTGTTGGTGTTTTTCCATGTTGAGGTTGTTGTTGAATTTGTTGGTGTTTTTCAATGTCGAGGTTGTTGTTGAATTTGTTGTTGTTTTTCAATGTTGAAGTTGTTGTTGAATTTTTTGGTGTTTTTCATTGTTGAGGTTCTTGTTGAATTTGTTGGTGTTTTTCAATTTTGAGGTTGTTGTTGTTTTTCAATGTTGAGGTTGTTGTTGAATTTGTTGGTGTTTTTCAATGTTGAGGTTGTTGTTGTTTTTCAATGTTGAGGTTGTTGTTGAATTTGTTGGTGTTTTTCAACGTTCAGGTTGTAGTTGAATTTGTTCGTGTTTTTCAATGCTGAGGTTGTTGTTGTTTTTCAATGTTGAGGTTGTTGTTGAATTTGTTGGTGTTTTTCAATGTTGAGGTTGTTGTAGTTATTCAATGTTGAGGTTGTTGTTGAATTTGTTGATGTTTTTCAATGTCGAGGTTGTTGTTGAATTTGTTGATGTTTTTCAATGTCGAGGTTGTTGTTGAATTTGTTGGTGTTTTTCAATGTTGAAGTTGTTGTTGAATTTGTTGGTGTTTTCCATTGTTGAGGTTGTTGTTGAATTTGTTGGTGTTTCTCAATGTTGAGGTCGTTGTTGCTTTTCAATGTTGAGGTTGTTGTTGAATTTGTTGGTGTTTTTCAATGTTGAAGTTGTTGCATTTGTTGGTGTTTTTCAATGTTGAGGTTGTTGTTGAATTTGTTGGTGTTTTTCAATGTCGAGGTTGCTGTTGAATTTGTTGGTGTTTTTCAATGTTGAAGTTGTTGTTGAATTTGTTGGTGTTTTTCATTGTTGAGGTTGTTGTTGAATTTGTTGGTGTTTTCAATGTTGAGGTTGTTGTTGTCTTTAAATGTTGAGGTTGTTGTTGAATTTGTTGGTGTTTTTCAATTTTGAGGTTGTTGTTGTTTTTCAATGTTGAGGGTGTTGTTGAATTTGTTGGTGTTTTTCCATGTTGAGGTTATTGTTGTTTTTCAAAGTTGAGGTTGTTGTTAAATTTGTTGCTGTTTTTCAATGTTGAGGTTGTTGTTGAATTTGTTGGTGTTTTTCATTGTTGAGGTTTTTGTTGAATTTGTTGGTGTTTTTCAATTTTGAGGTTGTTGTTGTTTTTCAATGTTGAGGTTGTTGTTGAATTTGTTGGTGTTTTTCCATGTTGAGGTTGTTGTTGTTTTTCAATTTTGAGGTTGTTGTTGAATTTGTTGGTGTTTTTCAATTTCGAGGTTGTTGTTGAATTTGTTGGTGTTCTTCAATGTTGAAGTTGTTGTTGAATTTGTTGGTCTTTTTCAATGTTGAGGTTGTTGTTGTTTTTCAATTTTGAGGTTGTTGTTGAATTTGTTGGTGTTTTTCAATGTTGAGGTTGTTGTTGAATTTGTTGGTGTTTTTCAATGTCGAGGTTGTTGTTGAATTTGTTGGTGTTTTTCAATGTTGAGGTTGTTGTTGAATTTGTTGGTGTTTTACAATGTTGAGGTCGTTGTTGAATTTGTTGGCGTTTTTAAATGTTGAGGTTGTTGTTGAATTTGTTGGTGTTTTTCAATGTTGAGGTTGTTGTTGAATTTGTTGATGTTTTTCAATGTCGAGGTTGTTGTTGAATTTGTTGGTTTTTTCAATGTTGAACTTGTTGTTGAATCTGTTGGTGTTTTTCAGTGTTGTGGTTGTTGTTGTTTGTCAATGTTCAGGTTGTTGTTGAATTTGTTGGTGTTTTTCAATTTTGAGGTTGTTGTTGTTTTTCAATGTTGAGGTTGTTGTTGAATTTGTTGGTGTTTTTCCATGTTGAGGTTGTTGTTGTTTTTCAAAGTTGAGGTTGATGTTTAATTTGTTGGTGTTTTTCCATGTTGAGCTTGTTGTTGAATTTGTTGGTGTTTTTCATTGTTGAGGTTGTTGTTGAATTTGTTGGTGTTTCTCAATGTTGAGGTTGTGGTTGCTTTTCAATGTTGAGGTTGTTGTTGAATTTGTTGGTGTTTTTCAATGTTGAAGTTGTTGAATTTGTTGGTGTTTTTCCATGTTGAGGTTGTTTTTGAATTTGTTGGTGTTTTTCAATGTCGAGGTTGTTGTTGAATTTGTTGTTGTTTTTCAATGTTGAAGTTGTTGTTGAATTTGTTGGTGTTTTTCATTGTTGAGGTTGTTGTTGAATTAGTTGGTGTTTTTCAATTTTGAGGTTGTTGTTGTTTTTCAATGTTGAGGTTGTTGTTGAATTTGTTGGTGTTTTTCAATTTTGAGGTTGTTGTTGTTTTTCAATGTTGAGGTTGTTGTTGAATTTGTTGGTGTTTTTCCATGTTGAGGTTGTTGTTGTTTTTCAAAGTTGAGGTTGATGTTTAATTTGTTGGTGTTTTTCCATGTTGAGGTTGTTGTTGAATTTGTTGGTGTTTTTCATTGTTGAGGTTGTTGTTGAATTTGTTGGTGTTTCTCAATGTTGAGGTTGTTGTTGCTTTTTAATGTTGAGGTTGTTGTTGAATTTGTTGGTGTTTTTCAATGTTGAAGTTGTTGAATTTGTTGGTGTTTTTCCATGTTGAGGTTGCTGTTGAATTTGTTGTTGTTTTTCAATGTCGAGGTTGTTGTTGAATTTGTTGTTGTTTTTCAATGTTGAAGTTGTTGTTGAATTTGTTGGTGTTTTTCATTGTTGAGGTTGTTGTTGAATTTGTTGGTGTTTTCAATGTTGAGGTTGTTGTTGTTTTTAAATGTTGAGGTTGTTGTTGAATTTGTTGGTGTTTTTCAATTTTGAGGTTGTTGTTGTTTTTCAATGTTGAGGTTGTTGTTGAATTTGTTGGTGTTTTTCAATGTTGAGGTTGTTGTTGAATTTGTTGGTGTTTTTCATTGTTGAGGTTTTTGTTGAATTTGTTGGTGTTTTTCAATTTTGAGGTTGTTGGTGTTTTTCCATGTTGAGGTTGTTGTTGTTTTTCAAAGTTGAGGTTGTTGTTAAATTTGTTGGTGTTTTTCAATGTGGAGGTTGTTGTTGAATTTGTTGGTGTTTTTCATTGTTGAGGTTTTTGTTGAATTTGTTGGTGTTTTTCAATGTTGAGGTTGTTGTTGTTTTTCAATGTTGAGGTTGTTGTTGAATTTGTTGGTGTTTTTCAATGTTGAGGTTGTTGTTGAATTTGTTGGTGTTTTTCAATGTTGAGGTTGTTGTTGTTTTTCAATGTTGAGGTTGTTGTTGAATTTGTTGGTGTTTTTCAATGTTGAGGTTGTTGTTGTTTTTCAATGTTGAGGTTGTTGTTGTTTTTCAATGTTGAGGTTGTTGTTGAATTTGTTGCTGTTTTTCAATGTTGAGGTTGTTGTTGTATGTGTTGGTGTTTTTCAATGTTGAGGTTGTTGTAGTTTTTCAATGTTGAGGTTGTTGTTGAATTTGTTGGTGTTTTTCAATGTCGAGGTTGTTGTTGAATTTGTTGGTGTTTTTCAATGTTGAGGTTGTTGTTTTTAAATGTTGAGGTTGTTGTTGAATTTGTTGGTGTTTTTCAATTTTGAGGTTGTTGTTGTTTTTCAATGTTGAGGTTGTTGTTGAATTTGTCGGTGTTTTTCATTGTCGAGGTTGTTGTTGAATTTGTTGGTGTTTTTCAATGTTGAAGTTGTTGTTGAATTTGTTGGTGTTTTTCATTGTTGAGGTTGTTGTTGAATTTGTTGGTGTTTTTCAATGTTGAGGTTGTTCTCTCTAAATGTTGAGGTTGTTGTTGAATTTGTTGGTGTTTTTCAATTTTGAGGTTGCTGTTGTTTTTCAATGTTGAGGTTGTGGTTGAATTTGTTGGTGTTTTTCCATGTTGAGGTTGTTGTTGTTTTTCAAAGTTGAGGTTGTTGTTAAATTTGTTGGTGTTTTTCAATGTTGAGGTTGTTGTTGAATTTGTTGGTGTTTTTCATTGTTGAGGTTGTTGTTGAATTTGTTGGTGTTTTTCAATGTTGAGGTTGTTGTTGTTTTTCAATGTTGAGGTTGTTGTTGAATTTGTTGGTGTTTTTCAATGTTGAGGTTGTTGTTGTTTTTCAATGTTGAGGTTGTTGTTGAATTTGTTGGTGTTTTTCAATTTCGAGGTTGTTGTTGAATTTGTTGGTGTTCTTCAATGTTGAAGTTGTTGTTGAATTTGTTGGTGTTTTTCAATGTTGAGGTTGTGGTTGTTTTTCAATGTTGAGGTTCTTGTTGAATTTGTTGGTGTTTTTCAATTTTGAGGTTGTTGTTGAATTTGTTGGTGTTTTTCAATGTCGAGGTTGTTGTTGAATTTGTTCGTGTTTTTCAATGTTGAGGTTGTTGTTGAATTTGTTGGTGTTTTACAATGTTGAGGTCGTTGTTGAATTTGTTGGCGTTTTTAAATGTCGAGGTTGTTGTTGAATTTGTTGGTGTTTTTCAATGTTGAGGTTGTTGTTGTTTTTAAATGTTGAGGTTGTTGTTGAATTTGTTGGTGTTTTTCAATTTTGAGGTTGTTGTTGTTTTTCAATGTTGAGGTTGTTCTTGAATTTGTCGGTGTTTTTCAATGTCGAGGTTGTTGTTGAATTTGTTGGTGTTTTACAATGTTGAGGTCGTTGTTGAATTTGTTGGCGTTTTTCAATTTCGAGGTTGTTGTTGAATTTGTTGGTTTTTTCAATGTTGAACTTGTTGTTGAATCTGTTGGTGTTTTTCAGTGTTGTGGTTGTTGTTGTTTGTCAATGTTCAGGTTGTTGTTGAATTTGTTGGTGTTTTTCAATTTTGAGGTTGTTGTTGTTTTTCAATGTTGAGGTTGTTGTTGAATTTGTTGGTGTTTTTCCATGTTGAGGTTGTTGTTGTTTTTCAAAGTTGAGGTTGATGTTTAATTTGTTGGTGTTTTTCCATGTTGAGCTTGTTGTTGAATTTGTTGGTGTTTTTCATTGTTGAGGTTGTTGTTGAATTTGTTGGTGTTTCTCAATGTTGAGGTTGTGGTTGCTTTTCAATGTTGAGGTTGTTGTTGAATTTGTTGGTGTTTTTCAATGTTGAAGTTGTTGAATTTTTTGGTGTTTTTCCATGTTGAGGTTGTTGTTGAATTTGTTGGTGTTTATCAATGTCGAGGTTGTTGTTGAATTTGTTGTTGTTTTTCAATGTTGAAGTTGTTGTTGAATTTGTTGGTGTTTTTCATTGTTGAGGTTGTTGTTGAATTAGTTGGTGTTTTTCAATTTTGAGGTTGTTGTTGTTTTTCAATGTTGAGGTTGTTGTTGAATTTGTTGGTGTTTTTCAATTTTGAGGTTGTTATTGTTTTTCAATGTTGAGGTTGTTGTTGAATTTGTTGGTGTTTTTCCATGTTGAGGTTGTTGTTGTTTTTCAAAGTTGAGGTTGATGTTTAATTTGTTGGTGTTTTTCCATGTTGAGGTTGTTGTTGAATTTGTTGGTGTTTTTCATTGTTGAGGTTGTTGTTGAATTTGTTGGTGTTTCTCAATGTTGAGGTTGTTGTTGCTTTTCAATGTTGAGGTTGTTGTTGAATTTGTTGGTGTTTTTCAATGTTGAAGTTGTTGAATTTGTTGGTGTTTTTCCATGTTGAGGTTGCTGTTGAATTTGTTGTTGTTTTTCAATGTCGAGGTTGTTGTTGAATTTGTTGTTGTTTTTCAATGTTGAAGTTGTTGTTGAATTTGTTGGTGTTTTTCATTGTTGAGGTTGTTGTTGAATTTGTTGGTGTTTTCAATGTTGAGGTTGTTGTTGTTTTTAAATGTTGAGGTTGTTGTTGAATTTGTTGGTGTTTTTCAATTTTGAGGTTGTTGTTGTTTTTCAATGTTGAGGTTGTTGTTGAATTTGTTGGTGTTTTTCAATGTTGAGGTTGTTGTTGAATTTGTTGGTGTTTTTCATTGTTGAGGTTTTTGTTGAATTTGTTGGTGTTTTTCAATTTTGAGGTTGTTGGTGTTTTTCCATGTTGAGGTTGTTGTTGTTTTTCAAAGTTGAGGTTGTTGTTAAATTTGTTGGTGTTTTTCAATGTGGAGGTTGTTGTTGAATTTGTTGGTGTTTTTCATTGTTGAGGTTTTTGTTGAATTTGTTGGTGTTTTTCAATGTTGAGGTTGTTGTTGTTTTTCAATGTTGAGGTTGTTGTTGAATTTGTTGGTGTTTTTCAATGTTGAGGTTGTTGTTGAATTTGTTGGTGTTTTTCAATGTTGAGGTTGTTGTTGTTTTTCAATGTTGAGGTTGTTGTTGAATTTGTTGGTGTTTTTCAATGTTGAGGTTGTTGTTGTTTTTCAATGTTGAGGTTGTTGTTGTTTTTCAATGTTGAGGTTGTTGTTGAATTTGTTGCTGTTTTTCAATGTTGAGGTTGTTGTTGTATGTGTTGGTGTTTTTCAATGTTGAGGTTGTTGTAGTTTTTCAATGTTGAGGTTGTTGTTGAATTTGTTGGTGTTTTTCAATGTCGAGGTTGTTGTTGAATTTGTTGGTGTTTTTCAATGTTGAGGTTGTTGTTGTTTTTAAATGTTGAGGTTGTTGTTGAATTTGTTGGTGTTTTTCAATTTTGAGGTTGTTGTTGTTTTTCAATGTTGAGGTTGTTGTTGAATTTGTCGGTGTTTTTCATTGTCGAGGTTGTTGTTGAATTTGTTGGTGTTTTTCAATGTTGAAGTTGTTGTTGAATTTGTTGGTGTTTTTCATTGTTGAGGTTGTTGTTGAATTTGTTGGTGTTTTTCAATGTTGAGGTTGTTCTCTCTAAATGTTGAGGTTGTTGTTGAATTTGTTGGTGTTTTTCAATTTTGAGGTTGCTGTTGTTTTTCAATGTTGAGGTTGTTGTTGAATTTGTTGGTGTTTTTCCATGTTGAGGTTGTTGTTGTTTTTCAAAGTTGAGGTTGTTGTTAAATTTGTTGGTGTTTTTCAATGTTGAGGTTGTTGTTGAATTTGTTGGTGTTTTTCATTGTTGAGGTTGTTGTTGAATTTGTTGGTGTTTTTCAATGTTGAGGTTGTTGTTGTTTTTCAATGTTGAGGTTGTTGTTGAATTTGTTGGTGTTTTTCAATGTTGAGGTTGTTGTTGTTTTTCAATGTTGAGGTTGTTGTTGAATTTGTTGGTGTTTTTCAATTTCGAGGTTGTTGTTGAATTTGTTGGTGTTCTTCAATGTTGAAGTTGTTGTTGAATTTGTTGGTGTTTTTCAATGTTGAGGTTGTGGTTGTTTTTCAATGTTGAGGTTCTTGTTGAATTTGTTGGTGTTTTTCAATTTTGAGGTTGTTGTTGAATTTGTTGGTGTTTTTCAATGTCGAGGTTGTTGTTGAATTTGTTCGTGTTTTTCAATGTTGAGGTTGTTGTTGAATTTGTTGGTGTTTTACAATGTTGAGGTCGTTGTTGAATTTGTTGGCGTTTTTAAATGTCGAGGTTGTTGTTGAATTTGTTGGTGTTTTTCAATGTTGAGGTTGTTGTTGTTTTTAAATGTTGAGGTTGTTGTTGAATTTGTTGGTGTTTTTCAATTTTGAGGTTGTTGTTGTTTTTCAATGTTGAGGTTGTTCTTGAATTTGTCGGTGTTTTTCAATGTCGAGGTTGTTGTTGAATTTGTTGGTGTTTTTCAATGTTGAAGTTGTTGTTGAATTTGTTGGTGTTTTTCATTGTTGAGGTTGTTGTTGAATTTGTTGGTGTTTTTCAATGTTAAGGTTGTTGTCTCTAAATGTTGAGGTTGTTGTTGAATTTGTTGGTGTTTTTCAATTTTGAGGTTGCTGTTGTTTTTCAATGTTGAGGTTGTTGTTGAATTTGTTGGTGTTTTTCCATGTTGAGGTTGTTGTTGTTTTTCAAAGTTGAGGTTGTTGTTAAATTTGTTGGTGTTTTTCAATGTTGAGGTTGTTGTTGAATTTGTTGGTGTTTTTCATTGTTGAGGTTGTTGTTGAATTTGTTGGTGTTTTTCAATGTTGAGGTTGTTGTTGTTTTTCAATGTTGAGGTTGTTGTTGAATTTGTTGGTGTTTTTCAATGTTGAGGTTGTTGTTGTTTTTCAATGTTGAGGTTGTTGTTGAATTTGTTGGTGTTTTTCAATTTCGAGGTTGTTGTTGAATTTGTTGGTGTTTTTCATTGTTGAGGTTTTTGTTGAATTTGTTGGTGTTTTTCAATTTTGAGGTTGTTGGTGTTTTTCCATGTTGAGGTTGTTGTTGTTTTTCAAAGTTGAGGTTGTTGTTAAATTTGTTGGTGTTTTTCAATGTGGAGGTTGTTGTTGAATTTGTTGGTGTTTTTCATTGTTGAGGTTTTTGTTGAATTTGTTGGTGTTTTTCAATGTTGAGGTTGTTGTTGTTTTTCAATGTTGAGGTTGTTGTTGAATTTGTTGGTGTTTTTCAATGTTGAGGTTGTTGTTGAATTTGTTGGTGTTTTTCAATGTTGAGGTTGTTGTTGTTTTTCAATGTTGAGGTTGTTGTTGAATTTGTTGGTGTTTTTCAATGTTGAGGTTGTTGTTGTTTTTCAATGTTGAGGTTGTTGTTGTTTTTCAATGTTGAGGTTGTTGTTGAATTTGTTGGTGTTTTTCAATGTCGAGGTTGTTGTTGAATTTGTTGGTGTTTTTCAATGTTGAGGTTGTTGTTGTTTTTAAATGTTGAGGTTGTTGTTGAATTTGTTGGTGTTTTTCAATTTTGAGGTTGTTGTTGTTTTTCAATGTTGAGGTTGTTGTTGAATTTGTCGGTGTTTTTCATTGTCGAGGTTGTTGTTGAATTTGTTGGTGTTTTTCAATGTTGAAGTTGTTGTTGAATTTGTTGGTGTTTTTCATTGTTGAGGTTGTTGTTGAATTTGTTGGTGTTTTTCAATGTTGAGGTTGTTCTCTCTAAATGTTGAGGTTGTTGTTGAATTTGTTGGTGTTTTTCAATTTTGAGGTTGCTGTTGTTTTTCAATGTTGAGGTTGTTGTTGAATTTGTTGGTGTTTTTCCATGTTGAGGTTGTTGTTGTTTTTCAAAGTTGAGGTTGTTGTTAAATTTGTTGGTGTTTTTCAATGTTGAGGTTGTTGTTGAATTTGTTGGTGTTTTTCATTGTTGAGGTTGTTGTTGAATTTGTTGGTGTTTTTCAATGTTGAGGTTGTTGTTGTTTTTCAATGTTGAGGTTGTTGTTGAATTTGTTGGTGTTTTTCAATGTTGAGGTTGTTGTTGTTTTTCAATGTTGAGGTTGTTGTTGAATTTGTTGGTGTTTTTCAATTTCGAGGTTGTTGTTGAATTTGTTGGTGTTCTTCAATGTTGAAGTTGTTGTTGAATTTGTTGGTGTTTTTCAATGTTGAGGTTTTGGTTGTTTTTCAATGTTGAGGTTCTTGTTGAATTTGTTGGTGTTTTTCAATTTTGAGGTTGTTGTTGAATTTGTTGGTGTTTTTCAATGTCGAGGTTGTTGTTGAATTTGTTCGTGTTTTTCAATGTTGAGGTTGTTGTTGAATTTGTTGGTGTTTTACAATGTTGAGGTCGTTGTTGAATTTGTTGGCGTTTTTAAATGTCGAGGTTGTTGTTGAATTTGTTGGTGTTTTTCAATGTTGAGGTTGTTGTTGTTTTTAAATGTTGAGGTTGTTGTTGAATTTGTTGGTGTTTTTCAATTTTGAGGTTGTTGTTGTTTTTCAATGTTGAGGTTGTTCTTGAATTTGTCGGTGTTTTTCAATGTCGAGGTTGTTGTTGAATTTGTTGGTGTTTTTCAATGTTGAAGTTGTTGTTGAATTTGTTGGTGTTTTTCATTGTTGAGGTTGTTGTTGAATTTGTTGGTGTTTTTCAATGTTAAGGTTGTTGTCTCTAAATGTTGAGGTTGTTGTTGAATTTGTTGGTGTTTTTCAATTTTGAGGTTGCTGTTGTTTTTCAATGTTGAGGTTGTTGTTGAATTTGTTGGTGTTTTTCCATGTTGAGGTTGTTGTTGTTTTTCAAAGTTGAGGTTGTTGTTAAATTTGTTGGTGTTTTTCAATGTTGAGGTTGTTGTTGAATTTGTTGGTGTTTTTCATTGTTGAGGTTGTTGTTGAATTTGTTGGTGTTTTTCAATGTTGAGGTTGTTGTTGTTTTTCAATGTTGAGGTTGTTGTTGAATTTGTTGGTGTTTTTCAATGTTGAGGTTGTTGTTGTTTTTCAATGTTGAGGTTGTTGTTGAATTTGTTGGTGTTTTTCAATTTCGAGGTTGTTGTTGAATTTGTTGGTGTTCTTCAATGTTGAAGTTGTTGTTGAATTTGTTGGTGTTTTTCAATGTTGAGGTTGTTGTTGTTTTTCAATGTTGAGGTTCTTGTTGAATTTGTTGGTGTTTTTCAATTTTGAGGTTGTTGTTGAATTTGTTGGTGTTTTTCAATGTCGAGGTTGTTGTTGAATTTGTTGGTGTTTTTCAATGTTGAGGTTGTTGTTGAATTTGTTGGTGTTTTAGAATGTTGAGGTCGTTTTTGAATTTGTTGGCGTTTTTAAATGTTGAGGTTGTTGTTGAATTTGTTGGTTTTTTTCAATGTTGAGGTTGTTGTTGAATTTGTTGGTGTTTTTCAATGTCGAGGTTGTTGTTGAATTTGTTGGTTTTTTCAATGTTGAAGTTGTTGTTGAATTTGTTGGTGTTTTTCAATGTTGTGGTTGTTGTTGTTTTTCAATCTTGAGGTTGTTGTTGAATTTGTTGGTCTTTTTCCATGTTGAGGTTGTTGTTGTTTTTCAAAGTTGAGGTTGTTGTTAAATTTGTTGGTGTTTTTCAATGTTGAGGTTGTTGTTGAATTTGTTGGTGTTTTTCATTGTTGAGGTTGTTGTTGAATTTGTTGCTGTTTTTCAATGTTGAGGTTGTTGTTGTTTTTCAATGTTGAGGTTGTTGTTGAATTTGTTGGTGTTTTTCAATGTTGAGGTTGTTGTTGTTTTTCAATGTTGAGGTTGTTGTTGAATTTGTTGGTGTTTTTCAATTTCGAGGTTGTTGTTGAATTTGTTGGTGTTTTTCAATGTTGAAGTTGTTGTTGAATTTGTTGGTGTTTTTCAATGTTGAGGTTGTTGTTGTTTTTCAATGTTGAGATTGTTGTTGAATTTGTTGGTGTTTTTCAATGTTGAGGTTGTTGTTGTTTTTCAATGTTGAGTTTGTTGTTGTTTTTCGATGTTGAGGTTGTTGTTGAATTTGTTGGTGTTTTTCAATGTTGAGGTTGTTGTTGTTTTTCAATGTTGAGGTTGTTGTTGTATTTGTTGTTGCTTTTCAATGTTGAGGTTGTTGTAGTTTTTCAATGTTGAGGTTGTTGTTGAATTTGTTGGTGTTTTTCAATGTCGAGGTTGTTGTTGAATTTGTTGGTGTTTTTCAATGTTGAAGTTGTTGTTGAATTTATTGGTGTTTTTCATTGTTGAGGTTGTTGTTGAATTTGTTGGTGTTTTTCAATGTTGAGGTTGTTGTTGTCTCTAAATGTTGAGGTTGTTGTTGAATTTGTAGGTGTTTTTCAATTTTGAGGTTGTTGTTGTTTTTCAATGTTGAGGTTGTTGTTGAATTTGTTGGTGTTTTTCCATGTTGAGGTTGTTGTTGTTTTTCAAAGTTGAGGTTGTTGTTAAATTTGTTGGTGTTTTTCAATGTTGAGGTTGTTGTTGAATTTCTTGGTATTTTTCATTGTTGAGGTTGTTGTTGAATTTGTTGGTGTTTTTCAATGTTGAGGTTGTTGTTGTTTTTCAATGTTGAGGTTGTTGTTGAATTTGTTGTTGTTTTTCAATGTTGAGGTTGTTGTTGTTTTTCAATGTTGAGGTTGTTGTTGAATTTGTTGGTGTTTTTCAATTTCGAGGTTGCTGTTGAATTTGTTGGTGTTCTTCAATGTTGAAGTTGTTGTTGAATTTGTTGGTGTTTTTCAATGTTGAGGTTGTTGTTGAATTTGTTGGTGTTTTTCAATGTCGAGGTAGTTGTTGAATTTGTTCGTGTTTTTCAATGTTGAGGTTGTTGTTGAATTTGTTGGTGTTTTACAATGTTGAGGTCGTTGTTGAATTTGTTGGCGTTTTTAAATGTTGAGGTTGTTGTTGAATTAGTTGGTTTTTTTCAATGTTGAGGTTGTTGTTGAATTTGTTGGTGTTTTTCAATGTCGAGGCTGTTGTTGAATTTGTTGGTTTTTTCAATGTTGAAGTTGTTGTTGAATTTGTTGGTGTTTTTCAATTTTGAGGTTGTTGTTGTTTTTCAATGTTGAGGTTGTTGTTGAATTTGTTGGTATTTTTCCATGTTGAGGTTGTTGTTGTTTTTCAATGTTGAGGTTGTTGTTGAATTTGTTGGTGTTTTTCAATTTCGAGGTTGTTGTTGAATTTGTTGGCGTTTTTAAATGTTGAGGTTGTTGTTGAATTTGTTGGTGTTTTTCAATGTTGAGGTTGTTGTTGAATTTGTTGGTGTTTTTCAATTTCGAGGTTGTTGTTGAATTTGTTGGTGTTTTTCAATGTTGAAGTTGTTGTTGAATTTGTTGGTGTTTTTCAATGTTGAGGTTGTTGTTGTTTTTCAATGTTGAGGTTTTTGTTGAATTTGTTGGTCTTTTTCAATGTTGACGTTGTTGTTGTTTTTCAATGTTGAGGTTGTTGTTGTTTTTCAATGTTGAGGTTGTTGTTGAATTTGTTGGAGTTTTTCAATGCTGAGGTTGTTGTTGAATTTGTTGCTGTTTTTCAATGTTGAGGTTGTTGTTGTATGTGTTGGTGTTTTTCAATGTTGAGGTTTTTGTAGTTTTTCAATGTTGAGGTTGTTGTTGAATTTGTTGGTGTTTTTCAATGTCGAGGTTGTTGTTGAATTTGTTGGTGTTTTTCAATGTTGAGGTTGTTGTTGTTTTTAAATGTTGAGGTTGTTGTTGAATTTGTTGGTGTTTTTAAATTTTGAGGTTGTTGTTGTTTTTCAATGTTGAGGGTGTTGTTGAATTTGTCGGTGTTTTTCAATGTCGAGGTTGTTGTTGAATTTGTTGGTGTTTTTCAATGTTGAAGTTGTTGTTGAATTTGTTGGTGTTTTTCATTGTTGAGGTTGTTGTTGAATTTGTTGGTGTTTTTCAATGTTGAGGTTGTTGTCTCTAAATGTTGAGGTTGTTGTTGAATTTGTTGGTGTTTTTCAATTTTGAGGTTGCTGTTGTTTTTCAATGTTGAGGTTGTTGTTGAATTTGTTGGTGTTTTTCCATGTTGAGGTTGTTGTTGTTTTTCAAAGTTGAGGTTGTTGTTAAATTTGTTGGTGTTTTTCAATGTTGAGGTTGTTGTTGAATTTGTTGGTGTTTTTCATTGTTGAGGTTGTTGTTGAATTTGTTGGTGTTTTTCAATGTTGAGGTTGTTGTTGTTTTTCAATGTTGAGGTTGTTGTTGAATTTGTTGGTGTTTTTCAATGTTGAGGTTGATGTTGTTTTTCAATGTTGAGGTTGTTGTTGAATTTGTTGGTGTTTTTCAATTTCGAGGTTGTTGTTGAATTTGTTGGTGTTCTTCAATGTTGAAGTTGTTGTTGAATTTGTTGGTGTTTTTCAATGTTGAGGTTGTTGTTGTTTTTCAATGTTGAGGTTCTTGTTGAATTTGTTGGTGTTTTTCAATTTTGAGGTTGTTGTTGAATTTGTTGGTGTTTTTCAATGTCGAGGTTGTTGTTGAATTTGTTGGTGTTTTTCAATGTTGAGGTTGTTGTTGAATTTGTTGGTGTTTTACAATGTTGAGGTCGTTGTTGAATTTGTTGGCGTTTTTAAATGTCGAGGTTGTTGTTGAATTTGTTGGTGTTTTTCAATGTTGAGGTTGTTGTTGTTTTTAAATGTTGAGGTTGTTGTTGAATTTGTTGGTGTTTTTCAATTTTGAGGTTGTTGTTGTTTTTCAATGTTGAGGTTGTTGTTGAATTTGTCGGTGTTTTTCAATGTCGAGGTTGTTGTTGAATTTGTTGGTGTTTTTCAATGTTGAAGTTGTTGTTGAATTTGTTGGTGTTTTTCATTGTTGAGGTTGTTGTTGAATTTGTTGGTGTTTTTCAATCTTAAGGTTGTTGTCTCTAAATGTTGAGGTTGTTGTTGAATTTGTTGGTGTTTTTCAATTTTGAGGTTGCTGTTGTTTTTCAATGTTGAGGTTGTTGTTGAATTTGTTGGTGTTTTTCCATGTTGAGGTTGTTGTTGTTTTTCAAAGTTGAGGTTGTTGTTAAATTTGTTGGTGTTTTTCAATGTTGAGGTTGTTGTTGAATTTGTTGGTGTTTTTCATTGTTGAGGTTGTTGTTGAATTTGTTGGTGTTTTTCAATGTTGAGGTTGTTGTTGTTTTTCAATGTTGAGGTTGTTGTTGAATTTGTTGGTGTTTTTCAATGTTGAGGTTGTTGTTGTTTTTCAATGTTGAGGTTGTTGTTGAATTTGTTGGTGTTTTTCAATTTCGAGGTTGTTGTTGAATTTGTTGGTGTTCTTCAATGTTGAAGTTGTTGTTGAATTTGTTGGTGTTTTTCAATGTTGAGGTTGTTGTTGTTTTTCAATGTTGAGGTTCTTGTTGAATTTGTTGGTGTTTTTCAATATTGAGGTTGTTGTTGAATTTGTTGGTGTTTTTCAATGTCGAGGTTGTTGTTGAATTTGTTGGTGTTTTTCAATGTTGAGGTTGTTGTTGAATTTGTTGGTGTTTTAGAATGTTGAGGTCGTTTTTGAATTTGTTGGCGTTTTTAAATGTTGAGGTTGTTGTTGAATTTGTTGGTTTTTTTCAATGTTGAGGTTGTTGTTGAATTTGTTGGTGTTTTTCAATGTCGAGGTTGTTGTTGAATTTGTTGGTTTTTTCAATGTTGAAGTTGTTGTTGAATTTGTTGGTGTTTTTCAATGTTGTGGTTGTTGTTGTTTTTCAATGTTGAGGTTGTTGTTGAATTTGTTGGTCTTTTTCCATGTTGAGGTTGTTGTTGTTTTTCAAAGTTGAGGTTGTTGTTAAATTTGTTGGTGTTTTTCAATGTTGAGGTTGTTGTTGAATTTGTTGGTGTTTTTCATTGTTGAGGTTGTTGTTGAATTTGTTGGTGTTTTTCAATGTTGAGGTTGTTGTTGTTTTTCAATGTTGAGGTTGTTGTTGAATTTGTTGGTGTTTTTCAATGTTGAGGTTGTTGTTGTTTTTCAATGTTGAGGTTGTTGTTGAATTTGTTGGTGTTTTTCAATTTCGAGGTTGTTGTTGAATTTGTTGGTGTTTTTCAATGTTGAAGTTGTTGTTGAATTTGTTGGTGTTTTTCAATGTTGAGGTTGTTGTTGTTTTTCAATGTTGAGATTGTTGTTGAATTTGTTGGTGTTTTTCAATGTTGAGGTTGTTGTTGTTTTTCAATGTTGAGTTTGTTGTTGTTTTTCGATGTTGAGGTTGTTGTTGAATTTGTTGGTGTTTTTCAATGTTGAGGTTGTTGTTGTTTTTCAATGTTGAGGTTGTTGTTGTATTTGTTGTTGCTTTTCAATGTTGAGGTTGTTGTAGTTTTTCAATGTTGAGGTTGTTGTTGAATTTGTTGGTGTTTTTCAATGTCGAGGTTGTTGTTGAATTTGTTGGTGTTTTTCAATGTTGAAGTTGTTGTTGAATTTATTGGTGTTTTTCATTGTTGAGGTTGTTGTTGAATTTGTTGGTGTTTTTCAATGTTGAGGTTGTTGTTGTCTCTAAATGTTGAGGTTGTTGTTGAATTTGTTGGTGTTTTTCAATTTTGAGGTTGTTGTTGTTTTTCAATGTTGAGGTTGTTGTTGAATTTGTTGGTGTTTTTCCATGTTGAGGTTGTTGTTGTTTTTCAAAGTTGAGGTTGTTGTTAAATTTGTTGGTGTTTTTCAATGTTGAGGTTGTTGTTGAATTTCTTGGTGTTTTTCATTGTTGAGGTTGTTGTTGAATTTGTTGGTGTTTTTCAATGTTGAGGTTGTTGTTGTTTTTCAATGTTGAGGTTGTTGTTGAATTTGTTGTTGTTTTTCAATGTTGAGGTTGTTGTTGTTTTTCAATGTTGAGGTTGTTGTTGAATTTGTTGGTGTTTTTCAATTTCGAGGTTGTTGTTGAATTTGTTGGTGTTCTTCAATGTTGAAGTTGTTGTTGAATTTGTTGGTGTTTTTCAATGTTGAGGTTGTTGTTGAATTTGTTGGTGTTTTTCAATGTCGAGGTTGTTGTTGAATTTGTTGGTGTTTTTCAATGTTGAGGTTGTTGTTGAATTTGTTGGTGTTTTACAATGTTGAGCTCGTTGTTGAATTTGTTGGCGTTTTTAAATGTTGAGGTTGTTGTTGAATTAGTTGGTTTTTTTCAATGTTGAGGTTGTTGTTGAATTTGTTGGTGTTTTTCAATTTTGAGGTTGTTGTTGTTTTTCAATGTTGAGGTTGTTGTTGAATTTGTCGGTGTTTTTCAATGTCGAGGTTGTTGTTGAATTTGTTGGTGTTTTTCAATGTTGAAGTTGTTGTTGAATTTGTTGGTGTTTTTCATTGTTGAGGTTGTTGTTGAATTTGTTGGTGTTTTTCAATCTTAAGGTTGTTGTCTCTAAATGTTGAGGTTGTTGTTGAATTTGTTGGTGTTTTTCAATTTTGAGGTTGCTGTTGTTTTTCAATGTTGAGGTTGTTGTTGAATTTGTTGGTGTTTTTCCATGTTGAGGTTGTTGTTGTTTTTCAAAGTTGAGGTTGTTGTTAAATTTGTTGGTGTTTTTCAATGTTGAGGTTGTTGTTGAATTTGTTGGTGTTTTTCATTGTTGAGGTTGTTGTTGAATTTGTTGGTGTTTTTCAATGTTGAGGTTGTTGTTGTTTTTCAATGTTGAGGTTGTTGTTGAATTTGTTGGTGTTTTTCAATGTTGAGGTTGTTGTTGTTTTTCAATGCTGAGGTTGTTGTTGAATTTGTTGGTGTTTTTCAATTTCGAGGTTGTTGTTGAATTTGTTGGTGTTCTTCAATGTTGAAGTTGTTGTTGAATTTGTTGGTGTTTTTCAATGTTGAGGTTGTTGTTGTTTTTCAATGTTGAGGTTCTTGTTGAATTTGTTGGTGTTTTTCAATATTGAGGTTGTTGTTGAATTTGTTGGTGTTTTTCAATGTCGAGGTTGTTGTTGAATTTGTTGGTGTTTTTCAATGTTGAGGTTGTTGTTGAATTTGTTGGTGTTTTAGAATGTTGAGGTCGTTTTTGAATTTGTTGGCGTTTTTAAATGTTGAGGTTGTTGTTGAATTTGTTGGTTTTTTTCAATGTTGAGGTTGTTGTTGAATTTGTTGGTGTTTTTCAATGTCGAGGTTGTTGTTGAATTTGTTGGTTTTTTCAATGTTGAAGTTGTTGTTGAATTTGTTGGTGTTTTTCAATGTTGTGGTTGTTGTTGTTTTTCAATGTTGAGGTTGTTGTTGAATTTGTTGGTCTTTTTCCATGTTGAGGTTGTTGTTGTTTTTCAAAGTTGAGGTTGTTGTTAAATTTGTTGGTGTTTTTCAATGTTGAGGTTGTTGTTGAATTTGTTGGTGTTTTTCATTGTTGAGGTTGTTGTTGAATTTGTTGGTGTTTTTCAATGTTGAGGTTGTTGTTGTTTTTCAATGTTGAGGTTGTTGTTGAATTTGTTGGTGTTTTTCAATGTTGAGGTTGTTGTTGTTTTTCAATGTTGAGGTTGTTGTTGAATTTGTTGGTGTTTTTCAATTTCGAGGTTGTTGTTGAATTTGTTGGTGTTTTTCAATGTTGAAGTTGTTGTTGAATTTGTTGGTGTTTTTCAATGTTGAGGTTGTTGTTGTTTTTCAATGTTGAGATTGTTGTTGAATTTGTTGGTGTTTTTCAATGTTGAGGTTGTTGTTGTTTTTCAATGTTGAGTTTGTTGTTGTTTTTCGATGTTGAGGTTGTTGTTGAATTTGTTGGTGTTTTTCAATGTTGAGGTTGTTGTTGTTTTTCAATGTTGAGGTTGTTGTTGTATTTGTTGTTGCTTTTCAATGTTGAGGTTGTTGTAGTTTTTCAATGTTGAGGTTGTTGTTGAATTTGTTGGTGTTTTTCAATGTCGAGGTTGTTGTTGAATTTGTTGGTGTTTTTCAATGTTGAAGTTGTTGTTGAATTTATTGGTGTTTTTCATTGTTGAGGTTGTTGTTGAATTTGTTGGTGTTTTTCAATGTTGAGGTTGTTGTTGTCTCTAAATGTTGAGGTTGTTGTTGAATTTGTTGGTGTTTTTCAATTTTGAGGTTGTTGTTGTTTTTCAATGTTGAGGTTGTTGTTGAATTTGTTGGTGTTTTTCCATGTTGAGGTTGTTGTTGTTTTTCAAAGTTGAGGTTGTTGTTAAATTTGTTGGTGTTTTTCAATGTTGAGGTTGTTGTTGAATTTCTTGGTGTTTTTCATTGTTGAGGTTGTTGTTGAATTTGTTGGTGTTTTTCAATGTTGAGGTTGTTGTTGTTTTTCAATGTTGAGGTTGTTGTTGAATTTGTTGTTGTTTTTCAATGTTGAGGTTGTTGTTGTTTTTCAATGTTGAGGTTGTTGTTGAATTTGTTGGTGTTTTTCAATTTCGAGGTTGTTGTTGAATTTGTTGGTGTTCTTCAATGTTGAAGTTGTTGTTGAATTTGTTGGTGTTTTTCAATGTTGAGGTTGTTGTTGAATTTGTTGGTGTTTTTCAATGTCGAGGTTGTTGTTGAATTTGTTGGTGTTTTTCAATGTTGAGGTTGTTGTTGAATTTGTTGGTGTTTTACAATGTTGAGCTCGTTGTTGAATTTGTTGGCGTTTTTAAATGTTGAGGTTGTTGTTGAATTAGTTGGTTTTTTTCAATGTTGAGGTTGTTGTTGAATTTGTTGGTGTTTTTCAATGTCGAGGCTGTTGTTGAATTTGTTGGTTTTTTCAATGTTGAAGTTGTTGTTGAATTTGTTGGTGTTTTTCAATTTTGAGGTTGTTGTTGTTTTTCAATGTTGAGGTTGTTGTTGAATTTGTTGGTGTTTTTCCATGTTGAGGTTGTTGTTGTTTTTCAATGTTGAGGTTGTTGTTGAATTTGTTGGTGTTTTTCAATTTCGAGGTTGTTGTTGAATTTGTTGGCGTTTTTAAATGTTGAGGTTGTTGTTGAATTTGTTGGTGTTTTTCAATGTTGAGGTTGTTGTTGAATTTGTTGGTGTTTTTCAATTTCGAGGTTGTTGTTGAATTTGTTGGTGTTTTTCAATGTTGAAGTTGTTGTTGAATTTGTTGGTGTTTTTCAATGTTGAGGTTGTTGTTGTTTTTCAATGTTGAGGTTTTTGTTGAATTTGTTGGTCTTTTTCAATGTTGACGTTGTTGTTGTTTTTCAATGTTGAGGTTGTTGTTGTTTTTCAATGTTGAGGTTGTTGTTGAATTTGTTGGAGTTTTTCAATGCTGAGGTTGTTGTTGAATTTGTTGCTGTTTTTCAATGTTGAGGTTGTTGTTGTATGTGTTGGTGTTTTTCAATGTTGAGGTTGTTGTAGTTTTTCAATGTTGAGGTTGTTGTTGAATTTGTTGGTGTTTTTCAATGTCGAGGTTGTTGTTGAATTTGTTGGTGTTTTTCAATGTTGAGGTTGTTGTTGTTTTTAAATGTTGAGGTTGTTGTTGAATTTGTTGGTGTTTTTAAATTTTGAGCTTGTTGTTGTTTTTCAATCTTGAGGGTGTTGTTGAATTTGTCGGTGTTTTTCAATGTCGAGGTTGTTGTTGAATTTGTTGGTGTTTTTCAATGTTGAAGTTGTTGTTGAATTTGTTGGTGTTTTTCATTGTTGAGGTTGTTGTTGAATTTGTTGGTGTTTTTCAATGTTGAGGTTGTTGTCTCTAAATGTTGAGGTTGTTGTTGAATTTGTTGGTGTTTTTCAATTTTGAGGTTGCTGTTGTTTTTCAATGTTGAGGTTGTTGTTGAATTTGTTGGTGTTTTTCCATGTTGAGGTTGTTGTTGTTTTTCAAAGTTGAGGTTGTTGTTAAATTTGTTGGTGTTTTTCAATGTTGAGGTTGTTGTTGAATTTGTTGGTGTTTTTCATTGTTGAGGTTGTTGTTGAATTTGTTGGTGTTTTTCAATGTTGAGGTTGTTGTTGTTTTTCAATGTTGAGGTTGTTGTTGAATTTGTTGGTGTTTTTCAATGTTGAGGTTGATGTTGTTTTTCAATGTTGAGGTTGTTGTTGAATTTGTTGGTGTTTTTCAATTTCGAGGTTGTTGTTGAATTTGTTGGTGTTCTTCAGTGTTGAAGTTGTTGTTGAATTTGTTGGTGTTTTTCATTGTTGAGGTTGTTGTTGTTTTTCAATGTTGAGGTTCTTGTTGAATTTGTTGGTGTTTTTCAATGTTGAGGTTGTTGTTGAATTTGTTGGTGTTTTTCAATGTCGAGGTTGTTGTTGAATTTGTTGGTGTTTTTCAATGTTGAGGTTGTTGTTGAATTTGTTGGTGTTTTACGATGTTGAGGTCGTTGTTGAATTTGTTGGCGTTTTTAAATGTCGAGGTTGTTGTTGAATTTGTTGGTGTTTTTCAATGTTGAGGTTGTTGTTGTTTTTAAATGTTGAGGTTGTTGTTGAATTTGTTGGTGTTTTTCAATTTTGAGGTTGTTGTTGTTTTTCAATGTTGAGGTTGTTGTTGAATTTGTCGGTGTTTTTCAATGTCGAGGTTGTTGTTGAATTTGTTGGTGTTTTTCATTGTTGAGGTTGTTGTTGAATTTGTTGGTGTTTTTCAATCTTAAGGTTGTTGTCTCTAAATGTTGAGGTTGTTGTTGAATTTGTTGGTGTTTTTCAATTTTGAGGTTGCTGTTGTTTTTCAATGTTGAGGTTGTTGTTGAATTTGTTGGTGTTTTTCCATGTTGAGGTTGTTGTTGTTTTTCAAAGTTGAGGTTGTTGTTAAATTTGTTGGTGTTTTTCAATGTTGAGGTTGTTGTTGAATTTGTTGGTGTTTTTCATTGTTGAGGTTGTTGTTGAATTTGTTGGTGTTTTTCAATGTTGAGGTTGTTGTTGAATTTGTTGGTGTTTTACAATGTTGAGGTCGTTGTTGAATTTGTTGGCGTTTTTAAATGTTGAGGTTGTTGTTGAATTTGTTGGTGTTTTTCAATGTTGAGGTTGTTGTTGAATTTGTTGATGTTTTTCAATGTCGAGGTTGTTGTTGAATTTGTTGGTTTTTTCAATGTTGAAGTTGTTGTTGAATCTGTTGGTGTTTTTCAGTGTTGTGGTTGTTGTTGTTTGTCAATGTTCAGGTTGTTGTTGAATTTGTTGGTGTTTTTCAATTTTGAGGTTGTTGTTGTTTTTCAATGTTGAGGTTGTTGTTGAATTTGGTGGTGTTTTTCCATGTTGAGGTTGTTGTTGTTTTTCAAAGTTGAGGTTGATGTTTAATTTGTTGGTGTTTTTCCATGTTGAGCTTGTTGTTGAATTTGTTGGTGTTTTTCATTGTTGAGGTTGTTGTTGAATTTGTTGGTGTTTCTCAATGTTGAGGTTGTGGTTGCTTTTCAATGTTGAGGTTGTTGTTGAATTTGTTGGTGTTTTTCAATGTCGAGGTTGTTGTTGAATTTGTTGGTGTTTTTCAATGTTGAGGTTGTTGTTGAATTTGTTGGTGTTTTACAATGTTGAGGTCGTTGTTGAATTTGTTGGCGTTTTTAAATGTCGAGGTTGTTGTTGAATTTGTTGGTGTTTTTCAATGTTGAGGTTGTTGTTGTTTTTAAATGTTGAGGTTGTTGTTGAATTTGTTGGTGTTTTTCAATTTTGAGGTTGTTGTTGTTTTTCAATGTTGAGGTTGTTGTTGAATTTGTCGGTGTTTTTCAATGTCGAGGTTGTTGTTGAATTTGTTGGTGTTTTTCAATGTTGAAGTTGTTGTTGAATTTGTTGGTGTTTTTCATTGTTGAGGTTGTTGTTGAATTTGTTGGTGTTTTTCAATCTTAAGGTTGTTGTCTCTAAATGTTGAGGTTGTTGTTGAATTTGTTGGTGTTTTTCAATTTTGAGGTTGCTGTTGTTTTTCAATGTTGAGGTTGTTGTTGAATTTGTTGGTGTTTTTCCATGTTGAGGTTGTTGTTGTTTTTCAAAGTTGAGGTTGTTGTTAAATTTGTTGGTGTTTTTCAATGTTGAGGTTGTTGTTGAATTTGTTGGTGTTTTTCATTGTTGAGGTTGTTGTTGAATTTGTTGGTGTTTTTCAATGTTGAGGTTGTTGTTGTTTTTCAATGTTGAGGTTGTTGTTGAATTTGTTGGTGTTTTTCAATGTTGAGGTTGTTGTTGTTTTTCAATGTTGAGGTTGTTGTTGAATTTGTTGGTGTTTTTCAATTTCGAGGTTGTTGTTGAATTTGTTGGTGTTCTTCAATGTTGAAGTTGTTGTTGAATTTGTTGGTGTTTTTCAATGTTGAGGTTGTTGTTGTTTTTCAATGTTGAGGTTCTTGTTGAATTTGTTGGTGTTTTTCAATATTGAGGTTGTTGTTGAATTTGTTGGTGTTTTTCAATGTCGAGGTTGTTGTTGAATTTGTTGGTGTTTTTCAATGTTGAGGTTGTTGTTGAATTTGTTGGTGTTTTACAATGTTGAGGTCGTTTTTGAATTTGTTGGCGTTTTTAAATGATGAGGTTGTTGTTGAATTTGTTGGTTTTTTTCAATGTTGAGGTTGTTGTTGAATTTGTTGGTGTTTTTCAATGTCGAGGTTGTTGTTGAATTTGTTGGTGTTTTTCAATGTTGTGGTTGTTGTTGTTTTTCAATGTTGAGGTTGTTGTTGAATTTGTTGGTCTTTTTCCATGTTGAGGTTGTTGTTGTTTTTCAAAGTTGAGGTTGTTGTTAAATTTGTTGGTGTTTTTCAATGTTGAGGTTGTTGTTGAATTTGTTGGTGTTTTTGATTGTTGAGGTTGTTGTTGAATTTGTTGGTGTTTTTCAATGTTGAGGTTGTTGTTGTTTTTGAATGTTGAGGTTGTTGTTGAATTTGTTGGTGTTTTTCAATGTTGAGGTTGTTGTTGTTTTTCAATGTTGAGGTTGTTGTTGAATTTGTTGGTGTTTTTCAATTTCGAGGTTGTTGTTGAATTTGTTGGTGTTTTTCAATGTTGAAGTTGTTGTTGAATTTGTTGGTGTTTTTCAATGTTGAGGTTGTTGTTGTTTTTCAATGTTGAGATTGTTGTTGAATTTGTTGGTGTTTTTCAATGTTGAGGTTGTTGTTGTTTTTCAATGTTGAGTTTGTTGTTGTTTTTCGATGTTGAGGTTGTTGTTGAATTTGTTGGTGTTTTTCAATGTTGACGTTGTTGTTGTTTTTCAATGTTGAGGTTGTTGTTGTATTTGTTGTTGCTTTTCAATGTTGAGGTTGTTGTAGTTTTTCAATGTTGAGGTTGTTGTTGAATTTGTTGGTGTTTTTCAATGTCGAGGTTGTTGTTGAATTTGTTGGTGTTTTTCAATGTTGAAGTTGTTGTTGAATTTATTGGTGTTTTTCATTGTTGAGGTTGTTGTTGAATTTGTTGGTGTTTTTCAATATTGAGGTTGTTGTTGTCTCTAAATGTTGAGGTTGTTGTTGAATTTGTTGGTGTTTTTCAATTTTGAGGTTGTTGTTGTTTTTCAATGTTGAGGTTGTTGTTGAATTTGTTGGTGTTTTTCCATGTTGAGGTTGTTGTTGTTTTTCAAAGTTGAGGTTGTTGTTAAATTTGTTGGTGTTTTTCAATGTTGAGGTTGTTGTTGAATTTGTTGGTGTTTTTCATTGTTGAGGTTGTTGTTGAATTTGTTGGTGTTTTTCAATGTTGAGGTTGTTGTTGTTTTTCAATGTTGAGGTTGTTGTTGAATTTGTTGTTGTTTTTCAATGTTGAGGTTGTTGTTGTTTTTCAATGTTGAGGTTGTTGTTGAATTTGTTGGTGTTTTTCAATTTCGAGGTTGTTGTTGAATTTGTTGGTGTTCTTCAATGTTGAAGTTGTTGTTGAATTTGTTGGTGTTTTTCAATGTTGAGGTTGTTGTTGAATTTGTTGGTGTTTTTCAATGTCGAGGTTGTTGTTGAATTTGTTGGTGTTTTTCAATGTTGAGGTTGTTGTTGAATTTGTTGGTGTTTTACAATGTTGAGGTCGTTGTTGAATTTGTTGGCGTTTTTAAATGTTGAGGTTGTTGTTGAATTAGTTGGTTTTTTTCAATGTTGAGGTTGTTGTTGAATTTGTTGGTGTTTTTCAATGTCGAGGCTGTTGTTGAATTTGTTGGTTTTTTCAATGTTGAAGTTGTTGTTGAATTTGTTGGTGTTTTTCAATGTTGAGGTTGTTGTTGTTTTTCAATGTTGAGGTTGTTGTTGAATTTGTTGGTGTTTTTCCATCTTGAGGTTGTTGTTGTTATTCAAAGTTGAGGTTGATGTTTAATTTGTTGGTGTTTTTCAATGTTGAGGTTGTTGTTGAATTTTTTGGTGTTTTTCATTGTTGAGGTTGTTGTTGAATTTGTTGGTGTTTTTCAATGTTGAGGTTGTTGTTGTTTTTCAATGTTGAGGTTGTTGTTGAATTTGTTGGTGTTTTTCAATGTTGAGGTTGTTGTTGAATTTGTTGGTGTTTTTCAATGTTGAGTTTGTTGTTGTTTTTCAATATTGAGGTTTTTGTTGAACTTGTTGGTGTTTTTCAATGTTGAGGTTGTTGTTGTTTTTCAATGTTGAGGTTGTTGTTGTTTTTCAATGTTGAGGTTGTTGTTGAATTTGTTGGTGTTTTTCAATGCTGAGGTTGTTGTTGAATTTGTTGCTGTTTTTCAATGTTGAGGTTGTTGTTGTATGTGTTAGTGTTTTTCAATTTTGAGGTTGTTGTAGTTTTTCAATGTTGAGGTTGTTGTTGAATTTGTTGGTGTTTTTCAATGTCGAGGTTGTTGTTGAATTTGTTGGTGTTTTTCAATGTTGAAGTTGTTGTTGAAATTGTATGTGTTTTTCAATGTTGAGGAAGTTGTTGAATTTGTTGTTGTTTTTCAATGTTGAGGTTGTTGTTGTTTTTAAATGTTGAGGTTGTTGTTGAATTTGTTGGTGTTTTTCAATTTTGAGGTTGTTGTTGTTTTTCAATGTTGAGGTTGTTGTTTAATTTGTTGGTGTTTTTCCATGTTGAGGTTGTTGTTGTTTTTCAAAGTTGAGGTTGTTGTTAAATTTGTTGGTGTTTTTCAATGTTGAGGTTGTTGTTGAATTTGTTGGTGTGTTTCATTGTAAAGGTTGTTGTTGAATTTGTTGGTGTTTTTCAATGTTGAGGTTGTTGTTGTTTTTCAATGTCGAGGTTGTTGTTGAATTTGTTGGTTTTTTTCAATGTTGAAGTTGTTGTTGAATTTGTTGGTGTTTTTCAATGTTGAGGTTGTTGTTGTTTTTCAATGTTGAGGTTGTTGTTGAATTTGTTGTTGTTTTTCAATTTTGAGGTTGTTGTTGTTTTTCAATGTTGAGGTTGTTGTTTAATTTGTTGGTGTTTTTCAATGTTGAGGTTATTGAATTTGTTGGTGTTTTTCATTTTTGAGGTTGTTGTTGAATTTGTTGGTGTTTTTCAATGTTGAGGTTGTTGTTGTTTTTCAATGTTGAGGTTGTTGTTGAATTTGTTGGTGTTTTTCAATGTTGAGGTTGTTGTTGAATTTGTTGGTGTTTTTCAAAGTTGAGGTTGTTTTTGTTTTTCAATATTGAGGTTGTTGTTGAATTTGTTTGTGTTTTTCAATGTTGAGGTTGGTGTTGAATTTGTTGGTATTTTTCAATGTTGAGGTTGTTGTTGTTTTTCAATGTTGAGGTTGTTTTTCAATTTGTTGGTGTTTTTCAATGTTGAGGTTGTTGTTGTTTTTCAATGTTGAGGTTGTTGAATTTGTTGGTGTTTTTCAATGTTGAGGTTGTTGTTGTTTTTCAAAGTTGAGGTTGTTGTTAAATTTGTTGGTGTTTTTCAATGTTGAGGTTGTTGTTGAATTTGTTGGTGTTTTTCATTGTTGAGGTTGTTGTTGAATTTGTTGGTGTTTTTCAATGTTGAGGATGTTGTTGTTTTTCAATGTTGAGGTTGTTGTTGAATTTGTTGTTGTTTTTCAATGTTGAGGTTGTTGTTGAATTTGTTGTTGTTTTTCAATGTTGAGGTTGTTGTTGAATTTGTTGGTGTTATTCAATTTCGAGGTTGTTGTTGAATTTGTTGGTCTTCTTCAATGTTGAAGTTGTTGTTGAATTTGTTGGTGTTTTTCAATGTTGAGGTTGTTGTTGTTTTTCAATGTTGAGGTTGTTGTTGAATTTGTTGGTGTTTTTCCATGTTGAGGTTGTTGTTGTTTTTCAAAGTTGAGGTTGATGTTAAATTTGTTGGTGTTTTTCAATGTTGAGGTTGTTGTTGAATTTGTTGGTGTTTTTCATTGTTGTTGTTGTTGTTGAATTTGTTGGTGTTTTTCAATGTTGAGGTTGTTGTTGTTTTTCAATGTTGAGGTTGTTGTTGAATTTGTTGTTGTTTTTCAATGTTGAGGTTGTTGTTGTTTTTCAATGTTGAGGTTGTTGTTGAATTTGTTGGTGTTTTTCAATTTCGAGGTTGTTGTTGAATTTGTTGGTGTTCTTCAATGTTGAAGTTGTTGTTGAATTTGTTGGTGTTTTTCAATGTTGAGGTTGTTGTTGAATTTGTTGGTGTTTTTCAATGTCGAGGTTGTTGTTGAATTTGTTGGTGTTTTTCGATGTTGAGGTTGTTGTTGCTTTTCAATGTTGAGGTCGTTGTTGAATTTGTTGGCGTTTTTAAATGTTGAGGTTGTTGTTGAATTTGTTGGTTTTTTTCAATGTTGAGGTTGTTGTTGAATTTGTTGGTGTTTTTCAATGTCGAGGCTGTTGTTGAATTTGTTGGTTTTTTCAATGTTAAAGTTGTTGTTGAATTTGTTGGTGTTTTTCAATTTTGAGGTTGTTGTTGTTTTTCAATGTTGAGGTTGTTGTTGAATTTGTTGGTGTTTTTCCATGTTGAGGTTGTTGTTGTTTTTCAAAGATGAGGTTGATGTTTAATTTGTTGCTGTTTTTCAATGTTGAGGTTGTTGTTGAATTTGTTGGTGTTTTTCATTGTTGAGGTTGTTGTTGAATTCGTTGGTGTTTTTCAATGTTGAGGTTGTTGTTGTTTTTCAATGTTGAGGTTGTTGTTGAATTTGTTGGTGTTTTTCAATGTTGAGGTTGTTGTTGAATTTGTTGGTGTTTTTCAATGTTGAGGTTGTTGTTGTTTTTCACTATTGAGGTTGTTGTTGACTTTGTTTGTGTTTTTCAATGTTGAGGTTGTTGTTGAATTTGATGGTGTTTTTCAATGTCGTGGTTGTTGTTGAATTTGTTGGTGTTTTTCAATGTTGAAGTTGTTTTTGAATTTGTTGGTGTTTTTCAATGTTGAGGTTGTTGTTGTTTTTCAATGTTGAGGTTGTTGTTGAATTTGTTGGTGTTTTTCAATGTTGAGGTTGTTGTTGTTTTTCAATGTTGAGGTTGTTGTTGAATTTGTTGGTGTTTTTCAATGTCGAGGTTGTTGTTGAATTTGTTGGTGTTTTTCAATGTTGAGGTTGTTGTTGAATTTGTTGGTGTTTTACAATATTGAGGTCGTTGTTGAATTTGATGGCGTTTTTAAATGTTGAGGTTGTTGTTGAATTTGTTGGTGTTTTTCAATGCTGAGGTTGTTGTTGAATTTGTTGGTGTTTTTCAATTTCGAGGTTGTTGTTGAAATTGTTGGTGTTTTTCAATGTTGAAGTTGTTGTTGAATTTGTTGGTGTTTTTCAATGTTGAGGTTGTTGTTGTTTTTCAATGTTGAGGTTGTTGTTGTTTTTCAATATTGAGGTTGTTGTTGAATTTGTTTGTGTTTTTCAATGTTGAGGTTGTTGTTGTTTTTCAATGTTGAGGTCGTTGTTGAATTTGATGGTGTTTTTCAATGTCGAGGTTGTTGTTGAATTTGTTGGTTTTTTTCAATGTTGAAGTTGTTTTTGAATTTGTTGGTGTTTTTCAATGTTGAGGTTGTTGTTGTTTTTCAATGTTAAGGTTGTTGTTGAATTTGTTGGTGTTTTTCAATGTTGAGGTTGTTGTTGTTTTTCAATGTTGAGGTTGTTGTTGAATTTGTTGGTGTTTTTCAATGTTGAGGTTGTTGTTGAATTTGTTGGTGTTTTTCAATGTTGAGGTTGTTGTTGAATTTGTTGGTGTTTTACAATGTTGAGGTCGTTGTTGAATTTGTTCGCGTTTTTAAATGTTGAGGTTGTTGTTGAATTTGTTGGTGTTTTTCAATGTTGAGGTTGTTGTTGAATTTGTTGGTGTTTTTCAATTTCGAGGTTGTTGTTGAATTTGTTGGTGTTTTTCAATGTTGAAGTTGTTTTTGAATTTGTTGGTGTTTTTCAATGTTGAGGTTGTTGTTGTTTTTCAATGTTGAGGTTGTTGTTGAATTTGTTGGTGTTTTTCAATGTTGAGGTTGTTGTTGTTTTTCAATGTTGAGCTTGTTGTTGAATTTGTTGGTGTTTTTCAATGTCGAGGTTGTTGTTGAATTTGTTGGGGTTTTCAATGTTGAGGTTGTTGTTGAATTTGTTGCTGTTTTACAATGTTGAGGTCGTTGTTGAATTTGTTGGCGTTTTTAAATGTTGAGGTTGTTGTTGAATTTGTTGGTGTTTTTCAATGTTGAGGTTGTTGTTGAATTTGTTGGTGTTTTTCAATTTCGAGGTTGTTGTTGAATTTGTTGGTGTTTTTCAATGTTGAAGTTGTTGTTGAATTTGTTGGTGTTTTTCAATGTTGAGGTTGTTGTTGTTTTTCAATGTTGAGGTTTTTGTTCAATTTGTAGGTGTTTTTCAATGTTGAGGTTGTTGTTGTTTTTCAATGTTGAGGTTGTAGTTGTTTTTCAATGTAGAGGTTGTTGTTGAATTTGTTGGTGTTTTTCAATGCTGAGGTTGTTGTTGAATTTGTTGCTGTTTTTCAATGTTGACGTTGTTGTTGTATGTGTTGGTGTTTTTCAATGTTGAGGTTGTTGTAGTTTTTCAATGTTCAGGTTCTTGTTGAATTTGTTGGTGTTTTTCAATGTCGAGGTTGTTGTTGAATTTGTTGGTGTTTTTCAATGTTGAAGTTGTTGTTGAAATTGTATGTGTTTTTCAATGTTGAAGTTGTTGTTGAATTTGTTGGTGTTTTTCAATGTTGAGGTTGTTGCTGTTTTTAAATGTTGAGGTTGTTGTTGAATTTGTTGGTGTTTTTCAATTTTGTGGTTGTTGTTGTTTTTCAATGTTGAGGTTGTTGTTGAATTTGTTGGTGTTTTTCCATGTTGAGGTTGTTGTTGTTTTTCAAAGTTGAGGTTGTTGTTAAATTTGTTGGTGTTTTTCAATGTTGAGGTTGTTGTTGAATTTGTTGGTGTTTTTCATTGTAAAGGTTGTTTTTGAATTTGTTGGTGTTTTTCAATGTTGAGGTTGTTGTTGAATTTGTTGGTGTTTTTCAATGTTGAGGTTGTTGTTGAATTTGTTGGTGTTTTACAATGTTGAGGTTGTTGTTGTTTTTCAATGTTGAGGTTGTTGTTGAATTTGTTGGTGTTTTTCAATGTTGAGGTTGTTGTTGTTTTTCAATGTTGAGGTTGTTGTTGAATTTGTTGGTGTTTTTCAATGTTGAGGTTGTTGTTGAATTTGTTGGTGTTTTACAATGTTGAGGTCGTTGTTGAATTTGTTCGCGTTTTTAAATGTTGAGGTTGTTGTTGAATTTGTTGGTGTTTTTCAATGTTGAGGTTGTTGTTGAATTTGTTGGTGTTTTTCAATTTCGAGGTTGTTGTTGAATTTGTTGGTGTTTTTCAATGTTGAAGTTGTTTTTGAATTTGTTGGTGTTTTTCAATGTTGAGGTTGTTGTTGTTTTTCAATGTTGAGGTTGTTGTTGAATTTGTTGGTGTTTTTCAATGTTGAGGTTGTTGTTGTTTTTCAATGTTGAGCTTGTTGTTGAATTTGTTGGTGTTTTTCAATGTCGAGGTTGTTGTTGAATTTGTTGGTGTTTTTCAATGTTGAGGTTGTTGTTGAATTTGTTGCTGTTTTACAATGTTGAGGTCGTTGTTGAATTTGTTGGCGTTTTTAAATGTTGAGGTTGTTGTTGAATTTGTTGGTGTTTTTCAATGTTGAGGTTGTTGTTGAATTTGTTGGTGTTTTTCAATTTCGAGGTTGTTGTTGAATTTGTTGGTGTTTTTCAATGTTGAAGTTGTTGTTGAATTTGTTGGTGTTTTTCAATGTTGAGGTTGTTGTTGTTTTTCAATGTTGAGGTTTTTGTTGAATTTGTAGGTGTTTTTCAATGTTGAGGTTGTTGTTGTTTTTCAATGTTGAGGTTGTTGTTGTTTTTCAATGTTGAGGTTGTTGTTGAATTTGTTGGTGTTTTTCAATGCTGAGGTTGTTGTTGAATTTGTTGCTGTTTTTCAATGTTGAGGTTGTTGTTGTATGTGTTGGTGTTTTTCAATGTTGAGGTTGTTGTAGTTTTTCAATGTTGAGGTTGTTGTTGAATTTGTTGGTGTTTTTCAATGTCGAGGTTGTTGTTGAATTTGTTGGTGTTTTTCAATGTTGAAGTTGTTGTTGAAATTGTATGTGTTTTTCAATGTTGAAGTTGTTGTTGAATTTGTTGGTGTTTTTCAATGTTGAGGTTGTTGCTGTTTTTAAATGTTGAGGTTGTTGTTGAATTTGTTGGTGTTTTTCAATTTTGAGGTTGTTGTTGTTTTTCAATGTTGAGGTTGTTGTTGAATTTGTTGGTGTTTTTCCATGTTGAGGTTGTTGTTGTTTTTCAAAGTTGAGGTTGTTGTTAAATTTGTTGGTGTTTTTCAATGTTGAGGTTGTTGTTGAATTTGTTGGTGTTTTTCATTGTAAAGGTTGTTTTTGAATTTGTTGGTGTTTTTCAATGTTGAGGTTGTTGTTGAATTTGTTGGTGTTTTCCAATGTTGAGGTTGTTGTCTCTAAATGTTGAGGTTGTTGTTGAATTTGTTGGTGTTTTTCAATTTTGAGGTTGTTGTTGTTTTTCAATGTTGAGGTTGTTGTTGAATTTGTTGGTGTTTTTCCATGTTGAGGTTGTTGTTGTTTTTCAAAGTTGAGGTTGTTGTTAAATTTGTTGGTGTTTTTCAATGTTGAGGTTGTTGTTGAATTTGTTGGTGTTTTTCATTGTTGAGGTTGTTGGTGAATTTGTTGGTGTTTTTCAATGTTGAGGTTGTTGTTGTTTTTCAATGTTGAGGTTGTTGTTGAATTTGTTGGTGTTTTTCAATTTCGAGGTTGTTGTTGAATTTGTTGGTGTTCTTCAATGTTGAAGTTGTTGTTGAATTTGTTGGTGTTTTTCAATGTTGAGGTTGTTGTTGTTTTTCAATGTTGAGGTTGTTGTTGAATTTGTTGGTGTTTTTCAATGTTGAAGTTGTTTTTGAATTTGTTGGTGTTTTTCAATGTTGAGGTTGTTGTTGTTTTTCAATGTTGAGGTTGTTGTTGAATTTGTTGGTGTTTTTCAATGTTGAGGTTGTTGTTGTTTTTCAATGTTGAGGTTGTTGTTGAATTTGTTGGTGTTTTTCAATGTCGAGGTTGTTGTTGAATTTGTTGGTGTTTTTCAATGTTGAGGTTGTTGTTGAATTTGTTGGTGTTTTACAATGTTGAGGTCGTTGTTGAATTTGTTCGCGTTTTTAAATGTTGAGGTTGTTGTTGAATTTGTTGGTATTTTTCAATGTTGAGGTTGTTGTTGAATTTGTTGGTGTTTTTCAATTTCGAGGTTGTTGTTGAATTTGTTGGTGTTTTTCAATGTTGAAGTTGTTTTTGAATTTGTTGGTGTTTTTCAATGTTGAGGTTGTTGTTGTTTTTCAATGTTGAGGTTGTTGTTGAATTTGTTGGTGTTTTTCAATGTTGAGGTTGTTGTTGTTTTTCAATGTTGAGCTTGTTGTTGAATTTGTTGGTGTTTTTCAATGTCGAGGTTGTTGTTCAATTTGTTGGTGTTTTTCAATGTTGAGGTTGTTGTTGAATTTGTTGCTGTTTTACAATGTTGAGGTCGTTGTTGAATTTGTTGGCGTTTTTAAATGTTGAGGTTGTTGTTGAATTTGTTGGAGTTTTTCAATGTTGAGGTTGTTGTTGAATTTGTTGGTGTTTTTCAATTTCGAGGTTGTTGTTGAATTTGTTGGTGTTTTTCAATGTTGAAGTTGCTGTTGAATTTGTTGGTGTTTTTCAATGTTGAGGTTGTTGTTGTTTTTCAATGTTGAGGTTGTTGTTGTTTTTCAATATTGAGGTTGTTGTTGAATTTGTTGGTGTTTTTCAATGCTGAGGTTGTTGTTGAATTTGTTGCTGTTTTTCAATGTTGAGGTTGTTGTTGTATGTGTTGGTGTTTTTCAATGTTGAGGTTGTTGTAGTTTTTCAATGTTGAGGTTGTTGTTGAATTTGTTGGTGTTTTTCAATGTCGAGGTTGTTGTTGAATTTGTTGGTGTTTTTCAATGTTGAAGTTGTTGTTGAAATTGTATGTGTTTTTCAATGTTGAAGTTGTTGTTGAATTTGTTGGTGTTTTTCAATGTTGAGGTTGTTGCTGTTTTTAAATGTTGAGGTTGTTGTTGAATTTGTTGGTGTTTTTCAATGTTGAGGTTGTTGTTGAATTTGTTGGTGTTTTTCATTGTTGAGGTTGTTGTTGAATTTGTTGGTGTTTTTCAATGTTGAGGTTGTTGTTGTTTTTCAATGTTGAGGTTGTTGTTGAATTTGTTGTTGTTTTTCAATGTTGAGGTTGTTGTTGTTTTTCAATGTTGAGGTTGTTGTTGAATTTGTTGGTGTTTTTCAATTTCGAGGTTGTTGTTGAATTTGTTGGTGTTCTTCAATGTTGAAGTTGTTGTTGAATTTGTTGGTGTTTTTCAATGTTGAGGTTGTTGTTGAATTTGTTGGTGTTTTTCAATGTCGAGGTTGTTGTTGAATTTGTTGGTGTTTTTCGATGTTGAGGTTGTTGTTGCTTTTCAATGTTGAGGTCGTTGTTGAATTTGTTGGCGTTTTTAAATGTTGAGGTTGTTGTTGAATTTGTTGGTTTTTTTCAATGTTGAGGTTGTTGTTGAATTTGTTGGTGTTTTTCAATGTCGAGGCTGTTGTTGAATTTGTTGGTTTTTTCAATGTTAAAGTTGTTGTTGAATTTGTTGGTGTTTTTCAATTTTGAGGTTGTTGTTGTTTTTCAAAGTTGAGGTTGATGTTTAATTTGTTGCTGTTTTTCAATGTTGAGGTTGTTGTTGAATTTGTTGGTGTTTTTCATAGTTGAGGTTGTTGTTGAATTCGTTGGTGTTTTTCAATGTTGAGGTTGTTGTTGTTTTACAATGTTGAGGTTGTTGTTGAATTTGTTGGTGTTTTTCAATGTTGAGGTTGTTGTTGAATTTGTTGGTGTTTTTCAATGTTGAGGTTGTTGTTGTTTTTCACTATTGAGGTTGTTGTTGACTTTGTTTGTGTTTTTCAATGTTGAGGTTGTTGTTGTTTTTCAATGTTGAGGTCGTTGTTGAATTTGATGGTGTTTTTCAATGTCGTGGTTGTTGTTGAATTTGTTGGTGTTTTTCAATGTTGAAGTTGTTTTTGAATTTGTTGGTGTTTTTCAATGTTGAGGTTGTTGTTGTTTTTCAATGTTGAGGTTGTTGTTGAATTTGTTGGTGTTTTTCAATGTTGAGGTTGTTGTTGTTTTTCAATGTTGAGGTTGTTGTTGAATTTGTTGGTGTTTTTCAATGTCGAGGTTGTTGTTGAATTTGTTGGTGTTTTTCAATGTTGAGGTTGTTGTTGAATTTGTTGGTGTTTTACAATATTGAGGTCGTTGTTGAATTTGATGGCGTTTTTAAATGTTGAGGTTGTTGTTGAATTTGTTGGTGTTTTTCAATGCTGAGGTTGTTGTTGAATTTGTTGGTGTTTTTCAATTTCGAGGTTGTTGTTGAATTTGTTGGTGTTTTTCAATGTTGAAGTTGTTGTTGAATTTGTTGGTGTTTTTCAATGTTGAGGTTGTTGTTGTTTTTCAATGTTGAGGTTGTTGTTGTTTTTCAATATTGAGGTTGTTGTTGAATTTGTTTGTGTTTTTCAATGTTGAGGTTGTTGTTGAATTTGTTGGTGTTTTTCAATGTTGAGGTTGTTGTTGTTTTTCACTATTGAGGTTGTTGTTGACTTTGTTTGTTTTTTTCAATGTTGAGGTTGTTGTTGTTTTTCAATGTTGAGGTCGTTGTTGAATTTGATGGTGTTTTTCAATGTCGTGGTTGTTGTTGAATTTGTTGGTGTTATTCAATGTTGAAGTTGTTTTTGAATTTGTTGGTGTTTTTCAATGTTGAGGTTGTTGTTGTTTTTCAATGTTGAGGTTGTTGTTGAATTTGTTGGTGTTTTTCAATGATGAGGTTGTTGTTGTTTTTCAATGTTGAGGTTGTTGTTGAATTTGTTGGTGTTTTTCAATTTCGAGGTTGTTGTTGAATTTGTTGGTGTTTTTCAATGTTGAGGTTGTTGTTGAATTTGTTGGTGTTTTACAATATTGAGGTCGTTGTTGAATTTGATGGCGTTTTTAAATGTTGAGGTTGTTGTTGAATTTGTTGGTGTTTTTCAATGCTGAGGTTGTTGTTGAATTTGTTGGTGTTTTTCAATTTCGAGGTTGTTGTTGAATTTGTTGGTGTTTTTCAATGTTGAAGTTGTTGTTGAATTTGTTGGTGTTTTTCAATGTTGAGGTTGTTGTTGTTTTTCAATGTTGAGGTTGTTGTTGTTTTTCAATATTGAGGTTGTTGTTGAATTTGTTTGTGTTTTTCAATGTTGAGGTTGTTGTTGTTTTTCAATGTTGAGGTCGTTGTTGAATTTGATGGTGTTTTTCAATGTCGAGGTTGTTGTTGAATTTGTTGGTTTTTTTCAATGTTGAAGTTGTTTTTGAATTTGTTGGTGTTTTTCAATGTTGAGGTTGTTGTTGTTTTTCAATGTTGAGGTTGTTGTTGAATTTGTTGGTGTTTTTCAATGTTGAGGTTGTTGTTGTTTTTCAATGTTGAGGTTGTTGTTGAATTTGTTGGTGTTTTTCAATGTCGAGGTTGTTGTTGAATTTGTTGGTGTTTTTCAATGTTGAGGTTGTTGTTGAATTTGTTGGTGTTTTACAATGTTGAGGTCGTTGTTGAATTTGTTCGCGTTTTTAAATGTTGAGGTTGTTGTTGAATTTGTTGGTGTTTTTCAATGTTGAGGTTGTTGTTGAATTTGTTGGTGTTTTTCAATTTCGAGGTTGTTGTTGAACTTGTTGGTGTTTTTCAATGTTGAAGTTGTTTTTGAATTTGTTGCTGTTTTACAATGTTGAGGTCGTTGTTGAATTTGTTGGCGTTTTTAAATGTTGAGGTTGTTGTTGAATTTGTTGGTGTTTTTCAATGTTGAGGTTGTTGTTGAATTTGTTGGTGTTTTTCAATTTCGAGGTTGTTGTTGAATTTGTTGGTGTTTTTCAATGTTGAAGTTGTTGTTGAATTTGTTGGTGTTTTTCAATGTTGAGGTTGTTGTTGTTTTTCAATGTTGAGGTTTTTGTTGAATTTGTTGGTGTTTTTCAATGTTGAGGTTGTTGTTGTTTTTCAATGTTGAGGTTGTTGTTGTTTTTCAATGTTGAGGTTGTTGTTGAATTTGTTGGTGTTTTTCAATGCTGAGGTTGTTGTTGAATTTGTTGCTGTTTTTCAATGTTGAGGTTGTTGTTGTATGTGTTGGTGCTTTTCAATGTTGAGGTTGTTGTAGTTTTTCAATGTTGAGGTTGTTGTTGAATTTGTTGGTGTTTTTCAATGTCGAGGTTGTTGTTGAATTTGTTGGTGTTTTTCAATGTTGAAGTTGTTGTTGAAATTGTATGTGTTTTTCAATGTTGAAGTTGTTGTTGAATTTGTTGGTGTTTTTCAATGTTGAGGTTGTTGCTGTTTTTAAATGTTGAGGTTGTTGTTGAATTTGTTGGTGTTTTTCAATTTTGAGGTTGTTGTTGTTTTTCAATGTTGAGGTTGTTGTTGAATTTGTTGGTGTTTTTCCATGTTGAGGTTGTTGTTAAATTTGTTGGTGTTTTTCAATGTTGAGGTTGTTGTTGAATTTGTTGGTGTTTTTCATTGTAAAGGTTGTTTTTGAATTTGTTGGTGTTTTTCAATGTTGAGGTTGTTGTTGAATTTGTTGGTGTTTTTCAATGTTGAGGTTGTTGTCTCTAAATGTTGAGGTTGTTGTTGAATTTGTTGGTGTTTTTCAATTTTGAGGTTGTTGTTGTTTTTCAATGTTGAGGTTGTTGTTGAATTTGTTGGTGTTTTTCCATGTTGAGGTTGTTGTTGTTTTTCAAAGTTCAGGTTGTTGTTAAATTTGTTGGTGTTTTTCAATGTTGAGGTTGTTGTTGAATTTGTTGGTGTTTTTCATTGCTGAGGTTGTTGGTGAATTTGTTGGTGTTTTTCAATGTTGAGGTTGTTGTTGTTTTTCAATGTTGAGGTTGTTGTTGAATTTGTTGGTGTTTTTCAATTTCGAGGTTGTTGTTGAATTTGTTGGTGTTCTTCAATGTTGAAGTTGTTGTTGAATTTGTTGGTGTTTTTCAATGTTGAGGTTGTTGTTGAATTTGTTGGTGTTTTTCAATGTCGAGGTTGTTGTTGAATTTGTTGGTGTTTTTCGATGTTGAGGTTGTTGTTGCTTTTCAATGTTGAGGTCGTTGTTGAATTTGTTGGCGTTTTTAAATGTTGAGGTTGTTGTTGAATTTGTTGGTGTTTTTCAATGTTGAGGTTGTTGTTGAATTTGTTGGTGTTTTTCAATGTCGAGGCTGTTGTTGAATTTGTTGGTTTTTTCAATGTTAAAGTTGTTGTTGAATTTGTTGGTGTTTTTCAATTTTGAGGTTGTTGTTGTTTTTCAATGTTGAGGTTGTTGTTGAATTTGTTGGTGTTTTTCCATGTTGAGGTTGTTGTTGTTTTTCAAAGTTGAGGTTGATGTTTAATTTGTTGCTGTTTTTCAATGTTGAGGTTGTTGTTGAATTTGTTGGTGTTTTTCATTGTTGAGGTTGTTGTTGAATTCGTTGGTGTTTTTCAATGTTGAGGTTGTTGTTGTTTTTCAATGTTGAGGTTGTTGTTGAATTTGTTGGTGTTTTTCAATGTTGAGGTTGTTGTTGAATTTGTTGGTGTTTTTCAATGTTGAGGTTGTTGTTGTTTTTCACTATTGAGGTTGTTGTTGACTTTGTTTGTGTTTTTCAATGTTGAGGTTGTTGTTGTTTTTCAATGTTGAGGTCGTTGTTGAATTTGATGGTGTTTTTCAATGTCGTGGTTGTTGTTGAATTTGTTGGTGTTTTTCAATGTTGAAGTTGTTTTTGAATTTGTTGGTGTTTTTCAATGTTGAGGTTGTTGTTGTTTTTCAATGTTGAGGTTGTTGTTGAATTTGTTGGTGTTTTTCAATGTTGAGGTTGTTGTTGTTTTTCAATGTTGAGGTTGTTGTTGAATTTGTTGGTGTTTTTCAATGTCGAGGTTGTTGTTGAATTTGTTGGTGTTTTTCAATGTTGAGGTTGTTGTTGAATTTGTTGGTGTTTTACAATATTGAGGTCGTTGTTGAATTTGATGGCGTTTTTAAATGTTGAGGTTGTTGTTGAATTTGTTGGTGTTTTTCAATGCTGAGGTTGTTGTTGAATTTGTTGGTGTTTTTCAATTTCGAGGTTGTTGTTGAATTTGTTGGTGTTTTTCAATGTTGAAGTTGTTGTTGAATTTGTTGGTGTTTTTCAATGTTGAGGTTGTTGTTGTTTTTCAATGTTGAGGTTGTTGTTGTTTTTCAATATTGAGGTTGTTGTTGAATTTGTTTGTGTTTTTCAATGTTGAGGTTGTTGTTGAATTTGTTGGTGTTTTTCAATGTTGAGGTTGTTGTTGTTTTTCACTATTGAGGTTGTTGTTGACTTTGTTTGTGTTTTTCAATGTTGAGGTTATTGTTGTTTTTCAATGTTGAGGTCGTTGTTGAATTTGATGGTGTTTTTCAATGTCGTGGTTGTTGTTGAATTTGTTGGTGTTATTCAATGTTGAAGTTGTTTTTGAATTTGTTGGTGTTTTTCAATGTTGAGGTTGTTGTTGTTTTTCAATGTTGAGGTTGTTGTTGAATTTGTTGGTGTTTTTCAATGTTGAGGTTGTTGTTGTTTTTCAATGTTGAGGTTGTTGTTGAAGTTGTTGGTGTTTTTCAATGTCGAGGTTGTTGTTGAATTTGTTGGTGTTTTTAAATGTTGAGGTTGTTGTTGAATTTGTTGGTGTTTTACAATATTGAGGGCGTTGTTGAATTTGATGGCGTTTTTAAATGTTGAGGTTGTTGTTGAATTTCTTGGTGTTTTTCAATGCTGAGGTTGTTGTTGAATTTGTTGGTGTTTCTCAATTTCGAGGTTGTTGTTGAATTTGTTGGTGTTTTTCAATGTTGAAGTTGTTGTTGAATTTGTTGGTGTTTTTCAATGTTGAGGTTGTTGTTGTTTTTCAATGTTGAGGTTGTTGTTGTTTTTCAATATTGAGGTTGTTGTTGAATTTGTTTGTGTTTTTCAATGTTGAGGTTGTTGTTGTTTTTCAATGTTGAGGTCGTTGTTGAATTTGATGGTGTTTTTCAATGTCGAGGTTGTTGTTGAATTTGTTGGGTTTTTTCAATGTTGAAGTTGTTTTTGAATTTGTTGGTGTTTTTCAATGTTGAGGTTGTTGTTGTTTTTCAATGTTGAGGTTGTTGTTGAATTTGTTGGTGTTTTTCAATGTTGAGGTTGTTGTTGTTTTTCAATGTTGAGGTTGTTGTTGAATTTGTTGGTGTTTTTCAATGTCGAGGTTGTTGTTGAATTTGTTGGTGTTTTTCAATGTTGAGGTTGTTGTTGAATTTGTTGGTGTTTTACAATGTTGAGGTCGTTGTTGAATTTGTTCGCGTTTTTAAATGTTGAGGTTGTTGTTGAATTTGTTGGTGTTTTTCAATGTTGAGGTTGTTGTTGAATTTGTTGGTGTTTTTCAATTTCGAGGTTGTTGTTGAATTTGTTGGTGTTTTTCAATGTTGAAGTTGTTTTTGAATTTGTTGGTGTTTTTCAATGTTGAGGTTGTTGTTGTTTTTCAATGTTGAGGTTGTTGTTGAATTTGTTGGTGTTTTTCAATGTTGAGGTTGTTGTTGTTTTTCAATGTTGAGCTTGTTGTTGAATTTGTTGGTGTTTTTCAATGTCGAGGTTGTTGTTGAATTTGTTGGTGTTTTTCAATGTTGAGGTTGTTGTTGAATTTGTTGCTGTTTTACAATGTTGAGGTCGTTGTTGAATTTGTTGGCGTTTTTAAATGTTGAGGTTGTTGTTGAATTTGTTGGTGTTATTCAATGTTGAGGTTGTTGTTGAATTTGTTGGTGTTTTTCAATTTCGAGGTTGTTGTTGAATTTGTTGGTGTTTTTCAATGTTGAAGTTGTTGTTGAATTTGTTGGTGTTTTTCAATGTTGAGGTTGTTGTTGTTTTTCAATGTTGAGGTTTTTGTTGAATTTGTTGGTGTTTTTCAATGTTGAGGTTGTTGTTGTTTTTCAATGTTGAGGTTGTTGTTGTTTTTCAATGTTGAGGTTGTTGTTGAATTTGTTGGTGTTTTTCAATGCTGAGGTTGTTGTTGAATTTGTTGCTGTTTTTCAATGTTGAGGTTGTTGTTGTATGTGTTGGTGCTTTTCAATGTTGAGGTTGTTGTAGTTTTTCAATGTTGAGGTTGTTGTTGAATTTGTTGGTGTTTTTCAATGTCGAGGTTGTTGTTGAATTTGTTGGTGTTTTTCAATGTTGAAGTTGTTGTTGAAATTGTATGTGTTTTTCAATGTTGAAGTTGTTGTTGAATTTGTTGGTGTTTTTCAATGTTGAGGTTGTTGCTGTTTTTAAATGTTGAGGTTGTTGTTGAATTTGTTGGTGTTTTTCAATTTTGAGGTTGTTGTTGTTTTTCAATGTTGAGGTTGTTGTTGAATTTGTTGGTGTTTTTCCATGTTGAGGTTGTTGTTAAATTTGTTGGTGTTTTTCAATGTTGAGGTTGTTGTTGAATTTGTTGGTGTTTTTCATTGTAAAGGTTGTTTTTGAATCTGTTGGTGTTTTTCAATGTTGAGGTTGTTGTTGAATTTGTTGGTGTTTTTCAATGTTGAGGTTGTTGTCTCTAAATGTTGAGGTTGTTGTTGAATTTGTTGGTGTTTTTCAATTTTGAGGTTGTTGTTGTTTTTCAATGTTGAGGTTGTTGTTGAATTTGTTGGTGTTTTTCCATGTTGAGGTTGTTGTTGTTTTTCAAAGTTGAGGTTGTTGTTAAATTTGTTGGTGTTTTTCAATGTTGAGGTTGTTGTTGAATTTGTTGGTGTTTTTCATTGTTGAGGTTGTTGGTGAATTTGTTGGTGTTTTTCAATGTTGAGGTTGTTGTTATTTTTCAATGTTGAGGTTGTTGTTGAATTTGTTGGTGTTTTTCAATTTCGAGGTTGTTGTTGAATTTGTTGGTGTTCTTCAATGTTGAAGTTGTTGTTGAATTTGTTGGTGTTTTTCAATGTTGAGGTTGTTGTTGTTTTTCAATGTTGAGGTTGTTGTTGAATTTGCTGGTGTTTTTCAATGTTGAGGTTGTTGTTGAATTTGTTGGTGTTTTTCAATGTCGAGGTTATTGTTGAATTTGTTGGTGTTTTTCAATGTTGAGGTTGTTGTTGAATTTGTTGGTGTTTTTCAATGTTGAGGTTGTTGCTGTTTTTCAATGTTGAGGTTGTTGTTGAATTTGTTGGTGTTTTTCAATTTCGAGGTTGTTGTTGAATTTGTTGGTGTTTTTCAATGTTGAAGTTGTTGTTGAATTTGTTGGTGTATTTCAATGTTGAGGTTGTTGTTGTTTTTCAATGTTGAGGTTGTTGTTGAATTTGTTGGTGTTTTTCAATGTTGAAGTTGTTTTTGAATTTGTTGGTGTTTTTCAATGTTGAGGTTGTTGTTGTTTTTCAATGTTGAGGTTGTTGTTGAATTTGTTGGTGTTTTTCAATGTTGAGGTTGTTGTTGTTTTTCAATGTTGAGGTTGTTGTTGAATTTGTTGGTGTTTTTCAATGTCGAGGTTGTTGTTGAATTTGTTGGTGTTTTTCAATGTTGAGGTTGTTGTTGAATTTGTTGGTGTTTTACAATATTGAGGTCGTTGTTGAATTTGTTGGCGTTTTTAAATGTTGAGGTTGTTGTTGAATTTGTTGGTGTTTTTCAATGCTGAGGTTGTTGTTGAATTTGTTGGTGTTTTTCAATTTCGAGGTTGTTGTTGAATTTGTTGGTGTTTTTCAATGTTGAAGTTGTTGTTGAATTTGTTGGTGTTTTTCAATGTTGAGGTTGTTGTTGTTTTTCAATGTTGAGGTTGTTGTTGTTTTTCAATATTGAGGTTGTTGTTGAATTTGTTTGTGTTTTTCAATGTTGAGGTTGTTGTTGTTTTTCAATGTTGAGGTCGTTGTTGAATTTGATGGTGTTTTTCAATGTCGAGGTTGTTGTTGAATTTGTTGGTTTTTTTCAATGTTGAAGTTGTTTTTGAATTTGTTGGTGTTTTTCAATGTTGAGGTTGTTGTTGTTTTTCAATGTTGAGGTTGTTGTTGAATTTGTTGGTGTTTTTCAATGTTGAGGTTGTTGTTGTTTTTCAATGTTGAGGTTGTTGTTGAATTTGTTGGTGTTTTTCAATGTCGAGGTTGTTGTTGAATTTGTTGGTGTTTTTCAATGTTGAGGTTGTTGTTGAATTTGTTGGTGTTTTACAATGTTGAGGTCGTTGTTGAATTTGTTCGCGCTTTTAAATGTTGAGGTTGTTGTTGAATTTGTTGGTGTTTTTCAATGTTGAGGTTGTTGTTGTTTTTCAATGTTGAGGTTTTTGTTGAATTTGTTGGTGTTTTTCAATGTTGAGGTTGTTGTTGTTTTTCAATGTTGAGGTTGTTGTTGTTTTTCAATGTTGAGGTTGTTGTTGAATTTGTTGGTGTTTTTCAATGCTGAGGTTGTTGTTGAATTTGTTGCTGTTTTTCAATGTTGAGGTTGTTGTTGTATGTGTTGGTGCTTTTCAATGTTGAGGTTGTTGTAGTTTTTCAATGTTGAGGTTGTTGTTGAATTTGTTGGTGTTTTTCAATGTCGAGGTTGTTGTTGAATTTGTTGGTGTTTTTCAATGTTGAAGTTGTTGTTGAAATTGTATGTGTTTTTCAATGTTGAAGTTGTTGTTGAATTTGTTGGTGTTTTTCAATGTTGAGGTTGTTGCTGTTTTTAAATGTTGAGGTTGTTGTTGAATTTGTTGGTGTTTTTCAATTTTGAGGTTGTTGTTGTTTTTCAATGTTGAGGTTGTTGTTGAATTTGTTGGTGTTTTTCCATGTTGAGGTTGTTGTTAAATTTGTTGGTGTTTTTCAATGTTGAGGTTGTTGTTGAATTTGTTGGTGTTTTTCATTGTAAAGGTTGTTTTTGAATTTGTTGGTGTTTTTCAATGTTGAGGTTGTTGTTGAATTTGTTGGTGTTTTTCAATGTTGAGGTTGTTGTCTCTAAATGTTGAGGTTGTTGTTGAATTTGTTGGTGTTTTTCAATTTTGAGGTTGTTGTTGTTTTTCAATGTTGAGGTTGTTGTTGAATTTGTTGGTGTTTTTCCATGTTGAGGTTGTTGTTGTTTTTCAAAGTTGAGGTTGTTGTTAAATTTGTTGGTGTTTTTCAATGTTGAGGTTGTTGTTGAATTTGTTGGTGTTTTTCATTGTTGAGGTTGTTGGTGAATTTGTTGGTGTTTTTCAATGTTGAGGTTGTTGTTATTTTTCAATGTTGAGGTTGTTGTTGAATTTGTTGGTGTTTTTCAATTTCGAGGTTGTTGTTGAATTTGTTGGTGTTCTTCAATGTTGAAGTTGTTGTTGAATTTGTTGGTGTTTTTCAATGTTGAGGTTGTTGTTGTTTTTCAATGTTGAGGTTGTTGTTGAATTTGCTGGTGTTTTTCAATGTTGAGGTTGTTGTTGAATTTGTTGGTGTTTTTCAATGTCGAGGTTATTGTTGAATTTGTTGGTGTTTTTCAATGTTGAGGTTGTTGTTGAATTTGTTGGTGTTTTTCAATGTTGAGGTTGTTGCTGTTTTTCAATGTTGAGGTTGTTGTTGAATTTGTTGGTGTTTTTCAATTTCGAGGTTGTTGTTGAATTTGTTGGTGTTTTTCAATGTTGAAGTTGTTGTTGAATTTGTTGGTGTATTTCAATGTTGAGGTTGTTGTTGTTTTTCAATGTTGAGGTTGTTGTTGAATTTGTTGGTGTTTTTCAATGTTGAAGTTGTTTTTGAATTTGTTGGTGTTTTTCAATGTTGAGGTTGTTGTTGTTTTTCAATGTTGAGGTTGTTGTTGAATTTGTTGGTGTTTTTCAATGTTGAGGTTGTTGTTGTTTTTCAATGTTGAGGTTGTTGTTGAATTTGTTGGTGTTTTTCAATGTCGAGGTTGTTGTTGAATTTGTTGGTGTTTTTCAATGTTGAGGTTGTTGTTGAATTTGTTGGTGTTTTACAATATTGAGGTCGTTGTTGAATTTGTTGGCGTTTTTAAATGTTGAGGTTGTTGTTGAATTTGTTGGTGTTTTTCAATGCTGAGGTTGTTGTTGAATTTGTTGGTGTTTTTCAATTTCGAGGTTGTTGTTGAATTTGTTGGTGTTTTTCAATGTTGAAGTTGTTGTTGAATTTGTTGGTGTTTTTCAATGTTGAGGTTGTTGTTGTTTTTCAATGTTGAGGTTGTTGTTGTTTTTCAATATTGAGGTTGTTGTTGAATTTGTTTGTGTTTTTCAATGTTGAGGTTGTTGTTGTTTTTCAATGTTGAGGTCGTTGTTGAATTTGATGGTGTTTTTCAATGTCGAGGTTGTTGTTGAATTTGTTGGTTTTTTTCAATGTTGAAGTTGTTTTTGAATTTGTTGGTGTTTTTCAATGTTGAGGTTGTTGTTGTTTTTCAATGTTGAGGTTGTTGTTGAATTTGTTGGTGTTTTTCAATGTTGAGGTTGTTGTTGTTTTTCAATGTTGAGGTTGTTGTTGAATTTGTTGGTGTTTTACAATGTTGAGGTCGTTGTTGAATTTGTTCGCGCTTTTAAATGTTGAGGTTGTTGTTGAATTTGTTGGTATTTTTCAATGTTGAGGTTGTTGTTGAATTTGTTGGTGTTTTTCAATTTCGAGGTTGTTGTTGAATTTGTTGGTGTTTTTCAATGTTGAAGTTGTTTTTGAATTTGTTGGTGTTTTTCAATGTTGAGGTTGTTGTTGTTTTTCAATGTTGAGGTTGTTGTTGAATTTGTTGGTGTTTTTCAATGTTGAGGTTGTTGTTGTTTTTCAATGTTGAGCTTGTTGTTGAATTTGTTGGTGTTTTTCAAAGTCGAGGTTGTTGTTGAATTTGTTGGTGTTTTTCAATGTTGAGGTTGTTGTTGAATTTGTTGCTGTTTTACAATGTTGAGGTCGTTGTTGAATTTGTTGGCGTTTTTAAATGTTGAGGTTGTTGTTGAATTTGTTGGTGTTTTTCAATGTTGAGGTTGTTGTTGAATTTGTTGGTGTTTTTCAATTTCGAGGTTGTTGTTGAATTTGTTGGTGTTTTTCAATGTTGAAGTTGCTGTTGAATTTGTTGGTGTTTTTCAATGTTGAGGTTGTTGTTGTTTTTCAATGTTGAGGTTTTTGTTGAATTTGTTGGTGTTTTTCAATGTTGAGGTTGTTGTTGTTTTTCAATGTTGAGGTTGTTGTTGTTTTTCAATGTTGAGGTTGTTGTTGAATTTGTTGGTGTTTTTCAATGCTGAGGTTGTTGTTGAATTTGTTGCTGTTTTTCAATGTTGAGGTTGTTGTTGTATGTGTTGGTGTTTTTCAATGTTGAGGTTGTTGTAGTTTTTCAATGTTGAGGTTGTTGTTGAATTTGTTGGTGTTTTTCAATGTCGAGGTTGTTGTTGAATTTGTTGGTGTTTTTCAATGTTGAGGTTGTTGTTGAATTTGTTGGTGTTTTACAATGTTGAGGTCGTTGTTGAATTTGTTCGCGTTTTTAAATGTTGAGGTTGTTGTTGAATTTGTTGGTGTTTTTCAATGTTGAGGTTGTTGTTGAATTTGTTGGTGTTTTTCAATTTCGAGGTTGTTGTTGAATTTGTTGGTGTTTTTCAATGTTGAAGTTGTTTTTGAATTTGTTGGTGTTTTTCAATGTTGAGGTTGTTGTTGTTTTTCAATGTTGAGGTTGTTGTTGAATTTGTTGGTGTTTTTCAATGTTGAGGTTGTTGTTGTTTTTCAATGTTGAGGTTGTTGTTGAATTTGTTGGTGTTTTTCAATGTTGAGGTTGTTGTTGTTTTTCAATGTTGAGGTTGTTGTTGAATTTGTTGGTGTTTTTCAATGTCGAGGTTGTTGTTGAATTTGTTGGTGTTTTTCAATGTTGAGGTTGTTGTTGAATTTGTTGGTGTTTTACAATATTGAGGGCGTTGTTGAATTTGATGGCGTTTTTAAATGTTGAGGTTGTTGTTGAATTTGTTGGTGTTTTTCAATGCTGAGGTTGTTGTTGAATTTGTTGGTGTTTCTCAATTTGGAGGTTGTTGTTGAATTTGTTGGTGTTTTTCAATGTTGAAGTTGTTGTTGAATTTGTTGGTGTTTTTCAATGTTGAGGTTGTTGTTGTTTTTCAATGTTGAGGTTGTTGTTGTTTTTCAATATTGAGGTTGTTGTTGAATTTGTTTGTGTTTTTCAATGTTGAGGTTGTTGTTGTTTTTCAATGTTGAGGTCGTTGTTGAATTTGATGGTGTTTTTCAATGTCGAGGTTGTTGTTGAATTTGTTGGGTTTTTTCAAAGTTGAAGTTGTTTTTGAATTTGTTGGTGTTTTTCAATGTTGAGGTTGTTGTTGTTTTTCAATGTTGAGGTTGTTGTTGAATTTGTTGGTGTTTTTCAATGTTGAGGTTGTTGTTGTTTTTCAATGTGGAGGTTGTTGTTGAATTTGTTGGTGTTTTTCAATGTCGAGGTTGTTGTTGAATTTGTTGGTGTTTTTCAATGTTGAGGTTGTTGTTGAATTTGTTGGTGTTTTACAATGTTGAGGTCGTTGTTGAATTTGTTCGCGTTTTTAAATGTTGAGGTTGTTGTTGAATTTGTTGGTGTTTTTCAATGTTGAGGTTGTTGTTGAATTTGTTGGTGTTTTTCAATTTCGAGGTTGTTGTTGAATTTGTTGGTGTTTTTCAATGTTGAAGTTGTTTTTGAATTTGTTGGTGTTTTTCAATGTTGAGGTTGTTGTTGTTTTTCAATGTTGAGGTTGTTGTTGAATTTGTTGGTGTTTTTCAATGTTGAGGTTGTTGTTGTTTTTCAATGTTGAGCTTGTTGTTGAATTTGTTGGTGTTTTTCAATGTCGAGGTTGTTGTTGAATTTGTTGGTGTTTTTCAATGTTGAGGTTGTTGTTGAATTTGTTGCTGTTTTACAATGTTGAGGTCGTTGTTGAATTTGTTGGCGTTTTTAAATGTTGAGGTTGTTGTTGAATTTGTTGGTGTTATTCAATGTTGAGGTTGTTGTTGAATTTGTTGGTGTTTTTCAATTTCGAGGTTGTTGTTGAATTTGTTGGTGTTTTTCAATGTTGAAGTTGTTGTTGAATTTGTTGGTGTTTTTCAATGTTGAGGTTGTTGTTGTTTTTCAATGTTGAGGTTGTTGTTGTTTTTCAATGTTGAGGTTGTTGTTGAATTTGTTGGTGTTTTTCAATGCTGAGGTTGTTGTTGAATTTGTTGCTGTTTTTCAATGTTGAGGTTGTTGTTGTATGTGTTGGTGCTTTTCAATGTTGAGGTTGTTGTAGTTTTTCAATGTTGAGGTTGTTGTTGAATTTGTTGGTGTTTTTCAATGTCGAGGTTGTTGTTGAATTTGTTGGTGTTTCTCAATTTGGAGGTTGTTGTTGAATTTGTTGGTGTTTTTCAATGTTGAAGTTGTTGTTGAATTTGTTGGTGTTTTTCAATGTTGAGGTTGTTGTTGTTTTTCAATGTTGAGGTTGTTGTTGTTTTTCAATATTGAGGTTGTTGTTGAATTTGTTTGTGTTTTTCAATGTTGAGGTTGTTGTTGTTTTTCAATGTTGAGGTCGTTGTTGAATTTGATGGTGTTTTTCAATGTCGAGGTTGTTGTTGAATTTGTTGGGTTTTTTCAAAGTTGAAGTTGTTTTTGAATTTGTTGGTGTTTTTCAATGTTGAGGTTGTTGTTGTTTTTCAATGTTGAGGTTGTTGTTGAATTTGTTGGTGTTTTTCAATGTTGAGGTTGTTGTTGTTTTTCAATGTGGAGGTTGTTGTTGAATTTGTTGGTGTTTTTCAATGTCGAGGTTGTTGTTGAATTTGTTGGTGTTTTTCAATGTTGAGGTTGTTGTTGAATTTGTTGGTGTTTTACAATGTTGAGGTCGTTGTTGAATTTGTTCGCGTTTTTAAATGTTGAGGTTGTTGTTGAATTTGTTGGTGTTTTTCAATGTTGAGGTTGTTGTTGAATTTGTTGGTGTTTTTCAATTTCGAGGTTGTTGTTGAATTTGTTGGTGTTTTTCAATGTTGAAGTTGTTTTTGAATTTGTTGGTGTTTTTCAATGTTGAGGTTGTTGTTGTTTTTCAATGTTGAGGTTGTTGTTGAATTTGTTGGTGTTTTTCAATGTTGAGGTTGTTGTTGTTTTTCAATGTTGAGCTTGTTGTTGAATTTGTTGGTGTTTTTCAATGTCGAGGTTGTTGTTGAATTTGTTGGTGTTTTTCAATGTTGAGGTTGTTGTTGAATTTGTTGCTGTTTTACAATGTTGAGGTCGTTGTTGAATTTGTTGGCGTTTTTAAATGTTGAGGTTGTTGTTGAATTTGTTGGTGTTATTCAATGTTGAGGTTGTTGTTGAATTTGTTGGTGTTTTTCAATTTCGAGGTTGTTGTTGAATTTGTTGGTGTTTTTCAATGTTGAAGTTGTTGTTGAATTTGTTGGTGTTTTTCAATGTTGAGGTTGTTGTTGTTTTTCAATGTTGAGGTTGTTGTTGTTTTTCAATGTTGAGGTTGTTGTTGAATTTGTTGGTGTTTTTCAATGCTGAGGTTGTTGTTGAATTTGTTGCTGTTTTTCAATGTTGAGGTTGTTGTTGTATGTGTTGGTGCTTTTCAATGTTGAGGTTGTTGTAGTTTTTCAATGTTGAGGTTGTTGTTGAATTTGTTGGTGTTTTTCAATGTCGAGGTTGTTGTTGAATTTGTTGGTGTTTTTCAATGTTGAAGTTGTTGTTGAAATTGTATGTGTTTTTCAATGTTGAAGTTGTTGTTGAATTTGTTGGTGTTTTTCAATGTTGAGATTGTTGCTGTTTTTAAATGTTGAGGTTGTTGTTGAATTTGTTGGTGTTTTTCAATTTTGAGGTTGTTGTTGTTTTTCAATGTTGAGGTTGTTGTTGAATTTGTTGGTGTTTTTCCATGTTGAGGTTGTTGTTAAATTTGTTGGTGTTTTTCAATGTTGAGGTTGTTGTTGAATTTGTTGGTGTTTTTCATTGTAAAGGTTGTTTTTGAATTTGTTGGTGTTTTTCAATGTTGAGGTTGTTGTTGAATTTGTTGGTGTTTTTCAATGTTGAGGTTGTTGTCTCTAAATGTTGAGGTTGTTGTTGAATTTGTTGGTGTTTTTCAATTTTGAGGTTGTTGTTGTTTTTCAATGTTGAGGTTGTTGTTGAATTTGTTGGTGTTTTTCCATGTTGAGGTTGTTGTTGTTTTTCAAAGTTGAGGTTGTTGTTAAATTTGTTGGTGTTTTTCAATGTTGAGGTTGTTGTTGAATTTGTTGGTGTTTTTCATTGTTGAGGTTGTTGGTGAATTTGTTGGTGTTTTTCAATGTTGAGGTTGTTGTTGTTTTTCAATGTTGAGGTTGTTGTTGAATTTGTTGGTGTTTTTCAATTTCGAGGTTGTTGTTGAATTTGTTGGTGTTCTTCAATGTTGAAGTTGTTGTTGAATTTGTTGGTGTTTTTCAATGTTGAGGTTGTTGTTGTTTTTCAATGTTGAGGTTGTTGTTGAATTTGCTGGTGTTTTTCAATGTTGAGGTTGTTGTTGAATTTGTTGGTGTTTTTCAATGTCGAGGTTATTGTTGAATTTGTTGGTGTTTTTCAATGTTGAGGTTGTTGTTGAATTTGTTGGTGTTTTTCAATGTTGAGGTTGTTGCTGTTTTTCAATGTTGAGGTTGTTGTTGAATTTGTTGGTGTTTTTCAATTTCGAGGTTGTTGTTGAATTTGTTGGTGTTTTTCAATGTTGAAGTTGTTGTTGAATTTGTTGGTGTATTTCAATGTTGAGGTTGTTGTTGTTTTTCAATGTTGAGGTTGTTGTTGAATTTGTTGGTGTTTTTCAATGTTGAAGTTGTTTTTGAATTTGTTGGTGTTTTTCAATGTTGAGGTTGTTGTTGTTTTTCAATGTTGAGGTTGTTGTTGAATTTGTTGGTGTTTTTCAATGTTGAGGTTGTTGTTGTTTTTCAATGTTGAGGTTGTTGTTGAATTTGTTGGTGTTTTTCAATGTCGAGGTTGTTGTTGAATTTGTTGGTGTTTTTCAATGTTGAGGTTGTTGTTGAATTTGTTGGTGTTTTACAATATTGAGGTCGTTGTTGAATTTGTTGGCGTTTTTAAATGTTGAGGTTGTTGTTGAATTTGTTGGTGTTTTTCAATGCTGAGGTTGTTGTTGAATTTGTTGGTGTTTTTCAATTTCGAGGTTGTTGTTGAATTTGTTGGTGTTTTTCAATGTTGAAGTTGTTGTTGAATTTGTTGGTGTTTTTCAATGTTGAGGTTGTTGTTGTTTTTCAATGTTGAGGTTGTTGTTGTTTTTCAATGTTGAGGTTGTTGTTGTTTTTCAATATTGAGGTTGTTGTTGAATTTGTTTGTGTTTTTCAATGTTGAGGTTGTTGTTGTTTTTCAATGTTGAGGTCGTTGTTGAATTTGATGGTGTTTTTCAATGTCGAGGTTGTTGTTGAATTTGTTGGGTTTTTTCAAAGTTGAAGTTGTTTTTGAATTTGTTGGTGTTTTTCAATGTTGAGGTTGTTGTTGTTTTTCAATGTTGAGGTTGTTGTTGAATTTGTTGGTGTTTTTCAATGTTGAGGTTGTTGTTGTTTTTCAATGTGGAGGTTGTTGTTGAATTTGTTGGTGTTTTTCAATGTCGAGGTTGTTGTTGAATTTGTTGGTGTTTTTCAATGTTGAGGTTGTTGTTGAATTTGTTGGTGTTTTACAATGTTGAGGTCGTTGTTGAATTTGTTCGCGTTTTTAAATGTTGAGGTTGTTGTTGAATTTGTTGGTGTTTTTCAATGTTGAGGTTGTTGTTGAATTTGTTGGTGTTTTTCAATTTCGAGGTTGTTGTTGAATTTGTTGGTGTTTTTCAATGTTGAAGTTGTTTTTGAATTTGTTGGTGTTTTTCAATGTTGAGGTTGTTGTTGTTTTTCAATGTTGAGGTTGTTGTTGAATTTGTTGGTGTTTTTCAATGTTGAGGTTGTTGTTGTTTTTCAATGTTGAGCTTGTTGTTGAATTTGTTGGTGTTTTTCAATGTCGAGGTTGTTGTTGAATTTGTTGGTGTTTTTCAATGTTGAGGTTGTTGTTGAATTTGTTGCTGTTTTACAATGTTGAGGTCGTTGTTGAATTTGTTGGCGTTTTTAAATGTTGAGGTTGTTGTTGAATTTGTTGGTGTTATTCAATGTTGAGGTTGTTGTTGAATTTGTTGGTGTTTTTCAATTTCGAGGTTGTTGTTGAATTTGTTGGTGTTTTTCAATGTTGAAGTTGTTGTTGAATTTGTTGGTGTTTTTCAATGTTGAGGTTGTTGTTGTTTTTCAATGTTGAGGTTGTTGTTGTTTTTCAATGTTGAGGTTGTTGTTGAATTTGTTGGTGTTTTTCAATGCTGAGGTTGTTGTTGAATTTGTTGCTGTTTTTCAATGTTGAGGTTGTTGTTGTATGTGTTGGTGCTTTTCAATGTTGAGGTTGTTGTAGTTTTTCAATGTTGAGGTTGTTGTTGAATTTGTTGGTGTTTTTCAATGTCGAGGTTGTTGTTGAATTTGTTGGTGTTTTTCAATGTTGAAGTTGTTGTTGAAATTGTATGTGTTTTTCAATGTTGAAGTTGTTGTTGAATTTGTTGGTGTTTTTCAATGTTGAGATTGTTGCTGTTTTTAAATGTTGAGGTTGTTGTTGAATTTGTTGGTGTTTTTCAATTTTGAGGTTGTTGTTGTTTTTCAATGTTGAGGTTGTTGTTGAATTTGTTGGTGTTTTTCCATGTTGAGGTTGTTGTTAAATTTGTTGGTGTTTTTCAATGTTGAGGTTGTTGTTGAATTTGTTGGTGTTTTTCATTGTAAAGGTGGTTTTTGAATTTGTTGGTGTTTTTCAATGTTGAGGTTGTTGTTGAATTTGTTGGTGTTTTTCAATGTTGAGGTTGTTGTCTCTAAATGTTGAGGTTGTTGTTGAATTTGTTGGTGTTTTTCAATTTTGAGGTTGTTGTTGTTTTTCAATGTTGAGGTTGTTGTTGAATTTGTTGGTGTTTTTCCATGTTGAGGTTGTTGTTGTTTTTCAAAGTTGAGGTTGTTGTTAAATTTGTTGGTGTTTTTCAATGTTGAGGTTGTTGTTGAATTTGTTGGTGTTTTTCATTGTTGAGGTTGTTGGTGAATTTGTTGGTGTTTTTCAATGTTGAGGTTGTTGTTGTTTTTCAATGTTGAGGTTGTTGTTGAATTTGTTGGTGTTTTTCAATTTCGAGGTTGTTGTTGAATTTGTTGGTGTTCTTCAATGTTGAAGTTGTTGTTGAATTTGTTGGTGTTTTTCAATGTTGAGGTTGTTGTTGTTTTTCAATGTTGAGGTTGTTGTTGAATTTGCTGGTGTTTTTCAATGTTGAGGTTGTTGTTGAATTTGTTGGTGTTTTTCAATGTCGAGGTTATTGTTGAATTTGTTGGTGTTTTTCAATGTTGAGGTTGTTGTTGAATTTGTTGGTGTTTTTCAATGTTGAGGTTGTTGCTGTTTTTCAATGTTGAGGTTGTTGTTGAATTTGTTGGTGTTTTTCAATTTCGAGGTTGTTGTTGAATTTGTTGGTGTTTTTCAATGTTGAAGTTGTTGTTGAATTTGTTGGTGTATTTCAATGTTGAGGTTGTTGTTGTTTTTCAATGTTGAGGTTGTTGTTGAATTTGTTGGTGTTTTTCAATGTTGAAGTTGTTTTTGAATTTGTTGGTGTTTTTCAATGTTGAGGTTGTTGTTGTTTTTCAATGTTGAGGTTGTTGTTGAATTTGTTGGTGTTTTTCAATGTTGAGGTTGTTGTTGTTTTTCAATGTTGAGGTTGTTGTTGAATTTGTTGGTGTTTTTCAATGTCGAGGTTGTTGTTGAATTTGTTGGTGTTTTTCAATGTTGAGGTTGTTGTTGAATTTGTTGGTGTTTTACAATATTGAGGTCGTTGTTGAATTTGTTGGCGTTTTTAAATGTTGAGGTTGTTGTTGAATTTGTTGGTGTTTTTCAATGCTGAGGTTGTTGTTGAATTTGTTGGTGTTTTTCAATTTCGAGGTTGTTGTTGAATTTGTTGGTGTTTTTCAATGTTGAAGTTGTTGTTGAATTTGTTGGTGTTTTTCAATGTTGAGGTTGTTGTTGTTTTTCAATGTTGAGGTTGTTGTTGTTTTTCAATATTGAGGTTGTTGTTGAATTTGTTTGTGTTTTTCAATGTTGAGGTTGTTGTTGTTTTTCAATGTTGAGGTCGTTGTTGAATTTGATGGTGTTTTTCAATGTCGAGGTTGTTGTTGAATTTGTTGGTTTTTTTCAATGTTGAAGTTGTTTTTGAATTTGTTGGTGTTTTTCAATGTTGAGGTTGTTGTTGTTTTTCAATGTTGAGGTTGTTGTTGAATTTGTTGGTGTTTTTCAATGTTGAGGTTGTTGTTGTTTTTCAATGTTGAGGTTGTTGTTGAATTTGTTGGTGTTTTTCAATGTCGAGGTTGTTGTTGAATTTGTTGGTGTTTTTCAATGTTGAGGTTGTTGTTGAATTTGTTGGTGTTTTACAATGTTGAGGTCGTTGTTGAATTTGTTCGCGCTTTTAAATGTTGAGGTTGTTGTTGAATTTGTTGGTATTTTTCAATGTTGAGGTTGTTGTTGAATTTGTTGGTGTTTTTCAATTTCGAGGTTGTTGTTGAATTTGTTGGTGTTTTTCAATGTTGAAGTTGTTTTTGAATTTGTTGGTGTTTTTCAATGTTGAGGTTGTTGTTGAATTTGTTGGTGTTTTTCAATGTTGAGGTTGTTGTCTCTAAATGTTGAGGTTGTTGTTGAATTTGTTGGTGTTTTTCAATTTTGAGGTTGTTGTTGTTTTTCAATGTTGAGGTTGTTGTTGAATTTGTTGGTGTTTTTCCATGTTGAGGTTGTTGTTGTTTTTCAAAGTTGAGGTTGTTGTTAAATTTGTTGGTGTTTTTCAATGTTGAGGTTGTTGTTGAATTTGTTGGTGTTTTTCATTGTTGAGGTTGTTGGTGAATTTGTTGGTGTTTTTCAATGTTGAGGTTGTTGTTGTTTTTCAATGTTGAGGTTGTTGTTGAATTTGTTGGTGTTTTTCAATTTCGAGGTTGTTGTTGAATTTGTTGGTGTTCTTCAATGTTGAAGTTGTTGTTGAATTTGTTGGTGTTTTTCAATGTTGAGGTTGTTGTTGTTTTTCAATGTTGAGGTTGTTGTTGAATTTGCTGGTGTTTTTCAATGTTGAGGTTGTTGTTGAATTTGTTGGTGTTTTTCAATGTCGAGGTTATTGTTGAATTTGTTGGTGTTTTTCAATGTTGAGGTTGTTGTTGAATTTGTTGGTGTTTTTCAATGTTGAGGTTGTTGCTGTTTTTCAATGTTGAGGTTGTTGTTGAATTTGTTGGTGTTTTTCAATTTCGAGGTTGTTGTTGAATTTGTTGGTGTTTTTCAATGTTGAAGTTGTTGTTGAATTTGTTGGTGTATTTCAATGTTGAGGTTGTTGTTGTTTTTCAATGTTGAGGTTGTTGTTGAATTTGTTGGTGTTTTTCAATGTTGAAGTTGTTTTTGAATTTGTTGGTGTTTTTCAATGTTGAGGTTGTTGTTGTTTTTCAATGTTGAGGTTGTTGTTGAATTTGTTGGTGTTTTTCAATGTTGAGGTTGTTGTTGTTTTTCAATGTTGAGGTTGTTGTTGAATTTGTTGGTGTTTTTCAATGTCGAGGTTGTTGTTGAATTTGTTGGTGTTTTTCAATGTTGAGGTTGTTGTTGAATTTGTTGGTGTTTTACAATATTGAGGTCGTTGTTGAATTTGTTGGCGTTTTTAAATGTTGAGGTTGTTGTTGAATTTGTTGGTGTTTTTCAATGCTGAGGTTGTTGTTGAATTTGTTGGTGTTTTTCAATTTCGAGGTTGTTGTTGAATTTGTTGGTGTTTTTCAATGTTGAAGTTGTTGTTGAATTTGTTGGTGTTTTTCAATGTTGAGGTTGTTGTTGTTTTTCAATGTTGAGGTTGTTGTTGTTTTTCAATATTGAGGTTGTTGTTGAATTTGTTTGTGTTTTTCAATGTTGAGGTTGTTGTTGTTTTTCAATGTTGAGGTCGTTGTTGAATTTGATGGTGTTTTTCAATGTCGAGGTTGTTGTTGAATTTGTTGGTTTTTTTCAATGTTGAAGTTGTTTTTGAATTTGTTGGTGTTTTTCAATGTTGAGGTTGTTGTTGTTTTTCAATGTTGAGGTTGCTGTTGAATTTGTTGGTGTTTTTCAATGTTGAGGTTGTTGTTGTTTTTCAATGTTGAGGTTGTTGTTGAATTTGTTGGTGTTTTTCAATTTTGAGGTTGTTGTTGTTTTTCAATGTTGAGGTTGTTGTTGAATTTGTTGGTGTTTTTCCATGTTGAGGTTGTTGTTGTTTTTCAAAGTTGAGGTTGTTGTTAAATTTGTTGGTGTTTTTCAATGTTGAGGTTGTTGTTGAATTTGTTGGTGTTTTTCATTGTTGAGGTTGTTGGTGAATTTGTTGGTGTTTTTCAACGTTGAGGTTGTTGTTGTTTTTCAATGTTGAGGTTGTTGTTGAATTTGTTGGTGTTTTTCAATTTCGAGGTTGTTGTTGAATTTGTTGGTGTTCTTCAATGTTGAAGTTGTTGTTGAATTTGTTGGTGTTTTTCAATGTTGAGGTTGTTGTTGTTTTTCAATGTTGAGGTTGTTGTTGAATTTGCTGCTGTTTTTAAATGTTGAGGTTGTTGTTGAATTTGTTGGTGTTTTTCAATTTTGAGGTTGTTGTTGTTTTTCAATGTTGAGGTTGTTGTTGAATTTGTTGGTGTTTTTCCATGTTGAGGTTGTTGTTAAATTTGTTGGTGTTTTTCAATGTTGAGGTTGTTGTTGAATTTGTTGGTGTTTTTCATTGTAAAGGTTGTTTTTGAATTTGTTGGTGTTTTTCAATGTTGAGGTTGTTGTTGAATTTGTTGGTGTTTTTCAATGTTGAGGTTGTTGTCTCTAAATGTTGAGGTTGTTGTTGAATTTGTTGGTGTTTTTCAATTTTGAGGTTGTTGTTGTTTTTCAATGTTGAGGTTGTTGTTGAATTTGTTGGTGTTTTTCCATGTTGAGGTTGTTGTTGTTTTTCAAAGTTGAGGTTGTTGTTAAATTTGTTGGTGTTTTTCAATGTTGAGGTTGTTGTTGAATTTGTTGGTGTTTTTCATTGTTGAGGTTGTTGGTGAATTTGTTGGTGTTTTTCAATGTTGAGGTTGTTGTTGTTTTTCAATGTTGAGGTTGTTGTTGAATTTGTTGGTGTTTTTCAATTTCGAGGTTGTTGTTGAATTTGTTGGTGTTCTTCAATGTTGAAGTTGTTGTTGAATTTGTTGGTGTTTTTCAATGTTGAGGTTGTTGTTGTTTTTCAATGTTGAGGTTGTTGTTGAATTTGCTGGTGTTTTTCAATGTTGAGGTTGTTGTTGAATTTGTTGGTGTTTTTCAATGTCGAGGTTATTGTTGAATTTGTTGGTGTTTTTCAATGTTGAGGTTGTTGTTGAATTTGTTGGTGTTTTTCAATGTTGAGGTTGTTGCTGTTTTTCAATGTTGAGGTTGTTGTTGAATTTGTTGGTGTTTTTCAATTTCGAGGTTGTTGTTGAATTTGTTGGTGTTTTTCAATGTTGAAGTTGTTGTTGAATTTGTTGGTGTATTTCAATGTTGAGGTTGTTGTTGTTTTTCAATGTTGAGGTTGTTGTTGAATTTGTTGGTGTTTTTCAATGTTGAAGTTGTTTTTGAATTTGTTGGTGTTTTTCAATGTTGAGGTTGTTGTTGTTTTTCAATGTTGAGGTTGTTGTTGAATTTGTTGGTGTTTTTCAATGTTGAGGTTGTTGTTGTTTTTCAATGTTGAGGTTGTTGTTGAATTTGTTGGTGTTTTTCAAAGTCGAGGTTGTTGTTGAATTTGTTGGTGTTTTTCAATGTTGAGGTTGTTGTTGAATTTGTTGGTGTTTTACAATATTGAGGTCGTTGTTGAATTTGTTGGCGTTTTTAAATGTTGAGGTTGTTGTTGAATTTGTTGGTGTTTTTCAATGCTGAGGTTGTTGTTGAATTTGTTGGTGTTTTTCAATTTCGAGGTTGTTGTTGAATTTGTTGGTGTTTTTCAATGTTGAAGTTGTTGTTGAATTTGTTGGTGTTTTTCAATGTTGAGGTTGTTGTTGTTTTTCAATGTTGAGGTTGTTGTTGTTTTTCAATATTGAGGTTGTTGTTGAATTTGTTTGTGTTTTTCAATGTTGAGGTTGTTGTTGTTTTTCAATGTTGAGGTCGTTGTTGAATTTGATGGTGTTTTTCAATGTCGAGGTTGTTGTTGAATTTGTTGGTTTTTTTCAATGTTGAAGTTGTTTTTGAATTTGTTGGTGTTTTTCAATGTTGAGGTTGTTGTTGTTTTTCAATGTTGAGGTTGTTGTTGAATTTGTTGGTGTTTTTCAATGTTGAGGTTGTTGTTGTTTTTCAATGTTGAGGTTGTTGTTGAATTTGTTGGTGTTTTTCAATGTCGAGGTTGTTGCTGAATTTGTTGGTGTTTTTCAATGTTGAGGTTGTTGTTGAATTTGTTGGTGTTTTACAATGTTGAGGTCGTTGTTGAATTTGTTCGCGCTTTTAAATGTTGAGGTTGTTGTTGAATTTGTTGGTATTTTTCAATGTTGAGGTTGTTGTTGAATTTGTTGGTGTTTTTCAATTTCGAGGTTGTTGTTGAATTTGTTGGTGTTTTTCAATGTTGAAGTTGTTTTTGAATTTGTTGGTGTTTTTCAATGTTGAGGTTGTTGTTGAATTTGTTGGTGTTTTTCAATGTTGAGGTTGTTGTCTCTAAATGTTGAGGTTGTTGTTGAATTTGTTGGTGTTTTTCAATTTTGAGGTTGTTGTTGTTTTTCAATGTTGAGGTTGTTGTTGAATTTGTTGGTGTTTTTCCATGTTGAGGTTGTTGTTGTTTTTCAAAGTTGAGGTTGTTGTTAAATTTGTTGGTGTTTTTCAATGTTGAGGTTGTTGTTGAATTTGTTGGTGTTTTTCATTGTTGAGGTTGTTGGTGAATTTGTTGGTGTTTTTCAATGTTGAGGTTGTTGTTGTTTTTCAATGTTGAGGTTGTTGTTGAATTTGTTGGTGTTTTTCAATTTCGAGGTTGTTGTTGAATTTGTTGGTGTTCTTCAATGTTGAAGTTGTTGTTGAATTTGTTGGTGTTTTTCAATGTTGAGGTTGTTGTTGTTTTTCAATGTTGAGGTTGTTGTTGAATTTGCTGGTGTTTTTCAATGTTGAGGTTGTTGTTGAATTTGTTGGTGTTTTTCAATGTCGAGGTTATTGTTGAATTTGTTGGTGTTTTTCAATGTTGAGGTTGTTGTTGAATTTGTTGGTGTTTTTCAATGTTGAGGTTGTTGCTGTTTTTCAATGTTGAGGTTGTTGTTGAATTTGTTGGTGTTTTTCAATTTCGAGGTTGTTGTTGAATTTGTTGGTGTTTTTCAATGTTGAAGTTGTTGTTGAATTTGTTGGTGTATTTCAATGTTGAGGTTGTTGTTGTTTTTCAATGTTGAGGTTGTTGTTGAATTTGTTGGTGTTTTTCAATGTTGAAGTTGTTTTTGAATTTGTTGGTGTTTTTCAATGTTGAGGTTGTTGTTGTTTTTCAATGTTGAGGTTGTTGTTGAATTTGTTGGTGTTTTTCAATGTTGAGGTTGTTGTTGTTTTTCAATGTTGAGGTTGTTGTTGAATTTGTTGGTGTTTTTCAATGTCGAGGTTGTTGTTGAATTTGTTGGTGTTTTTCAATGTTGAGGTTGTTGTTGAATTTGTTGGTGTTTTACAATATTGAGGTCGTTGTTGAATTTGTTGGCGTTTTTAAATGTTGAGGTTGTTGTTGAATTTGTTGGTGTTTTTCAATGCTGAGGTTGTTGTTGAATTTGTTGGTGTTTTTCAATTTCGAGGTTGTTGTTGAATTTGTTGGTGTTTTTCAATGTTGAAGTTGTTGTTGAATTTGTTGTTGTTTTTCAATGTTGAGGTTGTTGTTGTTTTTCAATATTGAGGTTGTTGTTGAATTTGTTTGTGTTTTTCAATGTTGAGGTTGTTGTTGTTTTTCAATGTTGAGGTCGTTGTTGAATTTGATGGTGTTTTTCAATGTCGAGGTTGTTGTTGAATTTGTTGGTTTTTTTCAATGTTGAAGTTGTTTTTGAATTTGTTGGTGTTTTTCAATGTTGAGGTTGTTGTTGTTTTTCAATGTTGAGGTTGTTGTTGAATTTGTTGGTGTTTTTCAATGTTGAGGTTGTTGTTGTTTTTCAATGTTGAGGTTGTTGTTGAATTTGTTGGTGTTTTTCAATGTCGAGGTTGTTGTTGAATTTGTTGGTGTTTTTCAATGTTGAGGTTGTTGTTGAATTTGTTGGTGTTTTACAATGTTGAGGTCGTTGTTGAATTTGTTCGCGCTTTTAAATGTTGAGGTTGTTGTTGAATTTGTTGGTATTTTTCAATGTTGAGGTTGTTGTTGAATTTGTTGGTGTTTTTCAATTTCGAGGTTGTTGTTGAATTTGTTGGTGTTTTTCAATGTTGAAGTTGTTTTTGAATTTGTTGGTGTTTTTCAATGTTGAGGTTGTTGTTGTTTTTCAATGTTGAGGTTGTTGTTGAATTTGTTGGTGTTTTTCAATGTTGAGGTTGTTGTTGTTTTTCAATGTTGAGCTTGTTGTTGAATTTGTTGGTGTTTTTCAATGTCGAGGTTGTTGTTGAATTTGTTGGTGTTTTTCAATGTTGAGGTTGTTGTTGAATTTGTTGCTGTTTTACAATGTTGAGGTCGTTGTTGAATTTGTTGGCGTTTTTAAATGTTGAGGTTGTTGTTGAATTTGTTGGTGTTTTTCAATGTTGAGGTTGTTGTTGAATTTGTTGGTGTTTTTCAATTTCGAGGTTGTTGTTCAATTTGTTGGTGTTTTTCAATGTTGAAGTTGCTGTTGAATTTGTTGGTGTTTTTCAATGTTGAGGTTGTTGTTGTTTTTCAATGTTGAGGTTTTTGTTGAATTTGTTGGTGTTTTTCAATGTTGAGGTTGTTGTTGTTTTTCAATGTTGAGGTTGTTGTTGTTTTTCAATGTTGAGGTTGTTGTTGAATTTGTTGGTGTTTTTCAATGCTGAGGTTGTTGTTGAATTTGTTGCTGTTTTTCAATGTTGAGGTTGTTGTTGTATGTGTTGGTGTTTTTCAATGTTGAGGTTGTTGTAGTTTTTCAATGTTGAGGTTGTTGTTGAATTTGTTGGTGTTTTTCAATGTCGAGGTTGTTGTTGAATTTGTTGGTGTTTTTCAATGTTGAGGTTGTTGTTGAATTTGTTGGTGTTTTACAATGTTGAGGTCGTTGTTGAATTTGTTCGCGTTTTTAAATGTTGAGGTTGTTGTTGAATTTGTTGGTGTTTTTCAATGTTGAGGTTGTTGTTGAATTTGTTGGTGTTTTTCAATTTCGAGGTTGTTGTTGAATTTGTTGGTGTTTTTCAATGTTGAAGTTGTTTTTGAATTTGTTGGTGTTTTTCAATGTTGAGGTTGTTGTTGTTTTTCAATGTTGAGGTTGTTGTTGAATTTGTTGGTGTTTTTCAATGTTGAGGTTGTTGTTGTTTTTCAATGTTGAGCTTGTTGTTGAATTTGTTGGTGTTTTTCAATGTCGAGGTTGTTGTTGAATTTGTTGGTGTTTTTCAATGTTGAGGTTGTTGTTGAATTTGTTGCTGTTTTACAATGTTGAGGTCGTTGTTGAATTTGTTGGCGTTTTTAAATGTTGAGGTTGTTGTTGAATTTGTTGGTGTTTTTCAATGTTGAGGTTGTTGTTGAATTTGTTGGTGTTTTTCAATTTCGAGGTTGTTGTTGAATTTGTTGGTGTTTTTCAATGTTGAAGTTGTTGTTGAATTTGTTGGTGTTTTTCAATGTTGAGGTTGTTGTTGTTTTTCAATGTTGAGGTTTTTGTTGAATTTGTTGGTGTTTTTCAATGTTGAGGTTGTTGTTGTTTTTCAATGTTGAGGTTGTTGTTGTTTTTCAATGTTGAGGTTGTTGTTGAATTTGTTGGTGTTTTTCAATGCTGAGGTTGTTGTTGAATTTGTTGCTGTTTTTCAATGTTGAGGTTGTTGTTGTATGTGTTGGTGCTTTTCAATGTTGAGGTTGTTGTAGTTTTTCAATGTTGAGGTTGTTGTTGAATTTGTTGGTGTTTTTCAATGTCGAGGTTGTTGTTGAATTTGTTGGTGTTTTTCAATGTTGAAGTTGTTGTTGAAATTGTATGTGTTTTTCAATGTTGAAGTTGTTGTTGAATTTGTTGGTGTTTTTCAATGTTGAGGTTGTTGCTGTTTTTAAATGTTGAGGTTGTTGTTGAAATTGTTGGTGTTTTTCAATTTTGAGGTTGTTGTTGTTTTTCAATGTTGAGGTTGTTGTTGAATTTGTTGGTGTTTTTCCATGTTGAGGTTGTTGTTAAATTTGTTGGTGTTTTTCAATGTTGAGGTTGTTGTTGAATTTGTTGGTGTTTTTCATTGTAAAGGTTGTTTTTGAATTTGTTGGTGTTTTTCAATGTTGAGGTTGTTGTTGAATTTGTTGGTGTTTTTCAATGTTGAGGTTGTTGTCTCTAAATGTTGAGGTTGTTGTTGAATTTGTTGGTGTTTTTCAATTTTGAGGTTGTTGTTGTTTTTCAATGTTGAGGTTGTTGTTGAATTTGTTGGTGTTTTTCCATGTTGAGGTTGTTGTTGTTTTTCAAAGTTGAGGTTGTTGTTAAATTTGTTGGTGTTTTTCAATGTTGAGGTTGTTGTTGAATTTGTTGGTGTTTTTCATTGCTGAGGTTGTTGGTGAATTTGTTGGTGTTTTTCAATGTTGAGGTTGTTGTTGTTTTTCAATGTTGAGGTTGTTGTTGAATTTGTTGGTGTTTTTCAATTTCGAGGTTGTTGTTGAATTTGTTGGTGTTCTTCAATGTTGAAGTTGTTGTTGAATTTGTTGGTGTTTTTCAATGTTGAGGTTGTTGTTGAATTTGTTGGTGTTTTTCAATGTCGAGGTTGTTGTTGAATTTGTTGGTGTTTTTCGATGTTGAGGTTGTTGTTGCTTTTCAATGTTGAGGTCGTTGTTGAATTTGTTGGCGTTTTTAAATGTTGAGGTTGTTGTTGAATTTGTTGGTTTTTTTCAATGTTGAGGTTGTTGTTGAATTTGTTGGTGTTTTTCAATGTCGAGGCTGTTGTTGAATTTGTTGGTTTTTTCAATGTTAAAGTTGTTGTTGAATTTGTTGGTGTTTTTCAATTTTGAGGTTGTTGTTGTTTTTCAATGTTGAGGTTGTTGTTGAATTTGTTGGTGTTTTTCCATGTTGAGGTTGTTGTTGTTTTTCAAAGTTGAGGTTGATGTTTAATTTGTTGCTGTTTTTCAATGTTGAGGTTGTTGTTGAATTTGTTGGTGTTTTTCATTGTTGAGGTTGTTGTTGAATTCGTTGGTGTTTTTCAATGTTGAGGTTGTTGTTGTTTTTCAATGTTGAGGTTGTTGTTGAATTTGTTGGTGTTTTTCAATGTTGAGGTTGTTGTTGAATTTGTTGGTGTTTTTCAATGTTGAGGTTGTTGTTGTTTTTCACTATTGAGGTTGTTGCTGACTTTGTTTGTGTTTTTCAATGTTGAGGTTGTTGTTGTTTTTCAATGTTGAGGTCGTTGTTGAATTTGATGGTGTTTTTCAATGTCGTGGTTGTTGTTGAATTTGTTGGTGTTTTTCAATGTTGAAGTTGTTTTTGAATTTGTTGGTGTTTTTCAATGTTGAGGTTGTTGTTGTTTTTCAATGTTGAGGTTGTTGTTGAATTTGTTGGTGTTTTTCAATGTTGAGGTTGTTGTTGTTTTTCAATGTTGAGGTTGTTGTTGAATTTGTTGGTGTTTTTCAATGTCGAGGTTGTTGTTGAATTTGTTGGTGTTTTTCAATGTTGAGGTTGTTGTTGAATTTGTTGGTGTTTTACAATATTGAGGTCGTTGTTGAATTTGATGGCGTTTTTAAATGTTGAGGTTGTTGTTGAATTTGTTGGTGTTTTTCAATGCTGAGGTTGTTGTTGAATTTGTTGGTGTTTTTCAATGTTGAAGTTGTTGTTGAATTTGTTGGTGTTTTTCAATGTTGAGGTTGTTGTTGTTTTTCAATGTTGAGGTTGTTGTTGTTTTTCAATATTGAGGTTGTTGTTGAATTTGTTTGTGTTTTTCAATGTTGAGGTTGTTGTTGAATTTGTTGGTGTTTTTCAATGTTGAGGTTGTTGTTGTTTTTCACTATTGAGGTTGTTGTTGACTTTGTTTGTGTTTTTCAATGTTGAGGTTATTGTTGTTTTTCAATGTTGAGGTCGTTGTTGAATTTGATGGTGTTTTTCAATGTCGTGGTTGTTGTTGAATTTGTTGGTGTTATTCAATGTTGAAGTTGTTTTTGAATTTGTTGGTGTTTTTCAATGTTGAGGTTGTTGTTGTTTTTCAATGTTGAGGTTGTTGTTGAATTTGTTGGTGTTTTTCAATGTTGAGGTTGTTGTTGTTTTTCAATGTTGAGGTTGTTGTTGAATTTGTTGGTGTTTTTCAATGTCGAGGTTGTTGTTGAATTTGTTGGTGTTTTTCAATGTTGAGGTTGTTGTTGAATTTGTTGGTGTTTTACAATATTGAGGGCGTTGTTGAATTTGATGGCGTTTTTAAATGTTGAGGTTGTTGTTGAATTTGTTGGTGTTTTTCAATGCTGAGGTTGTTGTTGAATTTGTTGGTGTTTCTCAATTTCGAGGTTGTTGTTGAATTTGTTGGTGTTTTTCAATGTTGAAGTTGTTGTTGAATTTGTTGGTGTTTTTCAATGTTGAGGTTGTTGTTGTTTTTCAATGTTGAGGTTGTTGTTGTTTTTCAATATTGAGGTTGTTGTTGAATTTGTTTGTGTTTTTCAATGTTGAGGTTGTTGTTGTTTTTCAATGTTGAGGTCGTTGTTGAATTTGATGGTGTTTTTCAATGTCGAGGTTGTTGTTGAATTTGTTATGTTTTTTCAATGTTGAAGTTGTTTTTGAATTTGTTGGTGTTTTTCAATGTTGAGGTTGTTGTTGTTTTTCAATGTTGAGGTTGTTGTTGAATTTGTTGGTGTTTTTCAATGTTGAGGTTGTTGTTTTTCAATGTTGAGGTTGTTGTTGAATTTGTTGGTGTTTTTCAATGTCGAGGTTGTTGTTGAATTTGTTGGTGTTTTTCAATGTTGAGGTTGTTGTTGAATTTGTTGGTGTTTTACAATGTTGAGGTCGTTGTTGAATTTGTTCGCGTTTTTAAATGTTGAGGTTGTTGTTGAATTTGTTGGTGTTTTTCAATGTTGAGGTTGTTGTTGAATTTGTTGGTGTTTTTCAATTTCGAGGTTGTTGTTGAATTTGTTGGTGTTTTTCAATGTTGAAGTTGTTTTTGAATTTGTTGGTGTTTTTCAATGTTGAGGTTGTTGTTGTTTTTCAATGTTGAGGTTGTTGTTGAATTTGTTGGTGTTTTTCAATGTTGAGGTTGTTGTTGTTTTTCAATGTTGAGCTTGTTGTTGAATTTGTTGGTGTTTTTCAATGTCGAGGTTGTTGTTGAATTTGTTGGTCTTTTTCAATGTTGAGGTTGTTGTTGAATTTGTTGCTGTTTTACAATGTTGAGGTCGTTGTTGAATTTGTTGGCGTTTTTAAATGTTGAGGTTGTTGTTGAATTTGTTGGTGTTATTCAATGTTGAGGTTGTTGTTGAATTTGTTGGTGTTTTTCAATTTCGAGGTTGTTGTTGAATTTGTTGGTGTTTTTCAATGTTGAAGTTGTTGTTGAATTTGTTGGTGTTTTTCAATGTTGAGGCTGTTGTTTTTTTTCAATGTTGAGGTTGTTGTTGAATTTGTTGGTGTTTTTCAATGTTGAGGTTGTTGTTGTTTTTCAATGTTGAGGTTGTTGTTGAATTTGTTGGTGTTTTTCAATGTTGAGGTTGTTGTTGTTTTTCAATGTTGAGCTTGTTGTTGAATTTGTTGGTGTTTTTCAATGTCGAGGTTGTTGTTGAATTTGTTGGTGTTTTTCAATGTTGAGGTTGTTGTTGAATTTGTTGGTGTTTTTCAATGTTGAAGTTGCTGTTGAATTTGTTGGTGTTTTTCAATGTTGAGGTTGTTGTTGTTTTTCAATGTTGAGGTTTTTGTTGAATTTGTTGGTGTTTTTCAATGTTGAGGTTGTTGTTGTTTTTCAATGTTGAGGTTGTTGTTGTTTTTCAATGTTGAGGTTGTTGTTGAATTTGTTGGTGTTTTTCAATGCTGAGGTTGTTGTTGAATTTGTTGCTGTTTTTCAATGTTGAGGTTGTTGTTGTATGTGTTGGTGTTTTTCAATGTTGAGGTTGTTGTAGTTTTTCAATGTTGAGGTTGTTGTTGAATTTGTTGGTGTTTTTCAATGTCGAGGTTGTTGTTGAATTTGTTGGTGTTTTTCAATGTTGAGGTTGTTGTTGAATTTGTTGGTGTTTTACAATGTTGAGGTCGTTGTTGAATTTGTTCGCGTTTTTAAATGTTGAGGTTGTTGTTGAATTTGTTGGTGTTTTTCAATGTTGAGGTTGTTGTTGAATTTGTTGGTGTTTTTCAATTTCGAGGTTGTTGTTGAATTTGTTGGTGTTTTTCAATGTTGAAGTTGTTTTTGAATTTGTTGGTGTTTTTCAATGTTGAGGTTGTTGTTGTTTTTCAATGTTGAGGTTGTTGTTGAATTTGTTGGTGTTTTTCAATGTTGAGGTTGTTGTTGTTTTTCAATGTTGAGCTTGTTGTTGAATTTGTTGGTGTTTTTCAATGTCGAGGTTGTTGTTGAATTTGTTGGTGTTTTTCAATGTTGAGGTTGTTGTTGAATTTGTTGCTGTTTTACAATGTTGAGGTCGTTGTTGAATTTGTTGGCGTTTTTAAATGTTGAGGTTGTTGTTGAATTTGTTGGTGTTTTTCAATGTTGAGGTTGTTGTTGAATTTGTTGGTGTTTTTCAATTTCGAGGTTGTTGTTGAATTTGTTGGTGTTTTTCAATGTTGAAGTTGTTGTTGAATTTGTTGGTGTTTTTCAATGTTGAGGTTGTTGTTGTTTTTCAATGTTGAGGTTTTTGTTGAATTTGTTGGTGTTTTTCAATGTTGAGGTTGTTGTTGTTTTTCAATGTTGAGGTTGTTGTTGTTTTTGAATGTTGAGGTTGTTGTTGAATTTGTTGGTGTTTTTCAATGCTGAGGTTGTTGTTGAATTTGTTGCTGTTTTTCAATGTTGAGGTTGTTGTTGTATGTGTTGGTGCTTTTCAATGTTGAGGTTGTTGTTGAATTTGTTGGTGTTTTACAATATTGAGGTCGTTGTTGAATTTGATGGCGTTTTTAAATGTTGAGGTTGTTGTTGAATTTGTTGGTGTTTTTCAATGCTGAGGTTGTTGTTGAATTTGTTGGTGTTTTTCAATGTTGAAGTTGTTGTTGAATTTGTTGGTGTTTTTCAATGTTGAGGTTGTTGTTGTTTTTCAATGTTGAGGTTGTTGTTGTTTTTCAATATTGAGGTTGTTGTTGAATTTGTTTGTGTTTTTCAATGTTGAGGTTGTTGTTGAATTTGTTGGTGTTTTTCAATGTTGAGGTTGTTGTTGTTTTTCACTATTGAGGTTGTTGTTGACTTTGTTTGTGTTTTTCAATGTTGAGGTTATTGTTGTTTTTCAATGTTGAGGTCGTTGTTGAATTTGATGGTGTTTTTCAATGTCGTGGTTGTTGTTGAATTTGTTGGTGTTATTCAATGTTGAAGTTGTTTTTGAATTTGTTGGTGTTTTTCAATGTTGAGGTTGTTGTTGTTTTTCAATGTTGAGGTTGTTGTTGAATTTGTTGGTGTTTTTCAATGTTGAGGTTGTTGTTGTTTTTCAATGTTGAGGTTGTTGTTGAATTTGTTGGTGTTTTTCAATGTCGAGGTTGTTGTTGAATTTGTTGGTGTTTTTCAATGTTGAGGTTGTTGTTGAATTTGTTGGTGTTTTACAATATTGAGGGCGTTGTTGAATTTGATGGCGTTTTTAAATGTTGAGGTTGTTGTTGAATTTGTTGGTGTTTTTCAATGCTGAGGTTGTTGTTGAATTTGTTGGTGTTTCTCAATTTCGAGGTTGTTGTTGAATTTGTTGGTGTTTTTCAATGTTGAAGTTGTTGTTGAATTTGTTGGTGTTTTTCAATGTTGAGGTTGTTGTTGTTTTTCAATGTTGAGGTTGTTGTTGTTTTTCAATATTGAGGTTGTTGTTGAATTTGTTTGTGTTTTTCAATGTTGAGGTTGTTGTTGTTTTTCAATGTTGAGGTCGTTGTTGAATTTGATGGTGTTTTTCAATGTCGAGGTTGTTGTTGAATTTGTTATGTTTTTTCAATGTTGAAGTTGTTTTTGAATTTGTTGGTGTTTTTCAATGTTGAGGTTGTTGTTGTTTTTCAATGTTGAGGTTGTTGTTGAATTTGTTGGTGTTTTTCAATGTTGAGGTTGTTGTTTTTCAATGTTGAGGTTGTTGTTGAATTTGTTGGTGTTTTTCAATGTCGAGGTTGTTGTTGAATTTGTTGGTGTTTTTCAATGTTGAGGTTGTTGTTGAATTTGTTGGTGTTTTACAATGTTGAGGTCGTTGTTGAATTTGTTCGCGTTTTTAAATGTTGAGGTTGTTGTTGAATTTGTTGGTGTTTTTCAATGTTGAGGTTGTTGTTGAATTTGTTGGTGTTTTTCAATTTCGAGGTTGTTGTTGAATTTGTTGGTGTTTTTCAATGTTGAAGTTGTTTTTGAATTTGTTGGTGTTTTTCAATGTTGAGGTTGTTGTTGTTTTTCAATGTTGAGGTTGTTGTTGAATTTGTTGGTGTTTTTCAATGTTGAGGTTGTTGTTGTTTTTCAATGTTGAGCTTGTTGTTGAATTTGTTGGTGTTTTTCAATGTCGAGGTTGTTGTTGAATTTGTTGGTCTTTTTCAATGTTGAGGTTGTTGTTGAATTTGTTGCTGTTTTACAATGTTGAGGTCGTTGTTGAATTTGTTGGCGTTTTTAAATGTTGAGGTTGTTGTTGAATTTGTTGGTGTTATTCAATGTTGAGGTTGTTGTTGAATTTGTTGGTGTTTTTCAATTTCGAGGTTGTTGTTGAATTTGTTGGTGTTTTTCAATGTTGAAGTTGTTGTTGAATTTGTTGGTGTTTTTCAATGTTGAGGCTGTTGTTTTTTTTCAATGTTGAGGTTGTTGTTGAATTTGTTGGTGTTTTTCAATGTTGAGGTTGTTGTTGTTTTTCAATGTTGAGGTTGTTGTTGAATTTGTTGGTGTTTTTCAATGTTGAGGTTGTTGTTGTTTTTCAATGTTGAGCTTGTTGTTGAATTTGTTGGTGTTTTTCAATGTCGAGGTTGTTGTTGAATTTGTTGGTGTTTTTCAATGTTGAGGTTGTTGTTGAATTTGTTGGTGTTTTTCAATGTTGAAGTTGCTGTTGAATTTGTTGGTGTTTTTCAATGTTGAGGTTGTTGTTGTTTTTCAATGTTGAGGTTTTTGTTGAATTTGTTGGTGTTTTTCAATGTTGAGGTTGTTGTTGTTTTTCAATGTTGAGGTTGTTGTTGTTTTTCAATGTTGAGGTTGTTGTTGAATTTGTTGGTGTTTTTCAATGCTGAGGTTGTTGTTGAATTTGTTGCTGTTTTTCAATGTTGAGGTTGTTGTTGTATGTGTTGGTGTTTTTCAATGTTGAGGTTGTTGTAGTTTTTCAATGTTGAGGTTGTTGTTGAATTTGTTGGTGTTTTTCAATGTCGAGGTTGTTGTTGAATTTGTTGGTGTTTTTCAATGTTGAGGTTGTTGTTGAATTTGTTGGTGTTTTACAATGTTGAGGTCGTTGTTGAATTTGTTCGCGTTTTTAAATGTTGAGGTTGTTGTTGAATTTGTTGGTGTTTTTCAATGTTGAGGTTGTTGTTGAATTTGTTGGTGTTTTTCAATTTCGAGGTTGTTGTTGAATTTGTTGGTGTTTTTCAATGTTGAAGTTGTTTTTGAATTTGTTGGTGTTTTTCAATGTTGAGGTTGTTGTTGTTTTTCAATGTTGAGGTTGTTGTTGAATTTGTTGGTGTTTTTCAATGTTGAGGTTGTTGTTGTTTTTCAATGTTGAGCTTGTTGTTGAATTTGTTGGTGTTTTTCAATGTCGAGGTTGTTGTTGAATTTGTTGGTGTTTTTCAATGTTGAGGTTGTTGTTGAATTTGTTGCTGTTTTACAATGTTGAGGTCGTTGTTGAATTTGTTGGCGTTTTTAAATGTTGAGGTTGTTGTTGAATTTGTTGGTGTTTTTCAATGTTGAGGTTGTTGTTGAATTTGTTGGTGTTTTTCAATTTCGAGGTTGTTGTTGAATTTGTTGGTGTTTTTCAATGTTGAAGTTGTTGTTGAATTTGTTGGTGTTTTTCAATGTTGAGGTTGTTGTTGTTTTTCAATGTTGAGGTTTTTGTTGAATTTGTTGGTGTTTTTCAATGTTGAGGTTGTTGTTGTTTTTCAATGTTGAGGTTGTTGTTGTTTTTGAATGTTGAGGTTGTTGTTGAATTTGTTGGTGTTTTTCAATGCTGAGGTTGTTGTTGAATTTGTTGCTGTTTTTCAATGTTGAGGTTGTTGTTGTATGTGTTGGTGCTTTTCAATGTTGAGGTTGTTGTAGTTTTTCAATGTTGAGGTTGTTGTTGAATTTGTTGGTGTTTTTCAATGTCGAGGTTGTTGTTGAATTTGTTGGTGTTTTTCAATGTTGAAGTTGTTGTTGAAATTGTATGTGTTTTTCAATGTTGAAGTTGTTGTTGAATTTGTTGGTGTTTTTCAATTTTGAGGTTGTTGTTGTTTTTCAATGTTGAGGTTGTTGTTGAATTTGTTGGTGTTTTTCCATGTTGAGGTTGTTGTTAAATTTGTTGGTGTTTTTAAATGTTGAGGTTGTTGTTGAATTTGTTGGTGTTTTTCAATTTTGAGGTTGTTGTTGTTTTTCAATGTTGAGGTTGTTGTTGAATTTGTTGGTGTTTTTCCATGTTGAGGTTGTTGTTAAATTTGTTGCTGTTTTTCAATGTTGAGGTTGTTGTTGAATTTGTTGGTGTTTTTCATTGCTGAGGTTGTTGGTGAATTTGTTGGTGTTTTTCAATGTTGAGGTTGTTGTTGTTTTTCAAAGTTGAGGTTGTTGTTAAATTTGTTGGTGTTTTGCAATGTTGAGATTGTTGTTGAATTTGTTGGTGTTTTTCATTGCTGAGGTTGTTGGTGAATTTGTTGGTGTTTTTCAATGTTCAGGTTGTTGTTGTTTTTCAATGTTGAGGTTGTTGTTGAATTTGTTGGTGTTTTTCAATTTCGAGGTTGTTGTTCAATTTGTTGGTGTTCTTCAATGTTGAAGTTGTTGTTGAATTTGTTGGTGTTTTTCAATGTTGAGGTTGTTGTTGAATTTGTTGGTGTTTTTCAATGTCGAGGTTGTTGTTGAATTTGTTGGTGTTTTTCGATGTTGAGGTTGTTGTTGCTTTTCAATGTTGAGGTCGTTGTTGAATTTGTTGGCGTTTTTAAATGTTGAGGTTGTTGTTGAATTTGTTGGTTTTTTTCAATGTTGAGGTTGTTGTTGAATTTGTTGGTGTTTTTCAATGTCGAGGCTGTTGTTGAATTTGTTGGTTTTTTCAATGTTAAAGTTCTTGTTGAATTTGTTGGTGTTTTTCAATTTTGAGGTTGTTGTTGTTTTTCAATGTTGAGGTTGTTGTTGAATTTGTTGGTGTTTTTCCATGTTGAGGTTGTTGTTGTTTTTCAAAGTTGAGGTTGATGTTTAATTTGTTGCTGTTTTTCAATGTTGAGGTTGTTGTTGAATTTGTTGGTGTTTTTCATTGTTGAGGTTGTTGTTGAATTCGTTGGTGTTTTTCAATGTTGAGGTTGTTGTTGTTTTTCAATGTTGAGGTTGTTGTTGAATTTGTTGGTGTTTTTCAATGTTGAGATTGTTGTTGAATTTGTTGGTGTTTTTCAATGTTGAGGTTGTTGTTGTTTTTCACTATTGAGGTTGTTGTTGACTTTGTTTGTGTTTTTCAATGTTGAGGTTGTTGTTGTTTTTCAATGTTGAGGTCGTTGTTGAATTTGATGTTGTTTTTCAATGTCGTGGTTGTTGTTGAATTTGTTGGTGTTTTTCAATGTTGAAGTTGTTTTTGAATTTGTTGGTGTTTTTCAATGTTGAGGTTGTTGTTGTTTTTCAATGTTGAGGTTGTTGTTGAATTTGTTGGTGTTTTTCAATGTTGAGGTTGTTGTTGTTTTTCAATGTTGAGGTTGTTGTTGAATTTGTTGGTGTTTTTCAATGTCGAGGTTGTTGTTGAATTTGTTGGTGTTTTTCAATGTTGAGGTTGTTGTTGAATTTGTTGGTGTTTTACAATATTGAGGTCGTTGTTGAATTTGATGGCGTTTTTAAATGTTGAGGTTGTTGTTGAATTTGTTGGTGTTTTTCAATGCTGAGGTTGTTGTTGAATTTGTTGGTGTTTTTCAATGTTGAAGTTGTTGTTGAATTTGTTGGTGTTTTTCAATTTTGAGGTTGTTGTTGTTTTTCAATGTTGAGGTTGTTGTTGTTTTTCAATATTGAGGTTGTTGTTGAGTTTGTTTGTGTTTTTCAATGTTGAGGTTGTTGTTGAATTTGTTGGTGTTTTTCAATGTTGAGGTTGTTGTTGTTTTTCACTATTGAGGTTGTTGTTGACTTTGTTTGTGTTTTTCAATGTTGAGGTTATTGTTGTTTTTCAATGTTGAGGTCGTTGTTGAATTTGATGGTGTTTTTCAATGTCGTGGTTGTTGTTGAATTTGTTGGTGTTATTCAATGTTGAAGTTGTTTTTGAATTTGTTGGTGTTTTTCAATGTTGAGGTTGTTGTTGTTTTTCAATGTTGAGGTTGTTGTTGAATTTGTTGGTGTTTTTCAATGTTGAGGTTGTTGTTGTTTTTCAATGTTGAGGTTGTTGTTGAATTTGTTGGTGTTTTTCAATGTCGAGGTTGTTGTTGAATTTGTTGGTGTTTTTCAATGTTGAGGTTGTTGTTGAATTTGTTGGTGTTTTACAATATTGAGGGCGTTGTTGAATTTGATGGCGTTTTTAAATGTTGAGGTTGTTGTTGAATTTGTTGGTGTTTTTCAATGCTGAGGTTGTTGTTGAATTTGTTGGTGTTTCTCAATTTCGAGGTTGTTGTTGAATTTGTTGGTGTTTTTCAATGTTGAAGTTGTTGTTGAATTTGTTGGTGTTTTTCAATGTTGAGGTTGTTGTTGTTTTTCAATGTTGAGGTTGTTGTTGTTTTTCAATATTGAGGTTGTTGTTGAATTTGTTTGTGTTTTTCAATGTTGAGGTTGTTGTTGTTTTTCAATGTTGAGGTCGTTGTTGAATTTGATGGTGTTTTTCAATGTCCAGGTTGTTGTTGAATTTGTTGGGTTTTTTCAATGTTGAAGTTGTTTTTGAATTTGTTGGTGTTTTTCAATGTTGAGGTTGTTGTTGTTTTTCAATGTTGAGGTTGTTGTTGAATTTGTTGGTGTTTTTCAATGTTGAGGTTGTTGTTGTTTTTCAATGTTGAGGTTGTTGTTGAATTTGTTCGCGTTTTTAAATGTTGAGGTTGTTGTTGAATTTGTTGGTGTTTTTCAATGTTGAGGTTGTTGTTGAATTTGTTGGTGTTTTTCAATTTCGAGGTTGTTGTTGAATTTGTTGGTGTTTTTCAATGTTGAAGTTGTTTTTGAATTTGTTGGTGTTTTTCAATGTTGAGGTTGTTGTTGTTTTTCAATGTTGAGGTTGTTGTTGAATTTGTTGGTGTTTTTCAATGTTGAGGTTGTTGTTGTTTTTCAATGTTGAGCTTGTTGTTGAATTTGTTGGTGTTTTTCAATGTCGAGGTTGTTGTTGAATTTGTTGGTGTTTTTCAATGTTGAGGTTGTTGTTGAATTTGTTGCTGTTTTACAATGTTGAGGTCGTTGTTGAATTTGTTGGCGTTTTTAAATGTTGAGGTTGTTGTTGAATTTGTTGGTGTTATTCAATGTTGAGGTTGTTGTTGAATTTGTTGGTGTTTTTCAATTTCGAGGTTGTTGTTGAATTTGTTGGTGTTTTTCAATGTTGAAGTTGTTGTTGAATTTGTTGGTGTTTTTCAATGTTGAGGTTGTTGTTGAATTTGTTGGTGTTTTTCAATGTTGAGGTTGTTGTTGTTTTTCACTATTGAGGTTGTTGTTGACTTTGTTTGTGTTTTTCAATGTTGAGGTTGTTGTTGTTTTTCAATGTTGAGGTCGTTGTTGAATTTGATGGTGTTTTTCAATGTCGTGGTTGTTGTTGAATTTGTTGGTGTTTTTCAATGTTGAAGTTGTTTTTGAATTTGTTGGTGTTTTTCAATGTTGAGGTTGTTGTTGTTTTTCAATGTTGAGGTTGTTGTTGAATTTGTTGGTGTTTTTCAATGTTGAGGTTGTTGTTGTTTTTCAATGTTGAGGTTGTTGTTGAATTTGTTGGTGTTTTTCAATGTCGAGGTTGTTGTTGAATTTGTTGGTGTTTTTCAATGTTGAGGTTGTTGTTGAATTTGTTGGTGTTTTACAATATTGAGGTCGTTGTTGAATTTGATGGCGTTTTTAAATGTTGAGGTTGTTGTTGAATTTGTTGGTGTTTTTCAATGCTGAGGTTGTTGTTGAATTTGTTGGTGTTTTTCAATGTTGAAGTTGTTGTTGAATTTGTTGGTGTTTTTCAATGTTGAGGTTGTTGTTGTTTTTCAATGTTGAGGTTGTTGTTGTTTTTCAATATTGAGGTTGTTGTTGAATTTGTTTGTGTTTTTCAATGTTGAGGTTGTTGTTGAATTTGTTGGTGTTTTTCAATGTTGAGGTTGTTGTTGTTTTTCACTATTGAGGTTGTTGTTGACTTTGTTTGTGTTTTTCAATGTTGAGGTTATTGTTGTTTTTCAATGTTGAGGTCGTTGTTGAATTTGATGGTGTTTTTCAATGTCGTGGTTGTTGTTGAATTGGTTGGTGTTATTCAATGTTGAAGTTGTTTTTGAATTTGTTGGTGTTTTTCAATGTTGAGGTTGTTGTTGTTTTTCAATGTTGAGGTTGTTGTTGAATTTGTTGGTGTTTTTCAATGTTGAGGTTGTTGTTGTTTTTCAATGTTGAGGTTGTTGTTGAATTTGTTGGTGTTTTTCAATGTCGAGGTTGTTGTTGAATTTGTTGGTGTTTTTCAATGTTGAGGTTGTTGTTGAATTTGTTGGTGTTTTACAATATTGAGGGCGTTGTTGAATTTGATGGCGTTTTTAAATGTTGAGGTTGTTGTTGAATTTGTTGGTGTTTTTCAATGCTGAGGTTGTTGTTGAATTTGTTGGTGTTTCTCAATTTCGAGGTTGTTGTTGAATTTGTTGGTGTTTTTCAATGTTGAAGTTGTTGTTGAATTTGTTGGTGTTTTTCAATGTTGAGGTTGTTGTTGTTTTTCAATGTTGAGGTTGTTGTTGTTTTTCAATATTGAGGTTGTTGTTGAATTTGTTTGTGTTTTTCAATGTTGAGGTTGTTGTTGTTTTTCAATGTTGAGGTCGTTGTTGAATTTGATGGTGTTTTTCAATGTCGAGGTTGTTGTTGAATTTGTTGGGTTTTTTCAATGTTGAAGTTGTTTTTGAATTTGTTGGTGTTTTTCAATGTTGAGGTTGTTGTTGTTTTTCAATGTTGAGGTTGTTGTTGAATTTGTTGGTGTTTTTCAATGTTGAGGTTGTTGTTGTTTTTCAATGTTGAGGTTGTTGTTGAATTTGTTGGTGTTTTTCAATGTCGAGGTTGTTGTTGAATTTGTTGGTGTTTTTCAATGTTGAGGTTGTTGTTGAATTTGTTGGTGTTTTACAATGTTGAGGTCGTTGTTGAATTTGTTCGCGTTTTTAAATGTTGAGGTTGTTGTTGAATTTGTTGGTGTTTTTCAATGTTGAGGTTGTTGTTGAATTTGTTGGTGTTTTTCAATTTCGAGGTTGTTGTTGAATTTGTTGGTGTTTTTCAATGTTGAAGTTGTTTTTGAATTTGTTGGTGTTTTTCAATGTTGAGGTTGTTGTTGTTTTTCAATGTTGAGGTTGTTGTTGAATTTGTTGGTGTTTTTCAATGTTGAGGTTGTTGTTGTTTTTCAATGTTGAGCTTGTTGTTGAATTTGTTGGTGTTTTTCAATGTCGAGGTTGTTGTTGAATTTGTTGGTGTTTTTCAATGTTGAGGTTGTTGTTGAATTTGTTGCTGTTTTACAATGTTGAGGTCGTTGTTGAATTTGTTGGCGTTTTTAAATGTTGAGGTTGTTGTTGAATTTGTTGGTGTTATTCAATGTTGAGGTTGTTGTTGAATTTGTTGGTGTTTTTCAATTTCGAGGTTGTTGTTGAATTTGTTGGTGTTTTTCAATGTTGAAGTTGTTGTTGAATTTGTTGGTGTTTTTCAATGTTGAGGTTGTTGTTGTTTTTCAATGTTGAGGTTTTTGTTGAATTTGTTGGTGTTTTTCAATGTTGAGGTTGTTGTTGTTTTTCAATGTTGAGGTTGTTGTTGTTTTTCAATGTTGAGGTTGTTGTTGAATTTGTTGGTGTTTTTCAATGCTGAGGTTGTTGTTGAATTTGTTGCTGTTTTTCAATGTTGAGGTTGTTGTTGTATGTGTTGGTGTTTTTCAATGTTGAGGTTGTTGTAGTTTTTCAATGTTGAGGTTGTTGTTGAATTTGTTGGTGTTTTTCAATGTCGAGGTTGTTGTTGAATTTGTTGGTGTTTTTCAATGTTGAAGTTGTTGTTGAAATTGTATGTGTTTTTCAATGTTGAAGTTGTTGAATTTGTTGGTGTTTTTCAATGTTGAGGTTGTTGCTGTTTTTAAATGTTGAGGTTGTTGTTGAATTTGTTGGTGTTTTTCAATTTTGAGGTTGTTGTTGTTTTTCAATGTTGAGGTTGTTGTTGAATTTGTTGGTGTTTTTCCATGTTGAGGTTGTTGTTAAATTTGTTGGTGTTTTTCAATGTTGAGGTTGTTGTTGAATTTGTTGGTGTTTTTCATTGTAAAGGTTGTTTTTGAATTTGTTGGTGTTTTTCAATGTTGAGGTTGTTGTTGAATTTGTTGGTGTTTTTCAATGTTGAGGTTGTTGTCTCTAAATGTTGAGGTTGTTGTTGAATTTGTTGGTGTTTTTCAATTTTGAGGTTGTTGTTGTTTTTCAATGTTGAGGTTGTTGTTGAATTTGTTGGTGTTTTTCCATGTTGAGGTTGTTGTTGAATTTGTTGGTGTTTTTCATTGTTGAGGTTGTTGGTGAATTTGTTGGTGTTTTTCAATGTTGAGGTTGTTGTTGTTTTTCAATGTTGAGGTTGTTGTTGAATTTGTTGGTGTTTTTCAATTTCGAGGTTGTTGTTGAATTTGTTGGTGTTCTTCAATGTTGAAGTTGTTGTTGAATTTGTTGGTGTTTTTCAATGTTGAGGTTGTTGTTGTTTTTCAATGTTGAGGTTGTTGTTGAATTTGTTGGTGTTTTTCAATGTTGAGGTTGTTGTTGAATTTGTTGGTGTTTTTCAATGTCGAGGTTATTGTTGAATTTGTTGGTGTTTTTCAATGTTGAGGTTGTTGTTGAATTTGTTGGTGTTTTTCAATGTTGAGGTTGTTGCTGTTTTTCAATGTTGAGGTTGTTGTTGAATTTGTTGGTGTTTTTCAATTTCGAGGTTGTTGTTGAATTTGTTGGTGTTTTTCAATGTTGAAGTTGTTGTTGAATTTGTTGGTGTATTTCAATGTTGAGGTTGTTGTTGTTTTTCAATGTTGAGGTTGTTGTTGAATTTGTTGGTGTTTTTCAATGTTGAAGTTGTTTTTGAATTTGTTGGTGTTTTTCAATGTTGAGGTTGTTGTTGTTTTTCAATGTTGAGGTTGTTGTTGAATTTGTTGGTGTTTTTCAATGTTGAGGTTGTTGTTGTTTTTCAATGTTGAGGTTGTTGTTGAATTTGTTGGTGTTTTTCAATGTCGAGGTTGTTGTTGAATTTGTTGGTGTTTTTCAATGTTGAGGTTGTTGTTGAATTTGTTGGTGTTTTACAATATTGAGGTCGCTGTTGAATTTGTTGGCGTTTTTAAATGTTGAGGTTGTTGTTGAATTTGTTGGTGTTTTTCAATGCTGAGGTTGTTGTTGAATTTGTTGGTGTTTTTCAATTTCGAGGTTGTTGTTGAATTTGTTGGTGTTTTTCAATGTTGAAGTTGTTGTTGAATTTGTTGGTGTTTTTCAATGTTGAGGTTGTTGTTGTTTTTCAATGTTGAGGTTGTTGTTGTTTTTCAATATTGAGGTTGTTGTTGAATTTGTTTGTGTTTTTCAATGTTGAGGTTGTTGTTGTTTTTCAATGTTGAGGTCGTTGTTGAATTTGATGGTGTTTTTCAATGTCGAGGTTGTTGTTGAATTTGTTGGTTTTTTTCAATGTTGAAGTTGTTTTTGAATTTGTTGGTGTTTTTCAATGTTGAGGTTGTTGTTGTTTTTCAATGTTGAGGTTGTTGTTGAATTTGTTGGTGTTTTTCAATGTTGAGCTTGTTGTTGTTTTTCAATGTTGAGGTTGTTGTTGAATTTGTTGGTGTTTTTCAATGTCGAGGTTGTTGTTGAATTTGTTGGTGTTTTTCAATGTTGAGGTTGTTGTTGAATTTGTTGGTGTTTTACAATGTTGAGGTCGTTGTTGAATTTGTTCGCGTTTTTAAATGTTGAGGTTGTTGTTGAATTTGTTGGTATTTTTCAATGTTGAGGTTGTTGTTGAATTTGTTGGTGTTTTTCAATTTCGAGGTTGTTGTTGAATTTGTTGGTGTTTTTCAATGTTGAAGTTGTTTTTGAATTTGTTGGTGTTTTACAATGTTGAGGTTGTTGTTGTTTTTCAATGTTGAGGTTGTTGTTGAATTTGTTGGTGTTTTTCAATGTTGAGGTTGTTGTTGTTTTTCAATGTTGAGCTTGTTGTTGAATTTGTTGGTGTTTTTCAATGTCGAGGTTGTTGTTGAATTTGTTGGTGTTTTTCAATGTTGAGGTTGTTGTTGAATTTGTTGCTGTTTTACAATGTTGAGGTCGTTGTTGAATTTGTTGGCGTTTTTAAATGTTGAGGTTGTTGTTGAATTTGTTGGTGTTTTTCAATGTTGAGGTTGTTGTTGAATTTGTTGGTGTTTTTCAATTTCGAGGTTGTTGTTGAATTTGTTGGTGTTTTTCAATGTTGAAGTTGCTGTTGAATTTGTTGGTGTTTTTCAATGTTGAGGTTGTTGTTGTTTTTCAATGTTGAGGTTTTTGTTGAATTTGTTGGTGTTTTTCAATGTTGAGGTTGTTGTTGTTTTTCAATGTTGAGGTTGTTGTTGTTTTTCAATGTTGAGGTTGTTGTTGAATTTGTTGGTGTTTTTCAATGCTGAGGTTGTTGTTGAATTTGTTGCTGTTTTTCAATGTTGAGGTTGTTGTTGTATGTGTTGGTGTTTTTCAATGTTGAGGTTGTTGTAGTTTTTCAATGTTGAGGTTGTTGTTGAATTTGTTGGTGTTTTTCAATGTCGAGGTTGTTGTTGAATTTGTTGGTGTTTTTCAATGTTGAGGTTGTTGTTGAATTTGTTGGTGTTTTTCAATGTTGAAGTTGTTGTTGAATTTGTTGCTGTTTTTCAATGTTGAGGTTGTTGCTGTTTTTAAATGTTGAGGTTGTTGTTGAATTTGTTGGTGTTTTTCAATTTCGAGGTTGTTGTTGAATTTGTTGGTGTTTTTCAATGTTGAAGTTGTTGTTGAATTTGTTGGTGTTTTTCAATGTTGAGGTTGTTGTTGTTTTTCAATGTTGAGGTTTTTGTTGAATTTGTTGGTGTTTTTCAATGTTGAGGTTGTTGTTGTTTTTCAATGTTGAGGTTGTTGTTGTTTTTCAATGTTGAGGTTGTTGTTGAATTTGTTGGTGTTTTTCAATGCTGAGGTTGTTGTTGAATTTGTTGCTGTTTTTCAATGTTGAGGTTGTTGTTGTATGTGTTGGTGTTTTTCAATGTTGAGGTTGTTGTAGTTTTTCAATGTTGAGGTTGTTGTTGAATTTGTTGGTGTTTTTCAATGTCGAGGTTGTTGTTGAATTTGTTGGTGTTTTTCAATGTTGAAGTTGTTGTTGAAATTGTATGTGTTTTTCAATGTTGAAGTTGTTGAATTTGTTGGTGTTTTTCAATGTTGAGGTTGTTGCTGTTTTTAAATGTTGAGGTTGTTGTTGAATTTGTTGGTGTTTTTCAATTTTGAGGTTGTTGTTGTTTTTCAATGTTGAGGTTGTTGTTGAATTTGTTGGTGTTTTTCCATGTTGAGGTTGTTGTTAAATTTGTTGGTGTTTTTCAATGTTGAGGTTGTTGTTGAATTTGTTGGTGTTTTTCATTGTAAAGGTTGTTTTTGAATTTGTTGGTGTTTTTCAATGTTGAGGTTGTTGTTGAATTTGTTGGTGTTTTTCAATGTTGAGGTTGTTGTCTCTAAATGTTGAGGTTGTTGTTGAATTTGTTGGTGTTTTTCAATTTTGAGGTTGTTGTTGTTTTTCAATGTTGAGGTTGTTGTTGAATTTGTTGGTGTTTTTCCATGTTGAGGTTGTTGTTGAATTTGTTGGTGTTTTTCATTGTTGAGGTTGTTGGTGAATTTGTTGGTGTTTTTCAATGTTGAGGTTGTTGTTGTTTTTCAATGTTGAGGTTGTTGTTGAATTTGTTGGTGTTTTTCAATTTCGAGGTTGTTGTTGAATTTGTTGGTGTTCTTCAATGTTGAAGTTGTTGTTGAATTTGTTGGTGTTTTTCAATGTTGAGGTTGTTGTTGTTTTTCAATGTTGAGGTTGTTGTTGAATTTGTTGGTGTTTTTCAATGTTGAGGTTGTTGTTGAATTTGTTGGTGTTTTTCAATGTCGAGGTTATTGTTGAATTTGTTGGTGTTTTTCAATGTTGAGGTTGTTGTTGAATTTGTTGGTGTTTTTCAATGTTGAGGTTGTTGCTGTTTTTCAATGTTGAGGTTGTTGTTGAATTTGTTGGTGTTTTTCAATTTCGAGGTTGTTGTTGAATTTGTTGGTGTTTTTCAATGTTGAAGTTGTTGTTGAATTTGTTGGTGTATTTCAATGTTGAGGTTGTTGTTGTTTTTCAATGTTGAGGTTGTTGTTGAATTTGTTGGTGTTTTTCAATGTTGAAGTTGTTTTTGAATTTGTTGGTGTTTTTCAATGTTGAGGTTGTTGTTGTTTTTCAATGTTGAGGTTGTTGTTGAATTTGTTGGTGTTTTTCAATGTTGAGGTTGTTGTTGTTTTTCAATGTTGAGGTTGTTGTTGAATTTGTTGGTGTTTTTCAATGTCGAGGTTGTTGTTGAATTTGTTGGTGTTTTTCAATGTTGAGGTTGTTGTTGAATTTGTTGGTGTTTTACAATATTGAGGTCGCTGTTGAATTTGTTGGCGTTTTTAAATGTTGAGGTTGTTGTTGAATTTGTTGGTGTTTTTCAATGCTGAGGTTGTTGTTGAATTTGTTGGTGTTTTTCAATTTCGAGGTTGTTGTTGAATTTGTTGGTGTTTTTCAATGTTGAAGTTGTTGTTGAATTTGTTGGTGTTTTTCAATGTTGAGGTTGTTGTTGTTTTTCAATGTTGAGGTTGTTGTTGTTTTTCAATATTGAGGTTGTTGTTGAATTTGTTTGTGTTTTTCAATGTTGAGGTTGTTGTTGTTTTTCAATGTTGAGGTCGTTGTTGAATTTGATGGTGTTTTTCAATGTCGAGGTTGTTGTTGAATTTGTTGGTTTTTTTCAATGTTGAAGTTGTTTTTGAATTTGTTGGTGTTTTTCAATGTTGAGGTTGTTGTTGTTTTTCAATGTTGAGGTTGTTGTTGAATTTGTTGGTGTTTTTCAATGTTGAGCTTGTTGTTGTTTTTCAATGTTGAGGTTGTTGTTGAATTTGTTGGTGTTTTTCAATGTCGAGGTTGTTGTTGAATTTGTTGGTGTTTTTCAATGTTGAGGTTGTTGTTGAATTTGTTGGTGTTTTACAATGTTGAGGTCGTTGTTGAATTTGTTCGCGTTTTTAAATGTTGAGGTTGTTGTTGAATTTGTTGGTATTTTTCAATGTTGAGGTTGTTGTTGAATTTGTTGGTGTTTTTCAATTTCGAGGTTGTTGTTGAATTTGTTGGTGTTTTTCAATGTTGAAGTTGTTTTTGAATTTGTTGGTGTTTTACAATGTTGAGGTTGTTGTTGTTTTTCAATGTTGAGGTTGTTGTTGAATTTGTTGGTGTTTTTCAATGTTGAGGTTGTTGTTGTTTTTCAATGTTGAGCTTGTTGTTGAATTTGTTGGTGTTTTTCAATGTCGAGGTTGTTGTTGAATTTGTTGGTGTTTTTCAATGTTGAGGTTGTTGTTGAATTTGTTGCTGTTTTACAATGTTGAGGTCGTTGTTGAATTTGTTGGCGTTTTTAAATGTTGAGGTTGTTGTTGAATTTGTTGGTGTTTTTCAATGTTGAGGTTGTTGTTGAATTTGTTGGTGTTTTTCAATTTCGAGGTTGTTGTTGAATTTGTTGGTGTTTTTCAATGTTGAAGTTGCTGTTGAATTTGTTGGTGTTTTTCAATGTTGAGGTTGTTGTTGTTTTTCAATGTTGAGGTTTTTGTTGAATTTGTTGGTGTTTTTCAATGTTGAGGTTGTTGTTGTTTTTCAATGTTGAGGTTGTTGTTGTTTTTCAATGTTGAGGTTGTTGTTGAATTTGTTGGTGTTTTTCAATGCTGAGGTTGTTGTTGAATTTGTTGCTGTTTTTCAATGTTGAGGTTGTTGTTGTATGTGTTGGTGTTTTTCAATGTTGAGGTTGTTGTAGTTTTTCAATGTTGAGGTTGTTGTTGAATTTGTTGGTGTTTTTCAATGTCGAGGTTGTTGTTGAATTTGTTGGTGTTTTTCAATGTTGAGGTTGTTGTTGAATTTGTTGGTGTTTTTCAATGTTGAAGTTGTTGTTGAATTTGTTGCTGTTTTTCAATGTTGAGGTTGTTGCTGTTTTTAAATGTTGAGGTTGTTGTTGAATTTGTTGGTGTTTTTCAATTTTGAGGTTGTTGTTGTTTTTCAATGTTGAGGTTGTTGTTGAATTTGTTGGTCTTTTTCCATGTTGAGGTTGTTGTTGTTTTTCAAAGTTGAGGTTGTTGTTAAATTTGTTGGTGTTTTTCAATGTTGAGGTTGTTGTTGAATTTGTTGGTGTTTTTCATTGTAAAGGTTGTTTTTGAATTTGTTGGTGTTTTTCAATGTCGAGGTTGTTGTTGAATTTGTTGGTGTTTTTCAATGTTGAGGTTGTTGTTGTTTTTCAATGTTGAGGTTGTTGTTGAATTTGTTGGTGTTTTTCAATGTCGAGGTTGTTGTGGAATTTGTTGGTGTTTTTCAATGTTGAGGTTGTTGTTGAATTTGTTGGTGTTTTACAATGTTGAGGTCGTTGTTGAATTTGTTCGCGTTTTTAAATGTTGAGGTTGTTGTTGAATTTGTTGGTGTTTTTCAATGTTGAGGTTGTTGTTGAATTTGTTGGTGTTTTTCAATTTCGAGGTTGTTGTTGAATTTGTTCGTGTTTTTCAATGTTGAAGTTGTTGTTGAATTTGTTGGTGTTTTTCAATGTTGAGGTTGTTGTTGTTTTTCAATGTTGAGGTTTTTGTTGAATTTGTTGGTGTTTTTCAATGTTGAGGTTGTTGTTGTTTTTCAATGTTGAGGTTGTTGTTGTTTTTCAATGTTGAGGTTGTTGTTGAATTTGTTGGTGTTTTTCAATGCTGAGGTTGTTGTTGAATTTGTTGCTGTTTTTCAATGTTGAGGTTGTTGTTGTATGTGTTGGTGCTTTTCAATGTTGAGGTTGTTGTAGTTTTTCAATGTTGAGGTTGTTGTTGAATTTGTTGGTGTTTTTCAATGTCGAGGTTGTTGTTGAATTTGTTGGTGTTTTTCAATGTTGAAGTTGTTGTTGAAATTGTATGTGCTTTTCAATGTTGAAGTTGTTGTTGAATTTGTTGGTGTTTTTCAATGTTGAGGTTGTTGCTGTTTTTAAATGTTGAGGTTGTTGTTGAATTTGTTGGTGTTTTTCAATTTTGAGGTTGTTGTTGTTTTTCAATGTTGAGGTTGTTGTTGAATTTGTTGGTGCTTTTCCATGTTGAGGTTGTTGTTAAATTTGTTGGTGTTTTTCAATGTTGAGGTTGTTGTTGAATTTGTTGGTGTTTTTCATTGTAAAGGTTGTTTTTGAATTTGTTGGTGTTTTTCAATGTTGAGGTTGTTGTTGAATTTGTTGGTGTTTTTCAATGTTGAGGTTGTTGTCTCTAAATGTTGAGGTTGTTGTTGAATTTGTTGGTGTTTTTCAATTTTGAGGTTGTTGTTGTTTTTCAATGTTGAGGTTGTTGTTGAATTTGTTGGTGTTTTTCCATGTTGAGGTTGTTGTTGTTTTTCAAAGTTGAGGTTGTTGTTAAATTTGTTGGTGTTTTTCAATGTTGAGGTTGTTGTTGAATTTGTTGGTGTTTTTCATTGTTGAGGTTGTTGGTGAATTTGTTGGTGTTTTTCAATGTTGAGGTTGTTGTTGTTTTTCAATGTTGAGGTTGTTGTTGAATTTGTTGGTGTTTTTCAATTTCGAGGTTGTTGTTGAATTTGTTGGTGTTCTTCAATGTTGAAGTTGTTGTTGAATTTGTTGGTGTTTTTCAATGTTGAGGTTGTTGTTGTTTTTCAATGTTGAGTTTGTTGTTGAATTTGTTGGTGTTTTTCAATGTTGAGGTTGTTGTTGAATTTGTTGGTGTTTTTCAATGTCGAGGTTATTGTTGAATTTGTTGGTGTTTTTCAATGTTGAGGTTGTTGTTGAATTTGTTGGTGTTTTTCAATGTTGAGGTTGTTGCTGTTTTTCAATGTTGAGGTTGTTGTTGAATTTGTTGGTGTTTTTCAATTTCGAGGTTGTTGTTGAATTTGTTGGTGTTTTTCAATGTTGAAGTTGTTGTTGAATTTGTTGGTGTATTTCAATGTTGAGGTTGTTGTTGTTTTTCAATGTTGAGGTTTTTGTTGAATTTGTTGGTGTTTTTCAATGTTGAAGTTGTTTTTGAATTTGTTGGTGTTTTTCAATGTTGAGGTTGTTGTTGTTTTTCAATGTTGAGGTTGTTGTTGAATTTGTTGGTGTTTTTCAATGTTGAGGTTGTTGTTGTTTTTCAATGTTGAGGTTGTTGTTGAATTTGTTGGTGTTTTTCAATGTCGAGGTTGTTGTTGAATTTGTTGGTGTTTTTCAATGTTGAGGTTGTTGTTGAATTTGTTGGTGTTTTACAATATTGAGGTCGTTGTTGAATTTGCTGGCGTTTTTAAATGTTGAGGTTGTTGTTGAATTTGTTGGTGTTTTTCAATGCTGAGGTTGTTGTTGAATTTGTTGGTGTTTTTCAATTTCGAGGTTGTTGTTGAATTTGTTGGTGTTTTTCAATGTTGAAGTTGTTGTTGAATTTGTTGGTGTTTTTCAATGTTGAGGTTGTTGTTGTTTTTCAATGTTGAGGTTGTTGTTGTTTTTCAATATTGAGGTTGTTGTTGAATTTGTTTGTGTTTTTCAATGTTGAGGTTGTTGTTGTTTTTCAATGTTGAGGTCGTTGTTGAATTTGATGGTGTTTTTCAATGTCGAGGTTGTTGTTGAATTTGTTGGTTTTTTTCAATGTTGAAGTTGTTTTTGAATTTGTTGGTGTTTTTCAATGTTGAGGTTGTTGTTGTTTTTCAATGTTGAGGTTGTTGTTGAATTTGTTGGTGTTTTTCAATGTTGAGGTTGTTGTTGTTTTTCAATGTTGAGGTTGTTGTTGAATTTGTTGGTGTTTTTCAATGTCGAGGTTGTTGTTGAATTTGTTGGTGTTTTTCAATGTTGAGGTTGTTGTTGAATTTGTTGGTGTTTTACAATGTTGAGGTCGTTGTTGAATTTGTTCGCGTTTTTAAATGTTGAGGTTTGTTGTTGAATTTGTTGGTATTTTTCAATGTTGAGGTTGTTGTTGAATTTGTTGGTGTTTTTCAATTTCGAGGTTGTTGTGAATTTGTTGGTGTTTTTCAATGTTGAAGTTGTTTTTGAATTTGTTGGTGTTTTTCAATGTTGAGGTTGTTGTTGTTTTTCAATGTTGAGGTTGTTGTTGAATTTGTTGCTGTTTTTCAATGTTGAGGTTGTTGTTGTTTTTCAATGTTGAGCTTGTTGTTGAATTTGTTGGTGTTTTTCAATGTCGAGGTTGTTGTTGAATTTGTTGGTGTTTTTCAATGTTGAGGTTGTTGTTGAATTTGTTGCTGTTTTACAATGTTGAGGTCGTTGTTGAATTTGTTGGCGTTTTTAAATGTTGAGGTTGTTGTTGAATTTGTTGGTGTTTTTCAATGTTGAGGTTGTTGTTGAATTTGTTGGTGTTTTTCAATTTCGAGGTTGTTGTTGAATTTGTTGGTGTTTTTCAATGTTGAAGTTGCTGTTGAATTTGTTGGTGTTTTTCAATGTTGAGGTTGTTGTTGTTTTTCAATGTTGAGGTTTTTGTTGAATTTGTTGGTGTTTTTCAATGTTGAGGTTGTTGTTGTTTTTCAATGTTGAGGTTGTTGTTGTTTTTCAATGTTGAGGTTGTTGTTGAATTTGTTGGTGTTTTTCAATGCTGAGGTTGTTGTTGAATTTGTTGCTGTTTTTCAATGTTGAGGTTGTTGTTGTATGTGTTGGTGTTTTTCAATGTTGAGGTTGTTGTAGTTTTTCAATGTTGAGGTTGTTGTTGAATTTGTTGGTGTTTTTCAATGTCGAGGTTGTTGTTGAATTTGTTGGTGTTTTTCAATGTTGAAGTTGTTGTTAAAATTGTATGTGTTTTTCAATGTTGAAGTTGTTGTTGAATTTGTTGGTGTTTTTCAATGTTGAGGTTGTTGCTGTTTTTAAATGTTGAGGTTGTTGTTGAATTTGTTGGTGTTTTTCAATTTTGAGGTTGTTGTTGTTTTTCAATGTTGAGGTTGTTGTTGAATTTGTTGGTGTTTTTCCATGTTGAGGTTGTTGTTGTTTTTCAAAGTTGAGGTTGTTGTTAAATTTGTTGGTGTTTTTCAATGTTGAGGTTGTTGTTGAATTTGTTGGTGTTTTTCATTGTAAAGGTTGTTTTTGAATTTGTTGGTGTTTTTCAATGTTGAGGTTGTTGTTGAATTTGTTGGTGTTTTTCAATGTTGAGGTTGTTGTTGTTTTTCAATGTTGAGGTTGTTGTTGAATTTGTTGGTGTTTTTCAATGTCGAGGTTGTTGTTGAATTTGTTGGTGTTTTTCAATGTCGAGGTTGTTGTTGAATTTGTTGGTGTTTTTCAATGTTGAGGTTGTTGTTGAATTTGTTGGTGTTTTACAATGTTGAGGTCGTTGTTGAATTTGTTCGCGTTTTTAAATGTTGAGGTTGTTGTTGAATTTGTTGGTGTTTTTCAATGTTGAGGTTGTTGTTGAATTTGTTGGTGTTTTTCAATTTCGAGGTTGTTGTTGAATTTGTTGGTGTTTTTCAATGTTGAAGTTGTTTTTGAATTTGTTGGTGTTTTTCAATGTTGAGGTTGTTGTTGTTTTTCAATGTTGAGGTTGTTGTTGAATTTGTTGGTGTTTTTCAATGTTGAGGTTGTTGTTGTTTTTCAATGTTGAGCTTGTTGTTGAATTTGTTGGTGTTTTTCAATGTCGAGGTTGTTGTTGAATTTGTTGGTGTTTTTCAATGTTGAGGTTGTTGTTGAATTTGTTGCTGTTTTACAATGTTGAGGTCGTTGTTGAATTTGTTGGCGTTTTTAAATGTTGAGGTTGTTGTTGAATTTGTTGGTGTTTTTCAATGTTGAGGTTGTTGTTGAATTTGTTGGTGTTTTTCAATTTCGAGGTTGTTGTTGAATTTGTTGGTGTTTTTCAATGTTGAAGTTGTTGTTGAATTTGTTGGTGTTTTTCAATGTTGAGGTTGTTGTTGTTTTTCAATGTTGAGGTTTTTGTTGAATTTGTTGGTGTTTTTCAATGTTGAGGTTGTTGTTGTTTTTCAATGTTGAGGTTGTTGTTGTTTTTCAATGTTGAGGTTGTTGTTGAATTTGTTGGTGTTTTTCAATGCTGAGGCTGTTGTTGAATTTGTTGCTGTTTTTCAATGTTGAGGTTGTTGTTGTATGTGTTGGTGTTTTTCAATGTTGAGGTTGTTGTAGTTTTTCAATGTTGAGGTTTTTGTTGAATTTGTTGGTGTTTTTCAATGTCGAGGTTGTTGTTGAATTTGTTGGTGTTTTTCAATGTTGAAGTCGTTGTTGAAATTGTATGTGTTTTTCAATGTTGAAGTTGTTGTTGAATTTGTTGGTGTTTTTCAATGTTGAGGTTGTTGCTGTTTTTAAATGTTGAGGTTGTTGTTGAATTTGTTGGTGTTTTTCAATTTTGAGGTTGTTGTTGTTTTTCAATGTTGAGGTTGTTGTTGAATTTGTTGGTGTTTTTCAATGTTGAGGTTGTTGTTGTTTTTCAAAGTTGAGGTTGTTGTTAAATTTGTTGGTGTTTTTCAATGTTGAGGTTGTTGTTGAATTTGTTGGTGTTTTTCATTGTAAAGGTTGTTTTTGAATTTGTTGGTGTTTTTCAATGTTGAGGTTGTTGTTGAATTTGTTGGTGTTTTTCAATGTCGAGGTTGTTGTTGAATTTGTTGGTGTTTTTCAATGTTGAGGTTGTTGTTGAATTTGTTGCTGTTTTACAATGTTGAGGTCGTTGTTGAATTTGTTGGCGTTTTTAAATGTTGAGGTTGTTGTTGAATTTGTTGGTGTTTTTCAATGTTGAGGTTGTTGTTGAATTTGTTGGTGTTTTTCAATTTCGAGGTTGTTGTTGAATTTGTTGGTGTTTTTCAATGTTGAAGTTGCTGTTGAATTTGTTGGTGTTTTTCAATGTTGAGGTTGTTGTTGTTTTTCAATGTTGAGGTTTTTGTTGAATTTGTTGGTGTTTTTCAATGTTGAGGTTGTTGTTGTTTTTCAATGTTGAGGTTGTTGTTGTTTTTCAATGTTGAGGTTGTTGTTGAATTTGTTGGTGTTTTTCATTGTTGAGGTTGTTGTTGAATTTGTTGCTGTTTTTCAATGTTGAGGTTGTTGTCTCTAAATGTTGAGGTTGTTGTTGAATTTGTTGGTGTTTTTCAATTTTGAGGTTGTTGTTGTTTTTCAATGTTGAGGTTGTTGTTGAATTTGTTGGTGTTTTTCCATGTTGAGGTTGTTGTTGTTTTTCAAAGTTGAGGTTGTTGTTAAATTTGTTGGTGTTTTTCAATGTTGAGGTTGTTGTTGAATTTGTTGGTGTTTTTCATTGTTGAGGTTGTTGGTGAATTTGTTGGTGTTTTTCAATGTTGAGGTTGTTGTTGTTTTTCAATGTTGAGGTTGTTGTTGAATTTGTTGGTGTTTTTCAATTTCGAGGTTGTTGTTGAATTTGTTGGTGTTCTTCAATGTTGAAGTTGTTGTTGAATTTGTTGGTGTTTTTCAATGTTGAGGTTGTTGTTGTTTTTCAATGTTGAGGTTGTTGTTGAATTTGTTGGTGTTTTTCAATGTTGAGGTTGTTGTTGAATTTGTTGGTGTTTTTCAATGTCGAGGTTATTGTTGAATTTGTTGGTGTTTTTCAATGTTGAGGTTGTTGTTGAATTTGTTGGTGTTTTCCAATGTTGAGGTTGTTGTTGTTTTTCAATGTTGAGGTTGTTGTTGAATTTGTTGGTGTTTTTCAATTTCGAGGTTGTTGTTGAATTTGTTGGTGTTTTTCAATGTTGAAGTTGTTGTTGAATTTGTTGGTGTATTTCAATGTTGAGGTTGTTGTTGTTTTTCAATGTTGAGGTTGTTGTTGAATTTGTTGTTTTTTTTCAATGTTGAAGTTGTTTTTGAATTTGTTGGTGTTTTTCAATGTTGAGGTTGTTGTTGTTTTTCAATGTTGAGGTTGTTGTTGAATTTGTTGGTGTTTTTCAATGTTGAGGTTGTTGTTGTTTTTCAATGTTGAGGTTGTTGTTGAATTTGTTGGTGTTTTTCAATGTCGAGGTTGTTGTTGAATTTGTTGGTGTTTTTCAATGTTGAGGTTGTTGTTGAATTTGTTGGTGTTTTACAATATTGAGGTCGTTGTTGAATTTGTTGGCGTTTTTAAATGTTGAGGTTGTTGTTCAATTTGTTGGTGTTTTTCAATGCTGAGGTTGTTGTTGAATTTGTTGGTGTTTTTCAATTTCGAGGTTGTTGTTGAATTTGTTGGTGTTTTTCAATGTTGAAGTTGTTGTTGAATTTGTTGGTGTTGTTCAATGTTGAGGTTGTTGTTGTTTCTCAATGTTGAGGTTGTTGTTGTTTTTCAATATTGAGGTTGTTGTTGAATTTGTTTGTGTTTTTCAATGTTGAGGTTGTTGTTGTTTTTCAATGTTGAGGTCGTTGTTGAATTTGATGGTGTTTTTCAATGTCGAGGTTGTTGTTGAATTTGTTGGTTTTTTTCAATGTTGAAGTTGTTTTTGAATTTGTTGGTGTTTTTCAATGTTGAGGTTGTTGTTGTTTTTCAATGTTGAGGTTGTTGTTGAATTTGTTGGTGTTTTTCAATGTTGAGGTTGTTGTTGTTTTTCAATGTTGAGGTTGTTGTTGAATTTGTTGGTGTTTTTCAATGTCGAGGTTGTTGTTGAATTTGCTGGTGTTTTTCAATGTTGAGGTTGTTGTTGAATTTGTTGGTGTTTTACAATGTTGAGGTCGTTGTTGAATTTGTTCGCGTTTTTAAATGTTGAGGTTGTTGTTGAATTTGTTGGTGTTTTTCAATGTTGAGGTTGTTGTTGGATTTGTTGGTGTTTTTCAATTTCGAGGTTGTTGTTGAATTTGTTGGTGTTTTTCAATGTTGAAGTTGTTTTTGAATTTGTTGGTGTTTTTCAATGTTGAGGTTGTTGTTGTTTTTCAATGTTGAGGTTGTTGTTGAATTTGTTGGTGTTTTTCAATGTTGAGGTTGTTGTTGTTTTTCAATGTTGAGCTTGTTGTTGAATTTGTTGGTGTTTTTCAATGTCGAGGTTGTTGTTGAATTTGTTGGTGTTTTTCAATGTTGAGGTTGTTGTTGAATTTGTTGCTGTTTTACAATGTTGAGGTCGTTGTTGAATTTGTTGGCGTTTTTAAATGTTGAGGTTGTTGTTGAATTTGTTGGTGTTTTTCAATGTTGAGGTTGTTGTTGAATTTGTTGGTGTTTTTCAATTTCGAGGTTGTTGTTGAATTTGTTGGTGTTTTTCAATGTTGAAGTTGTTGTTGAATTTGTTGGTGTTTTTCAATGTTGAGGTTGTTGTGGTTTTTCAATGTTGAGGTTTTTGTTGAATTTGTTGGTGTTTTTCAATGTTGAGGTTGTTGTTGTTTTTCAATGTTGAGGTTGTTGTTGTTTTTCAATGTTGAGGTTGTTGTTGAATTTGTTGGTGTTTTTCAATGCTGAGGTTGTTGTTGAATTTGTTGCTGTTTTTCAATGTTGAGGTTGTTGTTGTATGTGTTGGTGTTTTTCAATGTTGAGGTTGTTGTAGTTTTTCAATGTTGAGGTTGTTGTTGAATTTGTTGGTGTTTTTCAATGTCGAGGTTGTTGTTGAATTTGTTGGTGTTTTTCAATGTTGAAGTTGTTGTTGAAATTGTATGTGTTTTTCAATGTTGAAGTTGTTGTTGAATTTGTTGGTGTTTTTCAATGTTGAAGTTGTTGCTGTTTTTAAATGTTGAGGTTGTTGTTGAATTTGTTGGTGTTTTTCAATTTTGAGGTTGTTGTTGTATTTCAATGTTGAGGTTGTTGTTGAATTTGTTGGTGTTTTTCCATGTTGAGGTTGTTCTTGTTTTTCAAAGTTGAGGTTGTTGTTAAATTTGTTGGTGTTTTTCAATGTTGAGGTTGTTGTTGAATTTGTTGGTGTTTTTCATTGTAAAGGTTGTTTTTGAATTTGTTGGTGTTTTTCAATGTTGAGGTTGTTGTTGAATTTGTTGGTGTTTTTCAATGTTGAAGTTGTTGTTGAATTTGTTGGAGTTTTTCATTGTTGAGGTTGTTGTTGAATTTGTTGGTGTTTTTCAATGTTGAGGTTGTTGTCTCTAAATGTTGAGGTTGTTGTTGAATTTGTTGGTGTTTTTCAATTTTGAGGTTGTTTTTGTTTTTCAATGTTGAGGTTGTTGTTGAATTTGTTGGTGTTTTTCCATGTTGAGGTTGTTGTTGTTTTTCAAAGTTGAGGTTGTTGTTAAATTTGTTGGTGTTTTTCAATGTTGAGGTTGTTGTTGAAATTGTTGGTGTTTTTCATTGTTGAGGTTGTTGGTGAATTTGTTGGTGTTTTTCAATGTTGAGGTTGTTGTTGTTTTTCAATGTCGAGGTTGTTGTTGAATTTGTTGGTGTTTTTCAATTTCGAGGTTGTTGTTGAATTTGTTGGTGTTCTTCAATGTTGAAGTTGTTGTTGAATTTGTTGGTGTTTTTCAATGTTGAGGTTGTTGTTGTTTTTCAATGTTGAGGTTGTTGTTGAATTTGTTGGTGTTTTTCAATGTTGAGGTTGTTGTTGAATTTGTTGGTGTTTTTCAATGTCGAGGTTATTGTTGAATTTGTTGGTGTTTTTCAATGTTGAGGTTGTTGTTGAATTTGTTGGTGTTTTTCAATGTTGAGGTTGTTGTTGTTTTTCAATGTTGAGGTTGTTGTTGAATTTGTTGGTGTTTTTCAATTTCGAGGTTGTTGTTGAATTTGTTGGTGTTTTTCAATGTTGAAGTTGTTGTTGAATTTGTTGGTGTATTTCAATGTTGAGGTTGTTGTTGTTTTTCAATGTTGAGGTTGTTGTTGAATTTGTTGGTGTTTTTCAATGTTGAGGTTGTTGTTGAATTTGTTGGTGTTTTTCAATGTTGAGGTTGTTGTTGAATTTGTTGGTGTTTTTCAATTTCGAGGTTGTTGTTGAATTTGTTGGTGTTTTTCAATGTTGAAGTTGTTTTTGAATTTGTTGGTGTTTTTCAATGTTGAGGTTGTTGTTGTTTTTCAATGTTGAGGTTGTTGTTGAATTTGTTGGTGTTTTTCAATGTTGAGGTTGTTGTTGTTTTTCAATGTTGAGCTTGTTGTTGAATTTGTTGGTGTTTTTCAATGTCGAGGTTGTTGTTGAATTTGTTGGTGTTTTTCAATGTTGAGGTTGTTGTTGAATTTGTTGCTGTTTTACAATGTTGAGGTCGTTGTTGAATTTGTTGGCGTTTTTAAATGTTGAGGTTGTTGTTGAATTTGTTGGTGTTTTTCAATGTTGAGGTTGTTGTTGAATTTGTTGGTGTTTTTCAATTTCGAGGTTGTTGTTGAATTTGTTGGTGTTTTTCAATGTTGAAGTTGTTGTTGAATTTGTTGGTGTTTTTCAATGTTGAGGTTGTTGTTGTTTTTCAATGTTGAGGTTTTTGTTGAATTTGTTGGTGTTTTTCAATGTTGAGGTTGTTGTTGTTTTTCAATGTTGAGGTTGTTGTTGTTTTTCAATGTTGAGGTTGTTGTTGAATTTGTTGGTGTTTTTCAATGCTGAGGCTGTTGTTGAATTTGTTGCTGTTTTTCAATGTTGAGGTTGTTGTTGTATGTGTTGGTGTTTTTCAATGTTGAGGTTGTTGTAGTTTTTCAATGTTGAGGTTTTTGTTGAATTTGTTGGTGTTTTTCAATGTCGAGGTTGTTGTTGAATTTGTTGGTGTTTTTCAATGTTGAAGTCGTTGTTGAAATTGTATGTGTTTTTCAATGTTGAAGTTGTTGTTGAATTTGTTGGTGTTTTTCAATGTTGAGGTTGTTGCTGTTTTTAAATGTTGAGGTTGTTGTTGAATTTGTTGGTGTTTTTCAATTTTGAGGTTGTTGTTGTTTTTCAATGTTGAGGTTGTTGTTGAATTTGTTGGTGTTTTTCAATGTTGAGGTTGTTGTTGTTTTTCAAAGTTGAGGTTGTTGTTAAATTTGTTGGTGTTTTTCAATGTTGAGGTTGTTGTTGAATTTGTTGGTGTTTTTCATTGTAAAGGTTGTTTTTGAATTTGTTGGTGTTTTTCAATGTTGAGGTTGTTGTTGAATTTGTTGGTGTTTTTCAATGTCGAGGTTGTTGTTGAATTTGTTGGTGTTTTTCAATGTTGAGGTTGTTGTTGAATTTGTTGCTGTTTTACAATGTTGAGGTCGTTGTTGAATTTGTTGGCGTTTTTAAATGTTGAGGTTGTTGTTGAATTTGTTGGTGTTTTTCAATGTTGAGGTTGTTGTTGAATTTGTTGGTGTTTTTCAATTTCGAGGTTGTTGTTGAATTTGTTGGTGTTTTTCAATGTTGAAGTTGCTGTTGAATTTGTTGGTGTTTTTCAATGTTGAGGTTGTTGTTGTTTTTCAATGTTGAGGTTTTTGTTGAATTTGTTGGTGTTTTTCAATGTTGAGGTTGTTGTTGTTTTTCAATGTTGAGGTTGTTGTTGTTTTTCAATGTTGAGGTTGTTGTTGAATTTGTTGGTGTTTTTCATTGTTGAGGTTGTTGTTGAATTTGTTGCTGTTTTTCAATGTTGAGGTTGTTGTCTCTAAATGTTGAGGTTGTTGTTGAATTTGTTGGTGTTTTTCAATTTTGAGGTTGTTGTTGTTTTTCAATGTTGAGGTTGTTGTTGAATTTGTTGGTGTTTTTCCATGTTGAGGTTGTTGTTGTTTTTCAAAGTTGAGGTTGTTGTTAAATTTGTTGGTGTTTTTCAATGTTGAGGTTGTTGTTGAATTTGTTGGTGTTTTTCATTGTTGAGGTTGTTGGTGAATTTGTTGGTGTTTTTCAATGTTGAGGTTGTTGTTGTTTTTCAATGTTGAGGTTGTTGTTGAATTTGTTGGTGTTTTTCAATTTCGAGGTTGTTGTTGAATTTGTTGGTGTTCTTCAATGTTGAAGTTGTTGTTGAATTTGTTGGTGTTTTTCAATGTTGAGGTTGTTGTTGTTTTTCAATGTTGAGGTTGTTGTTGAATTTGTTGGTGTTTTTCAATGTTGAGGTTGTTGTTGAATTTGTTGGTGTTTTTCAATGTCGAGGTTATTGTTGAATTTGTTGGTGTTTTTCAATGTTGAGGTTGTTGTTGAATTTGTTGGTGTTTTCCAATGTTGAGGTTGTTGTTGTTTTTCAATCTTGAGGTTGTTGTTGAATTTGTTGGTGTTTTTCAATTTCGAGGTTGTTGTTGAATTTGTTGGTGTTTTTCAATGTTGAAGTTGTTGTTGAATTTGTTGGTGTATTTCAATGTTGAGGTTGTTGTTGTTTTTCAATGTTGAGGTTGTTGTTGAATTTGTTGTTTTTTTTCAATGTTGAAGTTGTTTTTGAATTTGTTGGTGTTTTTCAATGTTGAGGTTGTTGTTGTTTTTCAATGTTGAGGTTGTTGTTGAATTTGTTGGTGTTTTTCAATGTTGAGGTTGTTGTTGTTTTTCAATGTTGAGGTTGTTGTTGAATTTGTTGGTGTTTTTCAATGTCGAGGTTGTTGTTGAATTTGTTGGTGTTTTTCAATGTTGAGGTTGTTGTTGAATTTGTTGGTGTTTTACAATATTGAGGTCGTTGTTGAATTTGTTGGCGTTTTTAAATGTTGAGGTTGTTGTTCAATTTGTTGGTGTTTTTCAATGCTGAGGTTGTTGTTGAATTTGTTGGTGTTTTTCAATTTCGAGGTTGTTGTTGAATTTGTTGGTGTTTTTCAATGTTGAAGTTGTTGTTGAATTTGTTGGTGTTGTTCAATGTTGAGGTTGTTGTTGTTTCTCAATGTTGAGGTTGTTGTTGTTTTTCAATATTGAGGTTGTTGTTGAATTTGTTTGTGTTTTTCAATGTTGAGGTTGTTGTTGTTTTTCAATGTTGAGGTCGTTGTTGAATTTGATGGTGTTTTTCAATGTCGAGGTTGTTGTTGAATTTGTTGGTTTTTTTCAATGTTGAAGTTGTTTTTGAATTTGTTGGTGTTTTTCAATGTTGAGGTTGTTGTTGTTTTTCAATGTTGAGGTTGTTGTTGAATTTGTTGGTGTTTTTCAATGTTGAGGTTGTTGTTGTTTTTCAATGTTGAGGTTGTTGTTGAATTTGTTGGTGTTTTTCAATGTCGAGGTTGTTGTTGAATTTGCTGGTGTTTTTCAATGTTGAGGTTGTTGTTGAATTTGTTGGTGTTTTACAATGTTGAGGTCGTTGTTGAATTTGTTCGCGTTTTTAAATGTTGAGGTTGTTGTTGAATTTGTTGGTGTTTTTCAATGTTGAGGTTGTTGTTGGATTTGTTGGTGTTTTTCAATTTCGAGGTTGTTGTTGAATTTGTTGGTGTTTTTCAATGTTGAAGTTGTTTTTGAATTTGTTGGTGTTTTTCAATGTTGAGGTTGTTGTTGTTTTTCAATGTTGAGGTTGTTGTTGAATTTGTTGGTGTTTTTCAATGTTGAGGTTGTTGTTGTTTTTCAATGTTGAGCTTGTTGTTGAATTTGTTGGTGTTTTTCAATGTCGAGGTTGTTGTTGAATTTGTTGGTGTTTTTCAATGTTGAGGTTGTTGTTGAATTTGTTGCTGTTTTACAATGTTGAGGTCGTTGTTGAATTTGTTGGCGTTTTTAAATGTTGAGGTTGTTGTTGAATTTGTTGGTGTTTTTCAATGTTGAGGTTGTTGTTGAATTTGTTGGTGTTTTTCAATTTCGAGGTTGTTGTTGAATTTGTTGGTGTTTTTCAATGTTGAAGTTGTTGTTGAATTTGTTGGTGTTTTTCAATGTTGAGGTTGTTGTTGTTTTTCAATGTTGAGGTTTTTGTTGAATTTGTTGGTGTTTTTCAATGTTGAGGTTGTTGTTGTTTTTCAATGTTGAGGTTGTTGTTGTTTTTCAATGTTGAGGTTGTTGTTGAATTTGTTGGTGTTTTTCAATGTTGAGGTTGTTGTTGTATGTGTTGGTGTTTTTCAATGTTGAGGTTGTTGTAGTTTTTCAATGTTGAGGTTGTTGTTGAATTTGTTGGTGTTTTTCAATGTCGAGGTTGTTGTTGAATTTGTTGGTGTTTTTCAATGTTGAAGTTGTTGTTGAAATTGTATGTGTTTTTCAATGTTGAAGTTGTTGTTGAATTTGTTGGTGTTTTTCAATGTTGAAGTTGTTGTTGTATTTCAATGTTGAGGTTGTTGTTGAATTTGTTGGTGTTTTTCCATGTTGAGGTTGTTCTTGTTTTTCAAAGTTGAGGTTGTTGTTAAATTTGTTGGTGTTTTTCAATGTTGAGGTTGTTGTTGAATTTGTTGGTGTTTTTCATTGTAAAGGTTGTTTTTGAATTTGTTGGTGTTTTTCAATGTTGAGGTTGTTGTTGAATTTGTTGGTGTTTTTCAATGTTGAAGTTGTTGTTGAATTTGTTGGAGTTTTTCATTGTTGAGGTTGTTGTTGAATTTGTTGGTGTTTTTCAATGTTGAGGTTGTTGTCTCTAAATGTTGAGGTTGTTGTTGAATTTGTTGGTGTTTTTCAATTTTGAGGTTGTTTTTGTTTTTCAATGTTGAGGTTGTTGTTGAATTTGTTGGTGTTTTTCCATGTTGAGGTTGTTGTTGTTTTTCAAAGTTGAGGTTGTTGTTAAATTTGTTGGTGTTTTTCAATGTTGAGGTTGTTGTTGAATTTGTTGGTGTTTTTCATTGTTGAGGTTGTTGGTGAATTTGTTGGTGTTTTTCAATGTTGAGGTTGTTGTTGTTTTTCAATGTCGAGGTTGTTGTTGAATTTGTTGGTGTTTTTCAATTTCGAGGTTGTTGTTGAATTTGTTGGTGTTCTTCAATGTTGAAGTTGTTGTTGAATTTGTTGGTGTTTTTCAATGTTGAGGTTGTTGTTGTTTTTCAATGTTGAGGTTGTTGTTGAATTTGTTGGTGTTTTTCAATGTTGAGGTTGTTGTTGAATTTGTTGGTGTTTTTCAATGTCGAGGTTATTGTTGAATTTGTTGGTGTTTTTCAATGTTGAGGTTGTTGTTGAATTTGTTGGTGTTTTTCAATGTTGAGGTTGTTGTTGTTTTTCAATGTTGAGGTTGTTGTTGAATTTGTTGGTGTTTTTCAATTTCGAGGTTGTTGTTGAATTTGTTGGTGTTTTTCAATGTTGAAGTTGTTGTTGAATTTGTTGGTGTATTTCAATGTTGAGGTTGTTGTTGTTTTTCAATGTTGAGGTTGTTGTTGAATTTGTTGGTGTTTTTCAATGTTGAGGTTGTTGTTGTTTTTCAATGTTGAGGTTGTTATTGTTTTTCGATGTTGAGGTTGTTGTTGAATTTGTTGGTGTTTTTCAATGTTGAGGTTGTTGTTGTTTTTCAATGTTGAGGTTGTTGTTGTATTTGTTGGTGCTTTTCAATTTTGAGGTTGTTGTAGTTTTTCACAGTTGAGGTTGTTGTTGAATTTGTTGGTGTTTTTCAATGTCGAGGTTGATGTTGAATTTGTTGGCGTTTTTAAATCTTGAGGTTGTTGTTGAATTTGTTGGTTTTTTTCAATGTTGAGGTTGTTGTTGTATTTGTTGTTGTTTTTCAATGTTGAGGTTGTTGTTGAATTTGTTGGTGTTTTTCAATGTTGAGGTTGTTGTTGTTTTTCAATGTTGAGGTTGTTGTTGAATTTGTTGGTGTTTTTCAATGTCGAGGTTGTTGTTGAATTTGCTGGTGTTTTTCAATGTTGAGGTTGTTGTTGAATTTGTTGGTGTTTTACAATGTTGAGGTCGTTGTTGAATTTGTTCGCGTTTTTAAATGTTGAGGTTGTTGTTGAATTTGTTGGTGTTTTTCAATGTTGAGGTTGTTGTTGGATTTGTTGGTGTTTTTCAATTTCGAGGTTGTTGTTGAATTTGTTGGTGTTTTTCAATGTTGAAGTTGTTTTTGAATTTGTTGGTGTTTTTCAATGTTGAGGTTGTTGTTGTTTTTCAATGTTGAGGTTGTTGTTGAATTTGTTGGTGTTTTTCAATGTTGAGGTTGTTGTTGTTTTTCAATGTTGAGCTTGTTGTTGAATTTGTTGGTGTTTTTCAATGTCGAGGTTGTTGTTGAATTTGTTGGTGTTTTTCAATGTTGAGGTTGTTGTTGAATTTGTTGCTGTTTTACAATGTTGAGGTCGTTGTTGAATTTGTTGGCGTTTTTAAATGTTGAGGTTGTTGTTGAATTTGTTGGTGTTTTTCAATGTTGAGGTTGTTGTTGAATTTGTTGGTGTTTTTCAATTTCGAGGTTGTTGTTGAATTTGTTGGTGTTTTTCAATGTTGAAGTTGTTGTTGAATTTGTTGGTGTTTTTCAATGTTGAGGTTGTTGTTGTTTTTCAATGTTGAGGTTTTTGTTGAATTTGTTGGTGGTTTCAATGTTGAGGTTGTTGTTGTTTTTCAATGTTGAGGTTGTTGTTGTTTTTCAATGTTGAGGTTGTTGTTGAATTTGTTGGTGTTTTTCAATGTTGAGGTTGTTGTTGTATGTGTTGGTGTTTTTCAATGTTGAGGTTGTTGTAGTTTTTCAATGTTGAGGTTGTTGTTGAATTTGTTGGTGTTTTTCAATGTCGAGGTTGTTGTTGAATTTGTTGGTGTTTTTCAATGTTGAAGTTGTTGTTGAAATTGTATGTGTTTTTCAATGTTGAAGTTGTTGTTGAATTTGTTGGTGTTTTTCAATGTTGAAGTTGTTGCTGTTTTTAAATGTTGAGGTTGTTGTTGAATTTGTTGGTGTTTTTCAATTTTGAGGTTGTTGTTGTATTTCAATGTTGAGGTTGTTGTTGAATTTGTTGGTGTTTTTCCATGTTGAGGTTGTTCTTGTTTTTCAAAGTTGAGGTTGTTGTTAAATTTGTTGGTGTTTTTCAATGTTGAGGTTGTTGTTGAATTTGTTGGTGTTTTTCATTGTAAAGGTTGTTTTTGAATTTGTTGGTGTTTTTCAATGTTGAGGTTGTTGTTGAATTTGTTGGTGTTTTTCAATGTTGAAGTTGTTGTTGAATTTGTTGGAGTTTTTCATTGTTGAGGTTGTTGTTGAATTTGTTGGTGTTTTTCAATGTTGAGGTTGTTGTCTCTAAATGTTGAGGTTGTTGTTGAATTTGTTGGTGTTTTTCAATTTTGAGGTTGTTTTTGTTTTTCAATGTTGAGGTTGTTGTTGAATTTGTTGGTGTTTTTCCATGTTGAGGTTGTTGTTGTTTTTCAAAGTTGAGGTTGTTGTTAAATTTGTTGGTGTTTTTCAATGTTGAGGTTGTTGTTGAATTTGTTGGTGTTTTTCATTGTTGAGGTTGTTGGTGAATTTGTTGGTGTTTTTCAATGTTGAGGTTGTTGTTGTTTTTCAATGTCGAGGTTGTTGTTGAATTTGTTGGTGTTTTTCAATTTCGAGGTTGTTGTTGAATTTGTTGGTGTTTTTCAATTTTGAGGTTGTTGTTGTTTTTCAATGTTGAGGTTGTTGTTGAATTTGTTGGTGTTTTTCCATGTTCAGGTTGTTGTTGTTTTTCAAAGTTGAGGTTGTTGTTAAATTTGTTGGTGTTTTTCAATGTTGAGGTTGTTGTTGAATTTGTTGGTGTTTTTCATTGTTGAGGTTGTTGGTGAATTTGTTGGTGTTTTTCAATGTTGAGGTTGTTGTTGTTTTTCAATGTTGAGGTTGTTGTTGAATTTGTTGGTGTTTTTCAATTTCGAGGTTGTTGTTGAATTTGTTGGTGTTCTTCAATGTTGAAGTTGTTGTTGAATTTGTTGGTGTTTTTCAATGTTGAGGTTGTTGTTGTTTTTCAATGTTGAGGTTGTTGTTGAATTTGTTGGTGTTTTTCAATGTTGAGGTTGTTGTTGAATTTGTTGGTGTTTTTCAATGTCGAGGTTATTGTTGAATTTGTTGGTGTTTTTCAATGTTGAGGTTGTTGTTGAATTTGTTGGTGTTTTCCAATGTTGAGGTTGTTGTTGTTTTTCAATCTTGAGGTTGTTGTTGAATTTGTTGGTGTTTTTCAATTTCGAGGTTGTTGTTGAATTTGTTGGTGTTTTTCAATGTTGAAGTTGTTGTTGAATTTGTTGGTGTATTTCAATGTTGAGGTTGTTGTTGTTTTTCAATGTTGAGGTTGTTGTTGAATTTGTTGTTTTTTTTCAATGTTGAAGTTGTTTTTGAATTTGTTGGTGTTTTTCAATGTTGAGGTTGTTGTTGTTTTTCAATGTTGAGGTTGTTGTTGAATTTGTTGGTGTTTTTCAATGTTGAGGTTGTTGTTGTTTTTCAATGTTGAGGTTGTTGTTGAATTTGTTGGTGTTTTTCAATGTCGAGGTTGTTGTTGAATTTGTTGGTGTTTTTCAATGTTGAGGTTGTTGTTGAATTTGTTGGTGTTTTACAATATTGAGGTCGTTGTTGAATTTGTTGGCGTTTTTAAATGTTGAGGTTGTTGTTCAATTTGTTGGTGTTTTTCAATGCTGAGGTTGTTGTTGAATTTGTTGGTGTTTTTCAATTTCGAGGTTGTTGTTGAATTTGTTGGTGTTTTTCAATGTTGAAGTTGTTGTTGAATTTGTTGGTGTTGTTCAATGTTGAGGTTGTTGTTGTTTCTCAATGTTGAGGTTGTTGTTGTTTTTCAATATTGAGGTTGTTGTTGAATTTGTTTGTGTTTTTCAATGTTGAGGTTGTTGTTGTTTTTCAATGTTGAGGTCGTTGTTGAATTTGATGGTGTTTTTCAATGTCGAGGTTGTTGTTGAATTTGTTGGTTTTTTTCAATGTTGAAGTTGTTTTTGAATTTGTTGGTGTTTTTCAATGTTGAGGTTGTTGTTGTTTTTCAATGTTGAGGTTGTTGTTGAATTTGTTGGTGTTTTTCAATGTTGAGGTTGTTGTTGTTTTTCAATGTTGAGGTTGTTGTTGAATTTGTTGGTGTTTTTCAATGTCGAGGTTGTTGTTGAATTTGCTGGTGTTTTTCAATGTTGAGGTTGTTGTTGAATTTGTTGGTGTTTTACAATGTTGAGGTCGTTGTTGAATTTGTTCGCGTTTTTAAATGTTGAGGTTGTTGTTGAATTTGTTGGTGTTTTTCAATGTTGAGGTTGTTGTTGGATTTGTTGGTGTTTTTCAATTTCGAGGTTGTTGTTGAATTTGTTGGTGTTTTTCAATGTTGAAGTTGTTTTTGAATTTGTTGGTGTTTTTCAATGTTGAGGTTGTTGTTGTTTTTCAATGTTGAGGTTGTTGTTGAATTTGTTGGTGTTTTTCAATGTTGAGGTTGTTGTTGTTTTTCAATGTTGAGCTTGTTGTTGAATTTGTTGGTGTTTTTCAATGTCGAGGTTGTTGTTGAATTTGTTGGTGTTTTTCAATGTTGAGGTTGTTGTTGAATTTGTTGCTGTTTTACAATGTTGAGGTCGTTGTTGAATTTGTTGGCGTTTTTAAATGTTGAGGTTGTTGTTGAATTTGTTGGTGTTTTTCAATGTTGAGGTTGTTGTTGAATTTGTTGGTGTTTTTCAATTTCGAGGTTGTTGTTGAATTTGTTGGTGTTTTTCAATGTTGAAGTTGTTGTTGAATTTGTTGGTGTTTTTCAATGTTGAGGTTGTTGTTGTTTTTCAATGTTGAGGTTTTTGTTGAATTTGTTGGTGTTTTTCAATGTTGAGGTTGTTGTTGTTTTTCAATGTTGAGGTTGTTGTTGTTTTTCAATGTTGAGGTTGTTGTTGAATTTGTTGGTGTTTTTCAATGTTGAGGTTGTTGTTGTATGTGTTGGTGTTTTTCAATGTTGAGGTTGTTGTAGTTTTTCAATGTTGAGGTTGTTGTTGAATTTGTTGGTGTTTTTCAATGTCGAGGTTGTTGTTGAATTTGTTGGTGTTTTTCAATGTTGAAGTTGTTGTTGAAATTGTATGTGTTTTTCAATGTTGAAGTTGTTGTTGAATTTGTTGGTGTTTTTCAATGTTGAAGTTGTTGTTGTATTTCAATGTTGAGGTTGTTGTTGAATTTGTTGGTGTTTTTCCATGTTGAGGTTGTTCTTGTTTTTCAAAGTTGAGGTTGTTGTTAAATTTGTTGGTGTTTTTCAATGTTGAGGTTGTTGTTGAATTTGTTGGTGTTTTTCATTGTAAAGGTTGTTTTTGAATTTGTTGGTGTTTTTCAATGTTGAGGTTGTTGTTGAATTTGTTGGTGTTTTTCAATGTTGAAGTTGTTGTTGAATTTGTTGGAGTTTTTCATTGTTGAGGTTGTTGTTGAATTTGTTGGTGTTTTTCAATGTTGAGGTTGTTGTCTCTAAATGTTGAGGTTGTTGTTGAATTTGTTGGTGTTTTTCAATTTTGAGGTTGTTTTTGTTTTTCAATGTTGAGGTTGTTGTTGAATTTGTTGGTGTTTTTCCATGTTGAGGTTGTTGTTGTTTTTCAAAGTTGAGGTTGTTGTTAAATTTGTTGGTGTTTTTCAATGTTGAGGTTGTTGTTGAATTTGTTGGTGTTTTTCATTGTTGAGGTTGTTGGTGAATTTGTTGGTGTTTTTCAATGTTGAGGTTGTTGTTGTTTTTCAATGTCGAGGTTGTTGTTGAATTTGTTGGTGTTTTTCAATTTCGAGGTTGTTGTTGAATTTGTTGGTGTTCTTCAATGTTGAAGTTGTTGTTGAATTTGTTGGTGTTTTTCAATGTTGAGGTTGTTGTTGTTTTTCAATGTTGAGGTTGTTGTTGAATTTGTTGGTGTTTTTCAATGTTGAGGTTGTTGTTGAATTTGTTGGTGTTTTTCAATGTCGAGGTTATTGTTGAATTTGTTGGTGTTTTTCAATGTTGAGGTTGTTGTTGAATTTGTTGGTGTTTTTCAATGTTGAGGTTGTTGTTGTTTTTCAATGTTGAGGTTGTTGTTGAATTTGTTGGTGTTTTTCAATTTCGAGGTTGTTGTTGAATTTGTTGGTGTTTTTCAATGTTGAAGTTGTTGTTGAATTTGTTGGTGTATTTCAATGTTGAGGTTGTTGTTGTTTTTCAATGTTGAGGTTGTTGTTGAATTTGTTGGTGTTTTTCAATGTTGAGGTTGTTGTTGTTTTTCAATGTTGAGGTTGTTATTGTTTTTCGATGTTGAGGTTGTTGTTGAATTTGTTGGTGTTTTTCAATGTTGAGGTTGTTGTTGTTTTTCAATGTTGAGGTTGTTGTTGTATTTGTTGGTGCTTTTCAATTTTGAGGTTGTTGTAGTTTTTCACAGTTGAGGTTGTTGTTGAATTTGTTGGTGTTTTTCAATGTCGAGGTTGATGTTGAATTTGTTGGCGTTTTTAAATCTTGAGGTTGTTGTTGAATTTGTTGGTTTTTTTCAATGTTGAGGTTGTTGTTGTATTTGTTGTTGTTTTTCAATGTTGAGGTTGTTGTTGAATTTGTTGGTGTTTTTCAATGTTGAGGTTGTTGTTGTTTTTCAATGTTGAGGTTGTTGTTGAATTTGTTGGTGTTTTTCAATGTCGAGGTTGTTGTTGAATTTGCTGGTGTTTTTCAATGTTGAGGTTGTTGTTGAATTTGTTGGTGTTTTACAATGTTGAGGTCGTTGTTGAATTTGTTCGCGTTTTTAAATGTTGAGGTTGTTGTTGAATTTGTTGGTGTTTTTCAATGTTGAGGTTGTTGTTGGATTTGTTGGTGTTTTTCAATTTCGAGGTTGTTGTTGAATTTGTTGGTGTTTTTCAATGTTGAAGTTGTTTTTGAATTTGTTGGTGTTTTTCAATGTTGAGGTTGTTGTTGTTTTTCAATGTTGAGGTTGTTGTTGAATTTGTTGGTGTTTTTCAATGTTGAGGTTGTTGTTGTTTTTCAATGTTGAGCTTGTTGTTGAATTTGTTGGTGTTTTTCAATGTCGAGGTTGTTGTTGAATTTGTTGGTGTTTTTCAATGTTGAGGTTGTTGTTGAATTTGTTGCTGTTTTACAATGTTGAGGTCGTTGTTGAATTTGTTGGCGTTTTTAAATGTTGAGGTTGTTGTTGAATTTGTTGGTGTTTTTCAATGTTGAGGTTGTTGTTGAATTTGTTGGTGTTTTTCAATTTCGAGGTTGTTGTTGAATTTGTTGGTGTTTTTCAATGTTGAAGTTGTTGTTGAATTTGTTGGTGTTTTTCAATGTTGAGGTTGTTGTTGTTTTTCAATGTTGAGGTTTTTGTTGAATTTGTTGGTGGTTTCAATGTTGAGGTTGTTGTTGTTTTTCAATGTTGAGGTTGTTGTTGTTTTTCAATGTTGAGGTTGTTGTTGAATTTGTTGGTGTTTTTCAATGTTGAGGTTGTTGTTGTATGTGTTGGTGTTTTTCAATGTTGAGGTTGTTGTAGTTTTTCAATGTTGAGGTTGTTGTTGAATTTGTTGGTGTTTTTCAATGTCGAGGTTGTTGTTGAATTTGTTGGTGTTTTTCAATGTTGAAGTTGTTGTTGAAATTGTATGTGTTTTTCAATGTTGAAGTTGTTGTTGAATTTGTTGGTGTTTTTCAATGTTGAAGTTGTTGCTGTTTTTAAATGTTGAGGTTGTTGTTGAATTTGTTGGTGTTTTTCAATTTTGAGGTTGTTGTTGTATTTCAATGTTGAGGTTGTTGTTGAATTTGTTGGTGTTTTTCCATGTTGAGGTTGTTCTTGTTTTTCAAAGTTGAGGTTGTTGTTAAATTTGTTGGTGTTTTTCAATGTTGAGGTTGTTGTTGAATTTGTTGGTGTTTTTCATTGTAAAGGTTGTTTTTGAATTTGTTGGTGTTTTTCAATGTTGAGGTTGTTGTTGAATTTGTTGGTGTTTTTCAATGTTGAAGTTGTTGTTGAATTTGTTGGAGTTTTTCATTGTTGAGGTTGTTGTTGAATTTGTTGGTGTTTTTCAATGTTGAGGTTGTTGTCTCTAAATGTTGAGGTTGTTGTTGAATTTGTTGGTGTTTTTCAATTTTGAGGTTGTTTTTGTTTTTCAATGTTGAGGTTGTTGTTGAATTTGTTGGTGTTTTTCCATGTTGAGGTTGTTGTTGTTTTTCAAAGTTGAGGTTGTTGTTAAATTTGTTGGTGTTTTTCAATGTTGAGGTTGTTGTTGAATTTGTTGGTGTTTTTCATTGTTGAGGTTGTTGGTGAATTTGTTGGTGTTTTTCAATGTTGAGGTTGTTGTTGTTTTTCAATGTCGAGGTTGTTGTTGAATTTGTTGGTGTTTTTCAATTTCGAGGTTGTTGTTGAATTTGTTGGTGTTCTTCAATGTTGAAGTTGTTGTTGAATTTGTTGGTGTTTTTCAATGTTGAGGTTGTTGTTGTTTTTCAATGTTGAGGTTGTTGTTGAATTTGTTGGTGTTTTTCAATGTTGAGGTTGTTGTTGAATTTGTTGGTGTTTTTCAATGTCGAGGTTATTGTTGAATTTGTTGGTGTTTTTCAATGTTGAGGTTGTTGTTGAATTTGTTGGTGTTTTTCAATGTTGAGGTTGTTGTTGTTTTTCAATGTTGAGGTTGTTGTTGAATTTGTTGGTGTTTTTCAATTTCGAGGTTGTTGTTGAATTTGTTGGTGTTTTTCAATGTTGAAGTTGTTGTTGAATTTGTTGGTGTATTTCAATGTTGAGGTTGTTGTTGTTTTTCAATGTTGAGGTTGTTGTTGAATTTGTTGGTGTTTTTCAATGTTGAGGTTGTTGTTGTTTTTCAATGTTGAGGTTGTTATTGTTTTTCGATGTTGAGGTTGTTGTTGAATTTGTTGGTGTTTTTCAATGTTGAGGTTGTTGTTGTTTTTCAATGTTGAGGTTGTTGTTGTATTTGTTGGTGCTTTTCAATTTTGAGGTTGTTGTAGTTTTTCACAGTTGAGGTTGTTGTTGAATTTGTTGGTGTTTTTCAATGTCGAGGTTGATGTTGAATTTGTTGGCGTTTTTAAATCTTGAGGTTGTTGTTGAATTTGTTGGTTTTTTTCAATGTTGAGGTTGTTGTTGAATTTGTTGGTGTTTCTCAATGTCGAGGTTGTTGTTGAATTTGTTGGTTTTTTTCAATGTTGAAGTTGTTGTTGAATTTGTTGGTGTTTTTCAATGTTGTGGTTGTTGTTGTTTTTCAATGTTGAGGTTGTTGTTTAATTTGTTGGAGTTTTTCAATTTTGAGGTTGTTGTTGTTTTTCAATGTTGAGGTTGTTGTTGAATTTGTTGGTCTTTTTCCATGTTGAGGTTGTTGTTGTTTTTCAAAGTTGAGGTTGTTGTTAAATTTGTTGGTGTTTTTCAATGTTGAGGTTGTTGTTGAATTTGTTGGTGTTTTTCATTGTTGAGGTTGTTGTTGAATTTGTTGGTGTTTTTCAATGTTGAGGTTGTTGTTGTTTTTCAATGTTGAGGTTGTTGTTGAATTTGTTGGTGTTTTTCAATGTTGAGGTTGTTGTTGTTTTTCAATGTTGAGGTTGTTGTTGAATTTGTTGGTGTTTTTCAATTTCGAGGTTGTTGTTGAATTTGTTGGTGTTTTTCAATGTTGATGTTGTTGTTGTTTTTCAATGTTGAGTTTGTTGTTGTTTTTCGATGTTGAGGTTGTTGTTGAATTTGTTGGTGTTTTTCAATGTTGAGGTTGTTGTTGTTTTTCAATGTTAAGGTTGTTGTTGTATTTGTTGGTGCTTTTCAATGTTGAGGTTGTTGTAGTTTTTCAATGTTGAGGTTGTTGTTGAATTTGTTGGTGTTTTTCAATGTTGAGGTTGTTGTTGTTTTTCAATGTTGAGCTTGTTGTTGAATTTGTTGGTGTTTTTCAATGTCGAGGTTGATGTTGAATTTGTTGGCGTTTTTAAATCTTGAGGTTGTTGTTGAATTTGTTGGTTTTTTTCAATGTTGAGGTTGTTGTTGTATTTGTTGTTGTTTTTCAATGTTGAGGTTGTTGTTGAATTTGTTGGTGTTTTTCAATGTTGAGGTTGTTGTTGTTTTTCAATGTTGAGGTTGTTGTTGAATTTGTTGGTGTTTTTCAATGTCGAGGTTGTTGTTGAATTTGCTTCTGTTTTTCAATGTTGAGGTTGTTGTTGAATTTGTTGGTGTTTTACAATGTTGAGGTCGTTGTTGAATTTGTTCGCGTTTTTAAATGTTGAGGTTGTTGTTGAATTTGTTGGTGTTTTTCAATGTTGAGGTTGTTGTTGGATTTGTTGGTGTTTTTCAATTTCGAGGTTGTTGTTGAATTTGTTGGTGTTTTTCAATGTTGAAGTTGTTTTTGAATTTGTTGGTGTTTTTCAATGTTGAGGTTGTTGTTGTTTTTCAATGTTGAGGTTGTTGTTGAATTTGTTGGTGTTTTTCAATGTTGAGGTTGTTGTTGTTTTTCAATGTTGAGCTTGTTGTTGAATTTGTTGGTGTTTTTCAATGTCGAGGTTGTTGTTGAATTTGTTGGTGTTTTTCAATGTTGAGGTTGTTGTTGAATTTGTTGCTGTTTTACAATGTTGAGGTCGTTGTTGAATTTGTTGGCGTTTTTAAATGTTGAGGTTGTTGTTGAATTTGTTGGTGTTTTTCAATGTTGAGGTTGTTGTTGAATTTGTTGGTTTTTTTCAATTTCGAGGTTGTTGTTGAATTTGTTGGTGTTTTTCAATGTTGAAGTTGTTGTTGAATTTGTTGGTGTTTTTCAATGTTGAGGTTGTTGTTGTTTTTCAATGTTGAGGTTTTTGTTGAATTTGTTGGTGTTTTTCAATGTTGAGGTTGTTGTTGTTTTTCAATGTTGAGGTTGTTGTTGTTTTTCAATGTTGAGGTTGTTGTTGAATTTGTTGGTGTTTTTCAATGTTGAGGTTGTTGTTGTATGTGTTGGTGTTTTTCAATGTTGAGGTTGTTGTAGTTTTTCAATGTTGAGGTTGTTGTTGAATTTGTTGGTGTTTTTCAATGTCGAGGTTGTTGTTGAATTTGTTGGTGTTTTTCAATGTTGAAGTTGTTGTTGAAATTGTATGTGTTTTTCAATGTTGAAGTTGTTGTTGAATTTGTTGGTGTTTTTCAATGTTGAAGTTGTTGCTGTTTTTAAATGTTGAGGTTGTTGTTGAATTTGTTGGTGTTTTTCAATTTTGAGGTTGTTGTTGTATTTCAATGTTGAGGTTGTTGTTGAATTTGTTGGTGTTTTTCCATGTTGAGGTTGTTCTTGTTTTTCAAAGTTGAGGTTGTTGTTAAATTTGTTGGTGTTTTTCAATGTTGAGGTTGTTGTTGAATTTGTTGGTGTTTTTCATTGTAAAGGTTGTTTTTGAATTTGTTGGTGTTTTTCAATGTTGAGGTTGTTGTTGAATTTGTTGGTGTTTTTCAATGTTGAAGTTGTTGTTGAATTTGTTGGAGTTTTTCATTGTTGAGGTTGTTGTTGAATTTGTTGGTGTTTTTCAATGTTGAGGTTGTTGTCTCTAAATGTTGAGGTTGTTGTTGAATTTGTTGGTGTTTTTCAATTTTGAGGTTGTTTTTGTTTTTCAATGTTGAGGTTGTTGTTGAATTTGTTGGTGTTTTTCCATGTTGAGGTTGTTGTTGTTTTTCAAAGTTGAGGTTGTTGTTAAATTTGTTGGTGTTTTTCAATGTTGAGGTTGTTGTTGAATTTGTTGGTGTTTTTCATTGTTGAGGTTGTTGGTGAATTTGTTGGTGTTTTTCAATGTTGAGGTTGTTGTTGTTTTTCAATGTCGAGGTTGTTGTTGAATTTGTTGGTGTTTTTCAATTTCGAGGTTGTTGTTGAATTTGTTGGTGTTCTTCAATGTTGAAGTTGTTGTTGAATTTGTTGGTGTTTTTCAATGTTGAGGTTGTTGTTGTTTTTCAATGTTGAGGTTGTTGTTGAATTTGTTGGTGTTTTTCAATGTTGAGGTTGTTGTTGAATTTGTTGGTGTTTTTCAATGTCGAGGTTATTGTTGAATTTGTTGGTGTTTTTCAATGTTGAGGTTGTTGTTGAATTTGTTGGTGTTTTACAATGTTGAGGTTGTTGTTGTTTTTCAATGTTGAGGTTGTTGTTGAATTTGTTGGTGTTTTTCAATTTCGAGGTTGTTGTTGAATTTGTTGGTGTTTTTCAATGTTGAAGTTGTTGTTGAATTTGTTGGTGTATTTCAATGTTGAGGTTGTTGTTGTTTTTCAATGTTGAGGTTGTTGTTGAATTTGTTGGTGTTTTTCAATGTTGAGGTTGTTGTTGTTTTTCAATGTTGAGGTTGTTATTGTTTTTCGATGTTGAGGTTGTTGTTGAATTTGTTGGTGTTTTTCAATGTTGAGGTTGTTGTTGTTTTTCAATGTTGAGGTTGTTGTTGTATTTGTTGGTGCTTTTCAATTTTGAGGTTGTTGTAGTTTTTCACAGTTGAGGTTGTTGTTGAATTTGTTGGTGTTTTTCAATGTCGAGGTTGATGTTGAATTTGTTGGCGTTTTTAAATCTTGAGGTTGTTGTTGAATTTGTTGGTTTTTTTCAATGTTGAGGTTGTTGTTGAATTTGTTGGTGTTTCTCAATGTCGAGGTTGTTGTTGAATTTGTTGGTTTTTTTCAATGTTGAAGTTGTTGTTGAATTTGTTGGTGTTTTTCAATGTTGTGGTTGTTGTTGTTTTTCAATGTTGAGGTTGTTGTTTAATTTGTTGGAGTTTTTCAATTTTGAGGTTGTTGTTGTTTTTCAATGTTGAGGTTGTTGTTGAATTTGTTGGTCTTTTTCCATGTTGAGGTTGTTGTTGTTTTTCAAAGTTGAGGTTGTTGTTAAATTTGTTGGTGTTTTTCAATGTTGAGGTTGTTGTTGAATTTGTTGGTGTTTTTCATTGTTGAGGTTGTTGTTGAATTTGTTGGTGTTTTTCAATGTTGAGGTTGTTGTTGTTTTTCAATGTTGAGGTTGTTGTTGAATTTGTTGGTGTTTTTCAATGTTGAGGTTGTTGTTGTTTTTCAATGTTGAGGTTGTTGTTGAATTTGTTGGTGTTTTTCAATTTCGAGGTTGTTGTTGAATTTGTTGGTGTTTTTCAATGTTGATGTTGTTGTTGTTTTTCAATGTTGAGTTTGTTGTTGTTTTTCGATGTTGAGGTTGTTGTTGAATTTGTTGGTGTTTTTCAATGTTGAGGTTGTTGTTGTTTTTCAATGTTGAGGTTGTTGTTGTATTTGTTGCTGCTTTTCAATGTTGAGGTTGTTGTAGTTTTTCAATGTTGAGGTTGTTGTTGAATTTGTTGGTGTTTTTCAATGTCGAGGTTGTTGTTGAATTTGTTGGTGTTTTTCAATGTTGAAGTTGTTGTTGAATTTGTTGGTGTTTTTCATTGTTGAGGTTGTTGTTGAATTTGTTGGTGTTTTTCAATGTTGAGGTTGTTGTTGTCTCTAAATGTTGAGGTTGTTGTTGAATTTGTTGGTGTTTTTCAATTTTGAGGTTGTTGTTGTTTTTCAATGTTGAGGTTGTTGTTGAATTTGTTGGTGTTTTTCCATGTTGAGGTTGTTGTTGTTTTTCAAAGTTGAGGTTGTTGTTAAATTTGTTGGTGTTTTTCAATGTTGAGGTTGTTGTTGAATTTGTTGGTGTTTTTCATTGTTGAGGTTGTTGTTGAATTTGTTGGTGTTTTTCAATGTTGAGGTTGTTGTTGTTTTTCAATGTTGAGGTTGTTGTTGAATTTGTTGTTGTTTTTCAATGTTGAGGTTGCTGTTGTTTTTCAATGTTGAGGTTGTTGATGAATTTGTTGGTGTTTTTTAATTTCGAGGTTGTTGTTGAATTTGTTGGTGTTCTTCAATGTTGAAGTTGTTGTTGAATTTGTTGGTGTTTTTCAATGTTGAGGTTGTTGTTGAATTTGTTGGTGTTTTTCAATGTCGAGGTTGTTGTTGAATTTGTTGGTGTTTTTCAATGTTGAGTTTGTTGTTGAATTTGTTGGTGTTTTACAATGCTGAGGTCGTTGTTGAATTTGTTGGCGTTTTTAAATGTTGAGGTTGTTGTTGAATTTGTTGGTTTTTTTCAATGTTGAGGTTGTTGTTGAATTTGTTGGTGTTTTTCAATGTCGAGGCTGTTGTTGAATTTGTTGGTTTTTTCAAAGTTGAAGTTGTTGTTGAATTTGTTGGTGTTTTTCCATGTTGAGGTTATGTTGTTTTTCAAAGTTGAGGTTGATGTTTAATTTGTTGGTGTTTTTCAATGTTGAGGTTGTTGTTGAATTTGTTGGTGTTTTTCAATGTTGAGGTTGTTGTTGAATTTGTTGGTGTTTTTCAATGTTGAGGTTGCTGTTGTTTTTCAATATTGAGGTTGTTGTTGAATTTGTTTGTGTTTTTCAATGTTGAGGTTGTTGTTGTTTTTCAATGTTGAGGTCGTTGTTGAATTTGATGGTGTTTTTCAATGTCGAGGTTGCTGTTGAATTTGTTGGTGTTTTTCAATGTTGAAGTTGTTTTTGAATTTGTTGGTGTTTTTCAATGTTGAGGTTGTTGTTGTTTTTCAATGTTGAGGTTGTTGTTGAATTTGTTGGTGTTTTTCAATGTTGAGGTTGTTGTTGTTTTTCAATGTTGAGGTTGTTGTTGAATTTGTTGGTGTTTTTCAATGTCGAGGTTGTTGTTGAATTTGTTGGTGTTTTTCAATGTTGAGGTTGTTGTTGAATTTGTTGGTGTTTTACAATGTTGAGGTCGTTGTTGAATTTGTTGGCGTTTTTAAATGATGAAGTTGTTGTTGAATTTGTTGGTGTTTTTCAATGTTGAGGTTGTTGTTGTTTTTCAATGTTGAGGTTTTTGTTGAATTTTTTGGTGTTTTTCAATGTTGAGGTTGTTGTTGTTTTTCAATGTTGAGGTTGTTTTTGTTTTTCAATGTTGAGGTTGTTGTTGAATTTGTTGGTGTTTTTCAATGCTGAGGTTGTTGTTGAATTTGTTGCTGTTTTTCAATGTTGAGGTTGTTGTTGTATGTGTTGGTGTTTTTCAATGTTGAGGTTGTTGTAGTTTTTCAATGTTGAGGTTGTTGTTGAATTTGTTGGTGTTTTTCAATGTCGAGGTTGTTGTTGAATTTGTTGGTTTTTTTCAATGTTGAAGTTGTTGTTGAAATTGTATGTGTTTTTCAATGTTGAGGTTGTTGTTGAATTTGTTGGTGTTTTTCAATGTTGAGGTTGTTTTTTTTTAAATGTTGAGGTTGTTGTTGAATTTGTTGGTGTTTTTCAATTTTGATGTTATTGTTGTTTTTCAATGTTGAGGTTGTTGTTGAATTTGTTGGTGTTTTTCCATGTTGTGGTTGTTGTTGTTTTTCAAAGTTGAGGTTGTTGTTAAATTTGTTGGTGTTTTTCAATGTTGAGGTTGTTGTTGAATTTGTTGGTGTTTTTCATTGTAAAGGTTGTTGTTGAATTTGTTGGTGTTTTTCAATGTTGAGGTTGTTGTTGTTTTTCAATGTTGAGGTTGTTGTTGAATTTGTTGTTGTTTTTCAATTTTGAGGTTGTTGTTGTTTTTCAATGTTGAGGTTGTTGTTTAATTTGTTGGTGTTTTTCAATGTTGAGGTTGTTGAATTTGCTGGTGTTTTTCATTTTTGAGGTTGTTGTTGAATTTGTTGGTGTTTTTCAATGTTGAGGTTGTTGTTGTTTTTCAATGTTGAGATTGTTGTTGAATTTGTTGGTGTTTTTCAATGTTGAGGTTGTTGTTGAATTTGTTGGTGTTTTTCAATGTTGAGGTTGTTGTTGTTTTTCAATGTTGAGGTTGTTGTTGAATTTGTTGGTCTTTTTCCATGTTGAGGTTGTTGTTGTTTTTCAAAGTTGAGGTTGTTGTTAAATTTGTTGGTGTTTTTCAATGTTGAGGTTGTTGTTGAATTTGTTGGTGTTTTTCATTGTTGAGGTTGTTGTTGAATTTGTTGGTGTTTTTCAATGTTGAGGTTGTTGTTGTTTTTCAATGTTGAGGTTGTTGTTGAATTTGTTGGTGTTTTTCAATGTTGAGGTTGTTGTTGTTTTTCAATGTTGAGGTTGTTGTTGAATTTGTTGGTGTTTTTCAATTTCGAGGTTGTTGTTGAATTTGTTGGTGTTTTTCAATGTTGATGTTGTTGTTGTTTTTCAATGTTGAGTTTGTTGTTGTTTTTCGATGTTGAGGTTGTTGTTGAATTTGTTGGTGTTTTTCAATGTTGAGGTTGTTGTTGTTTTTCAATGTTGAGGTTGTTGTTGTATTTGTTGCTGCTTTTCAATGTTGAGGTTGTTGTAGTTTTTCAATGTTGAGGTTGTTGTTGAATTTGTTGGTGTTTTTCAATGTCGAGGTTGTTGTTGAATTTGTTGGTGTTTTTCAATGTTGAAGTTGTTGTTGAATTTGTTGGTGTTTTTCATTGTTGAGGTTGTTGTTGAATTTGTTGGTGTTTTTCAATGTTGAGGTTGTTGTTGTCTCTAAATGTTGAGGTTGTTGTTGAATTTGTTGGTGTTTTTCAATTTTGAGGTTGTTGTTGTTTTTCAATGTTGAGGTTGTTGTTGAATTTGTTGGTGTTTTTCCATGTTGAGGTTGTTGTTGTTTTTCAAAGTTGAGGTTGTTGTTAAATTTGTTGGTGTTTTTCAATGTTGAGGTTGTTGTTGAATTTGTTGGTGTTTTTCATTGTTGAGGTTGTTGTTGAATTTGTTGGTGTTTTTCAATGTTGAGGTTGTTGTTGTTTTTCAATGTTGAGGTTGTTGTTGAATTTGTTGTTGTTTTTCAATGTTGAGGTTGCTGTTGTTTTTCAATGTTGAGGTTGTTGATGAATTTGTTGGTGTTTTTTAATTTCGAGGTTGTTGTTGAATTTGTTGGTGTTCTTCAATGTTGAAGTTGTTGTTGAATTTGTTGGTGTTTTTCAATGTTGAGGTTGTTGTTGAATTTGTTGGTGTTTTTCAATGTCGAGGTTGTTGTTGAATTTGTTGGTGTTTTTCAATGTTGAGTTTGTTGTTGAATTTGTTGGTGTTTTACAATGCTGAGGTCGTTGTTGAATTTGTTGGCGTTTTTAAATGTTGAGGTTGTTGTTGAATTTGTTGGTTTTTTTCAATGTTGAGGTTGTTGTTGAATTTGTTGGTGTTTTTCAATGTCGAGGCTGTTGTTGAATTTGTTGGTTTTTTCAAAGTTGAAGTTGTTGTTGAATTTGTTGGTGTTTTTCCATGTTGAGGTTATGTTGTTTTTCAAAGTTGAGGTTGATGTTTAATTTGTTGGTGTTTTTCAATGTTGAGGTTGTTGTTGAATTTGTTGGTGTTTTTCAATGTTGAGGTTGTTGTTGAATTTGTTGGTGTTTTTCAATGTTGAGGTTGCTGTTGTTTTTCAATATTGAGGTTGTTGTTGAATTTGTTTGTGTTTTTCAATGTTGAGGTTGTTGTTGTTTTTCAATGTTGAGGTCGTTGTTGAATTTGATGGTGTTTTTCAATGTCGAGGTTGCTGTTGAATTTGTTGGTGTTTTTCAATGTTGAAGTTGTTTTTGAATTTGTTGGTGTTTTTCAATGTTGAGGTTGTTGTTGTTTTTCAATGTTGAGGTTGTTGTTGAATTTGTTGGTGTTTTTCAATGTTGAGGTTGTTGTTGTTTTTCAATGTTGAGGTTGTTGTTGAATTTGTTGGTGTTTTTCAATGTCGAGGTTGTTGTTGAATTTGTTGGTGTTTTTCAATGTTGAGGTTGTTGTTGAATTTGTTGGTGTTTTACAATGTTGAGGTCGTTGTTGAATTTGTTGGCGTTTTTAAATGATGAAGTTGTTGTTGAATTTGTTGGTGTTTTTCAATGTTGAGGTTGTTGTTGTTTTTCAATGTTGAGGTTTTTGTTGAATTTTTTGGTGTTTTTCAATGTTGAGGTTGTTGTTGTTTTTCAATGTTGAGGTTGTTTTTGTTTTTCAATGTTGAGGTTGTTGTTGAATTTGTTGGTGTTTTTCAATGCTGAGGTTGTTGTTGAATTTGTTGCTGTTTTTCAATGTTGAGGTTGTTGTTGTATGTGTTGGTGTTTTTCAATGTTGAGGTTGTTGTAGTTTTTCAATGTTGAGGTTGTTGTTGAATTTGTTGGTGTTTTTCAATGTCGAGGTTGTTGTTGAATTTGTTGGTTTTTTTCAATGTTGAAGTTGTTGTTGAAATTGTATGTGTTTTTCAATGTTGAGGTTGTTGTTGAATTTGTTGGTGTTTTTCAATGTTGAGGTTGTTTTTTTTTAAATGTTGAGGTTGTTGTTGAATTTGTTGGTGTTTTTCAATTTTGATGTTATTGTTGTTTTTCAATGTTGAGGTTGTTGTTGAATTTGTTGGTGTTTTTCCATGTTGTGGTTGTTGTTGTTTTTCAAAGTTGAGGTTGTTGTTAAATTTGTTGGTGTTTTTCAATGTTGAGGTTGTTGTTGAATTTGTTGGTGTTTTTCATTGTAAAGGTTGTTGTTGAATTTGTTGGTGTTTTTCAATGTTGAGGTTGTTGTTGTTTTTCAATGTTGAGGTTGTTGTTGAATTTGTTGTTGTTTTTCAATTTTGAGGTTGTTGTTGTTTTTCAATGTTGAGGTTGTTGTTTAATTTGTTGGTGTTTTTCAATGTTGAGGTTGTTGAATTTGCTGGTGTTTTTCATTTTTGAGGTTGTTGTTGAATTTGTTGGTGTTTTTCAATGTTGAGGTTGTTGTTGTTTTTCAATGTTGAGATTGTTGTTGAATTTGTTGGTGTTTTTCAATGTTGAGGTTGTTGTTGAATTTGTTGGTGTTTTTCAATGTTGAGGTTGTTGTTGTTTTTCAATATTGAGGTTGTTGTTGAATTTGTTTGTGTTTATCAATGTTGAGGTTGGTGTTGAATTTGTTGGTATTTTTCAATGTTGAGGTTGTTGTTGTTTTTCAATTTTGAGGTTGTTTTTCAATTTGTTGGTGTTTTTCAATGTTGAGGTTGTTGTTGTTTTTCAATGTTGAGGTTGTTGAATTTGTTGGTGTTTTTCAATGTTGAGGTTGTTGTTGTTTTTCAAAGTTGAGGTTGTTGTTAAATTTGTTGGTGTTTTTCAATGTTGAGGTTGTTGTTGAATTTGTTGGTGTTTTTCATTGTTGAGGTTGTTGTTGAATTTGTTGGTGTTTTTCAATGTTGAGGTTGTTGTTGTTTTTCAATGTTGAGGTTGTTGTTGAATTTGTTGGTGTTTTTCAATGTTGAGGTTGTTGTTGTTTTTCAATGTTGAGGTTGTTGTTGAATTTGTTGGTGTTTTTCAATTTCGAGGTTGTTGTTGAATTTGCTGGTGTTCTTCAATGTTGAAGTTGTTGTTGAATTTGTTGGTGTTTTTCAATGTTGAGGTTGTTGTTGTTTTTCAATGTTGAGGTTGTTGTTGAATTTGTTGGTGTTTTTCCATGTTGAGGTTGTTGTTGTTTTTCAAAGTTGAGGTTGATGTTAAATTTGTTGGTGTTTTTCAATGTTGAGGTTGTTGTTGAATTTGTTGGTGTGTTTCATTGTTGAGGTTGTTGTTGAATTTGTTGGTGTTTTTCAATGTTGAGGTTGTTGTTGTTTTTCAATGTTGAGGTTGTTGTTGAATTTGTTGTTGTTTTTCAATGTTGAGGTTGTTGTTGTTTTTCAATGTTGAGGTTGTTGTTGAATTTGTTGGTGTTTTTCAATTTCGAGGTTGTTGTAGAATTTGTTGGTGTTCTTCAATGTTGAAGTTGTTGTTGAATTTGTTGGTGTTTTTCAATGTTGAGGTTGTTGTTGAATTTGTTGGTGTTTTTCAATGTTGAGGTTGTTGTTGAATTTGTTGGTGTTTTTCAATGTTGAGGTTGTTGTTGTTTTTCAATATTGAGGTTGTTGTTGAATTTGTTTGCGTTTTTCAATGTTGAGGTTGTTGTTGTTTTTCAATGTTGAGGTCGTTGTTGAATTTGATGGTGTTTTTCAATTTCGAGGTTGTTGTTGAATTTGTTGGTGTTTTTCAATGTTGAAGTTGCTGTTGAATTTGTTGGTGTTTTTCAATGTTGAGGTTGTTGTTGTTTTTCAATGTTGAGGTTGTTGTTGAATTTGTTGGTGTTTTTCAATGTTGAGGTTGTTGTTGTTTTTCAATGTTGAGGTTGTTGTTGTTTTTCGATGTTGAGGTTGTTGTTGAATTTGTTGGTGTTTTTCAATGTTGAGGTTGTTGTTGTTTTTCAATGTTAAGGTTGTTGTTGTATTTGTTGGTGCTTTTCAATGTTGAGGTTGTTGTAGTTTTTCAATGTTGAGGTTGTTGTTGAATTTGTTGGTGTTTTTCAATGTCGAGGTTGATGTTGAATTTGTTGGCGTTTTTAAATGTTGAGGTTGTTGTTGAATTTGTTGGTTTTTTTCAATGTTGAGGTTGTTGTTGAATTTGTCGGTGTTTTTCAATGTCGAGGTTGTTGTTGAATTTGTTGGTTTTTTCAATGTTGAAGTTGTTGTTGAATTTGTTGGTGTTTTTCAATGTTGTGGTTGTTGTTTTTTTTCAATGTTGAGGTTGTTGTTTAATTTGTTGGTGTTTTTCAATTTTGAGGTTGTTGTTGTTTTTCAATGTTGAGGTTGTTGTTGAATTTGTTGGTCTTTTTCCATGTTGAGGTTGTTGTTGTTTTTCAAAGTTGAGGTTGTAGTTAAATTTGTTGGTGTTTTTCAATGTTGAGGTTGTTGTTGAATTTGTTGGTGTTTTTCATTGTTGAGGTTGTTCTTGAATTTGTTGGTGTTTTTCAATGTTGAGGTTGTTGTTGTTTTTCAATGTTGAGGTTGTTGTTGAATTTGTTGGTGTTTTTCAATGTCGAGGTTGTTGTTGAATTTGTTGGTGTTTTTCAATGTTGAGGTTGTTGTTGAATTTGTTGGTGTTTTACAATGTTGAGGTCGTTGTTGAATTTGTTGGCGTTTTTAAATGTTGAAGTTGTTGTTCAATTTGTTGGTGTTTTTCAATGTTGAGGTTGTTGTTGTTTTTCAATGTTGAGGTTTTTGTTGAATTTTTTGGTGTTTTTCAATGTTGAGGTTGTTGTTGTTTTTCAATGTTGAGGTTGTTTTTGTTTTTCAATGTTGAGGTTGTTGTTGAATTTGTTGGTGTTTTTCAATGCTGAGGTTGTTGTTGAATTTGTTGCTGTTTTTCAATGTTGAGGTTGTTGTTGTATGTGTTGGTGTTTTTCAATGTTGAGGTTGTTGTAGTTTTTCAATGTTGAGGTTGTTGTTGAATTTGTTGGTGTTTTTCAATGTCGAGGTTGTTGTTGAATTTGTTGGTGTTTTTCAATGTTGAAGTTGTTGTTGAAATTGTATGTGTTTTTCAATGTTGAGGTTGTTGTTGAATTTGTTGGTGTTTTTCAATGTTGATGTTATTGTTGTTTTTCAATGTTGAGGTTGTTGTTGTTTTTCAATGTTGAGGTTGTTGTTGAATTTGTTGGTGTTTTTCAATTTCGAGGTTGTTGTAGAATTTGTTGGTGTTCTTCAATGTTGAAGTTGTTGTTGAATTTGTTGGTGTTTTTCAATGTTGAGGTTGTTGTTGATTTTGTTGGTGTTTTTCAATGTCGAGGTTGTTGTTGAATTTGTTGGTGTTTTTCAATGTTGAGGTTGTTGTTGAATTTGTTGGTGTTTTACAATGTTGAGGTCGTTGTTGAATTTGTTGGCGTTTTTAAATGTTGAGGTTGTTGTTGAATTTGTTGGTTTTTTTCAATGTTGAGGTTGTTGTTGAATTTGTTGGTGTTTTTCAATGTCGAGGCTGTTGTTGAATTTGTTGGTTTTTTCAATGTTAAAGTTGTTGTTGAATTTGTTGGTGTTTTTCAATTTTGAGGTTGTTGTTGTTTTTCAATGTTGAGGTTGTTGTTGAATTTGTTGGTGTTTTTCCATGTTGAGGTTGTTGTTGTTTTTCAAAGTTGAGGTTGATGTTTAATTTGTTGGTGTTTTTCAATGTTGAGGTTGTTGTTGAATTTGTTGGTGTTTTTCATTGTTGAGGTTGTTGTTGAATTCGTTGGTGTTTTTCAATGTTGAGGTTGTTGTTGTTTTTCAATGTTGAGGTTGTTGTTGAATTTGTTGGTGTTTTTCAATGTTGAGGTTGTTGTTGAATTTGTTGGTGTTTTTCAATGTTGAGGTTGTTGTTGTTTTTCAATATTGAGGTTGTTGTTGAATTTGTTTGTGTTTTTCAATGTTGAGGTTGTTGTTGTTTTTCAATGTTGAGGTCGTTGTTGAATTTGATGGTGTTTTTCAATTTCGAGGTTGTTGTTGAATTTGTTGGTGTTTTTCAATGTTGAAGTTGCTGTTGAATTTGTTGGTGTTTTTCAATGTTGAGGTTGTTGTTGTTTTTCAATGTTCAGGTTGTTGTTGAATTTGTTGGTGTTTTTCAATGTTGAGGTTGTTGTTGTTTTTCAATGTTGAGGTTGTTGTTGTTTTTCGATGTTGAGGTTGTTGTTGAATTTGTTGGTGTTTTTCAATGTTGAGGTTGTTGTTGTTTTTCAATGTTGAGGTTGTTGTTGTATTTGTTGGTGCTTTTCAATGTTGAGGTTGTTGTAGTTTTTCAATGTTGAGGTTGTTGTTGAATTTGTTGGTGTTTTTCAATGTCGAGGTTGATGTTGAATTTGTTGGCGTTTTTAAATGTTGAGGTTGTTGTTGAATTTGTTGGTTTTTTTCAATGTTGAGGTTGTTGTTGAATTTGTCGGTGTTTTTCAATGTCGAGGTTGTTGTTGAATTTGTTGGTTTTTTCAATGTTGAAGTTGTTGTTGAATTTGTTGGTGTTTTTCAATGTTGTGGTTGTTGTTGTTTTTCAATGTTGAGGTTGTTGTTTAATTTGTTGGTGTTTTTCAATTTTGAGGTTGTTGTTGTTTTTCAATGTTGAGGTTGTTGTTGAATTTGTTGGTCTTTTTCCATGTTGAGGTTGTTGTTGTTTTTCAATGTTGAGGTTGTTGTTGAATTTGTTGGTCTTTTTCCATGTTGAGGTTGTTGTTGTTTTTCAAAGTTGAGGTTGTTGTTAAATTTGTTGGTGTTTTTCAATGTTGAGGTTGTTGTTGAATTTGTTGGTGTTTTTCATTGTTGAGGTTGTTGTTGAATTTGTTGGTGTTTTTCAATGTTGAGGTTGTTGTTGTTTTTCAATGTTGAGGTTGTTGTTGAATTTGTTGGTGTTTTTCAATGTCGAGGTTGTTGTTGAATTTGTTGGTGTTTTTCAATGTTGAGGTTGTTGTTGAATTTGTTGGTGTTTTACAATGTTGAGGTCGTTGTTGAATTTGTTGGCGTTTTTAAATGTTGAAGTTGTTGTTGAATTTGTTGGTGTTTTTCAATGTTGAGGTTGTTGTTGTTTTTCAATGTTGAGGTTTTTGTTGAATTTTTTGGTGTTTTTCAATGTTGAGGTTGTTGTTGTTTTTCAATGTTGAGGTTGTTTTTGTTTTTCAATGTTGAGGTTGTTGTTGAATTTGCTGGTGTTTTTCAATGCTGAGGTTGTTGTTGAATTTGTTGCTGTTTTTCAATGTTGAGGTTGTTGTTGTATGTGTTGGTGTTTTTCAATGTTGAGGTTGTTGTAGTTTTTCAATGTTGAGGTTGTTGTTGAATTTGTTGGTGTTTTTCAATGTCGAGGTTGTTGTTGAATTTGTTGGTGTTTTTCAATGTTGAAGTTGTTGTTGAAATTGTATGTGTTTTTCAATGTTGAGGTTGTTGTTGAATTTGTTGGTGTTTTTCAATGTTGATGTTATTGTTGTTTTTCAATGTTGAGGTTGTTGTTGTTTTTCAATGTTGAGGTTGTTGTTGAATTTGTTGGTGTTTTTCAATTTCGAGGTTGTTGTAGAATTTGTTGGTGTTCTTCAATGTTGAAGTTGTTGTTGAATTTGTTGGTGTTTTTCAATGTTGAGGTTGTTGTTGATTTTGTTGGTGTTTTTCAATGTCGAGGTTGTTGTTGAATTTGTTGGTGTTTTTCAATGTTGAGGTTGTTGTTGAATTTGTTGGTGTTTTACAATGTTGAGGTCGTTGTTGAATTTGTTGGCGTTTTTAAATGTTGAGGTTGTTGTTGAATTTGTTGGTTTTTTTCAATGTTGAGGTTGTTGTTGAATTTGTTGGTGTTTTTCAATGTCGAGGCTGTTGTTGAATTTGTTGGTTTTTTCAATGTTAAAGTTGTTGTTGAATTTGTTGGTGTTTTTCAATTTTGAGGTTGTTGTTGTTTTTCAATGTTGAGGTTGTTGTTGAATTTGTTGGTGTTTTTCCATGTTGAGGTTGTTGTTGTTTTTCAAAGTTGAGGTTGATGTTTAATTTGTTGGTGTTTTTCAATGTTGAGGTTGTTGTTGAATTTGTTGGTGTTTTTCATTGTTGAGGTTGTTGTTGAATTCGTTGGTGTTTTTCAATGTTGAGGTTGTTGTTGTTTTTCAATGTTGAGGTTGTTGTTGAATTTGTTGGTGTTTTTCAATGTTGAGGTTGTTGTTGAATTTGTTGGTGTTTTTCAATGTTGAGGTTGTTGTTGTTTTTCAATATTGAGGTTGTTGTTGAATTTGTTTGTGTTTTTCAATGTTGAGGTTGTTGTTGTTTTTCAATGTTGAGGTCGTTGTTGAATTTGATGGTGTTTTTCAATTTCGAGGTTGTTGTTGAATTTGTTGGTGTTTTTCAATGTTGAAGTTGCTGTTGAATTTGTTGGTGTTTTTCAATGTTGAGGTTGTTGTTGTTTTTCAATGTTGAGGTTGTTGTTGAATTTGTTGGTGTTTTTCAATGTTGAGGTTGTTGTTGTTTTTCAATGTTGAGGTTGTTGTTGTTTTTCGATGTTGAGGTTGTTGTTGAATTTGTTGGTGTTTTTCAATGTTGAGGTTGTTGTTGTTTTTCAATGTTGAGGTTGTTGTTGTATTTGTTGGTGCTTTTCAATGTTGAGGTTGTTGTAGTTTTTCAATGTTGAGGTTGTTGTTGAATTTGTTGGTGTTTTTCAATGTCGAGGTTGATGTTGAATTTGTTGGCGTTTTTAAATGTTGAGGTTGTTGTTGAATTTGTTGGTTTTTTTCAATGTTGAGGTTGTTGTTGAATTTGTCGGTGTTTTTCAATGTCGAGGTTGTTGTTGAATTTGTTGGTTTTTTCAATGTTGAAGTTGTTGTTGAATTTGTTGGTGTTTTTCAATGTTGTGGTTGTTGTTGTTTTTCAATGTTGAGGTTGTTGTTTAATTTGTTGGTGTTTTTCAATTTTGAGGTTGTTGTTGTTTTTCAATGTTGAGGTTCTTGTTGAATTTGTTGGTCTTTTTCCATGTTGAGGTTGTTGTTGTTTTTCAAAGTTGAGGTTGTTGTTAAATTTGTTGGTGTTTTTCATTGTTGAGGTTGTTGTTGAATTTGTTGGTGTTTTTCATTGTTGAGGTTGTTGTTGAATTTGTTGGTGTTTTTCAATGTTGAGGTTGTTGTTGTTTTTCAATGTTGAGGTTGTTGTTGAATTTGTTGGTGTTTTTCAATGTCGAGGTTGTTGTTGAATTTGTTGGTGTTTTTCAATGTTGAGGTTGTTGTTGAATTTGTTGGTGTTTTACAATGTTGAGGTCGTTGTTGAATTTGTTGGCGTTTTTAAATGTTGAAGTTGTTGTTGAATTTGTTGGTGTTTTCAATGTTGAGGTTGTTGTTGTTTTTCAATGTTGAGGTTTTTGTTGAATTTTTTGGTGTTTTTCAATGTTGAGGTTGTTGTTGTTTTTCAATGTTGAGGTTGTTTTTGTTTTTCAATGTTGAGGTTGTTGTTGAATTTGTTGGTGTTTTTCAATGCTGAGGTTGTTGTTGAATTTGTTGTTGTTTTTCAATGTTGAGGTTGTTGTTGTATGTGTTGGTGTTTTTCAATGTTGAGGTTGTTGTAGTTTTTCAATGTTGAGGTTGTTGTTGAATTTGTTGGTGTTTTTCAATGTCGAGGTTGTTGTTGAATTTGTTGGTGTTTTTCAATGTTGAAGTTGTTGTTGAAATTGTATGTGTTTTTCAATGTTGAGGTTGTTGTTGAATTTGTTGGTGTTTTTCAATGTTGATGTTATTGTTGTTTTTCAATGTTGAGGTTGTTGTTGAATTTGTTGGTGTTTTTCCATGTTGAGGTTGTTGTTAAATTTGTTGGTGTTTTTCAATGTTGAGATTGTTGTTGAATTTGTTGGTGTTTTTCATTGTTGAGGTTGTTGTTGAATTTGTTGGTGTTTTTCAATGTTGAGGTTGTTGTTGTTTTTCAATGTTGAGGTTGTTGTTGAATTTGTTGGTGTTTTTCAATGTTGAGGTTGTTGTTGTTTTTCAATGTTGAGGTTGTTGTTGAATTTGTTGGTCTTTTTCAATTTCGAGGTTGTTGTTGAATTTGTTGGTGTTCTTCAATGTTGAAGTTGTTGTTGAATTTGTTGGTGTTTTTCAATGTTGAGGTTGTTGTTGTTTTTCAATGTTGAGGTTGTTGTTGAATTTGTTGGTGTTTTTCGATGTTGAGGTTGTTGTTGTTTTTCAAAGTTGAGGTTGATGTTAAATTTGTTGGTGTTTTTCAATGTTGAGGTTGTTGTTGAATTTGTTGGTGTTTTTCATTGTTGAGGTTGTTGTTGAATTTGTTGGTGTTTTTCAAAGTTGAGGTTGTTGTTGTTTTTCAATGTTGAGGTTGTTGTTGAATTTGTTGTTGTTTTTCAATGTTGAGGTTGTTGTTGTTTTTCAATGTTGGGGTTGTTGTTGAATTTGTTGGTGTTTTTCAATTTCGAGGTTGTTGTTGAATTTGTTGGTGTTCTTCAATGTTGAAGTTGTTGATGAATTTGTTGGTGTTTTTCAATGTTGAGGTTGTTGTTGAATTTGTTGGTGTTTTTCAATGTCGAGGTTGTTGTTGAATTTGTTGGTGTTTTTCAATGCTGAGGTTGTTGTTGAATTTGTTGGTGTTTTACAATGTTGAGGTCGTTGTTGAATTTGTTGGCGTTTTTAAATGTTGGGGTTGTTGTTGAATTTGTTGGTTTTTTTCAATGTTGAGGTTGTTGTTGAATTTGTTGGTGTTTTTCAATGTCGAGGCTGTTGTTGAATTTGTTGGTTTTTTCAATGTTAAAGTTGTTGTTGAATTTGTTGGTGTTTTTCAATTTTGAGGTTGTTGTTGTTTTTCAATGTTGAGGTTGTTGTTGAATTTGTTGGTGTTTTTCCATGTTGAGGTTGTTGTTGTTTTTCAAAGTTGAGGTTGATGTTTAATTTGTTGGTGTTTTTCAATGTTGAGGTTGTTGTTGAATTTGTTGGTGTTTTTCATTGTTGAGGTTGTTGTTGAATTCGTTGGTGTTTTTCAATGTTGAGGTTGTTGTTGTTTTTCAATGTTGAGGTTGTTGTTGAATTTGTTGGTGTTTTTCAATGTTGAGGTTGTTGTTGAATTTGTTGGTGTTTTTCAATGTTGAGGTTGTTGTTGTTTTTCAATATTGAGGTTGTTGTTGAATTTGTTTGTGTTTTTCAATGTTGAGGTTGTTGTTGTTTTTCAATGTTGAGGTCGTTGTTGAATTTGATGGTGTTTTTCAATTTCGAGGTTGTTGTTGAATTTGTTGGTGTTTTTCAATGTTGAAGTTGTTGTTGAATTTGTTGGTGTTTTTCAATGTTGATGTTGTTGTTGTTTTTCAATGTTGAGGTTGTTGTTGAATTTGTTGGTGTTTTTCAATGTTGAGGTTGTTGTTGTTTTTCAATGTTGAGGTTGTTGTTGTTTTTCGATGTTGAGGTTGTTGTTGAATTTGTTGGTGTTTTTCAATGTTGAGGTTGTTGTTGTTTTTCAATGTTGAGGTTGTTGTTGTATTTGTTGGTGCTTTTCAATGTTGAGGTTGTTGTAGTTTTTCAATGTTGAGGTTGTTGTTGAATTTGTTGGTGTTTTTCAAAGTCGAGGTTGATGTTGAATTTGTTGGCGTTTTTAAATGTTGAGGTTGTTGTTGAATTTGTTGGTTTTTTTCAATGTTGAGGTTGTTGTTGAATTTGTTGGTGTTTTTCAATGTCGAGGTTGTTGTTGAATTTGTTGGTTTTTTCAATGTTGAAGTTGTTGTTGAATTTGTTGGTGTTTTTCAATGTTGTGGTTGTTGTTGTTTTTCAATGTTGAGGTTGTTGTTTAATTGTTGGTGTTTTTCAATTTTGAGGTTGTTGTTGTTTTTCAATGTTGAGGTTGTTGATGAATTTGTTGGTCTTTTTCCATGTTGAGGTTGTTGTTGTTTTTCAAAGTTGAGGTTGTTGTTAAATTTGTTGGTGTTTTTCAATGTTGAGGTTGTTGTTGAATTTGTTGGTGTTTTTCATTGTTGAGGTTGTTGTTGAATTTGTTGGTGTTTTTCAATGTTGAGGTTGTTGTTGTTTTTCAATGTTGAGGTTGTTGTTGAATTTGTTGGTGTTTTTCAATGTTGAGGTTGTTGTTGTTTTTCAATGTTGAGGTTGTTGTTGAATTTGTTGGTGTTTTTCAATTTCGAGGTTGTTGTTGAATTTGTTGGTGTTTTTCAATGTTGAAGTTGTTGTTGAATTTGTTGGTGTTTTTCAATGTTGAGGTTGTTGTTGTTTTTCAATGTTGAGATTGTTGTTGAATTTGTTGGTGTTTTTCAATGTTGATGTTGTTGTTGTTTTTCAATGTTGAGTTTGTTGTTGTTTTTCGATGTTGAGGTTGTTGTTGAATTTGTTGGTGTTTTTCAATGTTGAGGTTGTTGTTGTTTTTCAATGTTGAGGTTGTTGTTGTATTTGTTGGTGCTTTTCAATGTTGAGGTTGTTGTAGTTTTTCAATGTCGAGGTTGTTGTTGAATTTGTTGGTGTTTTTCAATGTTGAAGTTGTTTTTGAATTTGTTGGTGTTTTTCAATGTTGAGGTTGTTGTTGTTTTTCAATGTTGAGGTTGTTGTTGAATTTGTTGGTGTTTTTCAATGTTGAGGTTGTTGTTGGTTTTCAATGTTGAGGTTGTTGTTGAATTTGTTGGTGTTTTTCAATGTCGAGGTTGTTTTTGAATTTGTTGGTGTTTTTCAATGTTGAGGTTGTTGTTGAATTTGTTGGTGTTTTACAATGTTGAGGTCGTTGTTGAATTTGTTGGCGTTTTTAAATGTTGAAGTTGTTGTTGAATTTGTTGGTGTTTTTCAATGTTGAGGTTGTTGTTGTTTTTCAATGTTGAGGTTTTTGTTGAATTTTTTGGTGTTTTTCAATGTTGAGGTTGTTGTTGTTTTTCAATGTTGAGGTTGTTTTTGTTTTTCAATGTTGAGGTTGTTGTTGAATTTGTTGGTGTTTTTCAATGCTGAGGTTGTTGTTGAATTTGTTGCTGTTTTTCAATGTTGAGGTTGTTGTTGAATTTGTTGGTGTTTTTCAATGTTGAGGTTGTTGTTGAATTTGTTGGTGTTTTACAATGTTGAGGTCGTTGTTGAATTTGTTGGCGTTTTTAAATGTTGAAGTTGTTGTTGAATTTGTTGGTGTTTTTCAATGTTGAGGTTGTTGTTGTTTTTCAATGTTGAGGTTTTTGTTGAATTTTTTGGTGTTTTTCAATGTTGAGGTTGTTGTTGTTTTTCAATGTTGAGGTTGTTTTTGTTTTTCAATGTTGAGGTTGTTGTTGAATTTGTTGGTGTTTTTCAATGCTGAGGTTGTTGTTGAATTTGTTGCTGTTTTTCAATGTTGAGGTTGTTGTTGTATGTGTTGGTGTTTTTCAATGTTGAGGTTGTTGTAGTTTTTCAATGTTGAGGTTGTTGTTGAATTTGTTGGTGTTTTTCAATGTCGAGGTTGTTGTTGAATTTGTTGGTGTTTTTCAATGTTGAAGTTGTTGTTGAAATTGTATGTGTTTTTCAATGTTGAGGTTGTTGTTGAATTTGTTGGTGTTTTTCAATGTTGATGTTATTGTTGTTTTTCAATGTTGAGGTTGTTGTTGAATTTGTTGGTGTTTTTCCATGTTGAGGTTGTTGTTAAATTTGTTGGTGTTTTTCAATGTTGAGATTGTTGTTGAATTTGTTGGTGTTTTTCATTGTTGAGGTTGTTGTTGAATTTGTTGGTGTTTTTCAATGTTGAGGTTGTTGTTGTTTTTCAATGTTGAGGTTGTTGTTGAATTTGTTGGTGTTTTTCAATGTTGAGGTTGTTGTTGAATTTGTTGGTGTTTTTCAATGTTGAGGTTGTTGTTGTTTTTCAATATTGAGGTTGTTGTTGAATTTGTTTGTGTTTTTCAATGTTGAGGTTGTTGTTGTTTTTCAATGTTGAGGTCGTTGTTGAATTTGATGGTGTTTTTCAATTTCGAGGTTGTTGTTGAATTTGTTGGTGTTTTTCAATGTTGAAGTTGTTGTTGAATTTGTTGGTGTTTTTCAATGTTGATGTTGTTGTTGTTTTTCAATGTTGAGGTTGTTGTTGAATTTGTTGGTGTTTTTCAATGTTGAGGTTGTTGTTGTTTTTCAATGTTGAGGTTGTTGTTGTTTTTCGATGTTGAGGTTGTTGTTGAATTTGTTGGTGTTTTTCAATGTTGAGGTTGTTGTTGTTTTTCAATGTTGAGGTTGTTGTTGTATTTGTTGGTGCTTTTCAATGTTGAGGTTGTTGTAGTTTTTCAATGTTGAGGTTGTTGTTGAATTTGTTGGTGTTTTTCAAAGTCGAGGTTGATGTTGAATTTGTTGGCGTTTTTAAATGTTGAGGTTGTTGTTGAATTTGTTGGTTTTTTTCAATGTTGAGGTTGTTGTTGAATTTGTTGGTGTTTTTCAATGTCGAGGTTGTTGTTGAATTTGTTGGTTTTTTCAATGTTGAAGTTGTTGTTGAATTTGTTGGTGTTTTTCAATGTTGTGGTTGTTGTTGTTTTTCAATGTTGAGGTTGTTGTTTAATTTGTTGGTGTTTTTCAATTTTGAGGTTGTTGTTGTTTTTCAATGTTGAGGTTGTTGTTGAATTTGTTGGTCTTTTTCCATGTTGAGGTTGTTGTTGTTTTTCAAAGTTGAGGTTGTTGTTAAATTTGTTGGTGTTTTTCAATGTTGAGGTTGTTGTTGAATTTGTTGGTGTTTTTCATTGTTGAGGTTGTTGTTGAATTTGTTGGTGTTTTTCAATGTTGAGGTTGTTGTTGTTTTTCAATGTTGAGGTTGTTGTTGAATTTGTTGGTGTTTTTCAATGTTGAGGTTGTTGTTGTTTTTCAATGTTGAGGTTGTTGTTGAATTTGTTGGTGTTTTTCAATTTCGAGGTTGTTGTTGAATTTGTTGGTGTTTTTCAATGTTGAAGTTGTTGTTGAATTTGTTGGTGTTTTTCAATGTTGAGGTTGTTGTTGTTTTTCAATGTTGAGATTGTTGTTGAATTTGTTGGTGTTTTTCAATGTTGATGTTGTTGTTGTTTTTCAATGTTGAGTTTGTTGTTGTTTTTCGATGTTGAGGTTGTTGTTGAATTTGTTGGTGTTTTTCAATGTTGAGGTTGTTGTTGTTTTTCAATGTTGAGGTTGTTGTTGTATTTGTTGGTGCTTTTCAATGTTGAGGTTGTTGTAGTTTTTCAATGTCGAGGTTGTTGTTGAATTTGTTGGTGTTTTTCAATGTTGAAGTTGTTTTTGAATTTGTTGGTGTTTTTCAATGTTGAGGTTGTTGTTGTTTTTCAATGTTGAGGTTGTTGTTGAATTTGTTGGTGTTTTTCAATGTTGAGGTTGTTGTTGGTTTTCAATGTTGAGGTTGTTGTTGAATTTGTTGGTGTTTTTCAATGTCGAGGTTGTTTTTGAATTTGTTGGTGTTTTTCAATGTTGAGGTTGTTGTTGAATTTGTTGGTGTTTTACAATGTTGAGGTCGTTGTTGAATTTGTTGGCGTTTTTAAATGTTGAAGTTGTTGTTGAATTTGTTGGTGTTTTTCAATGTTGAGGTTGTTGTTGTTTTTCAATGTTGAGGTTTTTGTTGAATTTTTTGGTGTTTTTCAATGTTGAGGTTGTTGTTGTTTTTCAATGTTGAGGTTGTTTTTGTTTTTCAATGTTGAGGTTGTTGTTGAATTTGTTGGTGTTTTTCAATGCTGAGGTTGTTGTTGAATTTGTTGCTGTTTTTCAATGTTGAGGTTGTTGTTGAATTTGTTGGTGTTTTTCAATGTTGAGGTTGTTGTTGAATTTGTTGGTGTTTTACAATGTTGAGGTCGTTGTTGAATTTGTTGGCGTTTTTAAATGTTGAAGTTGTTGTTGAATTTGTTGGTGTTTTTCAATGTTGAGGTTGTTGTTGTTTTTCAATGTTGAGGTTTTTGTTGAATTTTTTGGTGTTTTTCAATGTTGAGGTTGTTGTTGTTTTTCAATGTTGAAGTTGTTTTTGTTTTTCAATGTTGAGGTTGTTGTTGAATTTGTTGGTGTTTTTCAATGCTGAGGTTGTTGTTGAAATTGTTGCTGTTTTTCAATGTTGAGGTTGTTGTTGTATGTGTTGGTGTTTTTCAATGTTGAGGTTGTTGTAGTTTTTCAATGTTGAGGTTGTTGTTGAATTTGTTGGTGTTTTTCAATGTCGAGGTTGTTGTTGAATTTGTTGGTGTTTTTCAATGTTGAAGTTGTTGTTGAAATTGTATGTGTTTTTCAATGTTGAGGTTGTTGTTGAATTTGTTGGTGTTTTTCAATGTTGATGTTATTGTTGTTTTTCAATGTTGAGGTTTTTGTTGAATTTTTTGGTGTTTTTCAATGTTGAGGTTGTTGTTGTTTTTCAATGTTGAGGTTGTTTTTGTTTTTCAATGTTGAGGTTGTTGTTGAATTTGTTGGTGTTTTTCAATGCTGAGGTTGTTGTTGAATTTGTTGCTGTTTTTCAATGTTGAGGTTGTTGTTGAATTTGTTGGTGTTTTTCAATGTTGAGGTTGTTGTTGAATTTGTTGGTGTTTTACAATGTTGAGGTCGTTGTTGAATTTGTTGGCGTTTTTAAATGTTGAAGTTGTTGTTGAATTTGTTGGTGTTTTTCAATGTTGAGGTTGTTGTTGTTTTTCAATGTTGAGGTTTTTGTTGAATTTTTTGGTGTTTTTCAATGTTGAGGTTGTTGTTGTTTTTCAATGTTGAGGTTGTTTTTGTTTTTCAATGTTGAGGTTGTTGTTGAATTTGTTGGTGTTTTTCAATGCTGAGGTTGTTGTTGAATTTGTTGCTGTTTTTCAATGTTGAGGTTGTTGTTGTATGTGTTGGTGTTTTTCAATGTTGAGGTTGTTGTAGTTTTTCAATGTTGAGGTTGTTGTTGAATTTGTTGGTGTTTTTCAATGTCGAGGTTGTTGTTGAATTTGTTGGTGTTTTTCAATGTTGAAGTTGTTTTTGAAATTGTATGTGTTTTTCAATGTTGAGGTTGTTGTTGAATTTGTTGGTGTTTTTCAATGTTGATGTTATTGTTGTTTTTCAATGTTGAGGTTGTTGTTGAATTTGTTGGTGTTTTTCCATGTTGAGGTTGTTGTTAAATTTGTTGGTGTTTTTCAATGTTGAGATTGTTGTTGAATTTGTTGGTGTTTTTCATTGTTGAGGTTGTTGTTGAATTTGTTGGTGTTTTTCAATGTTGAGGTTGTTGTTGTTTTTCAATGTTGAGGTTGTTGTTGAATTTGTTGGTGTTTTTCAATGTTGAGGTTGTTGTTGAATTTGTTGGTGTTTTTCAATGTTGAGGTTGTTGTTGTTTTTCAATATTGAGGTTGTTGTTGAATTTGTTTGTGTTTTTCAATGTTGAGGTTGTTGTTGTTTTTCAATGTTGAGGTCGTTGTTGAATTTGATGGTGTTTTTCAATTTCGAGGTTGTTGTTGAATTTGTTGGTGTTTTTCAATGTTGAAGTTGTTGTTGAATTTGTTGGTGTTTTTCAATGTTGATGTTGTTGTTGTTTTTCAATGTTGAGGTTGTTGTTGAATTTGTTGGTGTTTTTCAATGTTGAGGTTGTTGTTGTTTTTCAATGTTGAGGTTGTTGTTGTTTTTCGATGTTGAGGTTGTTGTTGAATTTGTTGGTGTTTTTCAATGTTGAGGTTGTTGTTGTTTTTCAATGTTGAGGTTGTTGTTGTATTTGTTGGTGCTTTTCAATGTTGAGGTTGTTGTAGTTTTTCAATGTTGAGGTTGTTGTTGAATTTGTTGGTGTTTTTCAAAGTCGAGGTTGATGTTGAATTTGTTGGCGTTTTTAAATGTTGAGGTTGTTGTTGAATTTGTTGGTTTTTTTCAATGTTGAGGTTGTTGTTGAATTTGTTGGTGTTTTTCAATGTCGAGGTTGTTGTTGAATTTGTTGGTTTTTTCAATGTTGAAGTTGTTGTTGAATTTGTTGGTGTTTTTCAATGTTGTGGTTGTTGTTGTTTTTCAATGTTGAGGTTGTTGTTTAATTTGTTGGTGTTTTTCAATTTTGAGGTTGTTGTTGTTTTTCAATGTTGAGGTTGTTGTTGAATTTGTTGGTCTTTTTCCATGTTGAGGTTGTTGTTGTTTTTCAAAGTTGAGGTTGTTGTTAAATTTGTTGGTGTTTTTCAATGTTGAGGTTGTTGTTGAATTTGTTGGTGTTTTTCATTGTTGAGGTTGTTGTTGAATTTGTTGGTGTTTTTCAATGTTGAGGTTGTTGTTGTTTTTCAATGTTGAGGTTGTTGTTGAATTTGTTGGTGTTTTTCAATGTTGAGGTTGTTGTTGTTTTTCAATGTTGAGGTTGTTGTTGAATTTGTTGGTGTTTTTCAATTTCGAGGTTGTTGTTGAATTTGTTGGTGTTTTTCAATGTTGAAGTTGTTGTTGAATTTGTTGGTGTTTTTCAATGTTGAGGTTGTTGTTGTTTTTCAATGTTGAGATTGTTGTTGAATTTGTTGGTGTTTTTCAATGTTGATGTTGTTGTTGTTTTTCAATGTTGAGTTTGTTGTTGTTTTTCGATGTTGAGGTTGTTGTTGAATTTGTTGGTGTTTTTCAATGTTGAGGTTGTTGTTGTTTTTCAATGTTGAGGTTGTTGTTGTATTTGTTGGTGCTTTTCAATGTTGAGGTTGTTGTAGTTTTTCAATGTCGAGGTTGTTGTTGAATTTGTTGGTGTTTTTCAATGTTGAAGTTGTTTTTGAATTTGTTGGTGTTTTTCAATGTTGAGGTTGTTGTTGTTTTTCAATGTTGAGGTTGTTGTTGAATTTGTTGGTGTTTTTCAATGTTGAGGTTGTTGTTGGTTTTCAATGTTGAGGTTGTTGTTGAATTTGTTGGTGTTTTTCAATGTCGAGGTTGTTTTTGAATTTGTTGGTGTTTTTCAATGTTGAGGTTGTTGTTGAATTTGTTGGTGTTTTACAATGTTGAGGTCGTTGTTGAATTTGTTGGCGTTTTTAAATGTTGAAGTTGTTGTTGAATTTGTTGGTGTTTTTCAATGTTGAGGTTGTTGTTGTTTTTCAATGTTGAGGTTTTTGTTGAATTTTTTGGTGTTTTTCAATGTTGAGGTTGTTGTTGTTTTTCAATGTTGAGGTTGTTTTTGTTTTTCAATGTTGAGGTTGTTGTTGAATTTGTTGGTGTTTTTCAATGCTGAGGTTGTTGTTGAATTTGTTGCTGTTTTTCAATGTTGAGGTTGTTGTTGAATTTGTTGGTGTTTTTCAATGTTGAGGTTGTTGTTGAATTTGTTGGTGTTTTACAATGTTGAGGTCGTTGTTGAATTTGTTGGCGTTTTTAAATGTTGAAGTTGTTGTTGAATTTGTTGGTGTTTTTCAATGTTGAGGTTGTTGTTGTTTTTCAATGTTGAGGTTTTTGTTGAATTTTTTGGTGTTTTTCAATGTTGAGGTTGTTGTTGTTTTTCAATGTTGAAGTTGTTTTTGTTTTTCAATGTTGAGGTTGTTGTTGAATTTGTTGGTGTTTTTCAATGCTGAGGTTGTTGTTGAAATTGTTGCTGTTTTTCAATGTTGAGGTTGTTGTTGTATGTGTTGGTGTTTTTCAATGTTGAGGTTGTTGTAGTTTTTCAATGTTGAGGTTGTTGTTGAATTTGTTGGTGTTTTTCAATGTCGAGGTTGTTGTTGAATTTGTTGGTGTTTTTCAATGTTGAGGTTGTTGTTGAATTTGTTGGTGTTTTTCAATGTTGAGGTTGTTGTTGTTTTTCAATATTGAGGTTGTTGTTGAATTTGTTTGTGTTTTTCAATGTTGAGGTTGTTGTTGTTTTTCAATGTTGAGGTCGTTGTTGAATTTGATGGTGTTTTTCAATTTCGAGGTTGTTGTTGAATTTGTTGGTGTTTTTCAATGTTGAAGTTGTTGTTGAATTTGTTGGTGTTTTTCAATGTTGATGTTGTTGTTGTTTTTCAATGTTGAGGTTGTTGTTGAATTTGTTGGTGTTTTTCAATGTTGAGGTTGTTGTTGTTTTTCAATGTTGAGGTTGTTGTTGTTTTTCGATGTTGAGGTTGTTGTTGAATTTGTTGGTGTTTTTCAATGTTGAGGTTGTTGTTGTTTTTCAATGTTGAGGTTGTTGTTGTATTTGTTGGTGCTTTTCAATGTTGAGGTTGTTGTAGTTTTTCAATGTTGAGGTTGTTGTTGAATTTGTTGGTGTTTTTCAAAGTCGAGGTTGATGTTGAATTTGTTGGCGTTTTTAAATGTTGAGGTTGTTGTTGAATTTGTTGGTTTTTTTCAATGTTGAGGTTGTTGTTGAATTTGTTGGTGTTTTTCAATGTCGAGGTTGTTGTTGAATTTGTTGGTTTTTTCAATGTTGAAGTTGTTGTTGAATTTGTTGGTGTTTTTCAATGTTGTGGTTGTTGTTGTTTTTCAATGTTGAGGTTGTTGTTTAATTTGTTGGTGTTTTTCAATTTTGAGGTTGTTGTTGTTTTTCAATGTTGAGGTTGTTGTTGAATTTGTTGGTCTTTTTCCATGTTGAGGTTGTTGTTGTTTTTCAAAGTTGAGGTTGTTGTTAAATTTGTTGGTGTTTTTCAATGTTGAGGTTGTTGTTGAATTTGTTGGTGTTTTTCATTGTTGAGGTTGTTGTTGAATTTGTTGGTGTTTTTCAATGTTGAGGTTGTTGTTGTTTTTCAATGTTGAGGTTGTTGTTGAATTTGTTGGTGTTTTTCAATGTTGAGGTTGTTGTTGTTTTTCAATGTTGAGGTTGTTGTTGAATTTGTTGGTGTTTTTCAATTTCGAGGTTGTTGTTGAATTTGTTGGTGTTTTTCAATGTTGAAGTTGTTGTTGAATTTGTTGGTGTTTTTCAATGTTGAGGTTGTTGTTGTTTTTCAATGTTGAGATTGTTGTTGAATTTGTTGGTGTTTTTCAATGTTGATGTTGTTGTTGTTTTTCAATGTTGAGTTTGTTGTTGTTTTTCGATGTTGAGGTTGTTGTTGAATTTGTTGGTGTTTTTCAATGTTGAGGTTGTTGTTGTTTTTCAATGTTGAGGTTGTTGTTGTATTTGTTGGTGCTTTTCAATGTTGAGGTTGTTGTAGTTTTTCAATGTCGAGGTTGTTGTTGAATTTGTTGGTGTTTTTCAATGTTGAAGTTGTTTTTGAATTTGTTGGTGTTTTTCAATGTTGAGGTTGTTGTTGTTTTTCAATGTTGAGGTTGTTGTTGAATTTGTTGGTGTTTTTCAATGTTGAGGTTGTTGTTGGTTTTCAATGTTGAGGTTGTTGTTGAATTTGTTGGTGTTTTTCAATGTCGAGGTTGTTTTTGAATTTGTTGGTGTTTTTCAATGTTGAGGTTGTTGTTGAATTTGTTGGTGTTTTACAATGTTGAGGTCGTTGTTGAATTTGTTGGCGTTTTTAAATGTTGAAGTTGTTGTTGAATTTGTTGGTGTTTTTCAATGTTGAGGTTGTTGTTGTTTTTCAATGTTGAGGTTTTTGTTGAATTTTTTGGTGTTTTTCAATGTTGAGGTTGTTGTTGTTTTTCAATGTTGAGGTTGTTTTTGTTTTTCAATGTTGAGGTTGTTGTTGAATTTGTTGGTGTTTTTCAATGCTGAGGTTGTTGTTGAATTTGTTGCTGTTTTTCAATGTTGAGGTTGTTGTTGAATTTGTTGGTGTTTTTCAATGTTGAGGTTGTTGTTGAATTTGTTGGTGTTTTACAATGTTGAGGTCGTTGTTGAATTTGTTGGCGTTTTTAAATGTTGAAGTTGTTGTTGAATTTGTTGGTGTTTTTCAATGTTGAGGTTGTTGTTGTTTTTCAATGTTGAGGTTTTTGTTGAATTTTTGGTGTTTTTCAATGTTGAGGTTGTTGTTGTTTTTCAATGTTGAAGTTGTTTTTGTTTTTCAATGTTGAGGTTGTTGTTGAATTTGTTGGTGTTTTTCAATGCTGAGGTTGTTGTTGAAATTGTTGCTGTTTTTCAATGTTGAGGTTGTTGTTGTATGTGTTGGTGTTTTTCAATGTTGAGGTTGTTGTAGTTTTTCAATGTTGAGGTTGTTGTTGAATTTGTTGGTGTTTTTCAATGTCGAGGCTGTTGTTGAATTTGTTGGTGTTTTTCAATGTTGAAGTTGTTGTTGAAATTGTATGTGTTTTTCAATGTTGAGGTTGTTGTTGAATTTGTTGGTGTTTTTCAATGTTGATGTTATTGTTGTTTTTCAATGTTGAGGTTTTTGTTGAATTTTTTGGTGTTTTTCAATGTTGAGGTTGTTGTTGTTTTTCAATGTTGAGGTTGTTTTTGTTTTTCAATGTTGAGGTTGTTGTTGAATTTGTTGGTGTTTTTCAATGCTGAGGTTGTTGTTGAATTTGTTGCTGTTTTTCAATGTTGAGGTTGTTGTTGAATTTGTTGGTGTTTTTCAATGTTGAGGTTGTTGTTGAATTTGTTGGTGTTTTACAATGTTGAGGTCGTTGTTGAATTTGTTGGCGTTTTTAAATGTTGAAGTTGTTGTTGAATTTGTTGGTGTTTTTCAATGTTGAGGTTGTTGTTGTTTTTCAATGTTGAGGTTTTTGTTGAATTTTTTGGTGTTTTTCAATGTTGAGGTTGTTGTTGTTTTTCAATGTTGAGGTTGTTTTTGTTTTTCAATGTTGAGGTTGTTGTTGAATTTGTTGGTGTTTTTCAATGCTGAGGTTGTTGTTGAATTTGTTGCTGTTTTTCAATGTTGAGGTTGTTGTTGTATGTGTTGGTGTTTTTCAATGTTGAGGTTGTTGTAGTTTTTCAATGTTGAGGTTGTTGTTGAATTTGTTGGTGTTTTTCAATGTCGAGGTTGTTGTTGAATTTGTTGGTGTTTTTCAATGTTGAAGTTGTTGTTGAAATTGTATGTGTTTTTCAATGTTGAGGTTGTTGTTGAATTTGTTGGTGTTTTTCAATGTTGATGTTATTGTTGTTTTTCAATGTTGAGGTTGTTGTTGAATTTGTTGGTGTTTTTCCATGTTGAGGTTGTTGTTAAATTTGTTGGTGTTTTTCAATGTTGAGATTGTTGTTGAATTTGTTGGTGTTTTTCATTGTTGAGGTTGTTGTTGAATTTGTTGGTGTTTTTCAATGTTGAGGTTGTTGTTGTTTTTCAATGTTGAGGTTGTTGTTGAATTTGTTGGTGTTTTTCAATGTTGAGGTTGTTGTTGAATTTGTTGGTGTTTTTCAATGTTGAGGTTGTTGTTGTTTTTCAATATTGAGGTTGTTGTTGAATTTGTTTGTGTTTTTCAATGTTGAGGTTGTTGTTGTTTTTCAATGTTGAGGTCGTTGTTGAATTTGATGGTGTTTTTCAATTTCGAGGTTGTTGTTGAATTTGTTGGTGTTTTTCAATGTTGAAGTTGTTGTTGAATTTGTTGGTGTTTTTCAATGTTGATGTTGTTGTTGTTTTTCAATGTTGAGGTTGTTGTTGAATTTGTTGGTGTTTTTCAATGTTGAGGTTGTTGTTGTTTTTCAATGTTGAGGTTGTTGTTGTTTTTCGATGTTGAGGTTGTTGTTGAATTTGTTGGTGTTTTTCAATGTTGAGGTTGTTGTTGTTTTTCAATGTTGAGGTTGTTGTTGTATTTGTTGGTGCTTTTCAATGTTGAGGTTGTTGTAGTTTTTCAATGTTGAGGTTGTTGTTGAATTTGTTGGTGTTTTTCAAAGTCGAGGTTGATGTTGAATTTGTTGGCGTTTTTAAATGTTGAGGTTGTTGTTGAATTTGTTGGTTTTTTTCAATGTTGAGGTTGTTGTTGAATTTGTTGGTGTTTTTCAATGTCGAGGTTGTTGTTGAATTTGTTGGTTTTTTCAATGTTGAAGTTGTTGTTGAATTTGTTGGTGTTTTTCAATGTTGTGGTTGTTGTTGTTTTTCAATGTTGAGGTTGTTGTTTAATTTGTTGGTGTTTTTCAATTTTGAGGTTGTTGTTGTTTTTCAATGTTGAGGTTGTTGTTGAATTTGTTGGTCTTTTTCCATGTTGAGGTTGTTGTTGTTTTTCAAAGTTGAGGTTGTTGTTAAATTTGTTGGTGTTTTTCAATGTTGAGGTTGTTGTTGAATTTGTTGGTGTTTTTCATTGTTGAGGTTGTTGTTGAATTTGTTGGTGTTTTTCAATGTTGAGGTTGTTGTTGTTTTTCAATGTTGAGGTTGTTGTTGAATTTGTTGGTGTTTTTCAATGTTGAGGTTGTTGTTGTTTTTCAATGTTGAGGTTGTTGTTGAATTTGTTGGTGTTTTTCAATTTCGAGGTTGTTGTTGAATTTGTTGGTGTTTTTCAATGCTGAAGTTGTTGTTGAATTTGTTGGTGTTTTTCAATGTTGAGGTTGTTGTTGTTTTTCAATGTTGAGATTGTTGTTGAATTTGTTGGTGTTTTTCAATGTTGATGTTGTTGTTGTTTTTCAATGTTGAGTTTGTTGTTGTTTTTCGATGTTGAGGTTGTTGTTGAATTTGTTGGTGTTTTTCAATGTTGAGGTTGTTGTTGTTTTTCAATGTTGAGGTTGTTGTTGTATTTGTTGGTGCTTTTCAATGTTGAGGTTGTTGTAGTTTTTCAATGTCGAGGTTGTTGTTGAATTTGTTGGTGTTTTTCAATGTTGAAGTTGTTTTTGAATTTGTTGGTGTTTTTCAATGTTGAGGTTGTTGTTGTTTTTCAATGTTGAGGTTGTTGTTGAATTTGTTGGTGTTTTTCAATGTTGAGGTTGTTGTTGGTTTTCAATGTTGAGGTTGTTGTTGAATTTGTTGGTGTTTTTCAATGTCGAGGTTGTTTTTGAATTTGTTGGTGTTTTTCAATGTTGAGGTTGTTGTTGAATTTGTTGGTGTTTTACAATGTTGAGGTCGTTGTTGAATTTGTTGGCGTTTTTAAATGTTGAAGTTGTTGTTGAATTTGTTGGTGTTTTTCAATGTTGAGGTTGTTGTTGTTTTTCAATGTTGAGGTTTTTGTTGAATTTTTTGGTGTTTTTCAATGTTGAGGTTGTTGTTGTTTTTCAATGTTGAGGTTGTTTTTGTTTTTCAATGTTGAGGTTGTTGTTGAATTTGTTGGTGTTTTTCAATGCTGAGGTTGTTGTTGAATTTGTTGCTGTTTTTCAATGTTGAGGTTGTTGTTGAATTTGTTGGTGTTTTTCAATGTTGAGGTTGTTGTTGAATTTGTTGGTGTTTTACAATGTTGAGGTCGTTGTTGAATTTGTTGGCGTTTTTAAATGTTGAAGTTGTTGTTGAATTTGTTGGTGTTTTTCAATGTTGAGGTTGTTGTTGTTTTTCAATGTTGAGGTTTTTGTTGAATTTTTTGGTGTTTTTCAATGTTGAGGTTGTTGTTGTTTTTCAATGTTGAAGTTGTTTTTGTTTTTCAATGTTGAGGTTGTTGTTGAATTTGTTGGTGTTTTTCAATGCTGAGGTTGTTGTTGAAATTGTTGCTGTTTTTCAATGTTGAGGTTGTTGTTGTATGTGTTGGTGTTTTTCAATGTTGAGGTTGTTGTAGTTTTTCAATGTTGAGGTTGTTGTTGAATTTGTTGGTGTTTTTCAATGTCGAGGTTGTTGTTGAATTTGTTGGTGTTTTTCAATGTTGAAGTTGTTGTTGAAATTGTATGTGTTTTTCAATGTTGAGGTTGTTGTTGAATTTGTTGGTGTTTTTCAATGTTGATGTTATTGTTGTTTTTCAATGTTGAGGTTGTTGTTGAATTTGTTGGTGTTTTTCCATGTTGAGGTTGTTGTTAAATTTGTTGGTGTTTTTCAATGTTGAGATTGTTGTTGAATTTGTTGGTGTTTTTCATTGTTGAGGTTGTTGTTGAATTTGTTGGTGTTTTTCAATGTTGAGGTTGTTGTTGTTTTTCAATGTTGAGGTTGTTGTTGAATTTGTTGGTGTTTTTCAATGTTGAGGTTGTTGTTGTTTTTCAATGTTGAGGTTGTTGTTGAATTTGTTGGTCTTTTTCAATTTCGAGGTTGTTGTTGAATTTGTTGGTGTTCTTCAATGTTGAAGTTGTTGTTGAATTTGTTGGTGTTTTTCAATGTTGAGGTTGTTGTTGTTTTTCAATGTTGAGGTTGTTGTTGAATTTGTTGGTGTTTTTCGATGTTGAGGTTGTTGTTGTTTTTCAAAGTTGAGGTTGATGTTAAATTTGTTGGTGTTTTTCAATGTTGAGGTTGTTGTTGAATTTGTTGGTGTTTTTCATTGTTGAGGTTGTTGTTGAATTTGTTGGTGTTTTTCAATGTTGAGGTTGTTGTTGTTTTTCAATGTTGAGGTTGTTGTTGAATTTGTTGTTGTTTTTCAATGTTGAGGTTGTTGTTGTTTTTCAATGTTGGGGTTGTTGTTGAATTTGTTGGTGTTTTTCAATTTCGAGGTTGTTGTTGAATTTGTTGGTGTTCTTCAATGTTGAAGTTGTTGATGAATTTGTTGGTGTTTTTCAATGTTGAGGTTGTTGTTGAATTTGTTGGTGTTTTTCAATGTCGAGGTTGTTGTTGAATTTGTTGGTGTTTTTCAATGTTGAGGTTGTTGTTGAATTTGTTGGTGTTTTACAATGTTGAGGTCGTTGTTGAATTTGTTGGCGTTTTTAAATGTTGAGGTTGTTGTTGAATTTGTTGGTTTTTTTCAATGTTGAGGTTGTTGTTGAATTTGTTGGTGTTTTTCAATGTCGAGGCTGTTGTTGAATTTGTTGGTTTTTTCAATGTTAAAGTTGTTGTTGAATTTGTTGGTGTTTTTCAATTTTGAGGTTGTTGTTGTTTTTCAATGTTGAGGTTGTTGTTGAATTTGTTGGTGTTTTTCCATGTTGAGGTTGTTGTTGTTTTTCAAAGTTGAGGTTGATGTTTAATTTGTTGGTGTTTTTCAATGTTGAGGTTGTTGTTGAATTTGTTGGTGTTTTTCATTGTTGAGGTTGTAGTTGAATTCGTTGGTGTTTTTCAATGTTGAGGTTGTTGTTGTTTTTCAATGTTGAGGTTGTTGTTGAATTTGTTGGTGTTTTTCAATGTTGAGGTTGTTGTTGAATTTGTTGGTGTTTTTCAATGTTGAGGTTGTTGTTGTTTTTCAATATTGAGGTTGTTGTTGAATTTGTTTGTGTTTTTCAATGTTGAGGTTGTTGTTGTTTTTCAATGTTGAGGTCGTTGTTGAATTTGATGGTGTTTTTCAATTTCGAGGTTGTTGTTGAATTTGTTGGTGTTTTTCAATGTTGAAGTTGTTGTTGAATTTGTTGGTGTTTTTCAATGTTGATGTTGTTGTTGTTTTTCAATGTTGAGGTTGTTGTTGAATTTGTTGGTGTTTTTCAATGTTGAGGTTGTTGTTGTTTTTCAATGTTGAGGTTGTTGTTGTTTTTCGATGTTGAGGTTGTTGTTGAATTTGTTGGTGTTTTTCAATGTTGAGGTTGTTGTTGTTTTTCAATGTTGAGGTTGTTGTTGTATTTGTTGGTGCTTTTCAATGTTGAGGTTGTTGTAGTTTTTCAATGTTGAGGTTGTTGTTGAATTTGTTGGTGTTTTTCAAAGTCGAGGTTGATGTTGAATTTGTTGGCGTTTTTAAATGTTGAGGTTGTTGTTGAATTTGTTGGTTTTTTTCAATGTTGAGGTTGTTGTTGAATTTGTTGGTGTTTTTCAATGTCGAGGTTGTTGTTGAATTTGTTGGTTTTTTCAATGTTGAAGTTGTTGTTGAATTTGTTGGTGTTTTTCAATGTTGTGGTTGTTGTTGTTTTTCAATGTTGAGGTTGTTGTTTAATTTGTTGGTGTTTTTCAATTTTGAGGTTGTTGTTGTTTTTCAATGTTGAGGTTGTTGTTGAATTTGTTGGTCTTTTTCCATGTTGAGGTTGTTGTTGTTTTTCAAAGTTGAGGTTGTTGTTAAATTTGTTGGTGTTTTTCAATGTTGAGGTTGTTGTTGAATTTGTTGGTGTTTTTCATTGTTGAGGTTGTTGTTGAATTTGTTGGTGTTTTTCAATGTTGAGGTTGTTGTTGTTTTTCAATGTTGAGGTTGTTGTTGAATTTGTTGGTGTTTTTCAATGTTGAGGTTGTTGTTGTTTTTCAATGTTGAGGTTGTTGTTGAATTTGTTGGTGTTTTTCAATTTCGAGGTTGTTGTTGAATTTGTTGGTGTTTTTCAATGTTGAAGTTGTTGTTGAATTTGTTGGTGTTTTTCAATGTTGAGGTTGTTGTTGTTTTTCAATGTTGAGATTGTTGTTGAATTTGTTGGTGTTTTTCAATGTTGATGTTGTTGTTGTTTTTCAATGTTGAGTTTGTTGTTGTTTTTCGATGTTGAGGTTGTTGTTGAATTTGTTGGTGTTTTTCAATGTTGAGGTTGTTGTTGTTTTTCAATGTTGAGGTTGTTGTTGTATTTGTTGGTGCTTTTCAATGTTGAGGTTGTTGTAGTTTTTCAATGTCGAGGTTGTTGTTGAATTTGTTGGTGTTTTTCAATGTTGAAGTTGTTTTTGAATTTGTTGGTGTTTTTCAATGTTGAGGTTGTTGTTGTTTTTCTATGTTGAGGTTCTTGTTGAATTTGTTGGTGTTTTTCAATGTTGAGGTTGTTGTTGGTTTTCAATGTTGAGGTTGTTGTTGAATTTGTTGGTGTTTTTCAATGTCGAGGTTGTTGTTGAATTTGTTGGTGTTTTTCAATGTTGAGGTTGTTGTTGAATTTGTTGGTGTTTTACAATGTTGAGGTCGTTGTTGAATTTGTTGGCGTTTTTAAATGTTGAAGTTGTTGTTGAATTTGTTGGTGTTTTTCAATGTTGAGGTTGTTGTTGTTTTTCAATGTTGAGGTTTTTGTTGAATTTTTTGGTGTTTTTCAATGTTGAGGTTGTTGTTGTTTTTCAATGTTGAGGTTGTTTTTGTTTTTCAATGTTGAGGTTGTTGTTGAATTTGTTGGTGTTTTTCAATGCTGAGGTTGTTGTTGAATTTGTTGCTGTTTTTCAATGTTGAGGTTGTTGTTGAATTTGTTGGTGTTTTTCAATGTTGAGGTTGTTGTTGAATTTGTTGGTGTTTTACAATGTTGAGGTCGTTGTTGAATTTGTTGGCGTTTTTAAATGTTGAAGTTGTTGTTGAATTTGTTGGTGTTTTTCAATGTTGAGGTTGTTGTTGTTTTTCAATGTTGAGGTTTTTGTTGAATTTTTTGGTGTTTTTCAATGTTGAGGTTGTTGTTGTTTTTCAATGTTGAAGTTGTTTTTGTTTTTCAATGTTGAGGTTGTTGTTGAATTTGTTGGTGTTTTTCAATGCTGAGGTTGTTGTTGAAATTGTTGCTGTTTTTCAATGTTGAGGTTGTTGTTGTATGTGTTGGTGTTTTTCAATGTTGAGGTTGTTGTAGTTTTTCAATGTTGAGGTTGTTGTTGAATTTGTTGGTGTTTTTCAATGTCGAGGTTGTTGTTGAATTTGTTGGTGTTTTTCAATGTTGAAGTTGTTGTTGAAATTGTATGTGTTTTTCAATGTTGAGGTTGTTGTTGAATTTGTTGGTGTTTTTCAATGTTGATGTTATTGTTGTTTTTCAATGTTGAGGTTGTTGTTGAATTTGTTGGTGTTTTTCCATGTTGAGGTTGTTGTTAAATTTGTTGGTGTTTTTCAATGTTGAGATTGTTGTTGAATTTGTTGGTGTTTTTCATTGTTGAGGTTGTTGTTGAATTTGTTGGTGTTTTTCAATGTTGAGGTTGTTGTTGTTTTTCAATGTTGAGGTTGTTGTTGAATTTGTTGGTGTTTTTCAATGTTGAGGTTGTTGTTGTTTTTCAATGTTGAGGTTGTTGTTGAATTTGTTGGTCTTTTTCAATTTCGAGGTTGTTGTTGAATTTGTTGGTGTTCTTCAATGTTGAAGTTGTTGTTGAATTTGTTGGTGTTTTTCAATGTTGAGGTTGTTGTTGTTTTTCAATGTTGAGGTTGTTGTTGAATTTGTTGGTGTTTTTCGATGTTGAGGTTGTTGTTGTTTTTCAAAGTTGAGGTTGATGTTAAATTTGTTGGTGTTTTTCAATGTTGAGGTTGTTGTTGAATTTGTTGGTGTTTTTCATTGTTGAGGTTGTTGTTGAATTTGTTGGTGTTTTTCAATGTTGAGGTTGTTGTTGTTTTTCAATGTTGAGGTTGTTGTTGAATTTGTTGTTGTTTTTCAATGTTGAGGTTGTTGTTGTTTTTCAATGTTGGGGTTGTTGTTGAATTTGTTGGTGTTTTTCAATTTCGAGGTTGTTGTTGAATTTGTTGGTGTTCTTCAATGTTGAAGTTGTTGATGAATTTGTTGGTGTTTTTCAATGTTGAGGTTGTTGTTGAATTTGTTGGTGTTTTTCAATGTCGAGGTTGTTGTTGAATTTGTTGGTGTTTTTCAATGTTGAGGTTGTTGTTGAATTTGTTGGTGTTTTACAATGTTGAGGTCGTTGTTGAATTTGTTGGCGTTTTTAAATGTTGAGGTTGTTGTTGAATTTGTTGGTTTTTTTCAATGTTGAGGTTGTTGTTGAATTTGTTGGTGTTTTTCAATGTCGAGGCTGTTGTTGAATTTGTTGGTTTTTTCAATGTTAAAGTTGTTGTTGAATTTGTTGGTGTTTTTCAATTTTGAGGTTGTTGTTGTTTTTCAATGTTGAGGTTGTTGTTGAATTTGTTGGTGTTTTTCCATGTTGAGGTTGTTGTTGTTTTTCAAAGTTGAGGTTGATGTTTAATTTGTTGGTGTTTTTCAATGTTGAGGTTGTTGTTGAATTTGTTGGTGTTTTTCATTGTTGAGGTTGTAGTTGAATTCGTTGGTGTTTTTCAATGTTGAGGTTGTTGTTGTTTTTCAATGTTGAGGTTGTTGTTGAATTTGTTGGTGTTTTTCAATGTTGAGGTTGTTGTTGAATTTGTTGGTGTTTTTCAATGTTGAGGTTGTTGTTGTTTTTCAATATTGAGGTTGTTGTTGAATTTGTTTGTGTTTTTCAATGTTGAGGTTGTTGTTGTTTTTCAATGTTGAGGTCGTTGTTGAATTTGATGGTGTTTTTCAATTTCGAGGTTGTTGTTGAATTTGTTGGTGTTTTTCAATGTTGAAGTTGTTGTTGAATTTGTTGGTGTTTTTCAATGTTGATGTTGTTGTTGTTTTTCAATGTTGAGGTTGTTGTTGAATTTGTTGGTGTTTTTCAATGTTGAGGTTGTTGTTGTTTTTCAATGTTGAGGTTGTTGTTGTTTTTCGATGTTGAGGTTGTTGTTGAATTTGTTGGTGTTTTTCAATGTTGAGGTTGTTGTTGTTTTTCAATGTTGAGGTTGTTGTTGTATTTGTTGGTGCTTTTCAATGTTGAGGTTGTTGTAGTTTTTCAATGTTGAGGTTGTTGTTGAATTTGTTGGTGTTTTTCAAAGTCGAGGTTGATGTTGAATTTGTTGGCGTTTTTAAATGTTGAGGTTGTTGTTGAATTTGTTGGTTTTTTTCAATGTTGAGGTTGTTGTTGAATTTGTTGGTGTTTTTCAATGTCGAGGTTGTTGTTGAATTTGTTGGTTTTTTCAATGTTGAAGTTGTTGTTGAATTTGTTGGTGTTTTTCAATGTTGTGGTTGTTGTTGTTTTTCAATGTTGAGGTTGTTGTTTAATTTGTTGGTGTTTTTCAATTTTGAGGTTGTTGTTGTTTTTCAATGTTGAGGTTGTTGTTGAATTTGTTGGTCTTTTTCCATGTTGAGGTTGTTGTTGTTTTTCAAAGTTGAGGTTGTTGTTAAATTTGTTGGTGTTTTTCAATGTTGAGGTTGTTGTTGAATTTGTTGGTGTTTTTCATTGTTGAGGTTGTTGTTGAATTTGTTGGTGTTTTTCAATGTTGAGGTTGTTGTTGTTTTTCAATGTTGAGGTTGTTGTTGAATTTGTTGGTGTTTTTCAATGTTGAGGTTGTTGTTGTTTTTCAATGTTGAGGTTGTTGTTGAATTTGTTGGTGTTTTTCAATTTCGAGGTTGTTGTTGAATTTGTTGGTGTTTTTCAATGTTGAAGTTGTTGTTGAATTTGTTGGTGTTTTTCAATGTTGAGGTTGTTGTTGTTTTTCAATGTTGAGATTGTTGTTGAATTTGTTGGTGTTTTTCAATGTTGATGTTGTTGTTGTTTTTCAATGTTGAGTTTGTTGTTGTTTTTCGATGTTGAGGTTGTTGTTGAATTTGTTGGTGTTTTTCAATGTTGAGGTTGTTGTTGTTTTTCAATGTTGAGGTTGTTGTTGTATTTGTTGGTGCTTTTCAATGTTGAGGTTGTTGTAGTTTTTCAATGTCGAGGTTGTTGTTGAATTTGTTGGTGTTTTTCAATGTTGAAGTTGTTTTTGAATTTGTTGGTGTTTTTCAATGTTGAGGTTGTTGTTGTTTTTCTATGTTGAGGTTCTTGTTGAATTTGTTGGTGTTTTTCAATGTTGAGGTTGTTGTTGGTTTTCAATGTTGAGGTTGTTGTTGAATTTGTTGGTGTTTTTCAATGTCGAGGTTGTTGTTGAATTTGTTGGTGTTTTTCAATGTTGAGGTTGTTGTTGAATTTGTTGGTGTTTTACAATGTTGAGGTCGTTGTTGAATTTGTTGGCGTTTTTAAATGTTGAAGTTGTTGTTGAATTTGTTGGTGTTTTTCAATGTTGAGGTTGTTGTTGTTTTTCAATGTTGAGGTTTTTGTTGAATTTTTTGGTGTTTTTCAATGTTGAGGTTGTTGTTGTTTTTCAATGTTGAGGTTGTTTTTGTTTTTCAATGTTGAGGTTGTTGTTGAATTTGTTGGTGTTTTTCAATGCTGAGGTTGTTGTTGAATTTGTTGCTGTTTTTCAATGTTGAGGTTGTTGTTGAATTTGTTGGTGTTTTTCAATGTTGAGGTTGTTGTTGAATTTGTTGGTGTTTTACAATGTTGAGGTCGTTGTTGAATTTGTTGGCGTTTTTAAATGTTGAAGTTGTTGTTGAATTTGTTGGTGTTTTTCAATGTTGAGGTTGTTGTTGTTTTTCAATGTTGAGGTTTTTGTTGAATTTTTTGGTGTTTTTCAATGTTGAGGTTGTTGTTGTTTTTCAATGTTGAGGTTGTTTTTGTTTTTCAATGTTGAGGTTGTTGTTGAATTTGTTGGTGTTTTTCAATGCTGAGGTTGTTGTTGAATTTGTTGCTGTTTTTCAATGTTGAGGTTGTTGTTGTATGTGTTGGTGTTTTTCAATGTTGAGGTTGTTGTAGTTTTTCAATGTTGAGGTTGTTGTTGAATTTGTTGGTGTTTTTCAATGTCGAGGTTGTTGTTGAATTTGTTGGTGTTTTTCAATGTTGAAGTTGTTGTTGAAATTGTATGTGTTTTTCAATGTTGAGGTTGTTGTTGAATTTGTTGGTGTTTTTCAATGTTGATGTTATTGTTGTTTTTCAATGTTGAGGTTGTTGTTGAATTTGTTGGTGTTTTTCCATGTTGAGGTTGTTGTTAAATTTGTTGGTGTTTTTCAATGTTGAGATTGTTGTTGAATTTGTTGGTGTTTTTCATTGTTGAGGTTGTTGTTGAATTTGTTGGTGTTTTTCAATGTTGAGGTTGTTGTTGTTTTTCAATGTTGAGGTTGTTGTTGAATTTGTTGGTGTTTTTCAATGTTGAGGTTGTTGTTGTTTTTCAATGTTGAGGTTGTTGTTGAATTTGTTGGTCTTTTTCAATTTCGAGGTTGTTGTTGAATTTGTTGGTGTTCTTCAATGTTGAAGTTGTTGTTGAATTTGTTGGTGTTTTTCAATGTTGAGGTTGTTGTTGTTTTTCAATGTTGAGGTTGTTGTTGAATTTGTTGGTGTTTTTCGATGTTGAGGTTGTTGTTGTTTTTCAAAGTTGAGGTTGATGTTAAATTTGTTGGTGTTTTTCAATGTTGAGGTTGTTGTTGAATTTGTTGGTGTTTTTCATTGTTGAGGTTGTTGTTGAATTTGTTGGTGTTTTTCAATGTTGAGGTTGTTGTTGTTTTTCAATGTTGAGGTTGTTGTTGAATTTGTTGTTGTTTTTCAATGTTGAGGTTGTTGTTGTTTTTCAATGTTGGGGTTGTTGTTGAATTTGTTGGTGTTTTTCAATTTCGAGGTTGTTGTTGAATTTGTTGGTGTTCTTCAATGTTGAAGTTGTTGATGAATTTGTTGGTGTTTTTCAATGTTGAGGTTGTTGTTGAATTTGTTGGTGTTTTTCAATGTCGAGGTTGTTGTTGAATTTGTTGGTGTTTTTCAATGTTGAGGTTGTTGTTGAATTTGTTGGTGTTTTACAATGTTGAGGTCGTTGTTGAATTTGTTGGCGTTTTTAAATGTTGAGGTTGTTGTTGAATTTGTTGGTTTTTTTCAATGTTGAGGTTGTTGTTGAATTTGTTGGTGTTTTTCAATGTCGAGGCTGTTGTTGAATTTGTTGGTTTTTTCAATGTTAAAGTTGTTGTTGAATTTGTTGGTGTTTTTCAATTTTGAGGTTGTTGTTGTTTTTCAATGTTGAGGTTGTTGTTGAATTTGTTGGTGTTTTTCCATGTTGAGGTTGTTGTTGTTTTTCAAAGTTGAGGTTGATGTTTAATTTGTTGGTGTTTTTCAATGTTGAGGTTGTTGTTGAATTTGTTGGTGTTTTTCATTGTTGAGGTTGTAGTTGAATTCGTTGGTGTTTTTCAATGTTGAGGTTGTTGTTGTTTTTCAATGTTGAGGTTGTTGTTGAATTTGTTGGTGTTTTTCAATGTTGAGGTTGTTGTTGAATTTGTTGGTGTTTTTCAATGTTGAGGTTGTTGTTGTTTTTCAATATTGAGGTTGTTGTTGAATTTGTTTGTGTTTTTCAATGTTGAGGTTGTTGTTGTTTTTCAATGTTGAGGTCGTTGTTGAATTTGATGGTGTTTTTCAATTTCGAGGTTGTTGTTGAATTTGTTGGTGTTTTTCAATGTTGAAGTTGTTGTTGAATTTGTTGGTGTTTTTCAATGTTGATGTTGTTGTTGTTTTTCAATGTTGAGGTTGTTGTTGAATTTGTTGGTGTTTTTCAATGTTGAGGTTGTTGTTGTTTTTCAATGTTGAGGTTGTTGTTGTTTTTCGATGTTGAGGTTGTTGTTGAATTTGTTGGTGTTTTTCAATGTTGAGGTTGTTGTTGTTTTTCAATGTTGAGGTTGTTGTTGTATTTGTTGGTGCTTTTCAATGTTGAGGTTGTTGTAGTTTTTCAATGTTGAGGTTGTTGTTGAATTTGTTGGTGTTTTTCAAAGTCGAGGTTGATGTTGAATTTGTTGGCGTTTTTAAATGTTGAGGTTGTTGTTGAATTTGTTGGTTTTTTTCAATGTTGAGGTTGTTGTTGAATTTGTTGGTGTTTTTCAATGTCGAGGTTGTTGTTGAATTTGTTGGTTTTTTCAATGTTGAAGTTGTTGTTGAATTTGTTGGTGTTTTTCAATGTTGTGGTTGTTGTTGTTTTTCAATGTTGAGGTTGTTGTTTAATTTGTTGGTGTTTTTCAATTTTGAGGTTGTTGTTGTTTTTCAATGTTGAGGTTGTTGTTGAATTTGTTGGTCTTTTTCCATGTTGAGGTTGTTGTTGTTTTTCAAAGTTGAGGTTGTTGTTAAATTTGTTGGTGTTTTTCAATGTTGAGGTTGTTGTTGAATTTGTTGGTGTTTTTCATTGTTGAGGTTGTTGTTGAATTTGTTGGTGTTTTTCAATGTTGAGGTTGTTGTTGTTTTTCAATGTTGAGGTTGTTGTTGAATTTGTTGGTGTTTTTCAATGTTGAGGTTGTTGTTGTTTTTCAATGTTGAGGTTGTTGTTGAATTTGTTGGTGTTTTTCAATTTCGAGGTTGTTGTTGAATTTGTTGGTGTTTTTCAATGTTGAAGTTGTTGTTGAATTTGTTGGTGTTTTTCAATGTTGAGGTTGTTGTTGTTTTTCAATGTTGAGATTGTTGTTGAATTTGTTGGTGTTTTTCAATGTTGATGTTGTTGTTGTTTTTCAATGTTGAGTTTGTTGTTGTTTTTCGATGTTGAGGTTGTTGTTGAATTTGTTGGTGTTTTTCAATGTTGAGGTTGTTGTTGTTTTTCAATGTTGAGGTTGTTGTTGTATTTGTTGGTGCTTTTCAATGTTGAGGTTGTTGTAGTTTTTCAATGTCGAGGTTGTTGTTGAATTTGTTGGTGTTTTTCAATGTTGAAGTTGTTTTTGAATTTGTTGGTGTTTTTCAATGTTGAGGTTGTTGTTGTTTTTCAATGTTGAGGTTGTTGTTGAATTTGTTGGTGTTTTTCAATGTTGAGGTTGTTGTTGGTTTTCAATGTTGAGGTTGTTGTTGAATTTGTTGGTGTTTTTCAATGTCGAGGTTGTTGTTGAATTTGTTGGTGTTTTTCAATGTTGAGGTTGTTGTTGAATTTGTTGGTGTTTTACAATGTTGAGGTCGTTGTTGAATTTGTTGGCGTTTTTAAATGTTGAAGTTGTTGTTGAATTTGTTGGTGTTTTTCAATGTTGAGGTTGTTGTTGTTTTTCAATGTTGAGGTTTTTGTTGAATTTTTTGGTGTTTTTCAATGTTGAGGTTGTTGTTGTTTTTCAATGTTGAGGTTGTTTTTGTTTTTCAATGTTGAGGTTGTTGTTGAATTTGTTGGTGTTTTTCAATGCTGAGGTTGTTGTTGAATTTGTTGCTGTTTTTCAATGTTGAGGTTGTTGTTGTATGTGTTGGTGTTTTTCAATGTTGAGGTTGTTGAACTTTTTCAAAGTTGAGGTTGTTGTTGAATTTGTTGGTGTTTTTCAATGTCGAGGTTGTTGTTGAATTTGTTGGTGTTTTTCAATGTTGAAGTTGTTGTTGAATTTGTTGGTGTTTTTCATTGTTGAGGTTGTTGTTGAATTTGTTGGTGTTTTCCAATGTTGAGGTTGTTGTTATTTTTAAATGTTGAGGTTGTTGTTGAATTTGTTGGTGTTTTTCAATTTTGATGTTGTTGTTGTTTTTCAATGTTGAGGTTGTTGTTGTTTTTCAAAGTTGAGGTTGTTGTTAAATTTGTTGGTGTTTTTCAATGTTGAGGTTGTTGTTGAATTTGTTGGTGTTTTTCATTGTAAAGGTTGTTGTTGAATTTGTTGGTGTTTTTCAATGTTGAGGTTGTTGTTGTTTTTCAATGTCGAGGTTGTTGTTGAATTTGTTGGTTTTTTTCAATGTTGAAGTTGTTGTTGAATTTGTTGGTGTTTTTCAATGTTGAGGTTGTTGTTGTTTTTCAACGTTGAGGTTGTTGTTGAATTTGTTGTTGTTTTTCAATTTTGAGGTTGTTGTTGTTTTTCAATGTTGAGGTTGTTGTTTAATTTGTTGGTGTTTTTCAATGTTGAGGTTGTTGAATTTGTTGGTGTTTTTCATTTTTGAGGTTGTTGTTGAATTTGTTGGTGTTTTTAAATGTTGAGGTTGTTGTTGTTTTTCAATGTTGAGGTTGTTGTTGAATTTGTTGGTGTTTTTCAATGTTGAGGTTGTTGTTGAATTTGTTGGTGTTTTTCAATGTTGAGGTTGTTGTTGTTTTTCAATATTGAGGTTGTTGTTGAATTTGTTTGTGTTTATCAATGTTGAGGTAGGTGTTGAATTTGGTGGTATTTTTCAATGTTGAGGTTGTTGTTGTTTTTCAATGTTGATGTTGTTTTTCAATTTGTTGGTGTTTTTCAATGTTGAGGTTGTTGTTGTTTTTCAATGTTGAGGTTGTTGAATTTGTTGGTGTTTTTCAATGTTGAGGTTGTTGTTGTTTTTCAAAGTTGAGGTTGTTGTTAAATTTGTTGGTGTTTTTCAATGTTGAGGTTGTTGTTGAATTTGTTGGTGTTTTTCATAGTTGAGGTTGTTGTTGAATTTGTTGGTGTTTTTCAATGTTGAGGTTGTTGTTGTTTTTCAATGTTGTGGTTGTTGTTGAATTTGTTGGTGTTTTTCAATTTCGAGGTTGTTGTTGAATTTGTTGGTGTTCTTCAATGTTGAAGTTGTTGTTGAATTTGTTGGTGTTTTTCAATGTTGAGGTTGTTGTTGTTTTTCAATGTTGAGGTTGTTGTTGAATTTGTTGGTGTTTTTCCATGTTGAGGTTGTTGTTGTTTTTCAAAGTTGAGGTTGATGTTAAATTTGTTGGTGTTTTTCAATGTTGAGGTTGTTGTTGAATTTGTTGGTGTTTTTCATTGTTGAGGTTGTTGTTGAATTTGTTGGTGTTTTTCAATGTTGAGGTTGTTGTTGTTTTTCAATGTTGAGGTTGTTGTTGAATTTGTTGTTGTTTTTCAATGTTGAGGTTGTTGTTGTTTTTCAATGTTGAGGTTGTTGTTGAATTTGTTGGTGTTTTTCAATTTCGAGGTTGTCGTTGAATTTGTTGGTGTTCTTCAATGTTGAAGTTGTTGTTGAATTTGTTGGTGTTTTTCAATGTTGAGGTTGTTGTTGAATTTGTTGGTGTTTTTCAATGTCGAGGTTGTTGTTGAATTTGTTGGTGTTTTTCAATGTTGAGGTTGTTGTTGAATTTGTTGGTGTTTTACAATGTTGAGGTCGTTGTTGAATTTGTTGGCGTTTTTAAATGTTGAGGTTGTTGTTGAATTTGTTGGTTTTTTTCAATGTTGAAGTTGTTGTTGAATTTGTTGGTGTTTTTCAATGTCGAGGCTGTTGTTGAATTTGTTGGTTTTTTCAATGTTAAAGTTGTTGTTGAATTTGTTGGTGTTTTTCAATTTTGAGGTTGTTGTTGTTTTTCAATGTTGAGGTTGTTGTTGAATTTGTTGGTGTTTTTCCATGTTGAGGTTGTTGTTGTTTTTCAAAGTTGAGGTTGATGTTTAATTTGTTGGTGTTTTTCAATGTTGAGGTTGTTGTTGAATTTGTTGGTGTTTTTCATTGTTGAGGTTGTTGTTGAATTCGTTGGTGTTTTTCAATGTTGAGGTTGTTGTTGTTTTTCAATGTTGAGGTTGTTGTTGAATTTGTTGGTGGTTTTCAATGTTGAGGTTCTTGTTGAATTTGTTGGTGTTTTTCAATGTTGAGGTTGTTGTTGTTTTTCAATATTGAGGTTGTTGTTGAATTTGTTTGTGTTTTTCAATGTTGAGGTTGTTGTTGTTTTTCAATGTTGAGGTCGTTGTTGAATTTGATGGTGTTTTTCAATGTCGAGGTTGTTGTTGAATTTGTTGGTTTTTTTCAATGTTGAAGTTGTTTTTGAATTTGTTGGTGTTTTTCAATGTTGAGGTTGTTGTTGTTTTTCAATGTTGAGGTTGTTGTTGAATTTGTTGGTGTTTTTCAATGTTGAGGTTGTTGTTGTTTTTCAATGTTGAGGTTGTTGTTGAATTTGTTGGTGTTTTTCAATGTGAGGTTGTTGTTGAATTTGTTGGTGTTTTTCAATGTTGAGGTTGTTGTTGAATTTGTTGGTTTTTTACAATGTTGAGGTCGTTGTTGAATTTGATGGCGTTTTTAAATGTTGAGGTTGTTGTTGAATTTGTTGGTGTTTTTCAATGTTGAGGTTGTTGTTGAATTTGTTGGTGTTTTTCAATTTCGAGGTTGTTGTTGAATTTGTTGGTGTTTTCCAATCTTGAAGTTGTTTTTGAATTTGTTGGTGTTTTTCAATGTTGAGATTGTTGTTGTTTTTCAATGTTGAGGTTGTTGTTGAATTTGTTGGTATTTTCAATGTTGAGGTTGTTGTTGTTTTTCAATGTTGAGCTTGTTGTTGAATTTGTTGTTGTTTTTCAATGTCGAGGTTGTTGTTGAATTTGTTGGTGTTTTTCAATGTTGAGGTTGTTGTTGAATTTGTTGCTGTTTTACAATGTTGAGGTCGTTGTTGAATTTGTTGGCTTTTTTAAATGTTGAGGTTGTTGTTGAATTTGTTGGTGTTTTTCAATGTTGAGGTTGTTGTTGAATTTGTTGGTGTTTTTCAATTTCGAGGTTGTTGTTGAATTTGTTGGTGTTTTTCAATGTTGAAGTTGTTGTTGAATTTGTTGGTGTTTTTCAATGTTGAGGTTGTTGTTGTTTTTCAATGTTGAGGTTTTTGTTGAATTTGTTGTTGTTTTTCAATGTTGAGGTTGTTGTTGTTTTTCAATGTTGAGGTTGTTGTTGTTTTTCAATGTTGAGGTTGTTGTTGAATTTGTTGGTGTTTTTCAATGCTGAGGTTGTTGTTGAATTTGTTGCCTTTTTTCAATGTTGAGGTTGTTGTTGTATGTGTTGGTGTTTTTCAATGTTTAGGTTGTTGTAGTTTTTCAATGTTGAGGTTGTTGTTGAATTTGTTGGTGTTTTTCAATTTCGAGGTTGTTGTTGAATTTGTTGGTGTTTTTCAATGTTGAAGTTGTTGTTGTTTTTCAATGTTGTGGTTGTTGTTGAATTTGTTGGTGTTTTTCAATGTTGAGGTTGTTGTTGTATTTCAATGCTGAGGTTGTTGTTGTTTTTCGATGTTGAGGTTGTTGTTGAATTTGTTGGTGTTTTTCAATGTTGAGGTTGTTGTTGAATTTGTTGGTGTTTTTCAATTTCGAGGTTGTTGTTGAATTTGTTGGTGTTTTTCAATGTTGAAGTTGTTGTTGAATTTGTTGGTGTTTTTCAATGTTGAGGTTGTTGTTGTTTTTCAATGTTGAGGTTTTTGTTGAATTTGTTGTTGTTTTTCAATGTTGAGGTTGTTGTTGTTTTTCAATGTTGAGGTTGTTGTTGTTTTTCAATGTTGAGGTTGTTGTTGAATTTGTTGGTGTTTTTCAATGCTGAGGTTGTTGTTGAATTTGTTGCCTTTTTTCAATGTTGAGGTTGTTGTTGTATGTGTTGGTGTTTTTCAATGTTGAGGTTGTTGTAGTTTTTCAATGTTGAGGTTGTTGTTGAATTTGTTGGTGTTTTTCAATTTCGAGGTTGTTGTTGAATTTGTTGGTGTTTTTCAATGTTGAAGTTGTTGTTGTTTTTCAATGTTGAGGTTGTTGTTGAATTTGTTGGTGTTTTTCAATGTTGAGGTTGTTGTTGTTTTTCAATGTTGAGGTTGTTGTTGTTTTTCGATGTTGATGTTGTTGTTGAATTTGTTGGTGTTTTTCAATGTTGAGGTTGTTGTTGTTTTTCAATGTTGAGGTTGTTGTTGTATTTGTTGGTGCTTTTCAATGTTGAGGTTGTTGTAGTTTTTCAATGTTGAGGTTATTGTTGAATTTGTTGGTGTTTTTCAAAGTCGAGGTTGATGTTGAATTTGTTGGCGTTTTTAAATGTTGAGGTTGTTGTTGAATTTGTTGGTTTTTTTCAATGTTGAGGTTGTTGTTGAATTTGTTGGTGTTTTTCAATGTCGAGGTTGTTGTTGAATTTGTTGGTTTTTTCAATGTTGAAGTTGTTGTTGAATTTGTTGGTGTTTTTCAATGTTGTGGTTGTTGTTGTTTTTCAATGTTGAGGTTGTTGTTTAATTTGTTGGTGTTTTTCAATTTTGAGGTTGTTGTTGTTTTTCAATGTTGAGGTTGTTGTTGAATTTGTTGGTCTTTTTCCATGTTGAGGTTGTTGTTGTTTTTCAAAGTTGAGGTTGTTGTTAAATTTGTTGGTGTTTTTCAATGTTGAGGTTGTTGTTGAATTTGTTGGTGTTTTTCATTGTTGAGGTTGTTGTTGAATTTGTTGGTGTTTTTCAATGTTGAGGTTGTTGTTGTTTTTCAATGTTGAGGTTGTTGTTGAATTTGTTGGTGTTTTTCAATGTTGAGGTTGTTGTTGTTTTTCAATGTTTAGGTTGTTGTTGAATTTGTTGGTGTTTTTCAATTTCGAGGTTGTTGTTGAATTTGTTGGTGTTTTTCAATGTTGAAGTTGTTGTTGAATTTGTTGGTGTTTTTCAATGTTGAGGTTGTTGTTGTTTTTCAATGTTGAGATTGTTGTTGAATTTGTTGGTGTTTTTCAATGTTGATGTTGTTGTTGTTTTTCAATGTTGAGTTTGTTGTTGTTTTTCGATGTTGAGGTTGTTGTTGAATTTGTTGGTGTTTTTCAATGTTGAGGTTGTTGTTGTTTTTCAATGTTGAGGTTGTTGTTGTATTTGTTGGTGCTTTTCAATGTTGAGGTTGTTGTAGTTTTTCAATGTCGAGGTTGTTGTTGAATTTGTTGGTGTTTTTCAATGTTGAAGTTGTTTTTGAATTTGTTGGTGTTTTTCAATGTTGAGGTTGTTGTTGTTTTTCAATGTTGAGGTTGTTGTTGAATTTGTTGGTGTTTTTCAATGTTGAGGTTGTTGTTGGTTTTCAATGTTGAGGTTGTTGTTGAATTTGTTGGTGTTTTTCAATGTCGAGGTTGTTGTTGAATTTGTTGGTGTTTTTCAATGTTGAGGTTGTTGTTGAATTTGTTGGTGTTTTACAATGTTGAGGTCGTTGTTGAATTTGTTGGCGTTTTTAAATGTTGAAGTTGTTGTTGAATTTGTTGGTGTTTTTCAATGTTGAGGTTGTTGTTGTTTTTCAATGTTGAGGTTTTTGTTGAATTTTTTGGTGTTTTTCAATGTTGAGGTTGTTGTTGTTTTTCAATGTTGAGGTTGTTTTTGTTTTTCAATGTTGAGGTTGTTGTTGAATTTGTTGGTGTTTTTCAATGCTGAGGTTGTTGTTGAATTTGTTGCTGTTTTTCAATGTTGAGGTTGTTGTTGTATGTGTTGGTGTTTTTCAATGTTGAGGTTGTTGTACTTTTTCAATGTTGAGGTTGTTGTTGAATTTGTTGGTGTTTTTCAATGTCGAGGTTGTTGTTGAATTTGTTGGTGTTTTTCAATGTTGAAGTTGTTGTTGAATTTGTTGGTGTTTTTCATTGTTGAGGTTGTTGTTGAATTTGTTGGTGTTTTCCAATGTTGAGGTTGTTGTTATTTTTAAATGTTGAGGTTGTTGTTGAATTTGTTGGTTCTTTTCAATTTTGTTGTTGTTGTTGTTTTTCAATGTTGAGGTTGTTGTTGTTTTTCAAAGTTGAGGTTGTTGTTAAATTTGTTGGTGTTTTTCAATGTTGAGGTTGTTGTTGAATTTGTTGGTGTTTTTCATTGTAAAGGTTGTTGTTGAATTTGTTGGTGTTTTTCAATGTTGAGGTTGTTGTTGTTTTTCAATGTCGAGGTTGTTGTTGAATTTGTTGGTTTTTTTCAATGTTGAAGTTGTTGTTGAATTTGTTGGTGTTTTTCAATGTTGAGGTTGTTGAATTTGTTGGTGTTTTTCATTTTTGAGGTTGTTGTTGAATTTGTTGGTGTTTTTAAATGTTGAGGTTGTTGTTGTTTTTCAATGTTGAGGTTGTTGTTGAATTTGTTGGTGTTTTACAATGTTGAGGTTGTTGTTGAATTTGTTGGTGTTTTTCAATGTTGAGGTTGTTGTTGTTTTTCAATATTGAGGTTGTTGTTGAATTTGTTTGTGTTTATTAATGTTGAGGTAGTTGTTGAATTTGGTGGTATTTTTCAATGTTGAGGTTGTTGTTGTTTTTCAATGTTGAGGTTGTTTTTCAATTTGTTGGTGTTTTTCAATGTTGAGGTTGTTGTTGTTTTTCAATGTTGAGGTTGTTGAATTTGTTGGTGTTTTTCAATGTTGAGGTTGTTGTTGTTTTTCAAAGTTGAGGTTGTTGTTAAATTTGTTGGTGTTTTTCAATGTTGAGGTTGTTGTTGAATTTGTTGGTGTTTTTCATTGTTGAGGTTGTTGTTGAATTTGTTGGTGTTTTTCAATGTTGAGGTTGTTGTTGTTTTTCAATGTTGAGGTTGTTGTTGAATTTGTTGGTGTTTTTCAATGTTGAGGTTGTTGTTGTTTTTCAATGTTGTGGTTGTTGTTGAATTTGTTGGTGTTTTTCAATTTCGAGGTTGTTGTTGAATTTGTTGGTGTTCTTCAATGTTGAAGTTGTTGTTGAATTTGTTGGTGTTTTTCAATGTTGAGGTTGTTGTTGTTTTTCAATGTTGAGGTTGTTGTTGAATTTGTTGGTGTTTTTCCATGTTGAGGTTGTTGTTGTTTTTCAAAGTTGAGGTTGATGTTAAATTTGTTGGTGTTTTTCAATGTTGAGGTTGTTGTTGAATTTGTTGGTGTTTTTCATTGTTGAGGTTGTTGTTGAATTTGTTGGTGTTTTTCAATGTTGAGGTTGTTGTTGTTTTTCAATGTTGAGGTTGTTGTTGAATTTGTTGTTGTTTTTCAATGTTGAGGTTGTTGTTGTTTTTCAATGTTGTGGTTGTTGTTGAATTTGTTGGTGTTTTTCAATTTCGAGGTTGTCGTTGAATTTGTTGGTGTTCTTCAATGTTGAAGTTGTTGTTGAATTTGTTGGTGTTTTTCAATGTTGAGGTTGTTGTTGAATTTGTTGGTGTTTTTCAATGTCGAGGTTGTTGTTGAATTTGTTGGTGTTTTACAATGTTGAGGTCGTTGTTGAATTTGTTGGCGTTTTTAAATGTTGAAGTTGTTGTTGAATTTGTTGGTGTTTTTCAATGTTGAGGTTGTTGTTGTTTTTCAATGTTGAGGTTTTTGTTGAATTTTTTGGTGTTTTTCAATGTTGAGGTTGTTGTTGTTTTTCAATGTTGAGGTTGTTTTTGTTTTTCAATGTTGAGGTTGTTGTTGAATTTGTTGGTGTTTTTCAATGCTGAGGTTGTTGTTGAATTTGTTGCTGTTTTTCAATGTTGAGGTTGTTGTTGTATGTGTTGGTGTTTTTCAATGTTGAGGTTGTTGTACTTTTTCAATGTTGAGGTTGTTGTTGAATTTGTTGGTGTTTTTCAATGTCGAGGTTGTTGTTGAATTTGTTGGTGTTTTTCAATGTTGAAGTTGTTGTTGAATTTGTTGGTGTTTTTCATTGTTGAGGTTGTTGTTGAATTTGTTGGTGTTTTCCAATGTTGAGGTTGTTGTTATTTTTAAATGTTGAGGTTGTTGTTGAATTTGTTGGTTCTTTTCAATTTTGTTGTTGTTGTTGTTTTTCAATGTTGAGGTTGTTGTTGTTTTTCAAAGTTGAGGTTGTTGTTAAATTTGTTGGTGTTTTTCAATGTTGAGGTTGTTGTTGAATTTGTTGGTGTTTTTCATTGTAAAGGTTGTTGTTGAATTTGTTGGTGTTTTTCAATGTTGAGGTTGTTGTTGTTTTTCAATGTCGAGGTTGTTGTTGAATTTGTTGGTTTTTTTCAATGTTGAAGTTGTTGTTGAATTTGTTGGTGTTTTTCAATGTTGAGGTTGTTGAATTTGTTGGTGTTTTTCATTTTTGAGGTTGTTGTTGAATTTGTTGGTGTTTTTAAATGTTGAGGTTGTTGTTGTTTTTCAATGTTGAGGTTGTTGTTGAATTTGTTGGTGTTTTACAATGTTGAGGTTGTTGTTGAATTTGTTGGTGTTTTTCAATGTTGAGGTTGTTGTTGTTTTTCAATATTGAGGTTGTTGTTGAATTTGTTTGTGTTTATTAATGTTGAGGTAGTTGTTGAATTTGGTGGTATTTTTCAATGTTGAGGTTGTTGTTGTTTTTCAATGTTGAGGTTGTTTTTCAATTTGTTGGTGTTTTTCATTGTTGAGGTTGTTGTTGTTTTTCAATGTTGAGGTTGTTGAATTTGTTGGTGTTTTTCAATGTTGAGGTTGTTGTTGTTTTTCAAAGTTGAGGTTGTTGTTAAATTTGTTGGTGTTTTTCAATGTTGAGGTTGTTGTTGAATTTGTTGGTGTTTTTCATTGTTGAGGTTGTTGTTGAATTTGTTGGTGTTTTTCAATGTTGAGGTTGTTGTTGTTTTTCAATGTTGAGGTTGTTGTTGAATTTGTTGGTGTTTTTCAATGTTGAGGTTGTTGTTGTTTTTCAATGTTGTGGTTGTTGTTGAATTTGTTGGTGTTTTTCAATTTCGAGGTTGTTGTTGAATTTGTTGGTGTTCTTCAATGTTGAAGTTGTTGTTGAATTTGTTGGTGTTTTTCAATGTTGAGGTTGTTGTTGTTTTTCAATGTTGAGGTTGTTGTTGAATTTGTTGGTGTTTTTCCATGTTGAGGTTGTTGTTGTTTTTCAAAGTTGAGGTTGATGTTAAATTTGTTGGTGTTTTTCAATGTTGAGGTTGTTGTTGAATTTGTTGGTGTTTTTCATTGTTGAGGTTGTTGTTGAATTTGTTGGTGTTTTTCAATGTTGAGGTTGTTGTTGTTTTTCAATGTTGAGGTTGTTGTTGAATTTGTTGTTGTTTTTCAATGTTGAGGTTGTTGTTGTTTTTCAATGTTGAGGTTGTTGTTGAATTTGTTGGTGTTTTTCAATTTCGAGGTTGTCGTTGAATTTGTTGGTGTTCTTCAATGTTGAAGTTGTTGTTGAATTTGTTGGTGTTTTTCAATGTTGAGGTTGTTGTTGAATTTGTTGGTGTTTTTCAATGTCGAGGTTGTTGTTGAATTTGTTGGTGTTTTTCAATGTTGAGGTTGTTGTTGAATTTGTTGGTCTTTTACAATGTTGAGGTCGTTGTTGAATTTGTTGGCGTTTTTAAATGTTGAGGTTGTTGTTGAATTTGTTGGTTTTTTTCAATGTTGAAGTTGTTGTTGAATTTGTTGGTGTTTTTCAATGTCGAGGCTGTTGTTGAATTTGTTGGTTTTTTCAATGTTAAAGTTGTTGTTGAATTTGTTGGTGTTTTTCAATTTTGAGGTTGTTGTTGTTTTTCAATGTTGAGGTTGTTGTTGAATTTGTTGGTGTTTTTCCATGTTGAGGTTGTTGTTGTTTTTCAAAGTTGAGGTTGATGTTTAATTTGTTGGTGTTTTTCAATGTTGAGGTTGTTGTTGAATTTGTTGGTGTTTTTCATTGTTGAGGTTGTTGTTGAATTCGTTGGTGTTTTTCAATGTTGAGGTTGTTGTTGTTTTTCAATGTTGAGGTTGTTGTTGAATTTGTTGGTGGTTTTCAATGTTGAGGTTCTTGTTGAATTTGTTGGTGTTTTTCAATGTTGAGGTTGTTGTTGTTTTTCAATATTGAGGTTGTTGTTGAATTTGTTTGTGTTTTTCAATGTTGAGGTTGTTGTTGTTTTTCAATGTTGAGGTCGTTGTTGAATTTGATGGTGTTTTTCAATGTCGAGGTTGTTGTTGAATTTGTTGGTTTTTTTCAATGTTGAAGTTGTTTTTGAATTTGTTGGTGTTTTTCAATGTTGAGGTTGTTGTTGTTTTTCAATGTTGAGGTTGTTGTTGAATTTGTTGGTGTTTTTCAATGTTGAGGTTGTTGTTGTTTTTCAATGTTGAGGTTGTTGTTGAATTTGTTGGTGTTTTTCAATGTGAGGTTGTTGTTGAATTTGTTGGTGTTTTTCAATGTTGAGGTTGTTGTTGAATTTGTTGGTGTTTTACAATGTTGAGGTCGTTGTTGAATTTGTTGGCGTTTTTAAATGTTGAGGTTGTTGTGGAATTTGTTGGTGTTTTTCAATGTTGAGGTTGTTGTTGAATTTGTTGGTGTTTTTCAATTTCGAGGTTGTTGTTGAATTTGTTGGTGTTTTCCAATCTTGAAGTTGTTTTTGAATTTGTTGGTGTTTTTCAATGTTGAGATTGTTGTTGTTTTTCAATGTTGAGGTTGTTGTTGAATTTGTTGGTGTTTTTCAATGTTGAGGTTGTTGTTCTTTTTCAATGTTGAGCTTGTTGTTGAATTTGTTGTTGTTTTTCAATGTCGAGGTTGTTGTTGAATTTGTTGGTGTTTTTCAATGTTGAGGTTGTTGTTGAATTTGTTGCTGTTTTACAATGTTGAGGTCGTTGTTGAATTTGTTGGCGTTTTTAAATGTTGAGGTTGTTGTTGAATTTGTTGGTGTTTTTCAATGTTGAGGTTGTTGTTGAATTTGTTGGTGTTTTTCAATTTCGAGGTTGTTGTTGAATTTGTTGGTGTTTTTCAATGTTGAAGTTGTTGTTGAATTTGTTGGTGTTTTTCAATGTTGAGGTTGTTGTTGTTTTTCAATGTTGAGGTTTTTGTTGAATTTGTTGTTGTTTTTCAATGTTGAGGTTGTTGTTGTTTTTCAATGTTGAGGTTGTTGTTGTTTTTCAATGTTGAGGTTGCTGTTGAATTTGTTGGTGTTTTTCAATGCTGAGGTTGTTGTTGAATTTGTTGCCTTTTTTCAATGTTGAGGTTGTTGTTGTATGTGTTGGTGATTTTCAATGTTGAGGTTGTTGTAGTTTTTCAATGTTGAGGTTGTTGTTGAATTTGTTGGTGTTTTTCAATTTCGAGGTTGTTGTTGAATTTGTTGGTGTTTTTCAATGTTGAAGTTGTTGTTGAAATTGTATGTGTTTTTCAATGTTGAAGTTGTTGTTGAATTTGTTGGTGTTTTTCAATGTTGAGGTTGTTGTTGTTTTTAAATGTTGAGGTTGTTGTTGAATTTGTTGGTGTTTTTCAATTTTGAGGTTGTTGTTGTTTTTCAATGTTGAGGTTGTTGTTGAATTTGTTGGTGTTTTTCAATTTCGAGGTTGTTGTTGAATTTGTTGGTGTTCTTCAATGTTGAAGTTGTTGTTGAATTTCTTGGTGTTTTTCAATGTTGAGGTTTTTGTTGTTTTTCAATGTTGAGGCTGTTGTTGAATTTGTTGGTGTTGTTCAATGTTGAGGTTGTTGTTGAATTTGTTGGTGTTTTTCAATGTCGAGGTTGTTGTTGAATTTGTTGGTGTTTTTCAATGTTGAGGTTGTTGTTGAATTTATTGGTGTTTTTCAATGTTGAGGTTGTTGTTGTTTTTCAATGTTGAGGTTGTTGTTGAATTTGTTGGTGTTTTTCAATTTCGAGGTTGTTGTTGAATTTGTTGGTGTTTTTCAATGTTGAGGTTGTTATTGTTTTTCAATGTTCAGGTTGTTGTTGAATTTGTTGGTGTTTTTCAATGTTGAGGTTGTTGTTGTTTTTCAATGTTGAGGTTGTTGTTGTTTTTCGATGTTGAGGTTGTTGTTGAATTTGTTGGTGTTTTTCAATGTTGAGGTTGTTGTTGTTTTTCAATGTTAAGGTTGTTGTTGTATTTGTTGGTGCTTTTCAATGTTGAGGTTGTTGTAGTTTTTCAATGTTGAGGTTGTTGTTGAATTTGTTGGTGTTTTTCAATGTCGAGGTTGATGTTGAATTTGTTGGCCTTTTTAAATGTTGAGGTTGTTGTTGAATTTGTTGGTTTTTTTCAAGGTTGAGGTTGTTGTTGAATTTGTTGGTGTTTTTCAATGTCGAGGTTGTTGTTGAATTTGTTGGTTTTTTCAATGTTGAAGTTGTTGTTGAATTTGTTGGTGTTTTTCAATGTTGTGGTTGTTGTTGTTTTTCAATGTTGAGGTTGTTGTTTAATTTGTTGGTGTTTTTCATTGTTGAGGTTGTTGTTGTTTTTCAAAGTTGAGGTTGTTGTTAAAATGTTGGTGTTTTTCAATGTTGAGGTTGTTGTTGAATTTGTTGGTGTTTTTCATTGTTGAGGTTGTTGTTGAATTTGTTGGTGTTTTTCAATGTTGAGGTTGTTGTTGTTTTTCAATGTTGAGGTTGTTGTTGAATTTGTTGTTGTTTTTCAATGTTGAGGTTGCTGTTGTTTTTCAATGTTGAGGTTGTTGTTGAATTTGTTGGTGTTTTTCAATTTCGAGGTTGTTGTTGAATTTGTTGGTGTTTTCCAATCTTGAAGTTGTTTTTGAATTTGTTGGTGTTTTTCAATGTTGAGATTGTTGTTGTTTTTCAATGTTGAGGTTGTTGTTGAATTTGTTGGTGTTTTTCAATGTTGAGGTTGTTGTTCTTTTTCAATGTTGAGCTTGTTGTTGAATTTGTTGTTGTTTTTCAATGTCGAGGTTGTTGTTGAATTTGTTGGTGTTTTTCAATGTTGAGGTTGTTGTTGAATTTGTTGCTGTTTTACAATGTTGAGGTCGTTGTTGAATTTGTTGGCGTTTTTAAATGTTGAGGTTGTTGTTGAATTTGTTGGTGTTTTTCAATGTTGAGGTTGTTGTTGAATTTGTTGGTGTTTTTCAATTTCGAGGTTGTTGTTGAATTTGTTGGTGTTTTTCAATGTTGAAGTTGTTGTTGAATTTGTTGGTGTTTTTCAATGTTGAGGTTGTTGTTGTTTTTCAATGTTGAGGTTTTTGTTGAATTTGTTGTTGTTTTTCAATGTTGAGGTTGTTGTTGTTTTTCAATGTTGAGGTTGTTGTTGTTTTTCAATGTTGAGGTTGTTGTTGAATTTGTTGGTGTTTTTCAATGCTGAGGTTGTTGTTGAATTTGTTGCCTTTTTTCAATGTTGAGGTTGTTGTTGTATGTGTTGGTGTTTTTCAATGTTGAGGTTGTTGTAGTTTTTCAATGTTGAGGTTGTTGTTGAATTTGTTGGTGTTTTTCAATTTCGAGGTTGTTGTTGAATTTGTTGGTGTTTTTCAATGTTGAAGTTGTTGTTGAAATTGTATGTGTTTTTCAATGTTGAAGTTGTTGTTGAATTTGTTGGTGTTTTTCAATGTTGAGGTTGTTGTTGTTTTTAAATGTTGAGGTTGTTGTTGAATTTGTTGGTGTTTTTCAATTTTGAGGTTGTTGTTGTTTTTCAATGTTGAGGTTGTTGTTGAATTTGTTGGTGTTTTTCAATTTCGAGGTTGTTGTTGAATTTGTTGGTGTTCTTCAATGTTGAAGTTGTTGTTGAATTTCTTGGTGTTTTTCAATGTTGAGGTTTTTGTTGTTTTTCAATGTTGAGGCTGTTGTTGAATTTGTTCGTGTTGTTCAATGTTGAGGTTGTTGTTGAATTTGTTGGTGTTTTTCAATGTCGAGGTTGTTGTTGAATTTGTTGGTGTTTTTCAATGTTGAGGTTGTTGTTGAATTTATTGGTGTTTTTCAATGTTGAGGTTGTTGTTGTTTTTCAATGTTGAGGTTGTTGTTGAATTTGTTGGTGTTTTTCAATTTCGAGGTTGTTGTTGAATTTGTTGGTGTTTTTCAATGTTGAGGTTGTTATTGTTTTTCAATGTTCAGGTTGTTGTTGAATTTGTTGGTGTTTTTCAATGTTGAGGTTGTTGTTGTTTTTCAATGTTGAGGTTGTTGTTGTTTTTCGATGTTGAGGTTGTTGTTGAATTTGTTGGTGTTTTTCAATGTTGAGGTTGTTGTTGTTTTTCAATGTTAAGGTTGTTGTTGTGTTTGTTGGTGCTTTTCAATGTTGAGGTTGTTGTAGTTTTTCAATGTTGAGGTTGTTGTTGAATTTGTTGGTGTTTTTCAATGTCGAGGTTGATGTTGAATTTGTTGGCCTTTTTAAATGTTGAGGTTGTTGTTGAATTTGTTGGTTTTTTTCAAGGTTGAGGTTGTTGTTGAATTTGTTGGTGTTTTTCAATGTCGAGGTTGTTGTTGAATTTGTTGGTTTTTTCAATGTTGAAGTTGTTGTTGAATTTGTTGGTGTTTTTCAATGTTGTGGTTGTTGTTGTTTTTCAATGTTGAGGTTGTTGTTTAATTTGTTGGTGTTTTTCATTGTTGAGGTTGTTGTTGTTTTTCAAAGTTGAGGTTGTTGTTAAAATGTTGGTGTTTTTCAATGTTGAGGTTGTTGTTGAATTTGTTGGTGTTTTTCATTGTTGAGGTTGTTGTTGAATTTGTTGGTGTTTTTCAATGTTGAGGTTGTTGTTGTTTTTCAATGTTGAGGTTGTTGTTGAATTTGTTGTTGTTTTTCAATGTTGAGGTTGCTGTTGTTTTTCAATGTTGAGGTTGTTGTTGAATTTGTTGGTGTTTTTCAATTTCGAGGTTGTTGTTGAATTTGTTGGTGTTCTTCAATGTTGAAGTTGTTGTTGAATTTGTTGGTGTTTTTCAATGTTGAGGTTGTTGTTGAATTTGTTGGTGTTTTTCAATGTCGAGGTTGTTGTTGAATTTGTTGGTGTTTTTCAATGTTGAGTTTGTTGTTGAATTTGTTGGTGTTTTACAATGCTGAGGTCGTTGTTGAATTTGTTGGCGTTTTTAAATGTTGAGGTTGTTGTTGAATTTGTTGGTTTTTTTTCAATGTTGAGGTTGTTGTTGAATTTGTTGGTGCTTTTCAATGTCGAGGCTGTTGTTGAATTTGTTGGTTTTTTCAATGTTGAAGTTGTTGTTGAATTTGTTGGTGTTTTTCAATTTTGAGGTTGTTGTTGTTTTTCAATGTTGAGGTTGTTGTTGAATTTGTTGGTGTTTTTCCATGTTGAGGTTGTTGTTGTTTTTCAAAGTTGAGGTCGTTGTTGAATTTGATGGTGTTTTTCAATGTCGAGGTTGTTGTTGAATTTGTTGGTGTTTTTCAATGTTGAAGTTGTTTTTGAATTTGTTGGTGTTTTTCAATGTTGAGGTTGTTGTTGTTTTTCAATGTTGAGGTTGTTGTTGAATTTGTTGGTGTTTTTCAATGTTGAGGTTGTTGTTGTTTTTCAATGTTGAGGTTGTTGTTGAATTTGTTGGTGTTTTTCAATGTTGAGGTTGTTGTTGTTTTTCAATGTTGAGGTTGTTGTTGAATTTGTTGGTGTTTTTCAATGTGAGGTTGTTGTTGAATTTGTTGGTGTTTTTCAATGTTGAGGTTGTTGTTGAATTTGTTGGTGTTTTTCAATGTCGAGGTTGTTGTTGAATTTGTTGGTTTTTTTCAATGTTGAAGTTGTTTTTGAATTTGTTGGTGTTTTTCAATGTTGAGGTTGTTGTTGTTTTTCAATGTTGAGGTTGTTGTTGAATTTGTTGGTGTTTTTCAATGTTGAGGTTGTTGTTGTTTTTCAATGTTGTGGTTGTTGTTGAATTTGTTGGTGTTTTTCAATGTGAGGTTGTTGTTGAATTTGTTGGTGTTTTTCAATGTTGAGGTTGTTGTTGAATTTGTTGGTGTTTTACAATGTTGAGGTCGTTGTTGAATTTGTTGGCGTTTTTAAATGTTGAGGTTGTTGTGGAATTTGTTGGTGTTTTTCAATGTTGAGGTTGTTGTTGAATTTGTTGGTGTTTTTCAATTTCGAGGTTGTTGTTGAATTTGTTGGTGTTTTCCAATCTTGAAGTTGTTTTTGAATTTGTTGGTGTTTTTCAATGTTGAGATTGTTGTTGTTTTTCAATGTTGAGGTTGTTGTTGAATTTGTTGGTGTTTTTCAATGTTGAGGTTGTTGTTCTTTTTCAATGTTGAGCTTGTTGTTGAATTTGTTGTTGTTTTTCAAAGTCGAGGTTGTTGTTGAATTTGTTGGTGTTGTTCAATGTCGAGGTTGTTGTTGAATTTGTTGGTGTTTTTCAATGTTGAGGTTGTTGTTGAATTTGTTGGTGTTTTACAATGTTGAGGTCGTTGTTGAATTTGTTGGCGTTTTTAAATGTTGAAGTTGTTGTTGAATTTGTTGGTGTTTTTCAATGTTGAGGTTGTTGTTGTTTTTCAATGTTGAGGTTTTTGTTGAATTTTTTGGTGTTTTTCAATGTTGAGGTTGTTGTTGTTTTTCAATGTTGAGGTTGTTTTTGTTTTTCAATGTTGAGGTTGTTGTTGAATTTGTTGGTGTTTTTCAATGCTGAGGTTGTTGTTGAATTTGTTGCTGTTTTTCAATGTTGAGGTTGTTGTTGTATGTGTTGGTGTTTTTCAATGTTGAGGTTGTTGTACTTTTTCAATGTTGAGGTTGTTGTTGAATTTGTTGGTGTTTTTCAATGTCGAGGTTGTTGTTGAATTTGTTGGTGTTTTTCAATGTTGAAGTTGTTGTTGAATTTGTTGGTGTTTTTCATTGTTGAGGTTGTTGTTGAATTTGTTGGTGTTTTCCAATGTTGAGGTTGTTGTTATTTTTAAATGTTGAGGTTGTTGTTGAATTTGTTGGTTTTTTTCAATTTTGATGTTGTTGTTGTTTTTCAATGTTGAGGTTGTTGTTGTTTTTCAAAGTTGTGGTTGTTGTTAAATTTGTTGGTGTTTTTCAATGTTGAGGTTGTTGTTGAATTTGTTGGTGTTTTTCATTGTAAAGGTTGTTGTTGAATTTGTTGGTGTTTTTCAATGTTGAGGTTGTTGTTGTTTTTCAATGTCGAGGTTGTTGTTGAATTTGTTGGTTTTTTTCAATGTTGAAGTTGTTGTTGAATTTGTTGGTGTTTTTCAATGTTGAGGTTGTTGTTGTTTTTCAATGTTGAGGTTGTTGTTGAATTTGTTGTTGTTTTTCAATTTTGAGGTTGTTGTTGTTTTTCAATGTTGAGGTTGTTGTTTAATTTGTTGGTGTTTTTCAATGTTGAGGTTGTTGAATTTGTTGGTGTTTTTCATTTTTGAGGTTGTTGTTGAATTTGTTGGTGTTTTTAAATGTTGAGGTTGTTGTTGTTTTTCAATGTTGAGGTTGTTGTTGAATTTGTTGGTGTTTTTCAATGTTGAGGTTGTTGTTGAATTTGTTGGTGTTTTTCAATGTTGAGGTTGTTGTTGTTTTTCAATATTGAGGTTGTTGTTGAATTTGTTTGTGTTTATTAATGTTGAGGTAGTTGTTGAATTTGGTGGTATTTTTCAATGTTGAGGTTGTTGTTGTTTTTCAATGTTGAGGTTGTTTTTCAATTTGTTGGTGTTTTTCAATGTTGAGGTTGTTGTTGTTTTTCAATGTTGAGGTTGTTGAATTTGTTGGTGTTTTTCAATGTTGAGGTTGTTGTTGTTTTTCAAAGTTGAGGTTGTTGTTAAATTTGTTGGTGTTTTTCAATGTTGAGGTTGTTGTTGAATTTGTTGGTGTTTTTCATTGTTGAGGTTGTTGTTGAATTTGTTGGTGTTTTTCAATGTTGAGGTTGTTGTTGTTTTTCAATGTTGAGGTTGTTGTTGAATTTGTTGGTGTTTTTCAATGTTGAGGTTGTTGTTGTTTTTCAATGTTGTGGTTGTTGTTGAATTTGTTGGTGTTTTTCAATTTCGAGGTTGTTGTTGAATTTGTTGGTGTTCTTCAATGTTGAAGTTGTTGTTGAATTTGTTGGTGTTTTTCAATGTTGAGGTTGTTGTTGTTTTTCAATGTTGAGGTTGTTGTTGAATTTGTTGGTGTTTTTCCATGTTGAGGTTGTTGTTGTTTTTCAAAGTTGAGGTTGATGTTAAATTTGTTGGTGTTTTTCAATGTTGAGGTTGTTGTTGAATTTGTTGGTGTTTTTCATTGTTGAGGTTGTTGTTGAATTTGTTGGTGTTTTTCAATGTTGAGGTTGTTGTTGTTTTTCAATGTTGAGGTTGTTGTTGAATTTGTTGTTGTTTTTCAATGTTGAGGTTGTTGTTGTTTTTCAATGTTGAGGTTGTTGTTGAATTTGTTGGTGTTTTTCAATTTCGAGGTTGTCGTTGAATTTGTTGGTGTTCTTCAATGTTGAAGTTGTTGTTGAATTTGTTGGTGTTTTTCAATGTTGAGGTTGTTGTTGAATTTGTTGGTGTTTTTCAATGTCGAGGTTGTTGTTGAATTTGTTGGTGTTTTTCAATGTTGAGGTTGTTGTTGAATTTGTTGGTCTTTTACAATGTTGAGGTCGTTGTTGAATTTGTTGGCGTTTTTAAATGTTGAGGTTGTTGTTGAATTTGTTGGTTTTTTTCAATGTTGAAGTTGTTGTTGAATTTGTTGGTGTTTTTCAATGTCGAGGCTGTTGTTTAATTTGTTGGTTTTTTCAATGTTAAAGTTGTTGTTGAATTTGTTGGTGTTTTTCAATTTTGAGGTTGTTGTTGTTTTTCAATGTTGAGGTTGTTGTTGAATTTGTTGGTGTTTTTCCATGTTGAGGTTGTTGTTGTTTTTCAAAGTTGAGGTTGATGTTTAATTTGTTGGTGTTTTTCAATGTTGAGGTTGTTGTTGAATTTGTTGGTGTTTTTCATTGTTGAGGTTGTTGTTGAATTCGTTGGTGTTTTTCAATGTTGAGGTTGTTGTTGTTTTTCAATGTTGAGGTTGTTGTTGAATTTGTTGGTGGTTTTCAATGTTGAGGTTCTTGTTGAATTTGTTGGTGTTTTTCAATGTTGAGGTTGTTGTTGTTTTTCAATATTGAGGTTGTTGTTGAATTTGTTTGTGTTTTTCAATGTTGAGGTTGTTGTTGTTTTTCAATGTTGAGGTCGTTGTTGAATTTGATGGTGTTTTTCAATGTCGAGGTTGTTGTTGAATTTGTTGGTTTTTTTCAATGTTGAAGTTGTTTTTGAATTTGTTGGTGTTTTTCAATGTTGAGGTTGTTGTTGTTTTTCAATGTTGAGGTTGTTGTTGAATTTGTTGGTGTTTTTTAATGTTGAGGTTGTTGTTGTTTTTCAATGTTGAGGTTGTTGTTGAATTTGTTGGTGTTTTTCAATGTGAGGTTGTTGTTGAATTTGTTGGTGTTTTTCAATGTTGAGGTTGTTGTTGAATTTGTTGGTGTTTTACAATGTTGAGGTCGTTGTTGAATTTGTTGGCTTTTTTAAATGTTGAGGTTGTTGTGGAATTTGTTGGTGTTTTTCAATGTTGAGGTTGTTGTTGAATTTGTTGGTGTTTTTCAATTTCGAGGTTGTTGTTGAATTTGTTGGTGTTTTCCAATCTTGAAGTTGTTTTTGAATTTGTTGGTGTTTTTCAATGTTGAGATTGTTGTTGTTTTTCAATGTTGAGGTTGTTGTTGAATTTGTTGGTGTTTTTCAATGTTGAGGTTGTTGTTCTTTTTCAATGTTGAGCTTGTTGTTGAATTTGTTGTTGTTTTTCAATGTCGAGGTTGTTGTTGAATTTGTTGGTGTTTTTCAATGTTGAGGTTGTTGTTGAATTTGTTGCTGTTTTACAATGTTGAGGTCGTTGTTGAATTTGTTGGCGTTTTTAAATGTTGAGGTTGTTGTTGAATTTGTTGGTGTTTTTCAATGTTGAGGTTGTTGTTGAATTTGTTGGTGTTTTTCAATTTCGAGGTTGTTGTTGAATTTGTTGGTGTTTTTCAATGTTGAAGTTGTTGTTGAATTTGTTGGTGTTTTTCAATGTTGAGGTTGTTGTTGTTTTTCAATGTTGAGGTTTTTGTTGAATTTGTTGTTGTTTTTCAATGTTGAGGTTGTTGTTGTTTTTCAATGTTGAGGTTGTTGTTGTTTTTCAATGTTGAGGTTGTTGTTGAATTTGTTGGTGTTTTTCAATGCTGAGGTTGTTGTTGAATTTGTTGCCTTTTTTCAATGTTGAGGTTGTTGTTGTATGTGTTGGTGTTTTTCAATGTTGAGGTTGTTGTAGTTTTTCAATGTTGAGGTTGTTGTTGAATTTGTTGGTGTTTTTCAATTTCGAGGTTGTTGTTGAATTTGTTGGTGTTTTTCAATGTTGAAGTTGTTGTTGAAATTGTATGTGTTTTTCAATGTTGAAGTTGTTGTTGAATTTGTTGGTGTTTTTCAATGTTGAGGTTGTTGTTGTTTTTAAATGTTGAGGTTGTTGTTGAATTTGTTGGTGTTTTTCAATTTTGAGGTTGTTGTTGTTTTTCAATGTTGAGGTTGTTGTTGAATTTGTTGGTGTTTTTCAATTTCGAGGTTGTTGTTGAATTTGTTGGTGTTCTTCAATGTTGAAGTTGTTGTTGAATTTCTTGGTGTTTTTCAATGTTGAGGTTTTTGTTGTTTTTCAATGTTGAGGCTGTTGTTGAATTTGTTGGTGTTGTTCAATGTTGAGGTTGTTGTTGAATTTGTTGGTGTTTTTCAATGTCGAGGTTGTTGTTGAATTTGTTGGTGTTTTTCAATGTTGAGGTTGTTGTTGAATTTATTGGTGTTTTTCAATGTTGAGGTTGTTGTTGTTTTTCAATGTTGAGGTTGTTGTTGAATTTGTTGGTGTTTTTCAATTTCGAGGTTGTTGTTGAATTTGTTGGTGTTTTTCAATGTTGAAGTTGTTGTTGAATTTGTTGGTGTTTTTCAATGTTGAGGTTGTTATTGTTTTTCAATGTTCAGGTTGTTGTTGAATTTGTTGGTGTTTTTCAATGTTGAGGTTGTTGTTGTTTTTCAATGTTGAGGTTGTTGTTGTTTTTCGATGTTGAGGTTGTTGTTGAATTTGTTGGTGTTTTTCAATGTTGAGGTTGTTGTTGTTTTTCAATGTTAAGGTTGTTGTTGTATTTGTTGGTGCTTTTCAATGTTGAGGTTGTTGTAGTTTTTCAATGTTGAGGTTGTTGTTGAATTTGTTGGTGTTTTTCAATGTCGAGGTTGATGTTGAATTTGTTGGCCTTTTTAAATGTTGAGGTTGTTGTTGAATTTGTTGGTTTTTTTCAAGGTTGAGGTTGTTGTTGAATTTGTTGGTGTTTTTCAATGTCGAGGTTGTTGTTGAATTTGTTGGTTTTTTCAATGTTGAAGTTGTTGTTGAATTTGTTGGTGTTTTTCAATGTTGTGGTTGTTGTTGTTTTTCAATGTTGAGGTTGTTGTTTAATTTGTTGGTGTTTTTCATTGTTGAGGTTGTTGTTGTTTTTCAAAGTTGAGGTTGTTGTTAAAATGTTGGTGTTTTTCAATGTTGAGGTTGTTGTTGAATTTGTTGGTGTTTTTCATTGTTGAGGTTGTTGTTGAATTTGTTGGTGTTTTTCAATGTTGAGGTTGTTGTTGTTTTTCAATGTTGAGGTTGTTGTTGAATTTGTTGTTGTTTTTCAATGTTGAGGTTGCTGTTGTTTTTCAATGTTGAGGTTGTTGTTGAATTTGTTGGTGTTTTTCAATTTCGAGGTTGTTGTTGAATTTGTTGGTGTTCTTCAATGTTGAAGTTGTTGTTGAATTTGTTGGTGTTTTTCAATGTTGAGGTTGTTGTTGAATTTGTTGGTGTTTTTCAATGTCGAGGTTGTTGTTGAATTTGTTGGTGTTTTTCAATGTTGAGTTTGTTGTTGAATTTGTTGGTGTTTTACAATGCTGAGGTCGTTGTTGAATTTGTTGGCGTTTTTAAATGTTGAGGTTGTTGTTGAATTTGTTGGTTTTTTTCAATGTTGAGGTTGTTGTTGAATTTGTTGGTGTTTTTCAATGTCGAGGCTGTTGTTGAATTTGTTGGTTTTTTCAATGTTGAAGTTGTTGTTGAATTTGTTGGTGTTTTTCAATTTTGAGGTTGTTGTTGTTTTTCAATGTTGAGGTTGTTGTTGAATTTGTTGGTGTTTTTCCATGTTGAGGTTGTTGTTGTTTTTCAAAGTTGAGGTCGTTGTTGAATTTGATGGTGTTTTTCAATGTCGAGGTTGTTGTTGAATTTGTTGGTGTTTTTCAATGTTGAAGTTGTTTTTGAATTTGTTGGTGTTTTTCAATGTTGAGGTTGTTGTTGTTTTTCAATGTTGAGGTTGTTGTTGAATTTGTTGGTGTTTTTCAATGTTGAGGTTGTTGTTGTTTTTCAATGTTGAGGTTGTTGTTGAATTTGTTGGTGTTTTTCAATGTTGAGGTTGTTGTTGTTTTTCAATGTTGAGGTTGTTGTTGAATTTGTTGGTGTTTTTCAATGTGAGGTTGTTGTTGAATTTGTTGGTGTTTTTCAATGTTGAGGTTGTTGTTGAATTTGTTGGTGTTTTTCAATGTCGAGGTTGTTGTTGAATTTGTTGGTTTTTTTCAATGTTGAAGTTGTTTTTGAATTTGTTGGTGTTTTTCAATGTTGAGGTTGTTGTTGTTTTTCAATGTTGAGGTTGTTGTTGAATTTGTTGGTGTTTTTCAATGTTGAGGTTGTTGTTGTTTTTCAATGTTGTTTTTGTTGTTGAATTTGTTGGTGTTTTTCAATGTGAGGTTGTTGTTGAATTTGTTGGTGTTTTTCAATGTTGAGGTTGTTGTTGAATTTGTTGGTGTTTTACAATGTTGAGGTCGTTGTTGAATTTGTTGGCGTTTTTAAATGTTGAGGTTGTTGTGGAATTTGTTGGTGTTTTTCAATGTTGAGGTTGTTGTTGAATTTGTTGGTGTTTTTCAATTTCGAGGTTGTTGTTGAATTTGTTGGTGTTTTCCAATCTTGAAGTTGTTTTTGAATTTGTTGGTGTTTTTCAATGTTGAGATTGTTGTTGTTTTTCAATGTTGAGGTTGTTGTTGAATTGGTTGGTGTTTTTCAATGTTGAGGTTGTTGTTCTTTTTCAATGTTGAGCTTGTTGTTGAATTTGTTGTTGTTTTTCAATGTCGAGGTTGTTGTTGAATTTGTTGGTGTTTTTCAATGTTGAGGTTGTTGTTGAATTTGTTGCTGTTTTACAATGTTGAGGTCGTTGTTGAATTTGTTGGCGTTTTTAAATGTTGAGGTTGTTGTTGAATTTGTTGGTGTTTTTCAATGTTGAGGTTGTTGTTGAATTTGTTGGTGTTTTTCAATTTCGAGGTTGTTGTTGAATTTGTTGGTGTTTTTCAATGTTGAAGTTGTTGTTGAATTTGTTGGTGTTTTTCAATGTTGAGGTTGTTGTTGTTTTTCAATGTTGAGGTTTTTGTTGAATTTGTTGTTGTTTTTCAATGTTGAGGTTGTTGTTGTTTTTCAATGTTGAGGTTGTTGTTGTTTTTCAATGTTGAGGTTGTTGTTGAATTTGTTGGTGTTTTTCAATGCTGAGGTTGTTGTTGAATTTGTTGCCTTTTTTCAATGTTGAGGTTGTTGTTGTATGTGTTGGTGTTTTTCAATGTTGAGGTTGTTGTAGTTTTTCAATGTTGAGGTTGTTGTTGAATTTGTTGGTGTTTTTCAATTTCGAGGTTGTTGTTGAATTTGTTGGTGTTTATCAATGTTGAAGTTGTTGTTGAAATTGTATGTGTTTTTCAATGTTGAAGTTGTTGTTGAATTTGTTGGTGTTTTTCAATGTTGAGGTTGTTGTTGTTTTTAAATGTTGAGGTTGTTGTTGAATTTGTTGGTGTTTTTCAATTTTGAGGTTGTTGTTGTTTTTCAATGTTGAGGTTGTTGTTGAATTTGTTGGTGTTTTTCAATTTCGAGGTTGTTGTTGAATTTGTTGGTGTTCTTCAATGTTGAAGTTGTTGTTGAATTTCTTGGTGTTTTTCAATGTTGAGGTTTTTGTTGTTTTTCAATGTTGAGGCTGTTGTTGAATTTGTTGGTGTTGTTCAATGTTGAGGTTGTTGTTGAATTTGTTGGTGTTTTTCAATGTCGAGGTTGTTGTTGAATTTGTTGGTGTTTTTCAATGTTGAGGTTGTTGTTGAATTTATTGGTGTTTTTCAATGTTGAGGTTGTTGTTGTTTTTCAATGTTGAGGTTGTTGTTGAATTTGTTGGTGTTTTTCAATTTCGAGGTTGTTGTTGAATTTGTTGGTGTTTTTCAATGTTGAAGTTGTTGTTGAATTTGTTGGTGTTTTTCAATGTTGAGGTTGTTATTGTTTTTCAATGTTCAGGTTGTTGTTGAATTTGTTGGTGTTTTTCAATGTTGAGGTTGTTGTTGTTTTTCAATGTTGAGGTTGTTGTTGTTTTTCGATGTTGAGGTTGTTGTTGAATTTGTTGGTGTTTTTCAATGTTGAGGTTGTTGTTGTTTTTCAATGTTAAGGTTGTTGTTGTATTTGTTGGTGCTTTTCAATGTTGAGGTTGTTGTAGTTTTTCAATGTTGAGGTTGTTGTTGAATTTGTTGGTGTTTTTCAATGTCGAGGTTGATGTTGAATTTGTTGGCCTTTTTAAATGTTGAGGTTGTTGTTGAATTTGTTGGTTTTTTTCAAGGTTGAGGTTGTTGTTGAATTTGTTGGTGTTTTTCAATGTCGAGGTTGTTGTTGAATTTGTTGGTTTTTTCAATGTTGAAGTTGTTGTTGAATTTGTTGGTGTTTTTCAATGTTGTGGTTGTTGTTGTTTTTCAATGTTGAGGTTGTTTTTTAATTTGTTGGTGTTTTTCATTGTTGAGGTTGTTGTTGTTTTTCAAAGTTGAGGTTGTTGTTAAAATGTTGGTGTTTTTCAATGTTGAGGTTGTTGTTGAATTTGTTGGTGTTTTTCATTGTTGAGGTTGTTGTTGAATTTGTTGGTGTTTTTCAATGTTGAGGTTGTTGTTGTTTTTCAATGTTGAGGTTGTTGTTGAATTTGTTGTTGTTTTTCAATGTTGAGGTTGCTGTTGTTTTTCAATGTTGAGGTTGTTGTTGAATTTGTTGGTGTTTTTCAATTTCGAGGTTGTTGTTGAATTTGTTGGTGTTCTTCAATGTTGAAGTTGTTGTTGAATTTGTTGGTGTTTTTCAATGTTGAGGTTGTTGTTGAATTTGTTGGTGTTTTTCAATGTCGAGGTTGTTGTTGAATTTGTTGGTGTTTTTCAATGTTGATTTTGTTGTTGAATTTGTTGGTGTTTTACAATGTTGAGGTCGTTGTTGAATTTGTTGGCGTTTTTAAATGTTGAGGTTGTTGTTGAATTTGTTGGTGTTTTTCAATGTTGAGGTTGTTGTTGAATTTGTTGGTGTTTTTCAATTTCGAGGTTGTTGTTGAATTTGTTGGTGTTTTTCAATGTTGAAGTTGTTGTTGAATTTGTTGGTGTTTTTCAATGTTGAGGTTGTTGTTGTTTTTCAATGTTGAGGTTTTTGTTGAATTTGTTGTTGTTTTTCAATGTTGAGGTTGTTGTTGTTTTTCAATGTTGAGGTTGTTGCTGTTTTTCAATGTTGAGGTTGTTGTTGAATTTGTTGGTGTTTTTCAATGCTGAGGTTGTTGTTGAATTTGTTGCCTTTTTTCAATGTTGAGGTTGTTGTATGTGTTGGTGTTTTTCAATGTTGAGGTTGTTGTAGTTTTTCAATGTTGAGGTTGTTGTTGAATTTGTTGGTGTTTTTCAATTTCGAGGTTGTTGTTGAATTTGTTGGTGTTTTTCAATGTTGAAGTTGTTGTTGAAATTGTATGTGTTTTTCAATGTTGAAGTTGTTGTTGAATTTGTTGGTGTTTTTCAATGTAAAGGTTGTTGTTGTTTTTAAATGTTGAGGTTGTTGTTGAATTTGTTGGTGTTTTTCAATTTTGAGGTTGTTGTTGTTTTTCAATGTTGAGGTTGTTGTTGAATTTGTTGGTGTTTTTCAATTTCGAGGTTGTTGTTGAATTTGTTGGTGTTCTTCAATGTTGAAGTTGTTGTTGAATTTCTTGGTGTTTTTCAATGTTGAGGTTTTTGTTGTTTTTCAATGTTGAGGCTTTTGTTGAATTTGTTGGTGTTGTTCAATGTTGAGGTTGTTGTTGAATTTGTTGGTGTTTTTCAATGTCGAGGTTGTTGTTGAATTTGTTGGTGTTTTTCAATGTTGAGGTTGTTGTTGAACTTATTGGTGTTTTTCAATGTTGAGGTTGTTGTTGTTTTTCAATGTTGAGGTTGTTGTTGAATTTGTTGGTGTTTTTCAATTTCGAGGTTGTTGTTGAATTTGTTGGTGTTTTTCAATGTTGAAGTTGTTGTTGAATTTGTTGGTGTTTTTCAATGTTGAGGTTGTTATTGTTTTTCAATGTTCAGGTTGTTGTTGAATTTGTTGGTGTTTTTCAATGTTGAGGTTGTTGTTGTTTTTCAATGTTGAGGTTGTTGTTGTTTTTCGATGTTGAGGTTGTTGTTGAATTTGTTGGTGTTTTTCAATGTTGAGGTTGTTGTTGTTTTTCAATGTTAAGGTTGTTGTTGTATTTGTTGGTGCTTTTCAATGTTGAGGTTGTTGTAGTTTTACAATGTTGAGGTTGTTGTTGAATTTGTTGGTGTTTTTCAATGTCGAGGTTGATGTTGAATTTGTTGGCCTTTTTAAATGTTGAGGTTGTTGTTAAATTTGTTGGTTTTTTTCAAGGTTGAGGTTGTTGTTGAATTTGTTGGTGTTTTTCAAAGTCGAGGTTGTTGTTGAATTTGTTGGTTTTTTCAATGTTGAAGTTGTTGTTGAATTTGTTGGTGTTTTTCAATGTTGTGGTTGTTGTTGTTTTTCAATGTTGAGGTTGTTGTTTAATTTGTTGGTGTTTTTCATTGTTGAGGTTGTTGTTGTTTTTCAAAGTTGAGGTTGTTGTTAAAATGTTGGTGTTTTTCAATGTTGAGGTTGTTGTTGAATTTGTTGGTGTTTTTCATTGTTGAGGTTGTTGTTGAATTTGTTGGTGTTTTTCAATGTTGAGGTTGTTGTTGTTTTTCAATGTTGAGGTTGTTGTTGAATTTGTTGTTGTTTTTCAATGTTGAGGTTGCTGTTGTTTTTCAATGTTGAGGTTGTTGTTGAATTTGTTGGTGTTTTTCAATTTCGAGGTTGTTGTTGAATTTGTTGGTGTTCTTCAATGTTGAAGTTGTTGTTGAATTTGTTGGTGTTTTTCAATGTTGAGGTTGTTGTTGAATTTGTTGGTGTTTTTCAATGTCGAGGTTGTTGTTGAATTTGTTGGTGTTTTTCAATGTTGAGTTTGTTGTTGAATTTGTTGGTGTTTTACAATGCTGAGGTCGTTGTTGAATTTGTTGGCGTTTTTAAATGTTGAGGTTGTTGTTGAATTTGTTGGTTTTTTTCAATGTTGAGGTTGTTGTTGAATTTGTTGGTGTTTTTCAATGTCGAGGCTGTTGTTGAATTTGTTGGTTTTTTCAATGTTGAAGTTGTTGTTGAATTTGTTGGTGTTTTTCAATTTTGAGATTGTTGTTGTTTTTCAATGTTGAGGTTGTTGTTGAATTTGTTGGTGTTTTTCCATGTTGAGGTTGTTGTTGTTTTTCAAAGTTGAGGTCGTTGTTGAATTTGATGGTGTTTTTCAATGTCGAGGTTGTTGTTGAATTTGTTGGTGTTTTTCAATGTTGAAGTTGTTTTTGAATTTGTTGGTGTTTTTCAATGTTGAGGTTGTTGTTGTTTTTCAATGTTGAGGTTGTTGTTGAATTTGTTGGTGTTTTTCAATGTTGAGGTTGTTGTTGTTTTTCAATGTTGAGGTTGTTGTTGAATTTGTTGGTGTTTTTCAATGTCGAGATTGTTGTTGAATTTGTTGGTGTTTTTCAATGTTGAGGTTGTTGTTGAATTTGTTGGTGTTTTACAATGTTGAGGTCGTTGTTGAATTTGTTGGCGTTTTTAAATGTTGAAGTTGTTGTTGAATTTGTTGGTGTTTTTCAATGTTGAGGTTGTTGTTGTTTTTCAATGTTGAGGTTTTTGTTGAATTTTTTGGTGTTTTTCAATGTTGAGGTTGTTGTTGTTTTTCAATGTTGAGGTTGTTTTTGTTTTTCAATGTTGAGGTTGTTGTTGAATTTGTTGGTGTTTTTCAATGCTGAGGTTGTTGTTGAATTTGTTGCTGTTTTTCAATGTTGAGGTTGTTGTTGTATGTGTTGGTGTTTTTCAATGTTGAGGTTGTTGTAGTTTTTCAATGTTGAGGTTGTTGAATTTGTTGGTGTTTTTCAATGTTGAGGTTGTTGTTGAATTTGTTGGTGTTTTTCAATGTTGAAGTTGTTGTTGAAATTGTATGTGTTTTTCAATGTTGAGGTTGTTGTTGAATTTGTTGGTGTTTTTCAATGTTGAGGTTGTTGTTGTTTTTAAATGTTGAGGTTGTTGTTGAATTTGTTGGTGTTTTTCAATTTTGATGTTGTTTTTGTTTTTCAATGACGAGGTTGTTGTTGAATTTGTTGGTGTTTTTCCATGTTGAGGTTGTTGTTGTTTTTCAAAGTTGAGGTTGTTGTTAAATTTGTTTGTGTTTTTCAATGTTGAGGTTGTTGTTGAATTTGTTGGTGTTTTTCATTGTAAAGGTTGTTGTTGAACTTGTTGGTGTTTTTCAATGTTGAGGTTGTTGTTGTTTTTCAATGTCGAGGTTGTTGTTGAATTTGTTGGTTTTTTTCAATGTTGAAGTTGTTGTTGAATTTGTTGGTGTTTTTCAATGTTGAGGTTGTTGTTGTTTTTCAATGTTGAGCTTGTTGTTGAATTTGTTGTTGTTTTTCAATTTTGAGGTTGTTGTTGTTTTTCAATGTTGAGGTTGTTGTTTAATTTGTTGGTGTTTTTCAATGTTGAGGTTGTTGAATTTGTTGGTGTTTTTCATTTTTGAGGTTGTTGTTGAATTTGTTGGTGTTTTTCAATGTTGAGGTTGTTGTTGTTTTTCAATGTTGAGGTTGTTGTTGAATTTGTTGGTGTTTTTCAATGTTGAGGTTGTTGTTGTATTTGTTGGTGTTTTTCAATGTTGAGGTTGTTGTTGTTTTTCAATATTGAGGTTGTTGTTGAATTTGTTTGTGTTTATCAATGTTGACGGAAGTGTTGAATTTGTTGGTATTTTTCAATGTTGAGGTTGTTGTTGTTTCTCAATGTTGAGGTTGTTTTTCAATTTGTTGGTGTTTTTCAATGTTGAGGTTGTTGTTGTTTTTCAATGTTGAGGTTGTTGAATTTGTTGGTGTTTTTCAATGTTGAGGTTGTTGTTGTTTTTCAAAGTTGAGGTTGTTGTTAAATTTGTTGGTGTTTTTCAATGTTAAGGTTGTTGTTGAATTTGTTGGTGTTTTTCATTGTTGAGGTTGTTGTTGAATTTGTTGGTGTTTTTCAATGTTGAGGTTGTTGTTGTTTTTCAATGTTGAGGTTGTTGTTGAATTTGTTGGTGTTTTTCAATGTTGAGGTTGTTGTTGTTTTTCAATGTTGAGGTTGTTGTTGAATTTGTTGGTGTTTTTCAATTTCGAGGTTGCTGTTGAATTTGTTGGTGTTCTTCAATGTTGAAGTTGTTGTTGAATTTGTTGGTGTTTTTCAATGTTGAGGTTGTTGTTGTTTTTCAATGTTGAGGTTGTTGTTGAATTTGTTGGTGTTTTTCCATGTTGAGGTTGTTGTTGTTTTTCAAAGTTGAGGTTGATGTTAAATTTGTTGGTGTTTTTCAATGTTGAGGTTGTTGTTGAATTTGTTGGTGTTTTTCATTGTTGAGGTTGTTGTTGAATTTGTTGGTGTTTTTCAATGTTGAGGTTGTTGTTGTTTTTCAATGTTGAGGTTGTTGTTGAATTTGTTGTTGTTTTTCAATGTTGAGGTTGTTGTTGTTTTTCAATGTTGAGGTTGTTGTTGAATTTGTTGGTGTTTTTCAATGTTGAGGTTGTTGTTGAATTTGTTGGTGTTTTTCAATGTTGAAGTTGTTGTTGAAATTGTATGTGTTTTTCAATGTTGAGGTTGTTGTTGAATTTGTTGGTGTTTTTCAATGTTGAGGTTGTTGTTGTTTTTAAATGTTGAGGTTGTTGTTGAATTTGTTGGTGTTTTTCAATTTTGATGTTGTTGTTGTTTTTCAATGACGAGGTTGTTGTTGAATTTGTTGGTGTTTTTCCATGTTGAGGTTGTTGTTGTTTTTCAAAGTTGAGGTTGTTGTTAAATTTGTTGGTGTTTTTCAATGTTGAGGTTGTTGTTGAATTTGTTGGTGTTTTTCATTGTAAAGGTTGTTGTTGAACTTGTTGGTGTTTTTCAATGTTGAGGTTGTTGTTGTTTTTCAATGTCGAGGTTGTTGTTGAATTTGTTGGTTTTTTTCAATGTTGAAGTTGTTGTTGAATTTGTTGGTGTTTTTCAATGTTGAGGTTGTTGTTGTTTTTCAATGTTGAGGTTGTTGTTGAATTTGTTGTTGTTTTTCAATTTTGAGGTTGTTGTTGTTTTTCAATGTTGAGGTTGTTGTTTAATTTGTTGGTGTTTTTCAATGTTGAGGTTGTTGAATTTGTTGGTGTTTTTCATTTTTGAGGTTGTTGTTGAATTTGTTGGTGTTTTTCAATGTTGAGGTTGTTGTTGTTTTTCAATGTTGAGGTTGTTGTTGAATTTGTTGGTGTTTTTCAATGTTGAGGTTGTTGTTGAATTTGTTGGTGTTTTTCAATGTTGAGGTTGTTGTTGTTTTTCAATATTCAGGTTGTTGTTGAATTTGTTTGTGTTTATCAATGTTGAGGGTGGTGTTGAATTTGTTGGTATTTTTCAATGTTGAGGTTGTTGTTGTTTGTCAATGTTAAGGTTGTTTTTCAATTTGTTGGTGTTTTTCAATGTTGAGGTTGTTGTTGTTTTTCAATGTTGAGGTTGTTGAATTTGTTGGTGTTTTTCAATGTTGAGGTTGTTGTTGTTTTTCAAAGTTGAGGTTGTTGTTAAATTTGTTGGTGTTTTTCAATGTTAAGGTTGTTGTTGAATTTGTTGGTGTTTTTCATTATTGAGGTTGTTGTTGAATTTGTTGGTGTTTTTCAATGTTGAGGTTGTTGTTGTTTTTCAATGTTGAGGTTGTTGTTGAATTTGTTGGTGTTTTTCAATGTTGAGGTTGTTGTTGTTTTTCAATGTTGAGGTTGTTGTTGAATTTGTTGGTGTTTTTCAATTTCGAGGTTGCTGTTGAATTTGTTGGTGTTCTTCAATGTTGAAGTTTTTGTTGAATTTGTTGGTGTTTTTCAATGTTGAGGTTGTTGTTGTTTTTCAATGTTGAGGTTGTTGTTGAATTTGTTGGTGTTTTTCCATGTTGAGGTTGTTGTTGTTTTTCAAAGTTGAGGTTGATGTTAAATTTGTTGGTGTTTTTCAATGTTGAGGTTGTTGTTGAATTTGTTGGTGTTTTTCATTGTTGAGGTTGTTGTTGAATTTGTTGGTGTTTTTCAATGTTGAGGTTGTTGTTGTTTTTCAATGTTGAGGTTGTTGTTGAATTTGTTGTTGTTTTTCAATGTTGAGGTTGTTGTTGTTTTTCAATGTTGAGGTTGTTGTTGAATTTGTTGGTGTTTTTCAATTTCGAGGTTGTTGTTGAATTTGTTGGTGTTCTTCAATGTTGAAGTTGTTGTTGAATTTGTTGGTGTTTTTCAATGTTGAGGTTGTTGTTGAATTTGTTGGTGTTTTTCAATGTCGAGGTTGTTGTTGAATTTGTTGGTGTTTTTCAATGTTGAGGTTGTTGTTGAATTTGTTGGTGTTTTACAATGTTGAGGTCGTTGTTGAATTTGTTGGCCTTTTTAAATATTGAGGTTGTTGTTGAATTTGTTGGTTTTTTTCAATGTTGAGGTTGTTGTTGAATTTGTTGGTGTTTTTCAATGTCGAGGCTGTTGTTGAATTTGTTGCTTTTGTCAATTTTGAGGTTGTTGTTGTTTTTCAATGTTGAGGTTGTTGTTGAATTTGTTGGTGTTTTTCCATGTTGAGGTTGTTGTTGTTTTTCAAAGTTGAGGTTGATGTTTAATTTGTTGGTGTTTTTCAATGTTGAGGTTGTTGTTGAATTTGTTGGTGTTTTTCATTGTTGAGGTTGTTGTTGAATTTGTTGGTGTTTTTCAATTTTGAGGTTGTTGTTGTTTTTCAATGTTGAGGTTGTTGTTGAATTTGTTGGTGTTTTTCAATGTTGAGGTTGTTCTTGAATTTGTTGGTGTTTTACAATGTTGAGGTCGTTGTTGAATTTGTTGGCGTTTTTAAATGTTGAGGTTGTTGTTGAATTTGTTGGTTTTTTTCAATGTTGAGGTTGTTGTTGAATTTGTTGGTGTTTTTCAATGTCGTGGCTGTTGTTGAATTTGTTGGTTTTTTCAATGTTAAAGTTGTTGTTGAATTTGTTTGTGTTTTTCAATTTTGAGGTTGTTGTTGTTTTTCAATGTTGAGGTTGTTGTTGAATTTGTTGGTGTTTTTCCATGTTGAGGTTGTTGTTGTTTTTCAAAGTTGAGGTTGATGTTTAATTTGTTGGTGTTTTTCAATGTTGAGGTTGTTGTTGAATTTGTTGGTGTTTTTCATTGTTGAGGTTGTTGTTGAATTCGTTGGTGTTTTTCAATGTTGAGGTTGTTGTTGTTTTTCAATGTTGAGGTTGTTGTTGAATTTGTTGGTGTTTTTCAATGTTGAGGTTGTTGTTGAATTTGTTGCTGTTTTTCAATGTTGAGGTTGTTGTTGTTTTTCAATATTGAGGTTGTTGTTGAATTTGTTTGTGTTTTTCAATGTTGAGGTTGTTGTTGTTTTTCAATGTTGAGGTCGTTGTTGAATTTGATGGTGTTTTTCAATGTCGAGGTTGTTTTTGAATTTGTTGGTGTTTTTCAATGTTGAAGTTGTTTTTGAATTTGTTGGTGTTTTTCAATGTTGAGGGTGTTGTTGAATTTGTTGGTGTTTTTCATTGTTGAGGTTGTTGTTGAATTTGTTGGTGTTTTTCAATGTTGAGGTTGTTGTTGAATTTGTTGGTGTTTTTCAAGGTTGAGGTTGTTGTTGTTTTTCAATGTTGAGGTTGTTGTTGAATTTGTTGGTGTTTTTCAATGTCGAGGTTGTTGTTGAATTTGTTGGTTTTTTTCAATGTTGAGGTTCTTGTTGAATTTGTTGGTATTTTACAATGTTGAGGTCGTTGTTGAATTTGTTGGCGTTTTTAAATGTTGAGGTTGTTGTTGAATTTGTTGGTGTTTTTCAATGCTGAGGTTGTTGTTGAATTTGTTGGTGTTTTTCAATTTCGAGGTTGTTGTTGAATTTGTTGGTGTTTTTCAATGTTGAAGTTGTTGTTGAATTTGTTGGTGTTTTTCAATGTTGAGGTTGTTGTAGTTTTTCAATGTTGAGGTTGTTGTTGTTTTTCAATATTGAGGTTGTTGTTGAATTTGTTTGTGTTTTTCAATGTTGAGGTTGTTGTTGTTTTTCAATGTTGAGGTCGTTGTTGAATTTGATGGTGTTTTTCAATGTCGAGGTTGTTGTTGAATTTGTTGGTTTTTTTCAATGTTGAAGTTGTTTTTGAATTTGTTGGTGTTTTTCAATGTTGAGGTTGTTGTTGTTTTTCAATGTTGAGGTTGTTGTTGAATTTGTTGGTGTTTTTCAATGTTGAGGTTGTTGTTGTTTTTCAATGTTGAGGTTGTTGTTGAATTTGTTGGTGTTTTTCAATTTCGAGGTTGTTGTTGAATTTGTTGGTGTTTTTCAATGTTGAAGTTGTTGTTGAATTTGTTGGTGTTTTTCAATGTTGAGGTTGTTGTTGTTTTTCAATGTTGAGGTTTTTGTTGAATTTGTTGGTGTTTTTCAATGTTGAGGTTGTTGCTGTTTTTCAATGTTGAGGTTGTTGTTGTTTTTCAATGTTGAGGTTGTTGTTGAATTTGTTGGTGTTTTTCAATGCTGAGGTTGTTGTTGAATTTGTTGCTGTTTTTCAATGTTGAGGTTGTTGTTGTATGTGTTGGTGTTTTTCAATTTTGAGGTTGTTGTAGTTTTTCAATGTTGAGGTTGTTGTTGAATTTGTTGGTGTTTTTCAATTTCGAGGTTGTTGTTGAATTTGTTGGTGTTTTACAATGTTGAAGTTGTTGTTGAAATTGTATGTGTTTTTCAATGTTGAAGTTGTTGTTGAATTTGTTGGTGTTTTTCAATGTTGAGGTTGTTGTTGTTTTTAAATGTTGAGGTTGTTGTTGAATTTGTTGGTGTTTTTCAATTTTGAGGTTGTTGTTGTTGTTCAATGTTGAGGTTGTTGTTGAATTTGTTGGTGTTTTTCCATGTTGAGGTTGTTGTTGTTTTTCAAAGTTGAGGTTGTTGTTAAATTTGTTGCTGTTTTTCAATGTTGAGGTTGTTGTTGAATTTGTTGGTGTTTTTCATTGTAAAGGTTGTTGTTGAATTTGTTGGTGTTTTTCAATGTTGAGGTTGTTGTTGAATTTGTTGGTGTTTTTCAATGTTGAAGTTGTTGTTGAATTTGTTGGTGTTTTTCATTGTTTAGGTTGTTGTTGAATTTGTTGGTGTTTTTCAATGTTGAGGTTGTTGTCTCTAAATGTTGAGGTTGTTGTTGATTTTGTTGGTGTTTTTCAATTTTGAGGTTGTTGTTGTTTTTCAATGTTGAGGTTGTTGTTGAATTTGTTGGTGTTTATCCATGTTGAGGTTGTTGTTGAATTTGTTGGTGTTTTTCATTGTTGAGGTTGCTGTTGAATTTGTTGGTGTTTTTCAATGTTGAGGTAGTTGTTGTTTTTCAATGTTGAGGTTGTTGTTGAATTTGTTGGTGTTTTTCAATGTTGAGGTTGTTGTTGTTTTTCAATGTTGAGGTTGTTGTTGAATTTGTTGGTGTTTTTCAATTTCGAGGTTGTTGTTGAATTTGTTGGTGCTCTTCAATGTTGAAGTTGTTGTTGAATTTCTTGGTGTTCTTCAATGTTGAGGTTGTTGTTGTTTTTCAATGTTGAGCTTGTTGTTGAATTTGTTGGTGTTTTTCAATGTTGAGGTTGTTGTTGAATTTGTTGGTGTTTTTCAATGTCGAGGTTGTTGTTGAATTTGTTGGTGTTTTTCAATGTTGAGGTTGTTGTTGTTTTTCAATGTTGAGGTTGTTGTTGAATTTGTTGGTGTTTTTCAATTTCGAGGTTGTTGTTGAATTTGTTGGTGTTTTTCAATGTTGAGGTTGTTGTTGTTTTTCAATGTTGAGGTTGTTGTTGAATTTGTTGGTGTTTTTCAATGTTGAGGTTGTTGTTGAATTTGTTGGTGTTTTTCAATGTCGAGGTTGTTGTTGAATTTGTTGGTGTTTTTCAATGTTGAGGTTGTTGTTGAATTTGTTGGTGTTTTTCAATGTTGAGGTTGTTGTTGTTTTTCAATGTTGAGGTTGTTGTTGAATTTGTTGGTGTTTTTCAATTTCGAGGTTGTTGTTGAATTTGTTGGTGTTTTTCAATGTTGAAGTTGTTGTTGAATTTGTTGGTGTTTTTCAATGTTGAGATTGTTGTTGTTTTTTAATGTTGAGGTTGTTGTTGAATTTGTTGGTGTTTTTCAATGTTGAGGTTGTTGTTGTTTTTCGATGTTGAGGTTGTTGTTGAATTTGTTGGTGTTTTTCAATGTTGAGGTTGTTGTTGTTTTTCAATGTTGAGGTTGTTGTTGTATTTGTTGGTGCTTTTCAATGTTGAGGTTGTTGTTGTTTTTCAATGTTGAGGTTGTTGTTGAATTTGTTGGTGTTTTTCAATGTTGAGGTTGTTGTTGAATTTGTTGGTGTTTTTCAATGTCGAGGTTGTTGTTGAATTTGTTGGTGTTTTTCAATGTTGAGGTTGTTGTTGTTTTTCAATGTTGAGGTTGTTGTTGAATTTGATGGTGTTTTTCAATTTCGAGGTTGTTGTTGAATTTGTTGGTGTTCTTCAATGTTGAAGTTGTTGTTGAATTTCTTGGTGTTTTTCAATGTTGAGGTTGTTGTTGTTTTTCAATGTTGAGGTTGTTGTTGAATTTGTTGGTGTTTTTCAATGTTGAGGTTGTTGTTGAATTTGTTGGTGTTTTTCAATGTCGAGGTTGTTGTTGAATTTGTTGGTGTTTTTCAATGTTGAGGTTGTTGTTGAATTTGTTCGTGTTTTTCAATGTTGAGGTTGTTGTTGTTTTTCAATGTTGAGGTTGTTGTTGAATTTGTTGGTGTTTTTCAATTTCGAGGTTGTTGTTGAATTTGTTGGTGTTTTTCAATGTTGAAGTTGTTGTTGAATTTGTTGGTGTTTTTCAATGTTGAGGTTCTTGTTGTTTTTCAATGTTGAGGTTGTTGTTGAATTTGTTGGTGTTTTTCAATGTTGAGGTTGTTGTTGTTTTTCGATGTTGAGGTTGTTGTTGAATTTGTTGGTGTTTTTCAATGTTGAGGTTGTTGTTGTTTTTCAATGTTGAGGTTGTTGTTGTATTTGTTGGTGCTTTTCAATGTTGAGGTCGTTGTAGTTTTTCAATGTTGAGGTTGTTGTTGAATTTGTTGGTGTTTTTCAATGTCGAGGTTGTTGTTGTTTTTCAATGTTGAGGATGTTGCTGAATTTGTTGGTGTTTTTCAATGTTGAGGTTGTTGTTGTTTTTCAATGTTGAGGTTGTTGTTGAATTTGTTGGTGTTTTTCAATGTCGAGGTTGTTGTTGAATTTGTTGGTGTTTTTCAATGTTGAGGTTGTTGTTGAATTTGTTGGTGTTTTACAATGTTGAGGTCGTTGTTGAATTTGTTGGCGTTTTTAAATGTTGAGGTTGTTGTTGAATTTGTTGGTGTTTTTCAATGTTGAGGTTGTTGTTGTTTTTCAATGTTGAGGTTGTTGTTGAATTTGTTGGTGTTTTTCAATGTTGAGGTTGTTGTTGTTTTTCAATGTTGAGGTTCTTGTTGAATTTGTTGGTATTTTACAATGTTGAGGTCGTTGTTGAATTTGTTGGCGTTTTTAAATGTTGAGGTTGTTGTTGAATTTGTTGGTGTTTTTCAATGCTGAGGTTGTTGTTGAATTTGTTGGTGTTTTTCAATTTCGAGGTTGTTGTTGAATTTGTTGGTGTTTTTCAATGTTGAAGTTGTTGTTGAATTTGTTGGTGTTTTTCAATGTTGAGGTTGTTGTTGTTTTTCAATGTTGAGGTTGTTGTTGTTTTTCAATATTGAGGTTGTTGTTGAATTTGTTTGTGTTTTTCAATGTTGAGGTTGTTGTTGTTTTTCAATGTTGAGGTCGTTGTTGAATTTGATGGTGTTTTTCAATGTCGAGGTTGTTGTTGAATTTGTTGGTTTTTTTCAATGTTGAAGTTGTTTTTGAATTTGTTGGTGTTTTTCAATGTTGAGGTTGTTGTTGTTTTTCAATGTTGAGGTTGTTGTTGAATTTGTTGGTGTTTTTCAATGTTGAGGTTGTTGTTGTTTTTCAATGTTGAGGTTGTTGTTGAATTTGTTGGTGTTTTTCAATTTCGAGGTTGTTGTTGAATTTGTTGGTGTTTTTCAATGTTGAAGTTGTTGTTGAATTTGTTGGTGTTTTTCAATGTTGAGGTTGTTGTTGTTTTTCAATGTTGAGGTTTTTGTTGAATTTGTTGGTGTTTTTCAATGTTGAGGTTGTTGTTGTTTTTCAATGTTGAGGTTGTTGGTGTTTTTCAATGCTGAGGTTGTTGTTGAATTTGTTGCTGTTTTTCAATGTTGAGGTTGTTGTTGTATGTGTTGGTGTTTTTCAATTTTGAGGTTGTTGTAGTTTTTCAATGTTGAGGATGTTGTTGAATTTGTTGGTGTTTTTCAATGTTGAGGTTGTTGTTGTTTTTCAATGTTGAGGTTGTTGTTGAATTTGTTGGTGTTTTTCAATGTCGAGGTTGTTGTTGAATTTGTTGGTGTTTTTCAATGTTGAGGTTGTTGTTGAATTTGTTGGTGTTTTACAATGTTGAGGTCGTTGTTGAATTTGTTGGCGTTTTTAAATGTTGAGGTTGTTGTTGAATTTGTTGGTGTTTTTCAATGTTGAGGTTGTTGTTGTTTTTCAATGTTGAGGTTGTTGTTGAATTTGTTGGTGTTTTTCAATGTTGAGGTTGTTGTTGTTTTTCAATGTTGAGGTTCTTGTTGAATTTGTTGGTATTTTACAATGTTGAGGTCGTTGTTGAATTTGTTGGCGTTTTTAAATGTTGAGGTTGTTGTTGAATTTGTTGGTGTTTTTCAATGCTGAGGTTGTTGTTGAATTTGTTGGTGTTTTTCAATTTCGAGGTTGTTGTTGAATTTGTTGGTGTTTTTCAATGTTGAAGTTGTTGTTGAATTTGTTGGTGTTTTTCAATGTTGAGGTTGTTGTTGTTTTTCAATGTTGAGGTTGTTGTTGTTTTTCAATATTGAGGTTGTTGTTGAATTTGTTTGTGTTTTTCAATGTTGAGGTTGTTGTTGTTTTTCAATGTTGAGGTCGTTGTTGAATTTGATGGTGTTTTTCAATGTCGAGGTTGTTGTTGAATTTGTTGGTTTTTTTCAATGTTGAAGTTGTTTTTGAATTTGTTGGTGTTTTTCAATGTTGAGGTTGTTGTTGTTTTTCAATGTTGAGGTTGTTGTTGAATTTGTTGGTGTTTTTCAATGTTGAGGTTGTTGTTGTTTTTCAATGTTGAGGTTGTTGTTGAATTTGTTGGTGTTTTTCAATTTCGAGGTTCTTGTTGAATTTGTTGGTGTTTTTCAATGTTGAAGTTGTTGTTGAATTTGTTGGTCTTTTTCAATGTTGAGGTTGTTGTTGTTTTTCAATGTTGAGGTTTTTGTTGAATTTGTTGGTGTTTTTCAATGTTGAGGTTGTTGTTGTTTTTCAATGTTGAGGTTGTTGGTGTTTTTCAATGCTGAGGTTGTTGTTGAATTTGTTGCTGTTTTTCAATGTTGAGGTTGTTGTTGTATGTGTTGGTGTTTTTCAATTTTGAGGTTGTTGTAGTTTTTCAATGTTGAGGTTGTTGTTGAATTTGTTGGTGTTTTTCAATTTCGAGGTTGTTGTTGAATTTGTTGGTGTTTTTCAATGTTGAAGTTGTTGTTGAAAATGTATGTGTTTTTCAATGTTGAAGTTGTTGTTGAATTTGTTGGTGTTTTTCAATGTTGAGGTTGTTGTTGTTTTTAAATGTTGAGGTTGTTGTTGAATTTGTTGGTGTTTTTCAATTTTGAGGTTGTTGTTGTTGTTCAATGTTGAGGTTGTTGTTGAATTTGTTGGTGTTTTTCCATGTTGAGGTTGTTGTTGTTTTTCAAAGTTGAGGTTGTTGTTAAATTTGTTGGTGTTTTTCAATGTTGAGGTTGTTGTTGAATTTGTTGGTGTTTTTCATTGTAAAGGTTGTTGTTGAATTTGTTGGTGTTTTTCAATGTTGAGGTTGTTGTTGAATTTGTTGGTGTTTTTCAATGTTGAAGTTGTTGTTGAATTTGTTGGTGTTTTTCATTGTTTAGGTTGTTGTTGAATTTGTTGGTGTTTTTCAATGTTGAGGTTGTTGTCTCTAAATGTTGAGGTTGTTGTTGATTTTGTTGGTGTTTTTCAATTTTGAGGTTGTTGTTGTTTTTCAATGTTGAGGTTGTTGTTGAATTTGTTGGTGTTTATCCATGTTGAGGTTGTTGTTGAATTTGTTGGTGTTTTTCATTGTTGAGGTTGCTGTTGAATTTGTTGGTGTTTTTCAATGTTGAGGTAGTTGTTGTTTTTCAATGTTGAGGTTGTTGTTGAATTTGTTGGTGTTTTTCAATGTTGAGGTTGTTGTTGTTTTTCAATGTTGAGGTTGTTGTTGAATTTGTTGGTGTTTTTCAATTTCGAGGTTGTTGTTGAATTTGTTGGTGTTCTTCAATGTTGAAGTTGTTGTTGAATTTCTTGGTGTTCTTCAATGTTGAGGTTGTTGTTGTTTTTCAATGTTGAGGTTGTTGTTGAATTTGTTGGTGTTTTTCAATGTTGAGGTTGTTGTTGAATTTGTTGGTGTTTTTCAATGTCGAGGTTGTTGTTGAATTTGTTGGTGTTTTTCAATGTTGAGGTTGTTGTTGTTTTTCAATGTTGAGGTTGTTGTTGAATTTGTTGGTGTTTTTCAATTTCGAGGTTGTTGTTGAATTTGTTGGTGTTCTTCAATGTTGAAGTTGTTGTTGAATTTCTTGGTGTTTTTCAATGTTGAGGTTGTTGTTGTTTTTCAATGTTGAGGTTGTTGTTGAATTTGTTGGTGTTTTTCAATGTTGAGGTTGTTGTTGAATTTGTTGGTGTTTTTCAATGTCGAGGTTGTTGTTGAATTTGTTGGTGTTTTTCAATGTTGAGGTTGTTGTTGAATTTGTTGGTGTTTTTCAATGTTGAGGTTGTTGTTGTTTTTCAATGTTGAGGTTGTTGTTGAATTTGTTGGTGTTTTTCAATTTCGAGGTTGTTGTTGAATTTGTTGGTGTTTTTCAATGTTGAAGTTGTTGTTGAATTTGTTGGTGTTTTTCAATGTTGAGATTGTTGTTGTTTTTCAATGTTGAGGTTGTTGTTGAATTTGTTGGTGTTTTTCAATGTTGAGGTTGTTGTTGTTTTTCGATGTTGAGGTTGTTGTTGAATTTGTTGGTGTTTTTCAATGTTGAGGTTGTTGTTGTTTTTCAATGTTGAGGTTGTTGTTGTATTTGTTGGTGCTTTTCAATGTTGAGGTTGTTGTTGTTTTTCAATGTTGAGGTTGTTGTTGAATTTGTTGGTGTTTTTCAATATTGAGGTTGTTGTTGAATTTGTTGGTGTTTTTCAATGTCGAGGTTGTTGTTGAATTTGTTGGTGTTTTTCAATGTTGAGGTTGTTGTTGTTTTTCAATGTTGAGGTTGTTGTTGAATTTGTTGGTGTTTTTCAATTTCGAGGTTGTTGTTGAATTTGTTGGTGTTCTTCATTGTTGAAGTTGTTGTTGAATTTCTTGGTGTTTTTCAATGTTGAGGTTGTTGTTGTTTTTCAATGTTGAGGTTGTTGTTGAATTTGTTGGTGTTTTTCAATGTTGAGGTTGTTGTTGAATTTGTTGGTGTTTTTCAATGTCGAGGTTGTTGTTGAATTTGTTGGTGTTTTTCAATGTTGAGGTTGTTGTTGAATTTGTTCGTGTTTTTCAATGTTGAGGTTGTTGTTGTTTTTCAATGTTGAGGTTGTTGTTGAATTTGTTGGTGTTTTTCAATTTCGAGGTTGTTGTTGAATTTGTTGGTGTTTTTCAATGTTGAAGTTGTTGTTGAATTTGTTGGTGTTTTTCAATGTTGAGGTTCTTGTTGTTTTTCAATGTTGAGGTTGTTGTTGAATTTGTTGGTGTTTTTCAATGTTGAGGTTGTTGTTGTTTTTCGATGTTGAGGTTGTTGTTGAATTTGTTGGTGTTTTTCAATGTTGAGGTTGTTGTTGTTTTTCAATGTTGAGGTTGTTGTTGTATTTGTTGGTGCTTTTCAATGTTGAGGTTGTTGTAGTTTTTCAATGTTGAGGTTGTTGTTGAATTTGTTGGTGTTTTTCAATGTCGAGGTTGTTGTTGTTTTTCAATGTTGAGGATGTTGTTGAATTTGTTGGTGTTTTTCAATGTTGAGGTTGTTGTTGTTTTTCAATGTTGAGGTTGTTGTTGAATTTGTTGGTGTTTTTCAATGTCGAGGTTGTTGTTGAATTTGTTGGTGTTTTTCAATGTTGAGGTTGTTGTTGAATTTGTTGGTGTTTTACAATGTTGAGGTCGTTGTTGAATTTGTTGGCGTTTTTAAATGTTGAGGTTGTTGTTGAATTTGTTGGTGTTTTTCAATGTTGAGGTTGTTGTTGTTTTTCAATGTTGAGGTTGTTGTTGAATTTGTTGGTGTTTTTCAATGTTGAGGTTGTTGTTGTTTTTCAATGTTGAGGTTGTTGTTGAATTTGTTGGTGTTTTTCAATGTCGAGGTTGTTGTTGAATTTGTTAGTGTTTTTCAATGTTGAGGTTGCTGTTGAATTTGTTGGTGTTTTACAATGTTGAGGTCGTTGTTGAATTTGTTGGCGTTTTTAAATGTTGAGGTTGTTGTTGAATTTGTTGGTGTTTTTCAATGTTGAGGTTGTTGTTGAATTTGTTGGTGTTTTTCAATTTCGAGGTTGTTGTTGAATTTGTTGGTGTTTTTCAATGTTGAAGTTGTTTTTGAATGTGTTGGTATTTTTCAATGTTGAGGTTGTTGTTGTTTTTCAATGTTGAGGTTGTTGTTGAATTTGTTGGTGTTTTTCAATGTTGAGGTTGTTGTTGTTTTTCAATGTTGAGCTTGTTGTTGAATTTGTTGGTGTTTTTCAATGTCGAGGTTGTTGTTGAATTTGTTGGTGTTTTTCAATGTTAAGGTTGTTGTTGAATTTGTTGCTGTTTTACAATGTTGAGGTCGTTGTTCAATTTGTTGGCGTTTTTAAATGTTGAGGTTGTTGTTGAATTTGTTGGTGTTTTTCAATGCTGAGGTTGTTGTTGAATTTGTTGGTGTTTTTCAATTTCGAGGTTGTTGTTGAATTTGTTGGTGTTTTTCAATGTTGAAGTTGTTGTGGAATTTGTTGGTGTTTTTCAATGTTGAGGTTGTTGTTGTTTTTCAATGTTGAGGTTTTTGTTGAATTTGTTGGTGTTTTTCAATGTTGAGGTTCTTGTTGTTTTTCAATCTTGAGGTTGTTGTTGAATTTGTTGGTGTTTTTCAATGTTGAGGTTGTTGTTGTTTTTCGATGTTGAGGTTGTTGTTGAATTTGTTGGTGTTTTTCAATGTTGAGGTTGTTGTTGTTTTTCAATGTTGAGGTTGTTGTTGTATTTGTTGGTGCTTTTCAATGTTGAGGTTGTTGTAGTTTTTCAATGTTGAGGTTGTTGTTGAATTTGTTGGTGTTTTTCAATGTCGAGGTTGTTGTTGTTTTTCAATGTTGAGGATGTTGTTGAATTTGTTGGTGTTTTTCAATGTTGAGGTTGTTGTTGTTTTTCAATGTTGAGGTTGTTGTTGAATTTGTTGGTGTTTTTCAATGTCGAGGTTGTTGTTGAATTTGTTGGTGTTTTTCAATGTTGAGGTTGTTGTTGAATTTGTTGGTGTTTTACAATGTTGAGGTCGTTGTTGAATTTGTTGGCGTTTTTAAATGTTGAGGTTGTTGTTGAATTTGTTGGTGTTTTTCAATGTTGAGGTTGTTGTTGTTTTTCAATGTTGAGGTTGTTGTTGAATTTGTTGGTGTTTTTCAATGTTGAGGTTGTTGTTGTTTTTCAATGTTGAGGTTGTTGTTGAATTTGTTGGTGTTTTTCAATGTCGAGGTTGTTGTTGAATTTGTTAGTGTTTTTCAATGTTGAGGTTGTTGTTGAATTTGTTGGTGTTTTACAATGTTGAGGTCGTTGTTGAATTTGTTGGCGTTTTTAAATGTTGAGGTTGTTGTTGAATTTGTTGGTGTTTTTCAATGTTGAGGTTGTTGTTGAATTTGTTGGTGTTTTTCAATTTCGAGGTTGTTGTTGAATTTGATGGTGTTTTTCAATGTTGAAGTTGTTTTTGAATGTGTTGGTATTTTTCAATGTTGAGGTTGTTGTTGTTTTTCAATGTTGAGGTTGTTGTTGAATTTGTTGGTGTTTTTCAATGTTGAGGTTGTTGTTGTTTTTCAATGTTGAGCTTGTTGTTGAATTTGTTGGTGTTTTTCAATGTCGAGGTTGTTGTTGAATTTGTTGGTGTTTTTCAATGTTAAGGTTGTTGTTGAATTTGTTGCTGTTTTACAATGTTGAGGTCGTTGTTGAATTTGTTGGCGTTTTTAAATGTTGAGGTTGTTGTTGAATTTGTTGGTGTTTTTCAATGCTGAGGTTGTTGTTGAATTTGTTGGTGTTTTTCAATTTCGAGGTTGTTGTTGAATTTGTTGGTGTTTTTCAATGTTGAAGTTGTTGTTGAATTTGTTGGTGTTTTTCAAAGTTGAGGTTGTTGTTGTTTTTCAATGTTGAGGTTTTTGTTGAATTTGTTGGTGTTTTTCAATGTTGAGGTTGTTGTTGTTTTTCAATGTTGAGGTTGTTGTTGTTTTTCAATGTTGAGGTTGTTGTTGAATTTGTTGGTGTTTTTCAATGCTGAGGTTGTTGTTGAATTTGTTGCTGTTTTTCAATGTTGAGGTTGTTGTTGTATGTGTTGGTGTTTTTCAATTTTGAGGTTGTTGTAGTTTTTCAATGTTGAGGTTGTTGTTGAATTTGTTGGTGTTTTTCAATTTCGAGGTTGTTGTTGAATTTGTTGGTGTTTTTCAATGTTGAAGTTGTTGTTGAAATTGTATGTGTTTTTCAATGTTGAAGTTGTTGTTGAATTTGTTGGTGTTTTCAATGTTGAGGTTGTTGTTGTTTTTAAATGTTGAGGTTGTTGTTGAATTTGTTGGTGTTTTTCAATTTTGAGGTTGTTGTTGTTGTTCAATGTTGAGGTTGTTGTTGAATTTGTTGGTGTTTTTCCATGTTGAGGTTGTTGTTGTTTTTCAAAGTTGAGGTTGTTGTTAAATTTGTTGGTGTTTTTCAATGTTGAGGTTGTTGTTGAATTTGTTGGTGTTTTTCATTGTAAAGGTTGTTGTTGAATTTGTTGGTGTTTTTCAATGTTGAGGTTGTTGTTGAATTTGTTGGTGTTTTTCAATGTTGAAGTTGTTGTTGAATTTGTTGGTGTTTTTCATTGTTTAGGTTGTTGTTGAATTTGTTGGTGTTTTTCAATGTTGAGGTTGTTGTCTCTAAATGTTGAGGTTGTTGTTGATTTTGTTGGTGTTTTTCAATTTTGAGGTTGTTGTTGTTTTTCAATGTTGAGGTTGTTGTTGAATTTGTTGGTGTTTATCCATGTTGAGGTTGTTGTTGTTTTTCAAAGTTGAGGTTGTTGTTAAATTTGTTGGTGTTTTTCAATGTTGAGGTTGTTGTTGAATTTGTTGGTGTTTTTCATTGTTGAGGTTGTTGTTGAATTTGTTGGTGTTTTTCAATGTTGAGGTAGTTGTTGTTTTTCAATGTTGAGGTTGTTGTTGAATTTGTTGGTGTTTTTCAATGTTGAGGTTGTTGTTGTTTTTCAATGTTGAGGTTGTTGTTGAATTTGTTGGTGTTTTTCAATTTCGAGGTTGTTGTTGAATTTGTTGGTGTTCTTCAATGTTGAAGTTGTTGTTGAATTTCTTGGTGTTCTTCAATGTTGAGGTTGTTGTTGTTTTTCAATGTTGAGGTTGTTGTTGAATTTGTTGGTGTTTTTCAATGTTGAGGTTGTTGTTGAATTTGTTGGTGTTTTTCAATGTCGAGGTTGTTGTTGAATTTGTTGGTGTTTTTCAATGTTGAGGTTGTTGTTGAATTTGTTGGTGTTTTTCAATGTTGAGGTTGTTGTTGTTTTTCAATGTTGAGGTTGTTGTTGAATTTGTTGGTGTTTTTCAATTTCGAGGTTGTTGTTGAATTTGTTGATGTTTTTCAATGTTGAAGTTGTTGTTGAATTTGTTGGTGTTTTTCAATGTTGAGGTTGTTGTTGTTTTTCAATGTTGAGGTTTTTGTTGAATTTGTTGGTGTTTTTCAATGTTGAGGTTGTTGTTGTTTTTCAATGTTGAGGTTGTTGTTGTTTTTCAATGTTGAGGTTGTTGTTGAATTTGTTGGTGTTTTTCAATGCTGAGGTTGTTGTTGAATTTGTTGCTGTTTTTCAATGTTGAGGTTGTTGTTGTATGTGTTGGTGTTTTTCAATTTTGAGGTTGTTGTAGTTTTTCAATGTTGAGGTTGTTGTTGAATTTGTTGGTGTTTTTCAATTTCGAGGTTGTTGTTGAATTTGTTGGTGTTTTTCAATGTTGAAGTTGTTGTTGAAATTGTATGTGTTTTTCAATGTTGAAGTTGTTGTTGAATTTGTTGGTGTTTTTCAATGTTGAGGTTGTTGTTGTTTTTAAATGTTGAGGTTGTTGTTGAATTTGTTGGTGTTTTTCAATTTTGAGGTTGTTGTTGTTGTTCAATGTTGAGGTTGTTGTTGAATTTGTTGGTGTTTTTCCATGTTGAGGTTGTTGTTGTTTTTCAAAGTTGAGGTTGTCGTTAAATTTGTTGGTGTTTTTCAATGTTGAGGTTGTTGTTGAATTTGTTGGTGTTTTTCATTGTAAAGGTTGTTGTTGAATTTGTTGGTGTTTTTCAATGTTGAGGTTGTTGTTGAATTTGTTGGTGTTTTTCAATGTTGAAGTTGTTGTTGAATTTGTTGGTGTTTTTCATTGTTTAGGTTGTTGTTGAATTTGTTGGTGTTTTTCAATGTTGAGGTTGTTGTCTCTAAATGTTGAGGTTGTTGTTGATTTTGTTGGTGTTTTTCAATTTTGAGGTTGTTGTTGTTTTTCAATGTTGAGGTTGTTGTTGAATTTGTTGGTGTTTATCCATGTTGAGGTTGTTGTTGTTTTTCAAAGTTGAGGTTGTTGTTAAATTTGTTGGTGTTTTTCAATGTTGAGGTTGTTGTTGAATTTGTTGGTGTTTTTCATTGTTGAGGTTGCTGTTGAATTTGTTGGTGTTTTTCAATGTTGAGGTAGTTGTTGTTTTTCAATGTTGAGGTTGTTGTTGAATTTGTTGGTGTTTTTCAATGTTGAGGTTGTTGTTGTTTTTCAATGTTGAGGTTGTTGTTGAATTTGTTGGTGTTTTTCAATGTCGAGGTTGTTGTTGAATTTGTTAGTGTTTTTCAATGTTGAGGTTGTTGTTGAATTTGTTGTTGTTTTACAATGCTGAGGTCGTTGTTGAATTTGTTGGCGTTTTTAAATGTTGAGGTTGTTGTTGAATTTGTTGGTGTTTTTCAATGTTGAGGTTGTTGTTGAATTTGTTGGTGTTTTTCAATTTCGAGGTTGTTGTTGAATTTGTTGGTGTTTTTCAATGTTGAAGTTGTTTTTGAATGTGTTGGTATTTTTCAATGTTGAGGTTGTTGTTGTTTTTCAATGTTGAGGTTGTTGTTGAATTTGTTGGTGTTTTTCAATGTTGAGGTTGTTGTTGTTTTTCAATGTTGAGGTTGTTGTTGAATTTGTTGGTGTTTTTCAATTTCGAGGTTGTTGTTGAATTTGTTGTTGTTCTTCAATGTTGAAGTTGTTGTTGAATTTCTTGGTGTTCTTCAATGTTGAGGTTGTTGTTGTTTTTCAATGTTGAGGTTGTTGTTGAATTTGTTGGTGTTTTTCAATGTTGAGGTTGTTGTTGAATTTGTTGGTGTTTTTCAATGTCGAGGTTGTTGTTGAATTTGTTGGTGTTTTGCAATGTTGAGGTTGTTGTTGAATTTGTTGGTGTTTTTCAATGTTGAGGTTGTTGTTGTTTTTCAATGTTGAGGTTGTTGTTGAATTTGTTGGTGTTTTTCAATTTCGAGGTTGTTGTTGAATTTGTTGATGTTTTTCAATGTTGAAGTTGTTGTTGAATTTGTTGGTGTTTTTCAATGTTGAGGTTGTTGTTGTTTTTCAATGTTGAGGTTTTTGTTGAATTTGTTGGTGTTTTTCAATGTTGAGGTTGTTGTTGTTTTTCAATGTTGAGGTTGTTGTTGTTTTTCAATGTTGAGGTTGTTGTTGAATTTGTTGGTGTTTTTCAATGCTGAGGTTGTTGTTGAATTTGTTGCTGTTTTTCAATGTTGAGGTTGTTGTTGTATGTGTTGGTGTTTTTCAATTTTGAGGTTGTTGTAGTTTTTCAATGTTGAGGTTGTTGTTGAATTTGTTGGTGTTTTTCAATTTCGAGGTTGTTGTTGAATTTGTTGGTGTTTTTCAATGTTGAAGTTGTTGTTGAAATTGTATGTGTTTTTCAATGTTGAAGTTGTTGTTGAATTTGTTGGTGTTTTTCAATGTTGAGGTTGTTGTTGTTTTTAAATGTTGAGGTTGTTGTTGAATTTGTTGGTGTTTTTCAATTTTGAGGTTGTTGTTGTTGTTCAATGTTGAGGTTGTTGTTGCATTTGTTGGTGTTTTTCCATGTTGAGGTTGTTGTTGTTTTTCAAAGTTGAGGTTGTTGTTAAATTTGTTGGTGTTTTTCAATGTTGAGGTTGTTGTTGAATTTGTTGGTGTTTTTCATTGTAAAGGTTGTTGTTGAATTTGTTGGTGTTTTTCAATGTTGAGGTTGTTGTTGAATTTGTTGGTGTTTTTCAATGTTGAAGTTGTTGTTGAATTTGTTGGTGTTTTTCATTGTTTAGGTTGTTGTTGAATTTGTTGGTGTTTTTCAATGTTGAGGTTGTTGTCTCTAAATGTTGAGGTTGTTGTTGATTTTGTTGGTGTTTTTCAATTTTGAGGTTGTTGTTGTTTTTCAATGTTGAGGTTGTTGTTGAATTTGTTGGTGTTTATCCATGTTGAGGTTGTTGTTGTTTTTCAAAGTTGAGGTTGTTGTTAAATTTGTTGGTGTTTTTCAATGTTGAGGTTGTTGTTGAATTTGTTGGTGTTTTTCATTGTTGAGGTTGCTGTTGAATTTGTTGGTGTTTTTCAATGTTGAGGTAGTTGTTGTTTTTCAATGTTGAGGTTGTTGTTGAATTTGTTGGTGTTTTTCAATGTTGAGGTTGTTGTTGTTTTTCAATGTTGAGGTTGTTGTTGAATTTGTTGGTGTTTTTCAATGTCGAGGTTGTTGTTGAATTTGTTAGTGTTTTTCAATGTTGAGGTTGTTGTTGAATTTGTTGGTGTTTTACAATGTTGAGGTCGTTGTTGAATTTGTTGGCGTTTTTAAATGTTGAGGTTGTTGTTGAATTTGTTGGTGTTTTTCAATGTTGAGGTTGTTGTTGAATTTGTTGGTGTTTTTCAATTTCGAGGTTGTTGTTGAATTTGTTGGTGTTTTTCAATGTTGAAGTTGTTTTTGAATGTGTTGGTATTTTTCAATGTTGAGGTTGTTGTTGTTTTTCAATGTTGAGGTTGTTGTTGAATTTGTTGGTGTTTTTCAATGTTGAGGTTGTTGTTGTTTTTCAATGTTGAGCTTGTTGTTGAATTTGTTGGTGTTTTTCAATGTCGAGGTTGTTGTTGAATTTGTTGGTGTTTTTCAATGTTAAGGTTGTTGTTGAATTTGTTGCTGTTTTACAATGTTGAGGTCGTTGTTGAATTTGTTGGCGTTTTTAAATGTTGAGGTTGTTGTTGAATTTGTTGGTGTTTTTCAATGCTGAGGTTGTTGTTGAATTTGTTGGTGTTTTTCAATTTCGAGGTTGTTGTTGAATTTGTTGGTGTTTTTCAATGTTGAAGTTGTTGTTGAATTTGTTGGTGTTTTTCAATGTTGAGGTTGTTGTTGTTTTTCAATGTTGAGGTTTTTGTTGAATTTGGTGGTGTTTTTCAATGTTGAGGTTGTTGTTGTTTTTCAATGTTGAGGTTGTTGTTGTTTTTCAATGTTGAGGTTGTTGTTGAATTTGTTGGTGTTTTTCAATGCTGAGGTTGTTGTTGAATTTGTTGCTGTTTTTCAATGTTGAGGTTGTTGTTGTATGTGTTGGTGTTTTTCAATTTTGAGGTTGTTGTAGTTTTTCAATGTTGAGGTTGTTGTTGAATTTGTTGGTGTTTTTCAATTTCGAGGTTGTTGTTGAATTTGTTGGTGTTTTTCAATGTTGAAGTTGTTGTTGAAATTGTATGTGTTTTTCAATGTTGAAGTTGTTGTTGAATTTGTTGGTGTTTTCAATGTTGAGGTTGTTGTTGTTTTTAAATGTTGAGGTTGTTGTTGAATTTGTTGGTGTTTTTCAATTTTGAGGTTGTTGTTGTTGTTCAATGTTGAGGTTGTTGTTGAATTTGTTGGTGTTTTTCCATGTTGAGGTTGTTGTTGTTTTTCAAAGTTGAGGTTGTTGTTAAATTTGTTGGTGTTTTTCAATGTTGAGGTTGTTGTTGAATTTGTTGGTGTTTTTCATTGTAAAGGTTGTTGTTGAATTTGTTGGTGTTTTTCAATGTTGAGGTTGTTGTTGAATTTGTTGGTGTTTTTCAATGTTGAAGTTGTTGTTGAATTTGTTGGTGTTTTTCATTGTTTAGGTTGTTGTTGAATTTGTTGGTGTTTTTCAATGTTGAGGTTGTTGTCTCTAAATGTTGAGGTTGTTGTTGATTTTGTTGGTGTTTTTCAATTTTGAGGTTATTGTTGTTTTTCAATGTTGAGGTTGTTGTTGAATTTGTTGGTGTTTATCCATGTTGAGGTTGTTGTTGTTTTTCAAAGTTGAGGTTGTTGTTAAATTTGTTGGTGTTTTTCAATGTTGAGGTTGTTGTTGAATTTGTTGGTGTTTTTCATTGTTGAGGTTGTTGTTGAATTTGTTGGTGTTTTTCAATGTTGAGGTAGTTGTTGTTTTTCAATGTTGAGGTTGTTGTTGAATTTGTTGGTGTTTTTCAATGTTGAGGTTGTTGTTGTTTTTCAATGTTGAGGTTGTTGTTGAATTTGTTGGTGTTTTTCAATTTCGAGGTTGTTGTTGAATTTGTTGGTGTTCTTCAATGTTGAAGTTGTTGTTGAATTTCTTGGTGTTCTTCAATGTTGAGGTTGTTGTTGTTTTTCAATGTTGAGGTTGTTGTTGAATTTGTTGGTGTTTTTCAATGTTGAGGTTGTTGTTGAATTTGTTGGTGTTTTTCAATGTCGAGGTTGTTGTTGAATTTGTTGGTGTTTTTCAATGTTGAGGTTGTTGTTGAATTTGTTGGTGTTTTTCAATGTTGAGGTTGTTGTTGTTTTTCAATGTTGAGGTTGTTGTTGAATTTGTTGGTGTTTTTCAATTTCGAGGTTGTTGTTGAATTTGTTGGTGTTTTTCAATGTTGAAGTTGTTGTTGAATTTGTTGGTGTTTTTCAATGTTGAGGTTGTTGTTGTTTTTCAATGTTGAGGTTTTTGTTGAATTTGTTGGTGTTTTTCAATGTTGAGGTTGTTGTTGTTTTTCAATGTTGAGGTTGTTGTTGTTTTTCAATGTTGAGGTTGTTGTTGAATTTGTTGGTGTTTTTCAATGCTGAGGTTGTTGTTGAATTTGTTGCTGTTTTTCAATGTTGAGGTTGTTGTTGTATGTGTTGGTGTTTTTCAATTTTGAGGTTGTTGTAGTTTTTCAATGTTGAGGTTGTTGTTGAATTTGTTGGTGTTTTTCAATTTCGAGGTTGTTGTTGAATTTGTTGGTGTTTTTCAATGTTGAAGTTGTTGTTGAAATTGTATGTGTTTTTCAATGTTGAAGTTGTTGTTGAATTTGTTGGTGTTTTTCAATGTTGAGGTTGTTGTTGTTTTTAAATGTTGAGGTTGTTGTTGAATTTGTTGGTGTTTTTCAATTTTGAGGTTGTTGTTGTTGTTCAATGTTGAGGTTGTTGTTGAATTTGTTGGTGTTTTTCCATGTTGAGGTTGTTGTTGTTTTTCAAAGTTGAGGTTGTTGTTAAATTTGTTGGTGTTTTTCAATGTTGAGGTTGTTGTTGAATTTGTTGGTGTTTTTCATTGTAAAGGTTGTTGTTGAATTTGTTGGTGTTTTTCAATGTTGAGGTTGTTGTTGAATTTGTTGGTGTTTTTCAATGTTGAAGTTGTTGTTGAATTTGTTGGTGTTTTTCATTGTTTAGGTTGTTGTTGAATTTGTTGGTGTTTTTCAATGTTGAGGTTGTTGTCTCTAAATGTTGAGGTTGTTGTTGATTTTGTTGGTGTTTTTCAATTTTGAGGTTGTTGTTGTTTTTCAATGTTGAGGTTGTTGTTGAATTTGTTGGTGTTTATCCATGTTGAGGTTGTTGTTGTTTTTCAAAGTTGAGGTTGTTGTTAAATTTGTTGGTGTTTTTCAATGTTGAGGTTGTTGTTGAATTTGTTGGTGTTTTTCATTGTTGAGGCTGCTGTTGAATTTGTTGGTGTTTTTCAATGTTGAGGTAGTTGTTGTTTTTCAATGTTGAGGTTGTTGTTGAATTTGTTGGTGTTTTTCAATGTTGAGGTTGTTGTTGTTTTTCAATGTTGAGGTTGTTGTTGAATTTGTTGGTGTTTTTCAATTTCGAGGTTGTTGTTGAATTTGTTGGTGTTCTTCAATGTTGAAGTTGTTGTTGAATTTCTTGGTGTTCTTCAATGTTGAGGTTGTTGTTGCTTTTCAATGTTGAGGTTGTTGTTGAATTTGTTGGTGTTTTTCAATGTTGAGGTTGTTGTTGAATTTGTTGGTGTTTTTCAATGTCGAGGTTGTTGTTGAATTTGTTGGTGTTTTTCAATGTTGAGGTTGTTGTTGTTTTTCAATGTTGAGGTTGTTGTTGAATTTGTTGGTGTTTTTCAATTTCGAGGTTGTTGTTGAATTTGTTGGTGTTCTTCAATGTTGAAGTTGTTGTTGAATTTCTTGGTGTTTTTCAATGTTGAGGTTGTTGTTGTTTTTCAATGTTGAGGTTGTTGTTGAATTTGTTGGTGTTTTTCAATGTTGAGGTTGTTGTTGAATTTGTTGGTGTTTTTCAATGTCGAGGTTGTTGTTGAATTTGTTGGTGTTTTTCAATGTTGAGGTTGTTGTTGAATTTGTTGGTGTTTTTCAATGTTGAGGTTGTTGTTGTTTTTCAATGTTGAGGTTGTTGTTGAATTTGTTGGTGTTTTTCAATTTCGAGGTTGTTGTTGAATTGGTTGGTGTTTTTCAATGTTGAAGTTGTTGTTGAATTTGTTGGTGTTTTTCAATGTTGAGATTGTTGTTGTTTTTCAATGTTGAGGTTGTTGTTGAATTTGTTGGTGTTTTTCAATGTTGAGGTTGTTGTTGTTTTTCGATGTTGAGGTTGTTGTTGAATTTGTTGGTGTTTTTCAATGTTGAGGTTGTTGTTGTTTTTCAATGTTGAGGTTGTTGTTGTATTTGTTGGTGCTTTTCAATGTTGAGGTTGTTGTTGTTTTTCAATGTTGAGGTTGTTGTTGAATTTGTTGGTGTTTTTCAATTTCGAGGTTGTTGTTGATTTTGTTGGTGTTCTTCAATGTTGAAGTTGTTGTTGAATTTCTTGGTGTTTTTCAATGTTGAGGTTGTTGTTGTTTTTCAATGTTGAGGTTGTTGTTGAATTTGTTGGTGTTTTTCAATGTTGAGGTTGTTGTTGAATTTGTTGGTGTTTTTCAATGTCGAGGTTGTTGTTGAATTTGTTGGTGTTTTTCAATGTTGAGGTTGTTGTTGAATTTGTTCGTGTTTTTCAATGTTGAGGTTGTTGTTGTTTTTCAATGTTGAGGTTGTTGTTGAATTTGTTGGTGTTTTTCAATTTCGAGGTTGTTGTTGAATTTGTTGGTGTTTTTCAATGTTGAAGTTGTTGTTGAATTTGTTGGTGTTTTTCAATGTTGAGGTTCTTGTTGTTTTTCAATGTTGAGGTTGTTGTTGAATTTGTTGGTGTTTTTCAATGTTGAGGTTGTTGTTGTTTTTCGATGTTGAGGTTGTTGTTGAATTTGTTGGTGTTTTTCAATGTTGAGGTTGTTGTTGTTTTTCAATGTTGAGGTTGTTGTTGTATTTGTTGGTGCTTTTCAATGTTGTGGTTGTTGTAGTTTTTCAATGTTGAGGTTGCTGTTGAATTTGTTGGTGTTTTTCAATGTCGAGGTTGTTGTTGTTTTTCAATGTTGAGGTTGTTGTTGAATTTGTTGGTGTTTTTCAATGTTGAGGTTGTTGTTGTTTTTCAATGTTGAGGTTGTTGTTGAATTTGTTGGTGTTTTTCAATGTCGAGGTTGTTGTTGAATTTGTTGGTGTTTTTCAATGTTGAGGTTGTTGTTGAATTTGTTGGTGTTTTACAATGTTGAGGTCGTTGTTGAATTTGTTGGCGTTTTTAAATGTTGAGGTTGTTGTTGAATTTGTTGGTGTTTTTCAATGTTGAGGTTGTTCTTGTTTTTCAATGTTGAGGTTGTTGTTGAATTTGTTGGTGTTTTTCAATGTTGAGGTTGTTGTTGTTTTTCAATGTTGAGGTTGTTGTTGAATTTGTTGGTGTTTTTCAATGTCGAGGTTGTTGTTGAATTTGTTAGTGTTTTTCAATGTTGAGGTTGTTGTTGAATTTGTTGGTGTTTTACAATGTTGAGGTCGTTGTTGAATTTGTTGGCGTTTTTAAATGTTGAGGTTGTTGTTGAATTTGTTGGTGTTTTTCAATGTTGAGGTTGTTGTTGAATTTGTTGGTGTTTTTCAATTTCGAGGTTGTTGTTGAATTTGTTGGTGTTTTTCAATGTTGAAGTTGTTTTTGAATGTGTTGGTATTTTTCAATGTTGAGGTTGTTGTTGTTTTTCAATGTTGAGGTTGTTGTTGAATTTGTTGGTGTTTTTCAATGTTGAGGTTGTTGTTGTTTTTCAATGTTGAGCTTGTTGTTGAATTTGTTGGTGTTTTTCAATGTCGAGGTTGTTGTTGAATTTGTTGGTGTTTTTCAATGTTAAGGTTGTTGTTGAATTTGTTGCTGTTTTACAATGTTGAGGTCGTTGTTGAATTTGTTGGCGTTTTTAAATGTTGAGGTTGTTGTTGAATTTGTTGGTGTTTTTCAATGTTGAGGTTGTTGTTGAATTTGTTGGTGTTTTTCAATTTCGAGGTTGTTGTTGAATTTGTTGGTGTTTTTCAATGTTGAAGTTGTTGTTGAATTTGTTGGTGTTTTTCAATGTTGAGGTTGTTGTTGTTTTTCAATGTTGAGGTTTTTGTTGAATTTGTTGGTGTTTTTCAATGTTGAGGTTGTTGTTGTTTTTCAATGTTGAGGTTGTTGTTGTTTTTCAATGTTGAGGTTGTTGTTGAATTTGTTGGTGTTTTTCAATGCTGAGGTTGTTGTTGAATTTGTTGCTGTTTTTCAATGTTGAGGTTGTTGTTGTATGTGTTGGTGTTTTTCAATTTTGAGGTTGTTGTAGTTTTTCAATGTTGAGGTTGTTGTTGAATTTGTTGGTGTTTTTCAATTTCGAGGTTGTTGTTGAATTTGTTGGTGTTTTTCAATGTTGAAGTTGTTGTTGAAATTGTATGTGTTTTTCAATGTTGAAGTTGTTGTTGAATTTGTTGGTGTTTTCAATGTTGAGGTTGTTGTTGTTTTTAAATGTTGAGGTTGTTGTTGAATTTGTTGGTGTTTTTCAATTTTGAGGTTGTTGTTGTTGTTCAATGTTGAGGTTGTTGTTGAATTTGTTGGTGTTTTTCCATGTTGAGGTTGTTGTTGTTTTTCAAAGTTGAGGTTGTTGTTAAATTTGTTGGTGTTTTTCAATGTTGAGGTTGTTGTTGAATTTGTTGGTGTTTTTCATTGTAAAGGTTGTTGTTGAATTTGTTGGTGTTTTTCAATGTTGAGGTTGTTGTTGAATTTGTTGGTGTTTTTCAATGTTGAAGTTGTTGTTGAATTTGTTGGTGTTTTTCATTGTTTAGGTTGTTGTTGAATTTGTTGGTGTTTTTCAATGTTGAGGTTGTTGTCTCTAAATGTTGAGGTTGTTGTTGATTTTGTTGGTGTTTTTCAATTTTGAGGTTGTCGTTGTTTTTCAATGTTGAGGTGGTTGTTGAATTTGTTGGTGTTTATCCATGTTGAGGTTGTTGTTGTTTTTCAAAGTTGAGGTTGTTGTTAAATTTGTTGGTGTTTTTCAATGTTGAGGTTGTTGTTGAATTTGTTGGTGTTTTTCATTGTTGAGGTTGTTGTTGAATTTGTTGGTGTTTTTCAATGTTGAGGTTGTTGTTGTTTTTCAATGTTGAGGTTGTTGTTGAATTTGTTGGTGTTTTTCAATTTCGAGGTTGTTGTTGAATTTGTTGGTGTTCTTCAATGTTGAAGTTGTTGTTGAATTTCTTGGTGTTCTTCAATGTTGAGGTTGTTGCTGTTTTTCAATGTTGAGGTTGTTGTTGAATTTGTTGGTGTTTTTCAATGTTGAGGTTGTTGTTGAATTTGTTGGTGTTTTTCAATGTCGAGGTTGTTGTTGAATTTGTTGGTGTTTTTCAATGTTGAGGTTGTTGTTGAATTTGTTGGTGTTTTTCAATGTTGAGGTTGTTGTTGTTTTTCAATGTTGAGGTTGTTGTTGAATTTGTTGGTGTTTTTCAATTTCGAGGTTGTTGTTGAATTTGTTGGTGTTTTTCAATGTTGAAGTTGTTGTTGAATTTGTTGGTGTTTTTCAATGTTGAGGTTGTTGTTGTTTTTCAATGTTGAGGTTGTTGTTGAATTTGTTGGTGTTTTTCAATGTTGAGGTTGTTGTTGTTTTTCGATGTTGAGGTTGTTGTTGAATTTGTTGGTGTTTTTCAATGTTGAGGTTGTTGTTGTTTTTCAATGTTGAGGTTGTTGTTGTATTTGTTGGTGCTTTTCAATGTTGAGGTTGTTGTTGAATTTTTTGGTGTTTTTCAATGTCGAGGTTGATGTTGAATTTGTTGGCGTTTTTAAATGTTGAGGTTGTTGTTGAATTTGTATGTTTTTTTCAAAGTTGAGGTTGTTGTTGAATTTGTTGGTGTTTTTCAATGTCGAGGTTGTTGTTGAATTTGTTGGTTTTTTCAATGTTGAAGTTGTTGTTGAATTTGTTGGTGTTTTTCAATGTTGTGGTTGTTGTTGTTTTTCAATGTTGAGCTTGTTGTTTAATTTGTTGGTGTTTTTCAATTTTGAGGTTGTTGTTGTTTTTCAATGTTGAGGTTGTTGTTGAATTTGTTGGTCTTTTTCCATGTTGAGGTTGTTGTTGTTTTTCAAAGTTGAGGTTGTTGTTAAATTTGTTGGTGTTTTTCAATGTTGAGGTTGTTGTTGAATTTGTTGGTGTTTTTCATTGTTAAGGTTGTTGTTGAATTTGTTGTTGTTTTTCAATGTTGAGGTTGTTGTTGTTTTTCAATATTGAGGTTGTTGTTGAATTTGTTTGTGTTTTTCAATGTTGAGGTTGTTGTTGTTTTTCAATGTTGAGGTCGTTGTTGAATTTGATGGTGTTTTTCAATGTCGAGGTTGTTGTTGAATTTGTTGGTTTTTTTCAATGTTGAAGTTGTTTTTGAATTTGTTGGTGTTTTTCAATGTTGAGGTTGTTGTTGTTTTTCAATGTTGAGGTTGTTGTTGAATTTGTTGGTGTTTTTCAATGTTGAGGTTGTTGTTTTTCAATGTTGAGGTTGTTGTTGAATTTGTTGGTGTTTTTCAATGTCGAGGTTGTTGTTGAATTTGTTGGTGTTTTTCAATGTTGAGGTTGTTGTTGAATTTGTTGGTGTTTTACAATGTTCAGGTCGTTGTTGAATTTGTTGGCGTTTTTAAATGTTGAGGTTGTTGTTGAATTTGTTGGTGTTTTTCAATGTTGAGGTTGTTGTTGAATTTGTTGGGGTTTTTCAATTTCGAGGTTGTTGTTGAATTTGTTGGTGTTTTTCAATGTTGAAGTTGTTTTTGAATTTGTTGGTGTTTTTCAATGTTGAGGTTGTTGTTGTTTTTCAATGTTGAGGTTGTTGTTGAATTTCTTGGTGTTTTTCAATGTTGAGGTTGTTGTTGTTTTTCAATGTTGAGCTTGTTGTTGAATTTGTTGGTGTTTTTCAATGTCGAGGTTGTTGTTGAATTTGTTGGTGTTTTTCAATGTTGAGGTTGTTGTTGAATTTGTTGCTGTTTTACAATGTTGAGGTCGTTGTTGAATTTGTTGGCGTTTTTAAATGTTGAGGTTGTTGTTGAATTTGTTGTTGTTTTTCAATGTTGAGGTTGTTGTTGAATTTGTTGGTGTTTTTCAATTTCGAGGTTGTTGTTGAATTTGTTGGTGTTTTTCAATGTTGACGTTGTTGTTGAATTTGTTGGTGTTTTTCAATGTTGAGGTTGTTGTTGTTTTTCAATGTTGAGGTTTTTGTTGAATTTGTTGGTGTTTTTCAATGTTGAGGTTGTTGTTGTTTTTCAATGTTGAGGTTGTTGTTGTTTTTCAATGTTGAGGTTGTTGTTGAATTTGTTGGTGTTTTTCAATGCTGAGGTTGTTGTTGAATTTGTTGCTGTTTTTCAATGTTGAGGTTGTTGTTGTATGTGTTGGTGTTTTTCAATTTTGAGGTTGTTGTAGTTTTTCAATGTTGAGGTTGTTGTTGAATTTGTTGGTGTTTTTCAATTTCGAGGTTGTTGTTGAATTTGTTGGTGTTTTTCAATGTTGAAGTTGTTGTTGAAATTGTATGTGTTTTTCAATGTTGAAGTTGTTGTTGAATTTGTTGGTGTTTTTCAATGTTGAGGTTGTTGTTGTTTTTAAATGTTGAGGTTGTTGTTGAATTTGTTGGTGTTTTTCAATTTTGAGGTTGTTGTTGTTGTTCAATGTTGAGGTTGTTGTTGAATTTGTTGGTGTTTTTCCATGTTGAGGTTGTTGTTGTTTTTCAAAGTTGAGGTTGTTGTCAAATTTGTGGGTGTTTTTCAATGTTGAGGTTGTTGTTGAATTTGTTTGTGTTTTTCATTGTAAAGGTTGTTGTTGAATTTGTTGGTGTTTTTCAATGTGGAGGTTGTTGTTGAATTTGTTGGTGTTTTTCAATGTTGAAGTTGTTGTTGAATTTGTTGGTGTTTTTCATTGTTTAGGTTGTTGTTGAATTTGTTGGTGTTTTTCAATGTTGAGGTTGTTGTCTCTAAATGTTGAGGTTGTTGTTGATTTTGTTGGTGTTTTTCAATTTTGAGGTTGTTTTTGTTTTTCAATGTTGAGGTTGTTGTTGAATTTGTTGGTGTTTATCCATGTTGAGGTTGTTGTTGTTTTTCAAAGTTGAGGTTGTTGTTAAATTTGTTGGTGTTTTTCAATGTTGAGGTTGTTGTTGAATTTGTTGGTGTTTTTCATTGTTGAGGTTGTTGTTGAATTTGTTGGTGTTTTTCAATGTTGAGGTAGTTGTTGTTTTTCAATGTTGAGGTTGTTGTTTAATTTGTTGGTGTTTTTCAATGTTGAGGTTGTTGTTGTTTTTCAATGTTGAGGTTGTTGTTAAATTTGTTGGTGTTTTTCAATGTTGAGGTTGTTGTTGAATTTGTTGGTGTTTTTCATTGTTGAGGTTGTTGTTGAATTTGTTGGTGTTTTTAAATGTTGAGGTTGTTGTTTTTTTTTCAATGTTGAGGTTGTTGTTGAATTTGTTGGTGTTTTTCAATGTTGAGGTTGTTGTTGTTTTTCAATGTTGAGGTTGTTGTTGAATTTGTTGGTGTTTTTCAATGTTGAGGTTGTTGTTGTTTTTCAATGTTGAGGTTGTTGTTGTTTTTCAATATTGAGGTTGTTGTTGAATTTGTTTGTGTTTTTCAATGTTGAGGTTGTTGTTGTTTTTCAATGTTGAGGTCGTTGTTGAATTTGATGGTGTTTTTCAATGTCGAGGTTGTTGTTGAATTTGTTGGTTTTTTTCAATGTTGAGGTTGTTTTTGAATTTGTTGGTGTTTTTCAATGTTGAGGTTGTTGTTGAATTTGTTGGTGTTTTTCCATGTTGAGGTTGTTGTTGTTTTTCAATGTTGAGGTTGTTGTTGAATTTGTTGGTGTTTTTCAATGTCGAGGTTGTTGTTGAATTTGTTGGTGTTTTTCAATGTTGAGGTTGTTGTTGAATTTGTTGGTGTTTTACAATGTTGAGGTCGTTGTTGAATTTGTTGGCGTTTTTAAATGTTGAGGTTGTTGTTGAATTTGTTGGTGTTTTTCAATTTCGAGGTTGTTGTTGAATTTGTTGGTGTTTTTCAATGTTGAAGTTGTTTTTGAATTTGTTGGTGTTTTTCAATGTTGAGGTTGTTGTTGTTTTTCAATGTTGAGGTTGTTGTTGAATTTGTTGGTGTTTTTCAATGTTGAGGTTGTTATTGTTTTTCAATGTTGAGCTTGTTGTTGAATTTGTTGGTGTTTTTCAATGTCGAGGTTGTTGTTGAATTTGTTGGTGTTTTTCAATGTTGAGGTTGTTGTTGAATTTGTTGCTGTTTTACAATGTTGAGGTCGTTGTTGAATTTGTTGGCGTTTTTAAATTTTGAGGTTGTTGTTGAATTTGTTGGTGTTTTTCAATGTTGAGGTTGTTGTTGAATTTGTTGGTGTTTTTCAATTTCGAGGTTGTTGTTGAATTTGTTGGTGTTTTTCAATGTTGAAGTTGTTGTTGAATTTGTTGGTGATTTTCAATGTTGAGGTTGTTTTTGTTTTTCAATGTTGAGGTTTTTGTTGAATTTGTTCGTGTTTTTCAATGTTGAGGTTGTTGTTGTTTTTCAATGTTGAGGTTGTTGTTGTTTTTCAATGTTGAGGTTGTTGTTGAATTTGTTTGTGTTTTTCAATGCTGAGGTTGTTGTTGAATTTGTTGCTGTTTTTCAATGTTGAGGTTGTTGTTGTATGTGTTGGTGTTTTTCAATTTTGAGGTTGTTGTAGTTTTTCAATGTTGAGGTTGTTGTTGAATTTGTTGGTGTTTTTCAATTTCGAGGTTGTTGTTGAATTTGTTGGTGTTTTTCAATGTTGAAGTTGTTGTTGAAATTGTATGTGTTTTTCAATGTTGAAGTTGTTGTTGAATTTGTTGGTGTTTTTCAATGTTGAGGTTGTTGTTGTTTTTAAATGTTGAGGTTGTTGTTGAATTTGTTGGTGTTTTTCCATGTTGAGGTTGTTGTTGTTTTTCAAAGTTGAGGTTGTTGTTAAATTTGTTGGTGTTTTTCAATGTTGAGGTTGTTGTTGAATTTGTTGTTGTTTTTCATTGTAAAGGTTGTTGTTGTATTTGTTGGTGTTTTTCAATGTTGAGGTTGTTGTTGAATTTGTTGGTGTTTTTCAATGTTGAAGTTGTAGTTGAATTTGTTGGTGTTTTTCATTGTTTAGGTTGTTGTTGAATTTGTTGGTGTTTTTCAATGTTGAGGTTGTTGTCTCTAAATGTTGAGGTTGTTGTTGAATTTGTTGGTGTTTTTCAATTTTGAGGTTGTTGTTGTTTTTCAATGTTGAGGTTGTTGTTGAATTTGTTGGTGTTTATCCATGTTGAGGTTGTTGTTGTTTTTCAAAGTTGAGGTTGTTGTTAAATTTGTTGGTGTTTTTCAATGTTGAGGTTGTTGTTGAATTTGTTGGTGTTTTTCATTGTTGAGGTTGTTGTTGAATTTGTTGGTGTTTTTCAATGTTGAGGTAGTTGTTGTTTTTCAATGTTGAGGTTGTTGTTGAATTTGTTGGTGTTTTTCAATGTTGAGGTTGTTGTTGTTTTTCAATGTTGAGGTTGTTGTTGAATTTGTTGGTGTTTTTCAATTTCGAGGTTGTTGTTGAATTTGTTGGTGTTCTTCAATGTTGAAGTTGTTGTTGAATTTCTTGGTGTTTTTCAATGTTGAGGTTGTTGTTGTTTTTCAATGTTGAGGTTGTTGTTGAATTTGTTGGTGTTTTTCAATGTTGAGGTTGTTGTTGAATTTGTTGGTGTTTTTCAATGTCGAGGTTGTTGTTGAATTTGTTGGTGTTTTTCAATGTTGAGGTTGTTGTTGAATTTGTTGGTGTTTTTCAATGTTGAGGTTGTTGTTGTTTTTCAATGTTGAGGTTGTTGTTGAATTTGTTGGTGTTTTTCAATTTCGAGGTTGTTGTTGAATTTGTTGGTGTTTTTCAATGTTGAAGTTGTTGTTGAATTTGTTGGTGTTTTTCAATGTTGAGGTTGTTGTTGTTTTTCAATGTTGAGGTTGTTGTTGAATTTGTTGGTGTTTTTCAATGTTGAGGTTGTTGTTGTTTTTCAATGTTGAGGTTGTTGTTGTTTTTCGATGTTGAGGTTGTTGTTGAATTTGTTGGTGTTTTTCAATGTTGAGGTTGTTGTTGTTTTTCAATGTTGAGGTTGTTGTTGTATTTGTTGGTGCTTTTCAATGTTGAGGTTGTTGTAGTTTTTCAATGTTGAGGTTGTTGTTGAATTTGTTGGTGTTTTTCAATGTCGAGGTTGATGTTGAATTTGTTGACGTTTTTAAATGTTGAGGTTGTTGTTGAATTTGTTGGTTTTTTTCAATGTTGAGGTTGTTGTTGAATTTGTTGGTGTTTTTCAATGTCGAGGTTGTTGTTGAATTTGTTGGTTTTTTCAATGTTGAAGTTGTTGTTGAATTTGTTGGTGTTTTTCAATGTTGTGGTTGTTGTTGTTTTTCAATGTTGAGGTTGTTGTTTAATTTGTTGGTGTTTTTCAATTTTGAGGTTGTTGTTGTTTTTCAATGTTGAGGTTGTTGTTGAATTTGTTGGTCTTTTTCCATGCTGAGGTTGTTGTTGTTTTTCAAAGTTGAGGTTGTTGTTAAATTTGTTGGTGTTTTTCAATGTTGAGGTTGTTGTTGACTTTTTTGGTGTTTTTCATTGTTGAGGTTGTTGTTGAATTTGTTGGTGTTTTTCAATGTTGAGGTTGTTGTTGTTTTTCAATGTTGAGGTTGTTGTTGAATTTGTTGGTGTTTTTCAATGTTGAGGTTGTTGTTGAATTTGTTGGTGTTTTTCAATTTCGAGGTTGTTGTTGAATTTGTTGGTGTTTTTCAATGTTGAAGTTGTTGTTGAATTTGTTGGTGTTTTTCAATGTTGAGGTTGTTGTTGTTTTTCAATGTTGAGATTGTTGTTGAATTTGTTGGTGTTTTTCAATGTTGATGTTGTTGTTGTTTTTCAATGTTGAGTTTGTTGTTGTTTTTCGATGTTGAGGTTGTTGTTGAATTTGTTGGTGTTTTTCAATGTTGAGGTTGTTGTTGTTTTTCAATGTTGAGGTTGTTGTTGTATTTGTTGGTGCTTTTCAATGTTGAGGTTTTTGTAGTTTTTCAATGTTGAGGTTGTTGTTGAATTTGTTGATGTTTTTCAATGTCGAGGTTGTTGTTGAATTTGTTGGTGTTTTTCAATGTTGAAGTTGTTGTTGAATTTGTTGGTGTTTTTCATTGTTGAGGTTGTTGTTGAATTTGTTGGTGTTTTTCAATGTTGAGGTTGTTGTTGTCTCTAAATGTTGAGGTTGTTGTTGAATTTGTTGGTGTTTTTCAATTTTGAGGTTGTTGTTGTTTTTCAATGTTGAGGTTGTTGTTTAAATTTGTTGGTGTTTTTCCATGTTGAGGTTGTTGTTGTTTTTCAAAGTTGAGGTTGTTGTTAAATTTGTTGGTGTTTTTCAATGTTGAGGTTGTTGTTGAATTTGTTGGTGTTTTTCATTGTTGAGGCTGTTGTTGAATTTGTTGGTGTTTTTCAATGTTGAGGTTGTTGTTGTTTTTCAATGTTGAGGTTGTTGTTGAATTTGTTGTTGTTTTTCAATGTTGAGGTTGCTGTTGTTTTTCAATGTTGAGGTTGTTGTTGAATTTGTTGGTGTTTTTCAATTTCGAGGTTGTTGTTGAATTTGTTGGTGTTCTTCAATGATGAAGTTGTTGTTGAATTTGTTGGTGTTTTTCAATGTTGAGGTTGTTGTTGAATTTGTTGGTGTTTTTCAATGTCGAGGTTGTTGTTAAATTTGTTGGTGTTTTTCAATGTTGAGGTTGTTGTTGAATTTGTTGGTGTTTTTCATTGTTGAGGTTGTTGTTGAATTTGTTGGTGTTTTTCAATGTTGAGGTAGTTGTTGTTTTTCAATGTTGAGGTTGTTGTTGAATTTGTTGGTGTTTTTCAATGTCGAGGTTGATGTTGAATTTGTTGACGTTTTTAAATGTTGAGGTTGTTGTTGAATTTGTTGGTTTTTTTCAATGTTGAGGTTGTTGTTGAATTTGTTGGTGTTTTTCAATGTCGAGGTTGTTGTTGAATTTGTTGGTTTTTTCAATGTTGAAGTTGTTGTTGAATTTGTTGGTGTTTTTCAATGTTGTGGTTGTTGTTGTTTTTCAATGTTGAGGTTGTTGTTTAATTTGTTGGTGTTTTTCAATTTTGAGGTTGTTGTTGTTTTTCAATGTTGAGGTTGTTGTTGAATTTGTTGGTCTTTTTCCATGCTGAGGTTGTTGTTGTTTTTCAAAGTTGAGGTTGTTGTTAAATTTGTTGGTGTTTTTCAATGTTGAGGTTGTTGTTGACTTTTTTGGTGTTTTTCATTGTTGAGGTTGTTGTTGAATTTGTTGGTGTTTTTCAATGTTGAGGTTGTTGTTGTTTTTCAATGTTGAGGTTGTTGTTGAATTTGTTGGTGTTTTTCAATGTTGAGGTTGTTGTTGAATTTGTTGGTGTTTTTCAATTTCGAGGTTGTTGTTGAATTTGTTGGTGTTTTTCAATGTTGAAGTTGTTGTTGAATTTGTTGGTGTTTTTCAATGTTGAGGTTGTTGTTGTTTTTCAATGTTGAGATTGTTGTTGAATTTGTTGGTGTTTTTCAATGTTGATGTTGTTGTTGTTTTTCAATGTTGAGTTTGTTGTTGTTTTTCGATGTTGAGGTTGTTGTTGAATTTGTTGGTGTTTTTCAATGTTGAGGTTGTTGTTGTTTTTCAATGTTGAGGTTGTTGTTGTATTTGTTGGTGCTTTTCAATGTTGAGGTTTTTGTAGTTTTTCAATGTTGAGGTTGTTGTTGAATTTGTTGATGTTTTTCAATGTCGAGGTTGTTGTTGAATTTGTTGGTGTTTTTCAATGTTGAAGTTGTTGTTGAATTTGTTGGTGTTTTTCATTGTTGAGGTTGTTGTTGAATTTGTTGGTGTTTTTCAATGTTGAGGTTGTTGTTGTCTCTAAATGTTGAGGTTGTTGTTGAATTTGTTGGTGTTTTTCAATTTTGAGGTTGTTGTTGTTTTTCAATGTTGAGGTTGTTGTTTAAATTTGTTGGTGTTTTTCCATGTTGAGGTTGTTGTTGTTTTTCAAAGTTGAGGTTGTTGTTAAATTTGTTGGTGTTTTTCAATGTTGAGGTTGTTGTTGAATTTGTTGGTGTTTTTCATTGTTGAGGCTGTTGTTGAATTTGTTGGTGTTTTTCAATGTTGAGGTTGTTGTTGTTTTTCAATGTTGAGGTTGTTGTTGAATTTGTTGTTGTTTTTCAATGTTGAGGTTGCTGTTGTTTTTCAATGTTGAGGTTGTTGTTGAATTTGTTGGTGTTTTTCAATTTCGAGGTTGTTGTTGAATTTGTTGGTGTTCTTCAATGATGAAGTTGTTGTTGAATTTGTTGGTGTTTTTCAATGTTGAGGTTGTTGTTGAATTTGTTGGTGTTTTTCAATGTCGAGGTTGTTGTTGAATTTGTTGGTGTTTTTCAATGTTGAGTTTGTTGTTGAATTTGTTGGTGTTTTACAATGCTGAGGTCGTTGTTGAATTTGTTGGCGTTTTAAAATGTTGAGGTTGTTGTTGAATTTGTTGGTTTTTTTCAATGTTGTGGTTGTTGTTGAATTTGTTGGTGTTTTTCAATGTCGAGGCTGTTGTTGAATTTGTTGGTTTTTTCAATGTTGAAGTTGTTGTTGAATTTGTTGGTGTTTTTCAATTTTGAGGTTGTTGTTGTTTTTCAATGTTGAGGTTGTTGTTGAATTTGTTGGTGTTTTTCCATGTTGAGGTTGTTGTTGTTTTTCAAAGTTGAGGTCGTTGTTGAATTTGATGGTGTTTTTCAATGTCGAGGTTTTTGTTGAATTTGTTGTTGTTTTTCAATGTTGAAGTTGTTTTTGAATTTGTTGGTGTTTTTCAATGTTGAGGTTGTTGTTGTTTTTCAATGTTGAGGTTGTTGTTGAATTTGTTGGTGTTTTTCAATGTTGAGGTTGTTGTTGTTTTTCAATGTTGAGGTTGTTGTTGAATTTGTTGGTGTTTTTCAATGTCGAGGTTGTTGTTGAATTTGTTGGTGTTTTTCAATGTTGAGGTTGTTGTTGAATTTGTTGGTGTTTTACAATGTTGAGGTCGTTGTTGAATTTGTTGGCGTTTTTAAATGTTGAAGTTGTTGTTGAATTTGTTGGTGTTTTTCAATGTTGAGGTTGTTGTTGTTTTTCAATGTTGAGGTTTTTGTTGAATTTTTTGGTGTTTTTCAATGTTGAGGTTGTTGTTGTTTTTCAATGTTGAGGTTGTTTTTGTTTTTCAATGTTGAGGTTGTTGTTGCATTTGTTGGTGTTTTTCAATGCTGAGGTTGTTGTTGAATTTGTTGCTGTTTTTCAATGTTGAGGTTGTTGTTGTATGTGTTGGTGTTTTTCAATGTTGAGATTGTTGTAGTTTTTCAATGTTGAGGTTGTTGTTGAATTTGTTGGTGTTTTTCAATGTCGAGGTTGTTGTTGAATTTGTTGGTGTTTTTCAATGTTGAAGTTGTTGTTGAAATTGTATGCGTTTTTCAATGTTGAGGTTGTTGTTGAATTTGTTGGTGTTTTTCAATGTTGAGGTTGTTGTTGTTTTTAAATGTTGAGGTTGTTGTTGAATTTGTTGGTGTTTTTCAATTTTGATGTTGTTGTTGTTTCTCAATGTTGAGGTTGTTGTTGAATTTGTTGGTGTTTTTCCATGTTGAGGTTGTTGTTGTTTTTCAAAGTTGAGGTTGTTGTTAAATTTGTTGGTGTTTTTCAATGTTGAGGTTGTTGTTGAATTTGTTGGTGTTTTTCATTGTAAAGGTTGTTGTTGAATTTGTTGGTGTTTTTCAATGTTGAGGTTGTTGTTGTTTTTCAATGTCGAGGTTGTTGTTGAATTTGTTGGTTTTCTTCAATGTTGAAGTTGTTGTTGAATTTGTTGGTGTTTTTCATTGTTGAGGTTGTTGTTGAATTTGTTGGTGTTTTTCAATGTTGAGGTTGTTGTTGTCTCTAAATGTTGAGGTTGTTGTTGAATTTGTTGGTGTTTTTCAATTTTGAGGTTGTTGTTGTTTTTCAATGTTGAGGTTGTTGTTTAAATTTGTTGGTGTTTTTCCATGTTGAGGTTGTTGTTGTTTTTCAAAGTTGAGGTTGTTGTTAAATTTGTTGGTGTTTTTCAATGTTGAGGTTGTTGTTGAATTTGTTGGTGTTTTTCATTGTTGAGGCTGTTGTTGAATTTGTTGGTGTTTTTCAATGTTGAGGTTGTTGTTGTTTTTCAATGTTGAGGTTGTTGTTGAATTTGTTGTTGTTTTTCAATGTTGAGGTTGCTGTTGTTTTTCAATGTTGAGGTTGTTGTTGAATTTGTTGGTGTTTTTCAATTTCGAGGTTGTTGTTGAATTTGTTGGTGTTCTTCAATGATGAAGTTGTTGTTGAATTTGTTGGTGTTTTTCAATGTTGAGGTTGTTGTTGAATTTGTTGGTGTTTTTCAATGTCGAGGTTGTTGTTGAATTTGTTGGTGTTTTTCAATGTTGAGTTTGTTGTTGAATTTGTTGGTGTTTTACAATGCTGAGGTCGTTGTTGAATTTGTTGGCGTTTTAAAATGTTGAGGTTGTTGTTGAATTTGTTGGTTTTTTTCAATGTTGTGGTTGTTGTTGAATTTGTTGGTGTTTTTCAATGTCGAGGCTGTTGTTGAATTTGTTGGTTTTTTCAATGTTGAAGTTGTTGTTGAATTTGTTGGTGTTTTTCAATTTTGAGGTTGTTGTTGTTTTTCAATGTTGAGGTTGTTGTTGAATTTGTTGGTGTTTTTCCATGTTGAGGTTGTTGTTGTTTTTCAAAGTTGAGGTCGTTGTTGAATTTGATGGTGTTTTTCAATGTCGAGGTTTTTGTTGAATTTGTTGTTGTTTTTCAATGTTGAAGTTGTTTTTGAATTTGTTGGTGTTTTTCAATGTTGAGGTTGTTGTTGTTTTTCAATGTTGAGGTTGTTGTTGAATTTGTTGGTGTTTTTCAATGTTGAGGTTGTTGTTGTTTTTCAATGTTGAGGTTGTTGTTGAATTTGTTGGTGTTTTTCAATGTCGAGGTTGTTGTTGAATTTGTTGGTGTTTTTCAATGTTGAGGTTGTTGTTGAATTTGTTGGTGTTTTACAATGTTGAGGTCGTTGTTGAATTTGTTGGCGTTTTTAAATGTTGAAGTTGTTGTTGAATTTGTTGGTGTTTTTCAATGTTGAGGTTGTTGTTGTTTTTCAATGTTGAGGTTTTTGTTGAATTTTTTGGTGTTTTTCAATGTTGAGGTTGTTGTTGTTTTTCAATGTTGAGGTTGTTTTTGTTTTTCAATGTTGAGGTTGTTGTTGCATTTGTTGGTGTTTTTCAATGCTGAGGTTGTTGTTGAATTTGTTGCTGTTTTTCAATGTTGAGGTTGTTGTTGTATGTGTTGGTGTTTTTCAATGTTGAGATTGTTGTAGTTTTTCAATGTTGAGGTTGTTGTTGAATTTGTTGGTGTTTTTCAATGTCGAGGTTGTTGTTGAATTTGTTGGTGTTTTTCAATGTTGAAGTTGTTGTTGAAATTGTATGCGTTTTTCAATGTTGAGGTTGTTGTTGAATTTGTTGGTGTTTTTCAATGTTGAGGTTGTTGTTGTTTTTAAATGTTGAGGTTGTTGTTGAATTTGTTGGTGTTTTTCAATTTTGATGTTGTTGTTGTTTCTCAATGTTGAGGTTGTTGTTGAATTTGTTGGTGTTTTTCCATGTTGAGGTTGTTGTTGTTTTTCAAAGTTGAGGTTGTTGTTAAATTTGTTGGTGTTTTTCAATGTTGAGGTTGTTGTTGAATTTGTTGGTGTTTTTCATTGTAAAGGTTGTTGTTGAATTTGTTGGTGTTTTTCAATGTTGAGGTTGTTGTTGTTTTTCAATGTCGAGGTTGTTGTTGAATTTGTTGGTTTTCTTCAATGTTGAAGTTGTTGTTGAATTTGTTGGTGTTTTTCAATGTTGAGGTTGTTGTTGTTTTTCAATGTTGAGGTTGTTGTTGAATTTGTTGTTGTTTTTCAATTTTGAGGTTGTTGTTGTTTTTCAATGTTGAGGTTGTTGTTTAATTTGTTGGTGTTTTTCAATGTTGAGGTTGTTGAATTTGTTGGTGTTTTTCATTTTTGAGGTTGTTGTTGAATTTGTTGGTGTTTTTCAATGTTGAGGTTGTTGTTGTTTTTCAATGTTGAGGTTGTTGTTGAATTTGTTGGTGTTTTTCAATGTTGAGGTTGTTGTTGAATTTGTTGGTGTTTTTCAATGTTGAGGTTGTTGTTGTTTTTCAATATTGAGGTTGTTGTTGAATTTGTTTGTGTTTATCAATGTTGAGGTTGGTGTTGAATTTGTTGGTATTTTTCAATGTTGAGGTTGTTGTTGTTTTACAATGTTGAGGTTGTTTTTCAATTTGTTGGTGTTTTTCAATGTTGAGGTTGTTGTTGTTTTTCAATGTTGAGGTTGTTGAATTTGTTGGTGTTTTTCAATGTTGAGGTTGTTGTTGTTGTTCAATGTTGAGGTTGTTCTTGAATTTGTTGGTGTTTTTCCATGTTGAGGTTGTTGTTGTTTTTCAAAGTTGAGGTTGTTGTTAAATTTGTTGGTGTTTTTCAATGTTGAGGTTGTTGTTGAATTTGTTGTTGTTTTTCATTGTAAAGGTTGTTGTTGTATTTGTTGGTGTTTTTCAATGTTGAGGTTGTTGTTGAATTTGTTGGTGTTTTTCAATGTTGAAGTTGTAGTTGAATTTGTTGGTGTTTTTCATTGTTTAGGTTGTTGTTGAATTTGTTGGTGTTTTTCAATGTTGAGGTTGTTGTCTCTAAATGTTGAGGTTGTTGTTGAATTTGTTGGTGTTTTTCAATTTTGAGGTTGTTGTTGTTTTTCAATGTTGAGGTTGTTGTTGAATTTGTTGGTGTTTATCCATGTTGAGGTTGTTGTTGTTTTTCAAAGTTGAGGTTGTTGTTAAATTTGTTGGTGTTTTTCAATGTTGAGGTTGTTGTTGAATTTGTTGGTGTTTTTCATTGTTGAGGTTGTTGTTGAATTTGTTGGTGTTTTTCAATGTTGAGGTAGTTGTTGTTTTTCAATGTTGAGGTTGTTGTTGAATTTGTTGGTGTTTTTCAATGTTGAGGTTGTTGTTGTTTTTCAATGTTGAGGTTGTTGTTGAATTTGTTGGTGTTTTTCAATTTCGAGGTTGTTGTTGAATTTGTTGGTGTTCTTCAATGTTGAAGTTGTTGTTGAATTTCTTGGTGTTTTTCAATGTTGAGGTTGTTGTTGTTTTTCAATGTTGAGGTTGTTGTTGAATTTGTTGGTGTTTTTCAATGTTGAGGTTGTTGTTGAATTTGTTGGTGTTTTTCAATGTCGAGGTTGTTGTTGAATTTGTTGGTGTTTTTCAATGTTGAGGTTGTTGTTGAATTTGTTGGTGTTTTTCAATGTTGAGGTTGTTGTTGTTTTTCAATGTTGAGGTTGTTGTTGAATTTGTTGGTGTTTTTCAATTTCGAGGTTGTTGTTGAATTTGTTGGTGTTTTTCAATGTTGAAGTTGTTGTTGAATTTGTTGGTGTTTTTCAATGTTGAGGTTGTTGTTGTTTTTCAATGTTGAGGTTGTTGTTGAATTTGTTGGTGTTTTTCAATGTTGAGGTTGTTGTTGTTTTTCAATGTTGAGGTTGTTGTTGTTTTTCGATGTTGAGGTTGTTGTTGAATTTGTTGGTGTTTTTCAATGTTGAGGTTGTTGTTGTTTTTCAATGTTGAGGTTGTTGTTGTATTTGTTGGTGCTTTTCAATGTTGAGGTTGTTGTAGTTTTTCAATGTTGAGGTTGTTGTTGAATTTGTTGGTGTTTTTCAATGTCGAGGTTGATGTTGAATTTGTTGACGTTTTTAAATGTTGAGGTTGTTGTTGAATTTGTTGGTTTTTTTCAATGTTGAGGTTGTTGTTGAATTTGTTGGTGTTTTTCAATGTCGAGGTTGTTGTTGAATTTGTTGGTTTTTTCAATGTTGAAGTTGTTGTTGAATTTGTTGGTGTTTTTCAATGTTGTGGTTGTTGTTGTTTTTCAATGTTGAGGTTGTTGTTTAATTTGTTGGTGTTTTTCAATTTTGAGGTTGTTGTTGTTTTTCAATGTTGAGGTTGTTGTTGAATTTGTTGGTCTTTTTCCATGCTGAGGTTGTTGTTGTTTTTCAAAGTTGAGGTTGTTGTTAAATTTGTTGGTGTTTTTCAATGTTGAGGTTGTTGTTGACTTTTTTGGTGTTTTTCATTGTTGAGGTTGTTGTTGAATTTGTTGGTGTTTTTCAATGTTGAGGTTGTTGTTGTTTTTCAATGTTGAGGTTGTTGTTGAATTTGTTGGTGTTTTTCAATGTTGAGGTTGTTGTTGAATTTGTTGGTGTTTTTCAATTTCGAGGTTGTTGTTGAATTTGTTGGTGTTTTTCAATGTTGAAGTTGTTGTTGAATTTGTTGGTGTTTTTCAATGTTGAGGTTGTTGTTGTTTTTCAATGTTGAGATTGTTGTTGAATTTGTTGGTGTTTTTCAATGTTGATGTTGTTGTTGTTTTTCAATGTTGAGTTTGTTGTTGTTTTTCGATGTTGAGGTTGTTGTTGAATTTGTTGGTGTTTTTCAATGTTGAGGTTGTTGTTGTTTTTCAATGTTGAGGTTGTTGTTGTATTTGTTGGTGCTTTTCAATGTTGAGGTTTTTGTAGTTTTTCAATGTTGAGGTTGTTGTTGAATTTGTTGATGTTTTTCAATGTCGAGGTTGTTGTTGAATTTGTTGGTGTTTTTCAATGTTGAAGTTGTTGTTGAATTTGTTGGTGTTTTTCATTGTTGAGGTTGTTGTTGAATTTGTTGGTGTTTTTCAATGTTGAGGTTGTTGTTGTCTCTAAATGTTGAGGTTGTTGTTGAATTTGTTGGTGTTTTTCAATTTTGAGGTTGTTGTTGTTTTTCAATGTTGAGGTTGTTGTTTAAATTTGTTGGTGTTTTTCCATGTTGAGGTTGTTGTTGTTTTTCAAAGTTGAGGTTGTTGTTAAATTTGTTGGTGTTTTTCAATGTTGAGGTTGTTGTTGAATTTGTTGGTGTTTTTCATTGTTGAGGCTGTTGTTGAATTTGTTGGTGTTTTTCAATGTTGAGGTTGTTGTTGTTTTTCAATGTTGAGGTTGTTGTTGAATTTGTTGTTGTTTTTCAATGTTGAGGTTGCTGTTGTTTTTCAATGTTGAGGTTGTTGTTGAATTTGTTGGTGTTTTTCAATTTCGAGGTTGTTGTTGAATTTGTTGGTGTTCTTCAATGATGAAGTTGTTGTTGAATTTGTTGGTGTTTTTCAATGTTGAGGTTGTTGTTGAATTTGTTGGTGTTTTTCAATGTCGAGGTTGTTGTTGAATTTGTTGGTGTTTTTCAATGTTGAGTTTGTTGTTGAATTTGTTGGTGTTTTACAATGCTGAGGTCGTTGTTGAATTTGTTGGCGTTTTAAAATGTTGAGGTTGTTGTTGAATTTGTTGGTTTTTTTTCAATGTTGTGGTTGTTGTTGAATTTGTTGGTGTTTTTCAATGTCGAGGCTGTTGTTGAATTTGTTGGTTTTTTAAATGTTGAAGTTGTTGTTGAATTTGTTGGTGTTTCTCAATTTTGAGGTTGTTGTTGTTTTTCAATGTTGAGGTTGTTGTTGAATTTGTTGGTGTTTTTCCATGTTGACGTTGTTGTTGTTTTTCAAAGTTGAGGTCGTTGTTGAATTTGATGGTGTTTTTCAATGTCGAGGTTTTTGTTGAATTTGTTGTTGTTTTTCAATGTTGAAGTTGTTTTTGAATTTGTTGGTGTTTTTCAATGTTGAGGTTGTTGTTGTTTTTCAATGTTGAGGTTGTTGTTGAATTTGTTGGTGTTTTTCAATGTTGAGGTTGTTGTTGTTTTTCAATGTTGAGGTTGTTGTTGAATTTGTTGGTGTTTTTCAATGTCGAGGTTGTTGTTGAATTTGTTGGTGTTTTTCAATGTTGAGGTTGTTGTTGAATTTGTTGGTGTTTTACAATGTTGAGGTCGTTGTTGAATTTGTTGGCGTTTTTAAATGTTGAAGTTGTTGTTGAATTTGTTGGTGTTTTTCAATGTTGAGGTTGTTGTTGTTTTTCAATGTTGAGGTTTTTGTTGAATTTTTTGGTGTTTTTCAATGTTGAGGTTGTTGTTGTTTTTCAATGTTGAGGTTGTTTTTGTTTTTCAATGTTGAGGTTGTTGTTGAATTTGTTGGTGTTTTTCAATGCTGAGGTTGTTGTTGAATTTGTTGCTGTTTTTCAATGTTGAGGTTGTTGTTGTATGTGTTGGTGTTTTTCAATGTTGAGGTTGTTGTAGTTTTTCAATGTTGAGGTTGTTGTTGAATTTGTTGGTGTTTTTCAATGTCGAGGTTGTTGTTGAATTTGTTGGTGTTTTTCAATGTTGAAGTTGTTGTTGAAATTGTATGCGTTTTTCAATGTTGAGGTTGTTGTTGAATTTGTTGGTGTTTTTCAATGTTGAGGTTGTTGTTGTTTTTAAATGTTGAGGTTGTTGTTGAATTTGTTGGTGTTTTTCAATTTTGATGTTGTTGTTGTTTCTCAATGTTGAGGTTGTTGTTGAATTTGTTGGTGTTTTTCCATGTTGAGGTTGTTGTTGTTTTTCAAAGTTGAGGTTGTTGTTAAATTTGTTGGTGTTTTTCAATGTTGAGGTTGTTGTTGAATTTGTTGGTGTTTTTCATTGTAAAGGTTGTTGTTGAATTTGTTGGTGTTTTTCAATGTTGAGGTTGTTGTTGTTTTTCAATGTCGAGGTTGTTGTTGAATTTGTTGGTTTTCTTCAATGTTGAAGTTGTTGTTGAATTTGTTGGTGTTTTTCAATGTTGAGGTTGTTGTTGTTTTTCAATGTTGAGGTTGTTGTTGAATTTGTTGTTGTTTTTCAATTTTGAGGTTGTTGTTGTTTTTCAATGTTGAGGTTGTTGTTTAATTTGTTGGTGTTTTTCAATGTTGAGGTTGTTGAATTTGTTGGTGTTTTTCATTTTTGAGGTTGTTGTTGAATTTGTTGGTGTTTTTCAATGTTGAGGTTGTTGTTGTTTTTCAATGTTGAGGTTGTTGTTGAATTTGTTGGTGTTTTTCAATGTTGAGGTTGTTGTTGAATTTGTTGGTGTTTTTCAATGTTGAGGTTGTTGTTGTTTTTCAATATTGAGGTTGTTGTTGAATTTGTTTGTGTTTATCAATGTTGAGGTTGGTGTTGAATTTGTTGGTATTTTTCAATGTTGAGGTTGTTGTTGTTTTACAATGTTGAGGTTGTTTTTCAATTTGTTGGTGTTTTTCAATGTTGAGGTTGTTGTTGTTTTTCAATGTTGAGGTTGTTGAATTTGTTGGTGTTTTTCAATGTTGAGGTTGTTGTTGTTTTTCAAAGTTGAGGTTGTTGTTAAATTTGTTGGTGTTTTTCAATGTTGAGGTTGTTGTTGAATTTGTTGGTGTTTTTCATTGTTGAGGTTGTTGTTGAATTTGTTGGTGTTTTTCAATGTTGAGGTTGTTGTTGTTTTTCAATGTTGAGGTTGTTGTTGAATTTGTTGGTGTTTTTCAATGTTGAGGTTGTTGTTGTTTTTCAATGTTGAGGTTGTTGTTGAATTTGTTGGTGTTTTTCAATTTCGAGGTTGTTGTTGAATTTGTTGGTGTTCTTCAATGTTGAAGTTGTTGTTGAATTTGTTGGTGTTTTTCAATGTTGAGGTTGTTGTTGTTTTTCAATGTTGAGGTTGTTGTTGAATTTGTTGGTGTTTTTCCATGTTGAGGTTGTTGTTGTTTTTCAAAGTTGAGGTTGATGTTAAATTTGTTGGTGTTTTTCAATGTTGAGGTTGTTGTTGAAATTGTTGGTGTTTTTCATTGTTGAGGTTGTTGTTGAATTTGTTGGTGTTTTTCAATGTTGAGGTTGTTGTTGTTTTTCAATGTTGCGGTTGTTGTTGAATTTGTTGTTGTTTTTCAATGTTGAGGTTGTTGTTGTTTTTCAATGTTGAGGTTGTTGTTGAATTTGTTGGTGTTTTTCAATTTCGAGGTTGTTGTTGAATTTGTTGGTGTTCTTCAATGTTGAAGTTGTTGTTGAATTTGTTGGTGTTTTTCAATGTTGAGGTTGTTGTTGAATTTGTTGGTGTTTTTCAATGTCGAGGTTGTTGTTGAATTTGTTGGTGTTTTTCAATTTTGAGGTTGTTGTTGAATTTGTTGGTGTTTTACAATGTTGAGGTCGTTGTTGAATTTGTTGGCCTTTTTAAATGTTGAGGTTGTTGTTGAATTTGTTGGTTTTTTTCAATGTTGAGGTTGTTGTTGAATTTGTTGGTGTTTTTCAATGTCGAGGCTGTTGTTGAATTTGTTGGTTTTTTCAATTTTGAGGTTGTTGTTGTTTTTCAATGTTGAGGTTGTTGTTGAATTTGTTGGTGTTTTTCCATGTTGAGGTTGTTGTTGTTTTTCAAAGTTGAGGTTGATGTTTAATTTGTTGGTGTTTTTCAATGTTGAGGTTGTTGATGAATTTGTTGGTGTTTTTCATTGTTGAGGTTGTTGTTGAATTTGTTGGTGTTTTTCAATGTTGAGGTTGTTGTTGTTTTTCAATGTTGAGGTTGTTGTTGAATTTGTTGGTGTTTTTCAATGTTGAGGTTGTTGTTGAATTTGTTGGTGTTTTTCAATGTTGAGGTTGTTGTTGTTTTTCAGTATTGAGGTTGTTGTTGAATTTGTTTGTGTTTTTCAATGTTGAGGTTGTTGTTGTTTTTCAATGTTGAGGTCGTTGTTGAATTTGATGGTGTTTTTCAATGTCGAGGTTGTTGTTGAATTTGTTGGTGTTTTTCAATGTTGAAGTTGTTTTTGAATTTGTTGGTGTTTTTCAATGTTGAGGTTGTTGTTGTTTTTCAATGTTGAGGTTGTTGTTGAATTTGTTGGTGTTTTTCAATGTTGAGGTTGTTGTTGTTTTTCAATGTTGAGGTTGTTGTTGAATTTGTTGGTGTTTTTCAATGTCGAGGTTGTTGTTGAATTTGTTGGTGTTTTTCAATGTTGAGGTTGTTGTTGAATTTGTTGGTGTTTTACAATGTTGAGGTCGTTGTTGAATTTGTTGGCGTTTTTAAATGTTGAGGTTGTTGTTGAATTTGTTGGTGTTTTTCAATGTTGAGGTTGTTGTTGAATTTGTTGGTGTTTTTCAATTTCGAGGTTGTTATTGAATTTGTTGGTGTTTTTCAATGTTGAAGTTGTTGTTGAATTTGTTGGTGTTCTTCAATGTTGAGGTTGTGGTTGTTTTTCAATGTTGAGGTTGTTGTTGTTTTTCAATATTGAGGTTGTTGTTGAATTTGTTTGTGTTTTTCAGTGTTGAGGTTGTTGTTGTTTTTCAATGTTGAGGTCGTTGTTGAATTTGATGGTGTTTTTCAATGTCGAGGTTGTTGTTGAATTTGTTGGTGTTTTTCAATGTTGAAGTTGTTTTTGAATTTGTTGGTGTTTTTCAATGTTGAGGTTGTTGTTGTTTTTCAATGTTGAGGTTGTTGTTGAATTTGTTGGTGTTTTTCAATGTTGAGGTTGTTGTTGTTTTTCAATGTTGAGGTTGTTTTTCAATTTGTTGGTATTTTTCAATGTTGAGGTTGTTGTTGTTTTTCAATGTTGAGGTTGTTTTTCAATTTGTTGGTGTTTTTCAATGTTGAGGTTGTTGTTGCTTTCAATGTTGAGGTTGTTGAATTTGTTGGTGTTTTTCAATGTTGAGGTTGTTGTTGTTTTTCAAAGTTGAGGTTGTTGTTAAATTTGTTGGTGTTTTTCAATGTTGAGGTTGTTGTTGAATTTGTTGGTGTTTTTCATTGTTGAGGTTGTTGAATTTGTTGGTGTTTTTCAATGTTGAGGTTGTTGTTGTTTTTCAATGTTGAGGTTGTTGTTGAATTTGTTGGTGTTTTTCAATGTTGAGGTTGTTGTTGTTTTTCAATGTTGAGGTTGTTGTTGAATTTGTTGGTGTTTTTCAATTTCGAGGTTGTTGTTGAATTTGTTGGTGTTCTTCAATGTTGAAGTTGTTGTTGAATTTGTTGGTGTTTTTCAATGTTGAGGTTGTTGTTGTTTTTCAATGTTGAGGTTGTTGTTGAATTTGTTGGTGTTTTTCCATGTTGAGGTTGTTGTTGTTTTTCAAAGTTGAGGTTGATGTTAAATTTGTTTGTGTTTTTCAATGTTGAGGTTGTTGTTGAATTTGTTGGTGTTTTTCATTGTTGAGGTTGTTGTTGAATTTGTTGGTGTTTTTCAATGTTGAGGTTGTTGTTGTTTTTCAATGTTGAGGTTGTTGTTGAATTTGTTGTTGTTTTTCAATGTTGAGGTTGTTGTTGTTTTTCAATGTTGAGGTTGTTGTTGAATTTGTTGGTGTTTTTCAATTTCGAGGTTGTTGTTGAATTTGTTGGTGTTCTTCAATGTTGAAGTTGTTGTTGAATTTGTTGGTGTTTTTCAATGTTGAGGTTGTTGTTGAATTTGTTGGTGTTTTTCAATGTCGAGGTTGTTGTTGAATTTGTTGGTGTTTTGCAATGTTGAGGTTGTTGAATTTGTTGGTGTTTTTCATTTTTGAGGTTGTTGTTGAATTTATTGGTGTTTTTCAATGTTGAGGTTGTTGTTGTTTTTCAATGTTGAGGTTGTTGTTGAATTTGTTGGTGTTTTTCAATGTTGAGGTTGTTGTTGAATTTGTTGGTGTTTTTCAATGTTGAGGTTGTTGTTGTTTTTCAATATTGAGGTTGTTGTTGAATTTGTTTGTCTATATCAATGTTGAGGTTGGTGTTGAATTTGTTGGTATTTTTCAATTTTGAGGTTGTTGTTGTTTTACAATGTTGAGGTTGTTTTTCAATTTGTTGGTGTTTTTCAATGTTGAGGTTGTTGTTGTTTTTCAATGTTGAGGTTGTTGAATTTGTTGGTGTTTTTCAATGTTGAGGTTGTTGTTGTTTTTCAAAGTTGAGGTTGTTGTTAAATTTGTTGGTGTTTTTCAATGTTGAGGTTGTTGTTGAATTTGTTGGTGTTTTTCATTGTTGAGGTTGTTGTTGAATTTGTTGGTGTTTTTCAATGTTGAGGTTGTTGTTGTTTTTCAATGTTGAGGTTGTTGTTGAATTTGTTGGTGTTTTTCAATGTTGAGGTTGTTGTTGTTTTTCAATGTTGAGGTTGTTGTTGAATTTGTTGGTGTTTTTCAATTTCGAGGTTGTTGTTGAATTTGTTGGTGTTCTTCAATGTTGAAGTTGTTGTTGAATTTGTTGGTGTTTTTCAATGTTGAGGTTGTTGTTGTTTTTCAATGTTGAGGTTGTTGTTGAATTTGTTGGTGTTTTTCCATGTTGAGGTTGTTGTTGTTTTTCAAAGTTGAGGTTGATGTTAAATTTGTTGGTGTTTTTCAATGTTGAGGTTGTTGTTGAAATTGTTGGTGTTTTTCATTGTTGAGGTTGTTGTTGAATTTGTTGGTGTTTTTCAATGTTGAGGTTGTTGTTGTTTTTCAATGTTGCGGTTGTTGTTGAATTTGTTGGTGTTTTACAATGTTGAGGTCGTTGTTGAATTTGTTGGCCTTTTTAAATGTTGAGGTTGTTGTTGAATTTGTTGGTTTTTTTCAATGTTGAGGTTGTTGTTGAATTTGTTGGTGTTTTTCAATGTCGAGGCTGTTGTTGAATTTGTTGGTTTTTTCAATTTTGAGGTTGTTGTTGTTTTTCAATGTTGAGGTTGTTGTTGAATTTGTTGGTGTTTTTCCATGTTGAGGTTGTTGTTGTTTTTCAAAGTTGAGGTTGATGTTTAATTTGTTGGTGTTTTTCAATGTTGAGGTTGTTGTTGAATTTGTTGGTGTTTTTCATTGTTGAGGTTGTTGTTGAATTTGTTGGTGTTTTTCAATGTTGAGGTTGTTGTTGTTTTTCAATGTTGAGGTTGTTGTTGAATTTGTTGGTGTTTTTCAATGTTGAGGTTGTTGTTGAATTTGTTGGTGTTTTTCAATGTTGAGGTTGTTGTTGTTTTTCAATATTGAGGTTGTTGTTGAATTTGTTTGTGTTTTTCAATGTTGAGGTTGTTGTTGTTTTTCAATGTTGAGGTCGTTGTTGAATTTGATGGTGTTTTTCAATGTCGAGGTTGTTGTTGAATTTGTTGGTGTTTTTCAATGTTGAAGTTGTTTTTGAATTTGTTGGTGTTTTTCAATGTTGAGGTTGTTGTTGTTTTTCAATGTTGAGGTTGTTGTTGAATTTGTTGGTGTTTTTCAATGTTGAGGTTGTTGTTGTTTTTCAATGTTGAGGTTGTTGTTGAATTTGTTGGTGTTTTTCAATGTCGAGGTTGTTGTTGAATTTGTTGGTGTTTTTCAATGTTGAGGTTGTTGTTGAATTTGTTGGTGTTTTACAATGTTGAGGTCGTTGTTGAATTTGTTGGCGTTTTTAAATGTTGAGGTTGTTGTTGAATTTGTTGGTGTTTTTCAATGTTGAGGTTGTTGTTGAATTTGTTGGTGTTTTTCAATTTCGAGGTTGTTATTGAATTTGTTGGTGTTTTTCAATGTTGAAGTTGTTGTTGAATTTGTTGGTGTTTTTCAATGTTGAGGTTGTGGTTGTTTTTCAATGTTGAGGTTGTTGTTGTTTTTCAATATTGAGGTTGTTGTTGAATTTGTTTGTGTTTTTCAGTGTTGAGGTTGTTGTTGTTTTTCAATGTTGAGGTCGTTGTTGAATTTGATGGTGTTTTTCAATGTCGAGGTTGTTGTTGAATTTGTTGGTGTTTTTCAATGTTGAAGTTGTTTTTGAATTTGTTGGTGTTTTTCAATGTTGAGGTTGTTGTTGTTTTTCAATGTTGAGGTTGTTGTTGAATTTGTTGGTGTTTTTCAATGTTGAGGTTGTTGTTGTTTTTCAATGTTGAGGTTGTTTTTCAATTTGTTGGTATTTTTCAATGTTGAGGTTGTTGTTGTTTTTCAATGTTGAGGTTGTTTTTCAATTTGTTGGTGTTTTTCAATGTTGAGGTTGTTGTTGTTTTTCAATGTTGAGGTTGTTGAATTTGTTGGTGTTTTTCAATGTTGAGGTTGTTGTTGTTTTTCAAAGTTGAGGTTGTTGTTAAATTTGTTGGTCTTTTTCAATGTTGAGGTTGTTGTTGAATTTGTTGGTGTTTTTCATTGTTGAGGTTGTTGAATTTGTTGGTGTTTTTCAATGTTGAGGTTGTTGTTGTTTTTCAATGTTGAGGTTGTTGTTGAATTTGTTGGTGTTTTTCAATGTTGAGGTTGTTGTTGTTTTTCAATGTTGAGGTTGTTGTTGAATTTGTTGGTGTTTTTCAATTTCGAGGTTGTTGTTGAATTTGTTGGTGTTCTTCAATGTTGAAGTTGTTGTTGAATTTGTTGGTGTTTTTCAATGTTGAGGTTGTTGTTGTTTTTCAATGTTGAGGTTGTTGTTGAATTTGTTGGTGTTTTTCCATGTTGAGGTTGTTGTTGCTTTTCAAAGTTGAGGTTGATGTTAAATTTGTTTGTGTTTTTCAATGTAGAGGTTGTTGTTGAATTTGTTGGTGTTTTTCATTGTTGAGGTTGTTGTTGAATTTGTTGGTGTTTTTCAATGTTGAGGTTGTTGTTGTTTTTCAATGTTGAGGTTGTTGTTGAATTTGTTGTTGTTTTTCAATGTTGAGGTTGTTGTTGTTTTTCAATGTTGAGGTTGTTGTTGAATTTGTTGGTGTTTTTCAATTTCGAGGTTGTTGTTGAATTTGTTGGTGTTCTTCAATGTTGAAGTTGTTGTTGAATTTGTTGGTGTTTTTCAATGTTGAGGTTGTTGTTGAATTTGTTGGTGTTTTTCAATGTCGAGGTTGTTGTTGAATTTGTTGGTGTTTTTCAATTTTGAGGTTGTTGTTGAATTTGTTGGTGTTTTACAATGTTGAGGTCGTTGTTGAATTTGTTGGCCTTTTTAAATGTTGAGGTTGTTGTTGAATTTGTTGGTTTTTTTCAATGTTGAGGTTGTTGTTGAATTTGTTGGTGTTTTTCAATGTCGAGGCTGTTGTTGAATTTGTTGGTTTTTTCAATTTTGAGGTTGTTGTTGTTTTTCAGTGTTGAGGTTGTTGTTGAATTTGTTGGTGTTTTTCCATGTTGAGGTTGTTGTTGTTTTTCAAAGTTGAGGTTGATGTTTAATTTGTTGGTGTTTTTCAATGTTGAGGTTGTTGTTGAATTTGTTGGTGTTTTTCATTGTTGAGGTTGTTGTTGAATTTGTTGGTGTTTTTCAATGTTGAGGTTGTTGTTGTTTTTCAATGTTGAGGTTGTTGTTGAATTTGTTGGTGTTTTTCAATGTTGAGGTTGTTGTTGAATTTGTTGGTGTTTTTCAATGTTGAGGTTGTTGTTGTTTTTCAATATTGTGGTTGTTGTTGAATTTGTTTGTGTTTTTCAATGTTGAGGTTGTTGTTGTTTTTCAATGTTGAGGTCGTTGTTGAATTTGTTGTTGTTTTTCAATTTTGAGGTTGTTGTTGTTTTTCAATGTTGAGGTTGTTGTTTAATTTGTTGGTGTTTTTCAATGTTGAGGTTGTTGAATTTGTTGGTGTTTTTCATTTTTGAGGTTGTTGTTGAATTTGTTGGTGTTTTTCAATGTTGAGGTTGTTGTTGTTTTTCAATGTTGAGGTTGTTGTTGAATTTGTTGGTGTTTTTCAATGTTGAGGTTGTTGTTGAATTTGTTGGTGTTTTTCAATGTTGAGGTTGTTGTTGTTTTTCAATATTGAGGTTGTTGTTGAATTTGTTTGTGTTTATCAATGTTGAGGTTGGTGTTGAATTTGTTGGTATTTTTCAATGTTGAGGTTGTTGTTGTTTTACAATGTTGAGGTTGTTTTTCAATTTGTTGGTGTTTTTCAATGTTGAGGTTGTTGTTGTTTTTCAATGTTGAGGTTGTTGAATTTGTTGGTGTTTTTCAATGTTGAGGTTGTTGTTGAATTTGTTGGTGTTTTTCAATGTTGAAGTTGTTGTTGAATTTGTTGGTGTTTTTCAATGTTGAGGTTGTGGTTGTTTTTCAATGTTGAGGTTGTTGTTGTTTTTCAATATTGAGGTTGTTGTTGAATTTGTTTGTGTTTTTCAGTGTTGAGGTTGTTGTTGTTTTTCAATGTTGAGGTCGTTGTTGAATTTGATGGTGTTTTTCAATGTCGAGGTTGTTGTTGAATTTGTTGGTGTTTTTCAATGTTGAAGTTGTTTTTGAATTTGTTGGTGTTTTTCAATGTTGAGGTTGTTGTTGTTTTTCAATGTTGAGGTTGTTGTTGAATTTGTTGGTGTTTTTCAATGTTGAGGTTGTTGTTGTTTTTCAATGTTGAGGTTGTTTTTCAATTTGTTGGTATTTTTCAATGTTGAGGTTGTTTTTCAATTTGTTGGTGTTTTTCAATGTTGAGGTTGTTGTTGTTTTTCAATGTTGAGGTTGTTGAATTTGTTGGTGTTTTTCAATGTTGAGGTTGTTGTTGTTTTTCAAAGTTGAGGTTGTTGTTAAATTTGTTGGTGTTTTTCAATGTTGAGGTTGTTGTTGAATTTGTTGGTGTTTTTCATTGTTGAGGTTGTTGAATTTGTTGGTGTTTTTCAATGTTGAGGTTGTTGTTGTTTTTCAATGTTGAGGTTGTTGTTGAATTTGTTGGTGTTTTTCAATGTTGAGGTTGTTGTTGTTTTTCAATGTTGAGGTTGTTGTTGAATTTGTTGGTGTTTTTCAATTTCGAGGATGTTGTTGAATTTGTTGGTGTTCTTCAATGTTGAAGTTGTTGCTGAATTTGTTGGTGTTTTTCAATGTTGAGGTTGTTGTTGTTTTTCAATGTTGAGGTTGTTGTTGAATTTGTTGGTGTTTTTCCATGTTGAGGTTGTTGTTGTTTTTCAAAGTTGAGGTTGATGTTAAATTTGTTTGTGTTTTTCAATGTTGAGGTTGTTGTTGAATTTGTTGGTGTTTTTCATTGTTGAGGTTGTTGTTGAATTTGTTGGTGTTTTTCAATGTTGAGGTTGTTGTTGTTTTTCAATGTTGAGGTTGTTGTTGAATTTGTTTTTGTTTTTCAATGTTGAGGTTGTTGTTGTTTTTCAATGTTGAGGTTGTTGTTGAATTTGTTGGTGTTTTTCAATTTCGAGGTTGTTGTTGAATTTGTTGGTGTTCTTCAATGTTGAAGTTGTTGTTGAATTTGTTGGTGTTTTTCAATGTTGAGGTTGTTGTTGAATTTGTTGTTGTTTTTCAATGTCGAGGTTGTTGTTGAATTTGTTGGTGTTTTTCAATTTTGAGGTTGTTGTTGAATTTGTTGGTGTTTTACAATGTTGAGGTCGTTGTTGAATTTGTTGGCCTTTTTAAATGTTGAGGTTGTTGTTGAATTTGTTGGTTTTTTTCAATGTTGAGGTTGTTGTTGAATTTGTTGGTGTTTTTCAATGTCGAGGCTGTTGTTGAATTTGTTGGTTTTTTCAATTTTGAGGTTGTTGTTGTTTTTCAGTGTTGAGGTTGTTGTTGAATTTGTTGGTGTTTTTCCATGTTGAGGTTGTTGTTGTTTTTCAAAGTTGAGGTTGATGTTTAATTTGTTGGTGTTTTTCAATGTTGAGGTTGTTGTTGAATTTGTTGGTGTTTTTCATTGTTGAGGTTGTTGTTGAATTTGTTGGTGTTTTTCAATGTTGAGGTTGTTGTTGTTTTTCAATGTTGAGGTTGTTGTTGATTTTGTTGGTGTTTTTCAATGTTGAGGTTGTTGTTGAATTTGTTGGTGTTTTTCAATGTTGAGGTTGTTGTTGTTTTTCAATATTGAGGTTGTTGTTGAATTTGTTTGTGTTTTTCAATGTTGAGGTTGTTGTTGTTTTTCAATGTTGAGGTCGTTGTTGAATTTGATGGTGTTTTTCAATGTCGAGGTTGTTGTTGAATTTGTTGGTGTTTTTCAATGTTGAAGTTGTTTTTGAATTTGTTGGTGTTTTTCAATGTTGAGGTTGTTGTTGTTTTTCAATGTTGAGGTTGTTGTTGAATTTGTTGGTATTTTTCAATGTTGAATTTGTTGGTGTTTTTCAATGTCGAGGTTGTTGTTGAATTTGTTGGTGTTTTTCAATGTTGAGGTTGTTGTTGAATTTGTTGGTGTTTTACAATGTTGAGGTCGTTGTTGAATTTGTTGGCGTTTTTAATGTTGAGGTTGTTGTTGAATTTGTTGGTGTTTTTCAATGTTGAGGTTGTTGTTGAATTTGTTGGTGTTTTTCAATTTCGAGGTTGTTATTGAATTTGTTGGTGTTTTTCAATGTTGAAGTTGTTGTTGAATTTGTTGGTGTTTTTCAATGTTGAGGTTGTGGTTGTTTTTCAATGTTGAGGTTGTTGTTGTTTTTCAATATTGAGGTTGTTGTTGAATTTGTTTGTGTTTTTCAGTGTTGAGGTTGTTGTTGTTTTTCAATGTTGAGGTCGTTGTTGAATTTGATGGTGTTTTTCAATGTCGAGGTTGTTGTTGAATTTGTTGGTGTTTTTCAATGTTGAAGTTGTTTTTGAATTTGTTGGTGTTTTTCAATGTTGAGGTTGTTGTTGTTTTTCAATGTTGAGGTTGTTGTTGAATTTGTTGGTGTTTTTCAATGTTGAGGTTGTTGTTGTTTTTCAATGTTGAGGTTGTTTTTCAATTTGTTGGTATTTTTCAATGTTGAGGTTGTTTTTCAATTTGTTGGTGTTTTTCAATGTTGAGGTTGTTGTTGTTTTTCAATGTTGAGGTTGTTGAATTTGTTGGTGTTTTTCAATGTTGAGGTTGTTGTTGTTTTTCAAAGTTGAGGTTGTTGTTAAATTTGTTGGTGTTTTTCAATGTTGAGGTTGTTGTTGAATTTGTTGGTGTTTTTCATTGTTGAGGTTGTTGAATTTGTTGGTGTTTTTCAATGTTGAGGTTGTTGTTGTTTTTCAATGTTGAGGTTGTTGTTGAATTTGTTGGTGTTTTTCAATGTTGAGGTTGTTGTTTTTTTTCAATGTTGAGGTTGTTGTTGAATTTGTTGGTGTTTTTCAATTTCGAGGATGTTGTTGAATTTGTTGGTGTTCTTCAATGTTGAAGTTGTTGCTGAATTTGTTGGTGTTTTTCAATGTTGAGGTTGTTGTTGTTTTTCAATGTTGAGGTTGTTGTTGAATTTGTTGGTGTTTTTCCATGTTGAGGTTGTTGTTGTTTTTCAAAGTTGAGGTTGATGTTAAATTTGTTTGTGTTTTTCAATGTTGAGGTTGTTGTTGAATTTGTTGGTGTTTTTCATTGTTGAGGTTGTTGTTGAATTTGTTGGTGTTTTTCAATGTTGAGGTTGTTGTTGTTTTTCAATGTTGAGGTTGTTGTTGAATTTGTTTTTGTTTTTCAATGTTGAGGTTGTTGTTGTTTTTCAATGTTGAGGTTGTTGTTGAATTTGTTGGTGTTTTTCAATTTCGAGGTTGTTGTTGAATTTGTTGGTGTTCTTCAATGTTGAAGTTGTTGTTGAATTTGTTGGTGTTTTTCAATGTTGAGGTTGTTGTTGAATTTGTTGTTGTTTTTCAATGTCGAGGTTGTTGTTGAATTTGTTGGTGTTTTTCAATTTTGAGGTTGTTGTTGAATTTGTTGGTGTTTTACAATGTTGAGGTCGTTGTTGAATTTGTTGGCCTTTTTAAATGTTGAGGTTGTTGTTGAATTTGTTGGTTTTTTTCAATGTTGAGGTTGTTGTTGAATTTGTTGGTGTTTTTCAATGTCGAGGCTGTTGTTGAATTTGTTGGTTTTTTCAATTTTGAGGTTGTTGTTGTTTTTCAGTGTTGAGGTTGTTGTTGAATTTGTTGGTGTTTTTCCATGTTGAGGTTGTTGTTGTTTTTCAAAGTTGAGGTTGATGTTTAATTTGTTGGTGTTTTTCAATGTTGAGGTTGTTGTTGAATTTGTTGGTGTTTTTCATTGTTGAGGTTGTTGTTGAATTTGTTGGTGTTTTTCAATGTTGAGGTTGTTGTTGTTTTTCAATGTTGAGGTTGTTGTTGATTTTGTTGGTGTTTTTCAATGTTGAGGTTGTTGTTGAATTTGTTGGTGTTTTTCAATGTTGAGGTTGTTGTTGTTTTTCAATATTGAGGTTGTTGTTGAATTTGTTTGTGTTTTTCAATGTTGAGGTTGTTGTTGTTTTTCAATGTTGAGGTCGTTGTTGAATTTGATGGTGTTTTTCAATGTCGAGGTTGTTGTTGAATTTGTTGGTGTTTTTCAATGTTGAAGTTGTTTTTGAATTTGTTGGTGTTTTTCAATGTTGAGGTTGTTGTTGTTTTTCAATGTTGAGGTTGTTGTTGAATTTGTTGGTATTTTTCAATGTTGAGGTTGTTGTTGTTTTTCAATGTTGAGGTTGTTGTTGAATTTGTTGGTGTTTTTCAATGTCGAGGTTGTTGTTGAATTTGTTGGTGTTTTTCAATGTTGAGGTTGTTGTTGAATTTGTTGGCGTTTAACAATGTTGAGGTCGTTGTTGAATTTGTTGGCGTTTTTAAATGTTGAGGTTGTTGTTGAATTTGTTGGTGTTTTTCAATGTTGAGGTTGTTGTTGAATTTGTTGGTGTTTTTCAATTTCGAGGTTGTTATTGAATTTGTTGGTGTTTTTCAATGTTGAAGTTGTTGTTGAATTTGTTGGTGTTTTTCAATGTTGAGGTTGTTGTTGTTTTTCAATGTTGAGGTTGTTGTTGTTTTTCAATATTGAGGTTGTTGTTGAATTTGTTGGTGTTTTTCAATGTTGAGGTTGTTGTTGTTTTTCAATGTTGAGGTTGTTGTTGAATTTGTTGTTGTTTTTCAATTTTGAGGTTGTTGTTGTTTTTCAATGTTGAGGTTGTTGTTTAATTTGTTGGTGTTTTTCAATGTTGAGGTTGTTGAATTTGTTGGTGTTTTTCATTTTTGAGGTTGTTGTTGAATTTGTTGGTGTTTTTCAATGTTGAGGTTGTTGTGGTTTTTCAATGTTGAGGTTGTTGTTGAATTTGTTGGTGTTTTTCAATGTTGAGGTTGTTGTTGAATTTGTTGGTGTTTTTCAATGTTGAGGTTGTTGTTGTTTTTCAATATTGAGGTTGTTGTTGAATTTGTTTGTGTTTATCAATGTTGAGGTTGGTGTTGAATTTGTTGGTATTTTTCAATGTTGAGGTTGTTGTTGTTTTTCAATGTTGAGGTTGTTTTTCAATTTGTTGGTGTTTTTCAATGTTGAGGTTGTTGTTGTTTTTCAATGTTGAGGTTGTTGAATTTGTTGGTGTTTTTCAATGTTGAGGTTGTTGTTGTTTTTCAAAGTTGAGGTTGTTGTTAAATTTGTTGGTGTTTTTCAATGTTGAGGTTGTTGTTGAATTTGTTGGTGTTTTTCATTGTTGAGGTTGTTGTTGAATTTGTTGGTGTTTTTCAATGTTGAGGTTGTTGTTGTTTTTCAATGTTGAGGTTGTTGTTGAATTTGTTGGTGTTTTTCAATGTTGAGGTTGTTGTTGTTTTTCAATGTTGAGGTTGTTGTTGAATTTGTTGGTGTTTTTCAATTTCGAGGTTGTTGTTGAATTTGTTGGTGTTCTTCAATGTTGAAGTTGTTATTGAATTTGTTGGTGTTTTTCAATGTTGAGGTTGTTGTTGTTTTTCAATGTTGAGGTTGTTGTTGAATTTGTTGGTGTTTTTCCATGTTGAGGTTGTTGTTGTTTTTCAAAGTTGAGGTTGATGTTAAATTTGTTGGTGTTTTTCAATGTTGAGGTTGTTGTTGAAATTGTTGGTGTTTTTCATTGTTGAGGTTGTTGTTGAATTTGTTGGTGTTTTTCAATGTTGAGGTTGTTGTTGAATTTGTTGTTGTTTTTCAATGTTGAGGTTGTTGTTGTTTTTCAATGTTGAGGTTGTTGTTGAATTTGTTGGTGTTTTTCAATTTCGAGGTTGTTGTTGAATTTGTTGGTGTTCTTCAATGTTGAAGTTGTTGTTGAATTTGTTGGTGTTGTTCAATGTTGAGGTTGTTGTTGAATTTTTGGTGTTTTTCAATGTCGAGGTTGTTGTTGAATTTGTTGGTGTTTTTCAATTTTGAGGTTGTTGTTGAATTTGTTGGTGTTTTACAATGTTGAGGTCGTTGTTGAATTTGTTGGTGTTTTTAAATGTTGAGGTTGTTGTTGAATTTGTTGGTTTTTTTCAATGTTGAGGTTGTTGTTGAATTTGTTGGTGTTTTTCAATGTCGAGGCTGTTGTTGAATTTGTTGGTTTTTTCAATTTTGAGGTTGTTGTTTTTCAATGTTGAGGTGGTTGTTGAATTTGTTGGTGTTTTTCCATGTTGAGGTTGTTGTTGTTTTTCAAAGTTGAGGTTGATGTTTAATTTGTTGGTGTTTTTCAATGTTGAGGTTGTTGTTGAATTTGTTGGTGTTTTTCATTGTTGAGGTTGTTGTTGAATTTGTTGGTGTTTTTCAATGTTGAGGTTGTTGTTGTTTTTCAATGTTGAGGTTGTTGTTGAATTTGTTGGTGTTTTTCAATGTTGAGGTTGTTGTTGAATTTGTTGTTGTTTTTCAATGTTGAGGTTGTTGTTGTTTTTCAATATTGAGGTTGTTGTTGAATTTGTTTGTGTTTTTCAATGTTGAGGTTGTTGTTGTTTTTCAATGTTGAGGTCGTTGTTGAATTTGATGGTGTTTTTCAATGTCGAGGTTGTTGTTGAATTTGTTGGTGTTTTTCAATGTTGAAGTTGTTTTTGAATTTGTTGGTGTTTTTCAATGTTGAGGTTGTTGTTGTTTTTCAATGTTGAGGTTGTTGTTGAATTTGTTGGTGTTTTTCAATGTTGAGGTTGTTGTTGTTTTTCAATGTTGAGGTTGTTGTTGAATTTGTTGGTGTTTTTCAATGTCGAGGTTGTTGTTGAATTTGTTGGTGTTTTTCAATGTTGAGGTTGTTGTTGAATTTGTTGGTGTTTTACAATGTTGAGGTCGTTGTTGAATTTGTTGGCGTTTTTAAATGTTGAGGTTGTTGTTGAATTTGTTGGTGTTTTTCAATGTTGAGGTTGTTGTTGAATTTGTTGGTGTTTTTCAATTTCGAGGTTGTTATTGAATTTGTTGGTGTCTTTCAATGTTGAAGTTGTTGTTGAATTTGTTGGTGTTTTTCAATGTTGAGGTTGTTGTTGTTTTTCAATGTTGAGGTTGTTGTTGTTTTTCAATATTGAGGTTGTTGTTTAATTTTTTTGTGTTTTTCAATGTTGAGGTTGTTGTTGTTTTTCAATGTTGAGGTCGTTGTTGAATTTGATGGTGTTTTTCAATGTCGAGGTTGTTGTTGAATTTGTTGGTGTTTTTCAATGTTGAAGTTGTTTTTGAATTTGTTGGTGTTTTTCAATGTTGAGGTTGTTGTTGTTTTTCAATGTTGAGGTTGTTGTTGAATTTGTTGGTGTTTTTCAATGTTGAGGTTGTTGTTGTTTTTCAATGTTGAGGTTGTTTTTCAATTTGTTGGTATTTTTCAATGTTGAGATTGTTGTTGTTTTTCAATGTTGAAGTTGTTTTTCAATTTGTTGGTGTTTTTCAATGTTGAGGTTGTTGTTGTTTTTCAATGTTGAGGTTGTTGTTGAATTTCTTGGTATTTTTCAATGTTGAGGTTGTTGTTGTTTTTCAATGTTGAGGTTGTTGTTGAATTTGTTGGTGTTTTTCAATGTCGAGGTTGTTGTTGAATTTGTTGGTGTTTTTCAATGTTGAGGTTGTTGTTGAATTTGTTGGTGTTTTACAATGTTGAGGTCGTTGTTGAATTTGTTGGCGTTTTTAAATGTTGAGGTTGTTGTTGAATTTGTTGGTGTTTTTCAATGTTGAGGTTGTTGTTGAATTTGTTGGTGTTTTTCAATTTCGAGGTTGTTATTGAATTTGTTGGTGTTTTTCAATGTTGAAGTTGTTGTTGAATTTGTTGGTGTTTTTCAATGTTGAGGTTGTTGTTGTTCTTCAATGTTGAGGTTGTTGTTGTTTTTCAATATTGAGGTTGTTGTTGAATTTGTTGGTGTTTTTCAATGTTGAGGTTGTTGTTGTTTTTCAATGTTGAGGTTGTTGTTGAATTTGTTGTTGTTTTTCAATTTTGAGGTTGTTGTTGTTTTTCAATGTTGAGGTTGTTGTTTAATTTGTTGGTGTTTTTCAATGTTGAGGTTGTTGAATTTGTTGGTGTTTTTCATTTTTGAGGTTGTTGTTGAATTTGTTGGTGTTTTTCAATGTTGAGGTTGTTGTTGTTTTTCAATGTTGAGGTTGTTGTTGAATTTGTTGGTGTTTTTCAATGTTGAGGTTGTTGTTGAATTTGTTGGTGTTTTTCAATGTTGAGGTTGTTGTTGTTTTTCAATATTGAGGTTGTTGTTGAATTTGTTTGTGTTTATCAATGTTGAGGTTGGTGTTGAATTTGTTGGTATTTTTCAATGTTGAGGTTGTTGTTGTTTTTCAATGTTGAGGTTGTTTTTCAATTTGTTGGTGTTTTTCAATGTTGAGGTTGTTGTTGTTTTTCAATGTTGAGGTTGTTGAATTTGTTGGTGTTTTTCAATGTTGAGGTTGTTGTTGTTTTTCAAAGTTGAGGTTGTTGTTAAATTTGTTGGTGTTTTTCAATGTTGAGGTTGTTGTTGAATTTGTTGGTGTTTTTCATTGTTGAGGTTGTTGTTGAATTTGTTGGTGTTTTTCAATGTTGAGGTTGTTGTTGTTTTTCAATGTTGAGGTTGTTGTTGAATTTGTTGGTGTTTTTCAATGTTGAGGTTGTTGTTGTTTTTCAATGTTGAGGTTGTTGTTGAATTTGTTGGTGTTCTTCAATGTTGAAGTTGTTGTTGAATTTGTTGGTGTTTTTCAATGTTGAGGTTGTTGTTGTTTTTCAATGTTGAGGTTGTTGTTGAATTTGTTGGTGTTTTTCCATGTTGAGGTTGTTGTTGTTTTTCAAAGTTGAGGTTGATGTTAAATTTGTTGGTGTTTTTCAATGTTGAGGTTGTTGTTGAAATTGTTGATGTTTTTCATTGTTGAGGTTGTTGTTGAATTTGTTGGTGTTTTTCAATGTTGAGGTTGTTGTTGTTTTTCAATGTTGAGGTTGTTGTTGAATTTGTTGTTGTTTTTCAATGTTGAGGTTGTTGTTGTTTTTCAATGTTGAGGTTGTTGTTGAATTTGTTGGTGTTTTACAATTTCGAGGTTGTTGCTGAATTTGTTGGTGTTCTTCAATGTTGAAGTTGTTGTTGAATTTGTTGGTGTTTTTCAATGTTGAGGTTGTTGTTGAATTTGTTGGTGTTTTTCAATGTCGAGGTTGTTGTTGAATTTGTTGGTGTTTTTCAATTTTGAGGTTGTTGTTGAATTTGTTGGTGTTTTACAATGTTGAGGTCGTTGTTGAATTTGTTGGCCTTTTTAAATGTTGAGGTTGTTGTTGAATTTGTTGGTTTTTTTCAATGTTGAGGTTGTTGTTGAATTTGTTGGTGTTTTTCAATGTTGAGGTTGTTGTTGTTTTTCAATGTTGAGGTTGTTGTTGAATTTGTTGGTGTTTTTCAATGTTGAGGTTGTTGTTGAAATTGTTGGTGTTTTTCAATGTTGAGGTTGTTGTTGTTTTTCAATATTGAGGTTGTTGTTGAATTTGTTTGTGTATTTCAATGTTGAGGTTGTTGTTGTTTTTCAATGTTGAGGTTGTTGTTGAATTTGTTGGTGTTTTACCATGTTGAGGTTGTTGTTGTTTTTCAAAGTTGAGGTTGATGTTTAATTTGTTGGTGTTTTTCAATGTTGAGGTTGTTGTTGAATTTGTTGGTGTTTTTCATTGTCGAGGTTGTTGTTGAATTTGTTGGTGTTTTTCAATGTTGAGGTTGTTGTTGTTTTTCAATGTTGAGGTTGTTGTTGAATTTGTTGGTGTTTTTCAATGTCGAGGTTGTTGTTGAATTTGTTGGTGTTTTTCAATGTTGAGGTTGTTGTTGAATTTGTTGGTGTTTTACAATGTTGAGGTCGTTGTTGAATTTGTTGGCGTTTTTAAATGTTGAGGTTGTTGTTGAATTTGTTGGTGTTTTTCAATGTTGAGGTTGTTGTTGAATTTGTTGGTGTTTTTCAATTTCGAGGTTGTTATTGAATTTGTTGGTGTTTTTCAATGTTGAAGTTGTTGTTGAATTTGTTGGTGTTTTTCAATGTTGAGGTTGTAGTTGTTTTTCAATGTTGAGGTTGTTGTTGTTTTTCAATATTGAGGTTGTTGTTGAATTTGTTTGTGTTTTTCAATGTTGAGGTTGTTGTTGTTTTTCAATGTTGAGGTCGTTGTTGAATTTGATGGTGTTTTTCAATGTCGAGGTTGTTGTTGAATTTGTTGGTGTTTTTCAATGTTGAAGTTGTTTTTGAATTTGTTGGTGTTTTTCAATGTTGAGGTTGTTGTTGTTTTTCAATGTTGAGGTTGTTGTTGAATTTGTTGGTGTTTTTCAATGTTGAGGTTGTTGTTGTTTTTCAATGTTGAGGTTGTATTTCAATTTGTTGGTATTTTTCAATGTTGAGGTTGTTGTTGTTTTTCAATGTTGAGGTTGTTTTTCAATTTGTTGGTGTTTTTCAATGTTGAGGTTGTTGTTGTTTTTCAATGTTGAGGTTGTTGAATTTGTTGGTGTTTTTCAATTTTGAGGTTGTTGTTGAATTTGTTGGTGTTTTACAATGTTGAGGTCGTTGTTGAATTTGTTGGCCTTTTTAAATGTTGAGGTTGTTGTTGAATTTGTTGGTTTTTTTCAATGTTGAGGTTGTTGTTGAATTTGTTGGTGTTTTTCAATGTCGAGGCTGTTGTTGAATTTGTTGGTTTTTTCAATGTTGAGGTTGTTGTTGTTTTTCAATGTTGAGGTTGTTGTTGAATTTGTTGGTGTTTTTCCATGTTGAGGTTGTTGTTGTTTTTCAAAGTTGAGGTTGATGTTAAATTTGTTGGTGTTTTTCAATGTTGAGGTTGTTGTTGAAATTGTTGGTGTTTTTCATTGTTGAGGTTGTTGTTGAATTTGTTGGTGTTTTTCAATGTTGAGGTTGTTGTTGTTTTTCAATGTTGAGGTTGTTGTTGAATTTGTTGTTGTTTTTCAATGTTGAGGTTGTTGTTGTTTTTCAATGTTGAGGTTGTTGTTGAATTTGTTGGTGTTTTTCAATTTCGAGGTTGTTGTTGAATTTGTTGGTGTTCTTCAATGTTGAAGTTGTTGTTGAATTTGTTGGTGTTTTTCAATGTTGAGGTTGTTTTTGAATTTGTTGGTGTTTTTCAATGTCGAGGTTGTTGTTGAATTTGTTGGTGTTTTTCAATTTTGAGGTTGTTGTTGAATTTGTTGGTGTTTCACAATGTTGAGGTCGTTGTTGAATTTGTTGGCCTTTTTAAATGTTGAGGTTGTTGTTGAATTTGTTGGTTTTTTTCAATGTTGAGGTTGTTGTTGAATTTGTTGGTGTTTTTCAATGTCGAGGCTGTTGTTGAATTTGTTGGTTTTTTCAATTTTGAGGTTGTTGTTGTTTTTCAATGTTGAGGTTGTTGTTGAATTTGTTGGTGTTTTTCCATGTTGAGGTTGTTGTTGTTTTTCAAAGTTGAGGTTGATGTTTAATTTGTTGGTGTTTTTCAATGTTGAGGTTGTTGTTGAATTTGTTGGTGTTTTTCATTGTTGAGGTTGTTGTTGAATTTGTTGGTGTTTTTCAATGTTGAGGTTGTTGTTGTTTTTCAATGTTGAGGTTGTTGTTGAATTTGTTGGTGTTTTTCAATGTTGAGGTTGTTGTTGAAATTGTTGGTGTTTTTCAATGTTGAGGTTGTTGTTGTTTTTCAATATTGAGGTTGTTGTTGAATTTGTTTGTGTTTTTCAATGTTGAGGTTGTTGTTGAATTTGTTGGTGTTTTACAATGTTGAGGTCGTTGTTGAATTTGTTGGCGTTTTTAAATGTTGAGGTTGTTGTTGAATTTGTTGGTGTTTTTCAATGTTGAGGTTGTTGTTGAATTTGTTGGTGTTTTTCAATTTCGAGGTTGTTATTGAATTTGTTGGTGTTTTTCAATGTTGAAGTTGTTGTTGAATTTGTTGGTGTTTTTCAATGTTGAGGTTGTAGTTGTTTTTCAATGTTGAGGTTGTTGTTGTTTTTCAATATTGAGGTTGTTGTTGAATTTGTTTGTGTTTTTCAATGTTGAGGTTGTTGTTGTTTTTCAATGTTGAGGTCGTTGTTGAATTTGATGGTGTTTTTCAATGTCGAGGTTGTTGTTGAATTTGTTGGTGTTTTTCAATGTTGAAGTTGTTTTTGAATTTGTTGGTGTTTTTCAATGTTGAGGTTGTTGTTGTTTTTCAATGTTGAGGTTGTTGTTGAATTTGTTGGTGTTTTTCAATGTTGAGGTTGTTGTTGTTTTTCAATGTTGAGGTTGTATTTCAATTTGTTGGTATTTTTCAATGTTGAGGTTGTTGTTGTTTTTCAATGTTGAGGTTGTTTTTCAATTTGTTGGTGTTTTTCAATGTTGAGGTTGTTGTTGTTTTTCAATGTTGAGGTTGTTGAATTTGTTGGTGTTTTTCAATTTTGAGGTTGTTGTTGAATTTGTTGGTGTTTTACAATGTTGAGGTCGTTGTTGAATTTGTTGGCCTTTTTAAATGTTGAGGTTGTTGTTGAATTTGTTGGTTTTTTTCAATGTTGAGGTTGTTGTTGAATTTGTTGGTGTTTTTCAATGTCGAGGCTGTTGTTGAATTTGTTGGTTTTTTCAATGTTGAGGTTGTTGTTGTTTTTCAATGTTGAGGTTGTTGTTGAATTTGTTGGTGTTTTTCCATGTTGAGGTTGTTGTTGTTTTTCAAAGTTGAGGTTGATGTTAAATTTGTTGGTGTTTTTCAATGTTGAGGTTGTTGTTGAAATTGTTGGTGTTTTTCATTGTTGAGGTTGTTGTTGAATTTGTTGGTGTTTTTCAATGTTGAGGTTGTTGTTGTTTTTCAATGTTGAGGTTGTTGTTGAATTTGTTGTTGTTTTTCAATGTTGAGGTTGTTGTTGTTTTTCAATGTTGAGGTTGTTGTTGAATTTGTTGGTGTTTTTCAATTTCGAGGTTGTTGTTGAATTTGTTGGTGTTCTTCAATGTTGAAGTTGTTGTTGAATTTGTTGGTGTTTTTCAATGTTGAGGTTGTTTTTGAATTTGTTGGTGTTTTTCAATGTCGAGGTTGTTGTTGAATTTGTTGGTGTTTTTCAATTTTGAGGTTGTTGTTGAATTTGTTGGTGTTTCACAATGTTGAGGTCGTTGTTGAATTTGTTGGCCTTTTTAAATGTTGAGGTTGTTGTTGAATTTGTTGGTTTTTTTCAATGTTGAGGTTGTTGTTGAATTTGTTGGTGTTTTTCAATGTCGAGGCTGTTGTTGAATTTGTTGGTTTTTTCAATTTTGAGGTTGTTGTTGTTTTTCAATGTTGAGGTTGTTGTTGAATTTGTTGGTGTTTTTCCATGTTGAGGTTGTTGTTGTTTTTCAAAGTTGAGGTTGATGTTTAATTTGTTGGTGTTTTTCAATGTTGAGGTTGTTGTTGAATTTGTTGGTGTTTTTCATTGTTGAGGTTGTTGTTGAATTTGTTGGTGTTTTTCAATGTTGAGGTTGTTGTTGTTTTTCAATGTTGAGGTTGTTGTTGAATTTGTTGGTGTTTTTCAATGTTGAGGTTGTTGTTGAAATTGTTGGTGTTTTTCAATGTTGAGGTTGTTGTTGTTTTTCAATATTGAGGTTGTTGTTGAATTTGTTTGTGTTTTTCAATGTTGAGGTTGTTGTTGTTTTTCAATGTTGAGGTCGTTGTTGAATTTGATGGTATTTTTCAATGTCGAGGTTGTTGTTGAATTTGTTGGTGTTTTTCAATGTTGAAGTTGTTTTTGAATTTGTTGGTGTTTTTCAATGTTGAGGTTGTTGTTGTTTTTCAATGTTGAGGTTGTTGTTGAATTTGTTGGTGTTTTTCAATGTTGAGGTTGTTGTTGTTTTTCAATGTTGAGGTTGTTGTTGAATTTGTTGGTGTTTTTCAATGTCGAGGTTGTTGTTGAATTTGTTGGTGTTTTTCAATGTTGAGGTTGTTGTTGAATTTGTTGGTGTTTTACAATGTTGAGGTCGTTGTTGAATTTGTTGGCGTTTTTAAATGTTGAGGTTGTTGTTGAATTTGTTGGTGTTTTTCAATGTTGAGGTTGTTGTTGAATTTGTTGGTGTTTTTCAATTTCGAGGTTGTTATTGAATTTGTTGGTGTTTTTCAATGTTGAAGTTGTTGTTGAATTTGTTGGTGTTTTTCAATGTTGAGGTTGTAGTTGTTTTTCAATGTTGAGGTTGTTGTTGTTTTTCAATATTGAGGTTGTTGTTGAATTTGTTTGTGTTTTTCAATGTTGAGGTTGTTGTTGTTTTTCAATGTTGAGGTCGTTGTTGAATTTGATGGTGTTTTTCAATGTCGAGGTTGTTGTTGAATTTGTTGGTGTTTTTCAATGTTGAAGTTGTTTTTGAATTTGTTGGTGTTTTTCAATGTTGAGGTTGTTGTTGTTTTTCAATGTTGAGGTTGTTGTTGAATTTGTTGGTGTTTTTCAATGTTGAGGTTGTTGTTGTTTTTCAATGTTGAGGTTGTATTTCAATTTGTTGGTATTTTTCAATGTTGAGGTTGTTGTTGTTTTTCAATGTTGAGGTTGTTTTTCAATTTGTTGGTGTTTTTCAATGTTGAGGTTGTTGTTGTTTTTCAATGTTGAGGTTGTTGAATTTGTTGGTGTTTTTCAATTTTGAGGTTGTTGTTGAATTTGTTGGCGTTTTACAATGTTGAGGTCGTTGTTGAATTTGTTGGCCTTTTTAAATGTTGAGGTTGTTGTTGAATTTGTTGGTTTTTTTCAATGTTGAGGTTGTTGTTGAATTTGTTGGTGTTTTTCAATGTCGAGGCTGTTGTTGAATTTGTTGGTTTTTTCAATTTTGAGGTTGTTGTTGTTTTTCAATGTTGAGGTTGTTGTTGAATTTGTTGGTGTTTTTCCATGTTGAGGTTGTTGTTGTTTTTCAAAGTTGAGGTTGATGTTTAATTTGTTGGTGTTTTTCAATGTTGAGGTTGTTGTTGAATTTGTTGGTGTTTTTCATTGTTGAGGTTGTTGTTGAATTTGTTGGTGTTTTTCAATGTTGAGGTTGTTGTTGTTTTTCAATGTTGAGGTTGTTGTTGAATTTGTTGGTGTTTTTCAATGTTGAGGTTGTTGTTGAATTTGTTGGTGTTTTTCAATGTTGAGGTTGTTGTTGTTTTTCAATATTGAGGTTGTTGTTGAATTTGTTTGTGTTTTTCAATGTTGAGGTTGTTGTTGTTTTTCATTGTTGAGGTCGTTGTTGAATTTGATGGTGTTTTTCAATGTCGAGGTTGTTGTTGAATTTGTTGGTGTTTTTCAATGTTGAAGTTGTTTTTGAATTTGTTGGTGTTTTTCAATGTTGAGGTTGTTGTTGTTTTTCAATGTTGAGTTTGTTGTTGAATTTGTTGGTATTTTTCAATGTTGAGGTTGTTGTTGTTTTTCAATGTTGAGGTTGTTGTTGAATTTGTTGGTGTTTTTCAATGTCGAGGTTGTTGTTGAATTTGTTGGTGTTTTTCAATGTTGAGGTTGTTGTTGAATTTGTTGGTGTTTTACAATGTTGAGGTCGTTGTTGAATTTGTTGGCGTTTTTAAATGTTGAGGTTGTTGTTGAATTTGTTGGTGTTTTTCAATGTTGAGGTTGTTGTTGAATTTGTTGGTGTTTTTCAATTTCGAGGTTGTTATTGAATTTGTTGGTGTTTTTCAATGTTGAAGTTGTTGTTGAATTTGTTGGTGTTTTTCAATGTTGAGGTTGTTGTTGTTTTTCAATGTTGAGGTTGTTGTTGTTTTTCAATATTGTGGTTGTTGTTGAATTTGTTGGTGTTTTTCAATGTTGAGGTTGTTGTTGTTTTTCAATGTTGAGGTTGTTGTTGAATTTGTTGTTGTTTTTCAATTTTGAGGTTGTTGTTGTTTTTCAATGTTGAGGTTTTTGTTTAATTTGTTGGTGTTTTTCAATGTTGAGGTTGTTGTTGAATTTGTTGGTGTTTTTCCATGTTGAGGTTGTTGTTGTTTTTCAAAGTTGAGGTTGATGTTTAATTTGTTGGTGTTTTTCAATGTTGAGGTTGTTGTTGAATTTGTTGGTGTTTTTCATTGTTGAGGTTGTTGTTGAATTTGTTGGTGTTTTTCAATGTTGAGGTTGTTGTTGTTTTTCAATGTTGAGGTTGTTGTTGAATTTGTTGGTGTTTTTCAATGTTGAGGTTGTTGTTGAATTTGTTGGTGTTTTTCAATGTTGAGGTTGTTGTTGTTTTTCAATATTGAGGTTGTTGTTGAATTTGTTTGTGTTGTTCAATGTTGAGGTTGTTGTTGTTTTTCAATGTTGAGGTCGTGGTTGAATTTGATGGTGTTTTTCAATGTCGAGGTTGTTGTTGAATTTGTTGGTGTTTTTCAATGTTGAAGTTGTTTTTGAATTTGTTGGTGTTTTTCAATGTTGAGGTTGTTGTTGTTTTTCAATGTTGAGGTTGTTGTTGAATTTGTTGGTGTTTTTCAATGTTGAGGTTGTTGTTGTTTTTCAATGTTGAGGTTGTTGTTGAATTTGTTGGTGTTTTTCAATGTCGAGGTTGTTGTTGAATTTGTTGGTGTTTTTCAATGTTGAGGTTGTTGTTGAATTTGTTGGTGTTTTACAATGTTGAGGTCGTTGTTGAATTTGTTGGCGTTTTTAAATGTTGAGGTTGTTGTTGAATTTGTTGGTGTTTTTCAATGTTGAGGTTGTTGTTGAATTTGTTGGTGTTTTTCAATTTCGAGGTTGTTATTGAATTTGTTGGTGTTTTTCAATGTTGAAGTTGTTGTTGAATTTGTTGGTGTTTTTCAATGTTGAGGTTGTTGTTGTTTTTCAATGTTGAGGTTGTTGTTGTTTTTCAATATTGAGGTTGTTGTTGAATTTGTTTGTGTTTTTCAATGTTGAGGTTGTTGTTGTTTTTCAATGTTGAGGTCGTTGTTGAATTTGATGGTGTTTTTCAATGTCGAGGTTGTTGTTGAATTTGTTGGTGTTTTTCAATGTTGAAGTTGTTTTTGAATTTGTTGGTGTTTTTCAATGTTGAGGTTGTTGTTGTTTTTCAATGTTGAGGTTGTTGTTGAATTTGTTGGTGTTTTTCAATGTTGAGGTTGTTGTTGTTTTTCAATGTTGAGGTTGTTTTTCAATTTGTTGGTATTTTTCAATGTTGAGGTTGTTGTTGTTTTTCAATGTTGAGGTTGTTTTTCAATTTGTTGGTGTTTTTCAATGTTGAGGTTGTTGTTGTTTTTCAATGTTGAGGTTGTTGAATTTGTTGGTGTTTTTCAATGTTGAGTTTGTTGTTGTTTTTCAAAGTTGAGGTTGTTGTTAAATTTGTTGGTGTTTTTCAATGTTGAGGTTGTTGTTGAATTTGTTGGTGTTTTTCATTGTTGAGGTTGTTGTTGAATTTGTTGGTGTTTTTCAATGTTGAGGTTGTTGTTGTTTTTCAATGTTGAGGTTGTTGTTGAATTTGTTGTTGTTTTTCAATGTTGAGGTTGTTGTTGTTTTTCAATGTTGAGGTTGTTGTTGAATTTGTTGGTGTTTTTCAATTTCGAGGTTGTTGTTGAATTTGTTGGTGTTCTTCAGTGTTGAAGATGTTGTTGAATTTGTTGGTGTTTTTCAATGTTGAGGTTGTTGTTGAATTTGTTGGTGTTTTTCAATGTCGAGGTTGTTGTTGAATTTGTTGGTGTTTTTCAATTTTGAGGTTGTTGTTGAATTTGTTGGTGTTTTACAATGTTGAGGTCGTTGTTGAATTTGTTGGCCTTTTTAAATGTTGAGGTTGTTGTTGAATTTGTTGGTTTTTTTCAATGTTGAGGTTGTTGTTGAATTTGTTGGTGTTTTTCAATGTCGAGGCTGTTGTTGAATTTGTTGGTTTTTTCAATTTTGAGGTTGTTGTTGTTTTTCAGTGTTGAGGTTGTTGTTGAATTTGTTGGTGTTTTTCCATGTTGAGGTTGTTGTTGTTTTTCAAAGTTGAGGTTGATGTTTAATTTGTTGGTGTTTTTCAATGTTGAGGTTTTTGTTGAATTTGTTGGTGTTTTTCATTGTTGAGGTTGTTGTTGAATTTGTTGGTGTTTTTCAATGTTGAGGTTGTTGTTGTTTTTCAATGTTGAGGTTGTTGTTGAATTTGTTGGTGTTTTTCAATGTTGAGGTTGTTGTTGAATTTTTTGGTGTTTTTCAATGTTGAGGTTGTTGTTGTTTTTCAATATTGAGGTTGTTGTTGAATTTGTTTGTGTTTTTCAATGTTGAGGTTGTTGTTGTTTTTCAATGTTGAGGTCGTTGTTGAATTTGATGGTGTTTTTCAATGTCGAGGTTGTTGTTGAATTTGTTGGTGTTTTTCAATGTTGAAGTTGTTTTTGAATTTGCTGGTGTTTTTTAACGTTGAGGTTGTTGTTGTTTTTCAATGTTGAGGTTGTTGTTGAATTTGTTGGTATTTTTCAATGTTGAGGTTGTTGTTGTTTTTCAATGTTGAGGTTGTTGTTGAATTTGTTGGTGTTTTTCAATGTCGAGGTTGTTGTTGAATTTGTTGGTGTTTTTCAATGTTGAGGTTGTTGTTGAATTTGTTGGTGTTTTACAATGTTGAGGTCGTTGTTGAATTTGTTGGCGTTTTTAAATGTTGAGGTTGTTGTTGAATTTGTTGGTGTTTTTCAATGTTGAGGTTGTTGTTGAATTTGTTGGTGTTTTTCAATTTCGAGGTGGTTATTGAATTTGTTGGTGTTTTTCAATGTTGAAGTTGTTGTTGACTTTGTTGGTGTTTTTCAATGTTGAGGTTGTTGTTGTTTTTCAATGTTGAGGTTGTTGTTGTTTTTCAATATTGAAGTTGTTGTTGAATTTGTTTGTGTTTTTCAATGTTGAGGTTGTTGTTGTTTTTCAATGTTGAGGTCGTTGTTGAATTTGATGGTGTTTTTCAATGTCGAGGTTGTTGTTGAATTTGTTGGTGTTTTTCAATGTTGAAGTTGTTTTTGAATTTGTTGGTGTTTTTCAATGTTGAGGTTGTTGTTGTTTTTCAATGTTGAGGTTGTTGTTGAATTTGTTGGTGTTTTTCAATGTTGAGGTTGTTGTTGTTTTTCAATGTTGAGGTTGTTGTGGAATTTGTTGGTTTTTTTCAATGTTGAAGTTGTTGTTGAATTTGTTGGTGTTTTTCAATGTTGAGGTTGTTGTTGTTTTTCAATGTTGAGGTTGTTGTTGAATTTGTTGTTGTTTTTCAATTTTGAGGTTGTTGTTGTTTTTCAATGTTGAGTTTGTTGTTTAATTTGTTTGTGTTTTTCAATGTTGAGGTTGTTGAATTTGTTGGTGTTTTTCATTTTTGAGGTTGTTGTTGAATTTGTTGGTGTTTTTCAATGTTGAGGTTGTTGTTGTTTCTCAATGTTGAGGTTGTTGTTGAATTTGTTGGTATTTTTCAATGTTGAGGTTGTTGTTGTTTTTCAATGTTGAGGTTGTTGTTGAATTTGTTGGTGTTTTTCAATGTCGAGGTTGTTGTTGAATTTGTTGGTGTTTTTCAATGTTGAGGTTGTTGTTGAATTTGTTGGTGTTTTACAATGTTGAGGTCGTTGTTGAATTTGTTGGCGTTTTTAAATGTTGAGGTTGTTGTTGAATTTGTTGGTGTTTTTCAATGTTGAGGTTGTTGTTGAATTTGTTGGTGTTTTTCAATTTCGAGGTGGTTATTGAATTTGTTGGTGTTTTTCAATGTTGAAGTTGTTGTTGACTTTGTTGGTGTTTTTCAATGTTGAGGTTGTTGTTGTTTTTCAATGTTGAGGTTGTTGTTGTTTTTCAATATTGAAGTTGTTGTTGAATTTGTTTGTGTTTTTCAATGTTGAGGTTGTTGTTGTTTTTCAATGTTGAGGTCGTTGTTGAATTTGATGGTGTTTTTCAATGTCGAGGTTGTTGTTGAATTTGTTGGTGTTTTTCAATGTTGAAGTTGTTTTTGAATTTGTTGGTGTTTTTCAATGTTGAGGTTGTTGTTGTTTTTCAATGTTGAGGTTGTTGTTGAATTTGTTGGTGTTTTTCAATGTTGAGGTTGTTGTTGTTTTTCAATGTTGAGGTTGTTGTGGAATTTGTTGGTTTTTTTCAATGTTGAAGTTGTTGTTGAATTTGTTGGTGTTTTTCAATGTTGAGGTTGTTGTTGTTTTTCAATGTTGAGGTTGTTGTTGAATTTGTTGTTGTTTTTCAATTTTGAGGTTGTTGTTGTTTTTCAATGTTGAGTTTGTTGTTTAATTTGTTTGTGTTTTTCAATGTTGAGGTTGTTGAATTTGTTGGTGTTTTTCATTTTTGAGGTTGTTGTTGAATTTGTTGGTGTTTTTCAATGTTGAGGTTGTTGTTGTTTTTCAATGTTGAGGTTGTTGTTGAATTTGTTGGTGTTTTTCAATGTTGAGGTTGTTGTTGAATTTGTTGGTGTTTTTCAATGTTGAGGTTGTTGTTGTTTTTCAATATTGAGGTTGTTGTTGAATTTGTTTGTGTTTATCAATGTTGAGGTTGGTGTTGAATTTGTTGGTATTTTTCAATGTTGAGGTTGTTGTTGTTTTTCAATGTTGAGGTTGTTTTTCAATTTGTTGGTGTTTTTCAATGTTGAGGTTGTTGTTGTTTTTCAATGTTGAGGTTGTTGAATTTGTTGGTGTTTTTCAATGTTGAGGTTGTTGTTGTTTTTCAAAGTTGAGGTTGTTGTTAAATTTGTTGGTGTTTCTCAATGTTGAGGTTGTTGTTGAATTTGTTGGTGTTTTTCATTGTTGAGGTTGTTGTTGAATTTGTTGGTGTTTTTCAATGTTGAGGTTGTTGTTGTTTTTCAATGTTGAGGTTGTTGTTGAATTTGTTGGTGTTTTTCAATGTTGAGGTTGTTGTTGTTTTTCAATGTTGAGGTTGTTGTTGAATTTGTTGGTGTTTTTCAATTTCGAGGTTGTTAATGAATTTGTTGGTGTTCTTCAATGTTGAAGTTGTTGTTGAATTTGTTGTTGTTTTTCAATGTTGAGGTTGTTGTTGTTTTTCAATGTTGAGGTTGTTGTTGAATTTGTTGGTGTTTTTCCATGTTGAGGTTGTTGTTGTTTTTCAAAGTTGAGGTTGATGTTAAATTTGTTCGTGTTTTTCAATGTTGAGGTTGTTGTTGAATTTGATGGTGTTTTTCATTGTTGAGGTTGTTGTTGAATTTCTTGGTGTTTTTCAATGTTGAGGTTGTTGTTGTTTTTCAATGTTGAGGTTGTTGTTGAATTTGTTGTTGTTTTTCAATGTTGAGGTTGTTGTTGTTTTTCAATGTTGAGGTTGTTGTTGAATTTGTTGGTGTTTTTCAATTTCGAGGTTGTTGTTGAATTTGTTGGTGTTCTTCAATGTTGAAGTTGTTGTTGAATTTGTTGGTGTTTTTCAATGTTGAGGTTGTTGTTGAATTTGTTGGTGTTTTTCAATGTCGAGGTTGTTGTTGAATTTGTTGGTGTTTTTCAATTTTGAGGTTGTTGTTGAATTTGTTGGTGTTTTACAATGTTGAGGTCGTTGTTGAATTTGTTGGCCTTTTTAAATGTTGAGGTTGTTGTTGAATTTGTTGGTTTTTTTCAATGTTGAGGTTGTTGTTGAATTTGTTGGTGTTTTTCAATGTTGAGGTTGTTGTTGTTTTTCAATGTTGAGGTTGTTGTTGAATTTGTTGGTGTTTTTCAATGTTGAGGTTGTTGTTGTTTTTCAATGTTGAGGTTGTTGTTGAATTTGTTGGTGTTTTTCAATTTCGAGGTTGTTGTTGAATTTGTTGGTGTTCTTCAATGTTGAAGTTGTTGTTGAATTTGTTGGTGTTTTTCAATGTTGAGGTTGTTGTTGTTTTTCAATGTTGAGGTTGTTGTTGAATTTGTTGGTGTTTTTCCATGTTGAGGTTGTTGTTGTTTTTCATAGTTGAGGTTGATGTTAAATTTGTTTGTGTTTTTCAATGTTGAGGTTGTTGTTGAATTTGTTGGTGTTTTTCATTGTTGAGGTTGTTGTTGAATTTGTTGGTGTTTTTCAATGTTGAGGTTGTTGTTGTTTTTCAATGTTGAGGTTGTTGTTGAATTTGTTGTTGTTTTTCAATGTTGAGGTTGTTGTTGTTTTTCAATGTTGAGGTTGTTGTTGAATTTGTTGGTGTTTTTCAATTTCGAGGTTGTTGTTGAATTTGTTGGTGTTCTTCAATGTTGAAGATGTTGTTGAATTTGTTGGTGTTTTTCAATGTTGAGGTTGTTGTTGAATTTGTTGGTGTTTTTCAATGTCGAGGTTGTTGTTGAATTTGTTGGTGTTTTTCAATTTTGAGGTTGTTGTTGAATTTGTTGGTGTTTTACAATGTTGAGGTCGTTGTTGAATTTGTTGGCCTTTTTAAATGTTGAGGTTGTTGTTGAATTTGTTGGTTTTTTTCAATGTTGAGGTTGTTGTTGAATTTGTTGGTGTTTTTCAATGTCGAGGCTGTTGTTGAATTTGTTGGTTTTTTCAATTTTGAGGTTGTTGTTGTTTTTCAGTGTTGAGGTTGTTGTTGAATTTGTTGTTGTTTTTCAATTTTGAGGTTGTTGTTGTTTTTCAATGTTGAGTTTGTTGTTTAATTTGTTTGTGTTTTTCAATGTTGAGGTTGTTGAATTTGTTGGTGTTTTTCATTTTTGAGGTTGTTGTTGAATTTGTTGGTGTTTTTCAATGTTGAGGTTGTTGTTGTTTTTCAATGTTGAGGTTGTTGTTGAATTTGTTGGTATTTTTCAATGTTGAGGTTGTTGTTGTTTTTCAATGTTGAGGTTGTTGTTGAATTTGTTGGTGTTTTTCAATGTCGAGGTTGTTGTTGAATTTGTTGGTGTTTTTCAATGTTGAGGTTGTTGTTGAATTTGTTGGTGTTTTACAATGTTGAGGTCGTTGTTGAATTTGTTGGCGTTTTTAAATGTTGAGGTTGTTGTTGAATTTGTTGGTGTTTTTCAATGTTGAGGTTGTTGTTGAATTTGTTGGTGTTTTTCAATTTCGAGGTGGTTATTGAATTTGTTGGTGTTTTTCAATGTTGAAGTTGTTGTTGACTTTGTTGGTGTTTTTCAATGTTGAGGTTGTTGTTGTTTTTCAATGTTGAGGTTGTTGTTGTTTTTCAATATTGAAGTTGTTGTTGAATTTGTTTGTGTTTTTCAATGTTGAGGTTGTTGTTGTTTTTCAATGTTGAGGTCGTTGTTGAATTTGATGGTGTTTTTCAATGTCGAGGTTGTTGTTGAATTTGTTGGTGTTTTTCAATGTTGAAGTTGTTTTTGAATTTGTTGGTGTTTTTCAATGTTGAGGTTGTTGTTGTTTTTCAATGTTGAGGTTGTTGTTGAATTTGTTGGTGTTTTTCAATGTTGAGGTTGTTGTTGTTTTTCAATGTTGAGGTTGTTGTGGAATTTGTTGGTTTTTTTCAATGTTGAAGTTGTTGTTGAATTTGTTGGTGTTTTTCAATGTTGAGGTTGTTGTTGTTTTTCAATGTTGAGGTTGTTGTTGAATTTGTTGTTGTTTTTCAATTTTGAGGTTGTTGTTGTTTTTCAATGTTGAGTTTGTTGTTTAATTTGTTTGTGTTTTTCAATGTTGAGGTTGTTGAATTTGTTGGTGTTTTTCATTTTTGAGGTTGTTGTTGAATTTGTTGGTGTTTTTCAATGTTGAGGTTGTTGTTGTTTTTCAATGTTGAGGTTGTTGTTGAATTTGTTGGTGTTTTTCAATGTTGAGGTTGTTGTTGAATTTGTTGGTGTTTTTCAATGTTGAGGTTGTTGTTGTTTTTCAATATTGAGGTTGTTGTTGAATTTGTTTGTGTTTATCAATGTTGAGGTTGGTGTTGAAATTGTTGGTATTTTTCAATGTTGAGGTTGTTGTTGTTTTTCAATGTTGAGGTTGTTTTTCAATTTGTTGGTGTTTTTCAATGTTGAGGTTGTTGTTGTTTTTCAATGTTGAGGTTGTTGAATTTGTTGGTGTTTTTCAATGTTGAGGTTGTTGTTGTTTTTCAAAGTTGAGGTTGTTGTTAAATTTGTTGGTGTTTCTCAATGTTGAGGTTGTTGTTGAATTTGTTGGTGTTTTTCATTGTTGAGGTTGTTGTTGAATTTGTTGGTGTTTTTCAATGTTGAGGTTGTTGTTGTTTTTCAATGTTGAGGTTGTTGTTGAATTTGTTGGTGTTTTTCAATGTTGAGGTTGTTGTTGTTTTTCAATGTTGAGGTTGTTGTTGAATTTGTTGGTGTTTTTCAATTTCGAGGTTGTTAATGAATTTGTTGGTGTTCTTCAATGTTGAAGTTGTTGTTGAATTTGTTGTTGTTTTTCAATGTTGAGGTTGTTGTTGTTTTTCAATGTTGAGGTTGTTGTTGAATTTGTTGGTGTTTTTCCATGTTGAGGTTGTTGTTGTTTTTCAAAGTTGAGGTTGATGTTAAATTTGTTCGTGTTTTTCAATGTTGAGGTTGTTGTTGAATTTGATGGTGTTTTTCATTGTTGAGGTTGTTGTTGAATTTCTTGGTGTTTTTCAATGTTGAGGTTGTTGTTGTTTTTCAATGTTGAGGTTGTTGTTGAATTTGTTGTTGTTTTTCAATGTTGAGGTTGTTGTTGTTTTTCAATGTTGAGGTTGTTGTTGAATTTGTTGGTGTTTTTCAATTTCGAGGTTGTTGTTGAATTTGTTGGTGTTCTTCAATGTTGAAGTTGTTGTTGAATTTGTTGGTGTTTTTCAATGTTGAGGTTGTTGTTGAATTTGTTGGTGTTTTTCAATGTCGAGGTTGTTGTTGAATTTGTTGGTGTTTTTCAATTTTGAGGTTGTTGTTGAATTTGTTGGTGTTTTACAATGTTGAGGTCGTTGTTGAATTTGTTGGCCTTTTTAAATGTTGAGGTTGTTGTTGAATTTGTTGGTTTTTTTCAATGTTGAGGTTGTTGTTGAATTTGTTGGTGTTTTTCAATGTTGAGGTTGTTGTTGTTTTTCAATGTTGAGGTTGTTGTTGAATTTGTTGGTGTTTTTCAATGTTGAGGTTGTTGTTGTTTTTCAATGTTGAGGTTGTTGTTGAATTTGTTGGTGTTTTTCAATTTCGAGGTTGTTGTTGAATTTGTTGGTGTTCTTCAATGTTGAAGTTGTTGTTGAATTTGTTGGTGTTTTTCAATGTTGAGGTTGTTGTTGTTTTTCAATGTTGAGGTTGTTGTTGAATTTGTTGGTGTTTTTCCATGTTGAGGTTGTTGTTGTTTTTCATAGTTGAGGTTGATGTTAAATTTGTTTGTGTTTTTCAATGTTGAGGTTGTTGTTGAATTTGTTGGTGTTTTTCATTGTTGAGGTTGTTGTTGAATTTGTTGGTGTTTTTCAATGTTGAGGTTGTTGTTGTTTTTCAATGTTGAGGTTGTTGTTGAATTTGTTGTTGTTTTTCAATGTTGAGGTTGTTGTTGTTTTTCAATGTTGAGGTTGTTGTTGAATTTGTTGGTGTTTTTCAATTTCGAGGTTGTTGTTGAATTTGTTGGTGTTCTTCAATGTTGAAGATGTTGTTGAATTTGTTGGTGTTTTTCAATGTTGAGGTTGTTGTTGAATTTGTTGGTGTTTTTCAATGTCGAGGTTGTTGTTGAATTTGTTGGTGTTTTTCAATTTTGAGGTTGTTGTTGAATTTGTTGGTGTTTTACAATGTTGAGGTCGTTGTTGAATTTGTTGGCCTTTTTAAATGTTGAGGTTGTTGTTGAATTTGTTGGTTTTTTTCAATGTTGAGGTTGTTGTTGAATTTGTTGGTGTTTTTCAATGTCGAGGCTGTTGTTGAATTTGTTGGTTTTTTCAATTTTGAGGTTGTTGTTGTTTTTCAGTGTTGAGGTTGTTGTTGAATTTGTTGGTGTTTTTCCATGTTGAGGTTGTTGTTGTTTTTTAAAGTTGAGGTTGATGTTTAATTTGTTGGTGTTTTTCAATGTTGAGGTTGTTGTTGAATTTGTTGGTGTTTTTCATTGTTGAGGTTGTTGTTGAATTTGTTGGTGTTTTTCAATGTTGAGGTTGTTGTTGTTTTTCAATGTTGAGGTTGTTGTTGAATTTGTTGGTGTTTTTCAATGTTGAGGTTGTTGTTGAATTTGTTGGTGTTTTTCAATGTTGAGGTTGTTGTTGTTTTTCAATATTGAGGTTGTTGTTGAATTTGTTTGTGTTTTTCAATGTTGAGGTTGTTGTTGTTTTTCAATGTTGAGGTCGTTGTTGAATTTGATGGTGTTTTTCAATGTCGAGGTTGTTGTTGAATTTGTTGGTGTTTTTCAATGTTGAAGTTGTTTTTGAATTTGTTGGTGTTTTTCAACGTTGAGGTTGTTGTTGTTTTTCAATGTTGAGGTTGTTGTTGAATTTGTTGGTATTTTTCAATGTTGAGGTTGTTGTTGTTTTTCAATGTTGAGGTTGTTGTTGAATTTGTTGGTGTTTTTCAATGTCGAGGTTGTTGTTGAATTTGTTGGTGTTTTTCAATGTTGAGGTTGTTGTTGAATTTGTTGGTGTTTTACAATGTTGAGGTCGTTGTTGAATTTGTTGGCGTTTTTAAATGTTGAGGTTGTTGTTGAATTTGTTGGTGTTTTTCAATGTTGAGGTTGTTGTTGAATTTGTTGGTGTTTTTCAATTTCGAGGTTGTTATTGAATTTGTTGGTGTTTTTCAATGTTGAAGTTGTTGTTGAATTTGTTGGTGTTTTTCAATGTTGAGGTTGTTGTTGTTTTTCAATGTTGAGGTTGTTGTTGTTTTTCAACATTGAGGTTGTTGTTGAATTTGTTTGTGTTTTTCAATGTTGAGGTTGTTGTTGTTTTTCAATGTTGAGGTCGTTGTTGAATTTGATGGTGTTTTTCAATGTCGAGGTTGTTGTTGAATTTGTTGGTGTTTTTCAATGTTGAAGTTGTTTTTGAATTTGTTGGTATTTTTCAATGTTGAGGTTGTTGTTGTTTTTCAATGTTGAGGTTGTTGTTGAATTTGTTGGTGTTTTTCAATGTTGAGGTTGTTGTTGTTTTTCAATGTTGAGGTTGTTGTGGAATTTGTTGGTTTTTTTCAATGTTGAAGTTGTTGTTGAATTTGTTGGTGTTTTTCAATGTTGAGGTTGTTGTGTTTTTCAATGTTGAGGTTGTTGTTGAATTTGTTGTTGTTTTTCAATTTTGAGGTTGTTGTTGTTTTTCAATGTTGAGTTTGTTGTTTAATTTGTTTGTGTTTTTCAATGTTGAGGTTGTTGAATTTGTTGGTGTTTTTCATTTTTGAGGTTGTTGTTGAATTTGTTGGTGTTTTTCAATGTTGAGGTTGTTGTTGTTTTTCAATGTTGAGGTTGTTGTTGAATTTGTTGGTGTTTTTCAATGTTGAGGTTGTTGTTGAATTTGTTGGTGTTTTTCAATGTTGAGGTTGTTGTTGTTTTTCAATATTGAGGTTGTTGTTGAATTTGTTTGTGTTTATCAATGTTGAGGTTGGTGTTGAATTTGTTGGTATTTTTCAATGTTGAGGTTGTTGTTGTTTTTCAATGTTGAGGTTGTTTTTCAATTTGTTGGTGTTTTTCAATGTTGAGGTTGTTGTTGTTTTTCAATGTTGAGGTTGTTGAATTTGTTGGTGTTTTTCAATGTTGAGGTTGTTGTTGTTTTTCAAAGTTGAGGTTGTTGTTAAATTTGTTGGTGTTTCTCAATGTTGAGGTTGTTGTTGAATTTGTTGGTGTTTTTCATTGTTGAGGTTGTTGTTGAATTTGTTGGTGTTTTTCAATGTTGAGGTTGTTGTTGTTTTTCAATGTTGAGGTTGTTGTTGAATTTGTTGGTGTTTTTCAATGTTGAGGTTGTTGTTGTTTTTCAATGTTGAGGTTGTTGTTGAATTTGTTGGTGTTTTTCAATTTCGAGGTTGCTAATGAATTTGTTGGTGTTCTTCAATGTTGAAGTTGTTGTTGAATTTGTTGGTGTTTTTCAATGTTGAGGTTGTTGTTGTTTTTCAATGTTGAGGTTGTTGTTGAATTTGTTGGTGTTTTTCCATGTTGAGGTTGTTGTTGTTTTTCAAAGTTGAGGTTGATGTTAAATTTGTTGGTGTTTTTCAATGTTGAGGTTGTTGTTGAATTTGATGGTGTTTTTCGTTGTTGAGGTTGTTGTTGAATTTGTTGGTGTTTTTCAATGTTGAGGTTGTTGTTGTTTTTCAATGTTGAGGTTGTTGTTGAATTTGTTGTTGTTTTTCAATGTTGAGGTTGTTGTTGAATTTGTTGGTGTTCTTCAATGTTGAAGTTGTTGTTGAATTTGTTGGTGTTTTTCAATGTTGAGGTTGTTGTTGAATTTGTTGGTGTTTTTCAATGTCGAGGTTGTTGTTGAATTTGTTGGTGTTTTTCAATTTTGAGGTTGTTGTTGAATTTGTTGGTGTTTTACAATGTTGAGGTCGTTGTTGAATTTGTTGGCCTTTTTAAATGTTGAGGTTGTTGTTGAATTTGTTGGTTTTTTTCAATGTTGAGGTTGTTGTTGAATTTGTTGGTGTTTTTCAGTGTCGAGGCTGTTGTTGAATTTGTTGGTTTTTTCAATTTTGAGGTTGTTGTTGTTTTTCAATGTTGAGGTTGTTGTTGAATTTGTTGGTGTTTTTCCATGTTGAGGTTGTTGTTGAATTTGTTGGTGTTTTTCATTGTTGAGGTTGTTGTTGAATTTGTTGGTGTTTTTCAATGTTGAGGTTGTTGTTGTTTTTCAATGTTGAGGTTGTTGTTGAATTTGTTGGTGTTTTTCAATGTTGAGGTTGTTGTTGAATTTGTTGGTGTTTTTCAATGTTGAGGTTGTTGTTGTTTTTCAATATTGAGGTTGTTGTTGAATTTGTTTGTGTTTTTCAATGTTGAGGTTGTTGTTGTTTTTCAATGTTGAGGTCGTTGTTGAATTTGATGGTGTTTTTCAATGTCGAGGTTGTTGTTGAATTTGTTGGTGTTTTTCAATGTTGAAGTTGTTTTTGAATTTGTTGGTGTTTTTCAATGTTGAGGTTGTTGTTGTTTTTCAATGTTGAGGTTGTTGTTGAATTTGTTGGTGTTTTTCAATGTTGAGGTTGTTGTTGTTTTTCAATGTTGAGGTTGTTGTTGAATTTGTTGGTGTTTTTCAATGTCGAGGTTGTTGTTGAATTTGTTGGTGTTTTTCAAAATTGAGGTTGTTGTTGAATTTGTTGGTGTTTTACAATGTTGAGGTCGTTGTTGAATTTGTGGGCGTTTTTAAATGTTGAGGTTGTTGTTGAATTTGTTGTTGTTTTTCAATGTTGAGGTTGTTGTTGAATTTGTTGGTGTTTTTCAATTTCGAGGTTGTTATTGAATTTGTTGGTGTTTTTCAATGTTGAAGTTGTTGTTGAATTTGTTGGTGTTTTTCAATGTTGAGGTTGTTGTTGTTTTTCAATGTTGCGGTTGTTGTTGTTTTTCAATATTGAGGTTGTTGTTGAATTTGTTTGTGTTTTTCAATGTTGAGGTTGTTGTTGTTTTTCAATGTTGAGGTCGTTGTTGAATTTGATGGTGTTTTTCAATGTCGAGGTTGTTGTTGAATTTGTTGGTGTTTTTCAATGTTGAAGTTGTTTTTGAATTTGTTGGTGTTTTTCAATGTTGAGGTTGTTGTTGTTTTTCAATGTTGAGGTTGTTGTTGAATTTGTTGGTGTTTTTCAATGTTGAGGTTGTAGTTGTTTTTCAATGTTGAGGTTCTTGTGGAATTTGTTGGTGTTTTTCAATGTCGAGGTTGTTGTTGAATTTGTTGGTGTTTTTCAATGTTGAGGTTGTTGTTGAATTTGTTGGTGTTTTACAATGTTGAGGTCGTTGTTGAATTTGTTGGCGTTTTTAAATGTTGAGGTTGTTGTTGAATTTGTTGGTGTTTTTCACTGTTGAGGTTGTTGTTGAATTTGTTGGTGTTTTTCAATTTCGAGGTTGTTGTTGAATTTGTTGGTGTTTTTCAATGTTGAAGTTGTTTTTGAATTTGTTGGTGTTTTTCAATGTTGAGGTTGTTGCTGTTTTTCAATGTTGAGCTTGTTGTTGAATTTGTTGATGTTTTTCAATGTCGAGGTTGTTGTTGAATTTGTTGGTGTTTTTCAATGTTGAGGTTGTTGTTGAATTTGTTGGTGTTTTACAATGTTGAGGTCGTTGTTGAATTTGCTGGCGTTTTTAAATGTTGAGGTTGTTGTTGAATTTGTTGGTGTTTTTCAATGTTGAGGTTGTTGTTGAATTTGTTGGTGTTTTTCAATTTCGAGGTTGTTGTTGAATTTGTTGGTGTTTTTCAATGTTGAAGTTGTTGTTAAATTTGTTGGTGTTTTTCAATGTTGAGGTTGTTGTTGTTTTTCAATGTTGAGGTTTTAGTTGAAATTGTTGGTGTTTTTCAATGATGAGGTTGTTGTTGTTTTTCAATGTTGAGGTTGTTGTTGTTTTTCAATGTTGAGGTTGCTGTTGAATTTGTTGGTGTTTTTCAATGCTGAGGTTGTTGTTGAATTTGTTGCTGTTTTTCAATGTTGAGGTTGTTGTTGTATGTGTTGGTGTTTTTCAATGTTGAGGTTGTTGTAGTTTTTCAATGTTGAGGTTGTTGTTGAATTTGTTGGTGTTTTTCAATGTCGAGGTTGTTGTTGAATTTGTTGGTGTTTTTCAATGTTGAAGTTGTTGTTGAAATTGTATGTGTTTTTCAATGTTGAAGTTGTTGTTGAATTTGTTGGTGTTTTTCAATGTTGAGGTTGTTGTTGTTTTTAAATGTTGAGGTTGTTGTTGAATTTGTTGGTGTTTTTCAATTTTGAGGTTGTTGTTATTCATTGTTGAGGTTGTTGTTGAATTTGTTGGTGTTTTTCAATGTTGAGGTTGTTGTTGTTTTTCAATGTTGAGGTTGTTGTTGAATTTGTTGGTGTTTTTCAATGTTGAGGTTGTTGTTGAATTTGTTGGCGTTTTTCAATGTTGAGGTTGTTGTTGTTTTTCAATATTGAGGTTGTTGTTGAATTTGTTTGTGTTTTTCAATGTTGAGGTTGTTGTTGTTTTTCAATGTTGAGGTCGTTGTTGAATTTGATGGTGTTTTTCAATGTCGAGGTTGTTGTTGAATTTGTTGGTGTTTTTCAATGTTGAAGTTGTTTTTGAATTTGTTGGTGTTTTTCAATGTTGAGGTTGTTGTTGTTTTTCAATGTTGAGGTTGTTGTTGAATTTGTTGGTGTTTTTCAATGTTGAGGTTGTTGTTGTTTTTCAATGTTGAGGTTGTTGTTGAATTTGTTGGTGTTTTTCAATGTCGAGGTTGTTGTTGAATTTGTTGGTGTTTTTCAATGTTGAGGTTGTTGTTGAATTTGTTGGTGTTTTACAATGTTGAGGTCGTTGTTGAATTTGTTGGTGTTTTTCAATTTCGAGGTTGTTGTTGAATTTGTTGGTGTTTTTCAATGTTGAAGTTGTTGTTGAATTTGTTGGTGTTTTTCAATGTTGAGGTTGTTGTTGTTTTTCAATGTTGAGGTTGTTGTTGTTTTTCAATATTGAGGTTGTTGTTGAATTTGTTTGTGTTTTTCAATGTTGAGGTTGTTGTTGTTTTTCAATGTTGAGGTCGTTGTTGAATTTGATGGTGTTTTTCAATGTCGAGGTTGTTGTTGTTTTTCATTGTTGAGGTTGTTGTTGAATTTGTTGGTGTTTTTCAATGTTGAGGTTGTTGTTGTTTTTCAATGTTGATGTTCTTGTGGAATTTGTTGGTGTTTTTCAATGTCGAGGTTGTTGTTGAATTTGTTGGTGTTTTTCAATGTTGAGGTTGTTGTTGAATTTGTTGGTGTTTTACAATGTTGAGGTCGTTGTTGAATTTGTTGGCGTTTTTAAATGTTGAGGTTGTTGTTGAATTTGTTGTTGTTTTTCAATGTTGAGGTTGTTGTTGAATTTGTTGGTGTTTTTCAATTTCGAGGTTGTTATTGAATTTGTTGGTGTTTTTCAATGTTGAAGTTGTTGTTGAATTTGTTGGTGTTTTTCAATGTTGAGGTTGTTGTTGTTTTTCAATGTTGCGGTTGTTGTTGTTTTTCAATATTGACGTTGTTGTTGAATTTGTTTGTGTTTTTCAATGTTGAGGTTGTTGTTGTTTTTCAATGTTGAGGTCGTTGTTGAATTTGATGGTGTTTTTCAATGTCCAGGTTGTTGTTGAATTTGTTGGTGTTTTTCAATGTTGAAGTTGTTTTTGAATTTGTTGGTGTTTTTCAATGTTGAGGTTGTTGTTGTTTTTCAATGTTGAGGTTGTTGTTGAATTTGTTGGTGTTTTTCAATGTTGAGGTTGTAGTTGTTTTTCAATGTTGAGGTTCTTGTGGAATTTGTTGGTGTTTTTCAATGTCGAGGTTGTTGTTGAATTTGTTGGTGTTTTTCAATGTTGAGGTTGTTGTTGAATTTGTTGGTGTTTTACAATGTTGAGGTCGTTGTTGAATTTGTTGGCGTTTTTAAATGTTGAGGTTGTTGTTGAATTTGTTGGTGTTTTTCACTGTTGAGGTTGTTGTTGAATTTGTTGGTGTTTTTCAATTTCGAGGTTGTTGTTGAATTTGTTGGTGTTTTTCAATGTTGAAGTTGTTTTTGAATTTGTTGGTGTTTTTCAATGTTGAGGTTGTTGCTGTTTTTCAATGTTGAGGTTGTTGTTGAATTTGTTGGTGTTTTTCAATGTTGAGGTTGTTGTTGTTTTTCAATGTTGAGCTTGTTGTTGAATTTGTTGATGTTTTTCAATGTCGAGGTTGTTGTTGAATTTGTTGGTGTTTTTCAATGTTGAGGTTGTTGTTGAATTTGTTGGTGTTTTACAATTTTGAGGTCGTTGTTGAATTTGCTGGCGTTTTTAAATGTTGAGGTTGTTGTTGAATTTGTTGGTGTTTTTCAATGTTGAGGTTGTTGTTGAATTTGTTGGTGTTTTTCAATTTCGAGGTTGTTGTTGAATTTGTTGGTGTTTTTCAATGTTGAAGTTGTTGTTGAATTTGTTGGTGTTTTTCAATGTTGAGGTTGTTGTTGTTTTTCAATGTTGAGGTTTTAGTTGAAATTGTTGGTGTTTTTCAATGATGAGGTTGTTGTTGTTTTTCAATGTTGAGGTTGTTGTTGTTTTTCAATGTTGAGGTTGCTGTTGAATTTGTTGGTGTTTTTCAATGCTGAGGTTGTTGTTGAATTTGTTGCTGTTTTTCAATGTTGAGGTTGTTGTTGTATGTGTTGGTGTTTTTCAATGTTGAGGTTGTTGTAGTTTTTCAATGTTGAGGTTGTTGTTGAATTTGTTGGTGTTTTTCAATGTCGAGGTTGTTGTTGAATTTGTTGGTGTTTTTCAATGTTGAAGTTGTTGTTGAAATTGTATGTGTTTTTCAATGTTGAAGTTGTTGTTGAATTTGTTGGTGTTTTTCAATGTTGAGGTTGTTGTTGTTTTTAAATGTTGAGGTTGTTGTTGAATTTGTTGGTGTTTTTCAATTTTGAGGTTGTTGTTGTTATTCATTGTTGAGGTTGTTGTTGAATTTGTTGGTGTTTTTCAATGTTGAGGTTGTTGTTGTTTTTCAATGTTGAGGTTGTTGTTGAATTTGTTGGTGTTTTTCAATGTTGAGGTTGTTGTTGAATTTGTTGGTGTTTTTCAATGTTGAGGTTGTTGTTGTTTTTCAATATTGAGGTTGTTGTTGAATTTGTTTGTGTTTTTCAATGTTGAGGTTGTTGTTGTTTTTCAATGTTGAGGTCGTTGTTGAATTTGATGGTGTTTTTCAATGTCGAGGTTGTTGTTGAATTTGTTGGTGTTTTTCAATGTTGAAGTTGTTTTTGAATTTGTTGGTGTTTTTCAATGTTGAGGTTGTTGTTGTTTTTCAATGTTGAGGTTGTTGTTGAATTTGTTGGTGTTTTTCAATGTTGAGGTTGTTGTTGTTTTTCAATGTTGAGGTTGTTGTTGAATTTGTTGGTGTTTTTCAATGTCGAGGTTGTTGTTGAATTTGTTGGTGTTTTTCAATGTTGAGGTTGTTGTTGAATTTGTTGGTGTTTTACAATGTTGAGGTCGTTGTTGAATTTGTTGGCGTTTTTAAATGTTGAGGTTGTTGTTGAATTTGTTGGTGTTTTTCAATGTTGAGGTTGTTGTTGAATTTGTTGGTGTTTTTCAATTTCGAGGTTGTTATTGAATTTGTTGGTGTTTTTCAATGTTGAAGTTGTTGTTGAATTTGTTGGTGTTTTTCAATGTTGAGGTTGTTGTTGTTTTTCAATGTTGAGGTTGTTGTTGTTTTTCAATATTGAGGTTGTTGTTGAATTTGTTTGTGTTTTTCAATGTTGAGGTTGTTGTTGTTTTTCAATGTTGAGGTCGTTGTTGAATTTGATGGTGTTTTTCAATGTCGAGGTTGTTGTTGTTTTTCATTGTTGAGGTTGTTGTTGAATTTGTTGGTGTTTTTCAATGTTGAGGTTGTTGTTGTTTTTCAATGTTGATGTTCTTGTGGAATTTGTTGGTGTTTTTCAATGTCGAGGTTGTTGTTGAATTTGTTGGTGTTTTTCAATGTTGAGGTTGTTGTTGAATTTGTTGGTGTTTTACAATGTTGAGGTCGTTGTTGAATTTGTTGGCGTTTTTAAATGTTGAGGTTGTTGTTGAATTTGTTGGTGTTTTTCACTGTTGAGGTTGTTGTTGAATTTGTTGGTGTTTTTCAATTTCGAGGTTGTTGTTGAATTTGTTGGTGTTTTTCAATGTTGAAGTTGTTTTTGAATTTGTTGGTGTTTTTCAATGTTGAGGTTGTTGTTGTTTTTCAATGTTGAGGTTGTTGTTGAATTTGTTGGTGTTTTTCAATGTTGAGGTTGTTGTTGTTTTTCAATGTTGAGCTTGTTGTTGAATTTGTTGGTGTTTTTCAATGTCGAGGTTGTTGTTGAATTTGTTGGTGTTTTTCAATGTTGAGGTTGTTGTTGAATTTGTTGGTGTTTTACAATGTTGAGGTCGTTGTTGAATTTGCTGGCGTTTTTAAATGTTGAGGTTGTTGTTGAATTTGTTGGTGTTTTTCAATGTTGAGGTTGTTGTTGAATTTGTTGGTGTTTTTCAATTTCGAGGTTGTTGTTGAATTTGTTGGTGTTTTTCAATGTTGAAGTTGTTGTTGAATTTGTTGGTGTTTTTCAATGTTGAGGTTGTTGTTGTTTTTCAATGTTGAGATTTTAGTTGAAATTGTTGGTGTTTTTCAATGTTGAGGTTGTTGTTGTTTTTCAATGTTGAGGTTGTTGTTGTTTTTCAATGTTGAGGTTGTTGTTGAATTTGTTGGTGTTTTTCAATGCTGAGGTTGTTGTTGAATTTGTTGCTGTTTTTCAATGTTGAGGTTGTTGTTGTATGTGTTGGTGTTTTTCAATGTTTAGGTTGTTGTAGTTTTTCAATGTTGAGGTTGTTGTTGAATTTGTTGGTGTTTTTCAATGTCGAGGTTGTTGTTGAATTTGTTGCTGTTTTTCAATGTTGAGGTTGTTGTTGTATGTGTTGGTGTTTTTCAATGTTGAGGTTGTTGTAGTTTTTCAATGTTGAGGTTGTTGTTGAATTTGTTGGTGTTTTTCAATGTTGAGGTTGTCGTTGAATTTGTTGGTGTTTTTCAATGTTGAGGTTGTTGTTGTTTTTCAATGTTGAGGTTGTTGTTGAATTTGTTGGTGTTTTTCAATGTCGAGGTTGTTGTTGAATTTGTTGGTGTTTTTCAATGTTGAGGTTGTTGTTGAATTTGTTGGTCTTTTACAATGTTGAGGTCGTTGTTGAATTTGTTGGCGTTTTTAAATGTTGAGGTTGTTGTTGAATTTGTTGGTGTTTTTCAATGTTGAGGTTGTTGTTGAATTTGTTGGTGTTTTTCAATTTCGAGGTTGTTATTGAATTTGTTGGTGTTTTTCAATGTTGAAGTTGTTGTTGAATTTGTTGGTGTTTTTCAATGTTGAGGTTGTTGTTGTTTTTCAATGTTGAGGTTGTTGTTGTTTTTCAATATTGAGGTTGTTGTTGAATTTGTTTGTGTTTTTCAATGTTGAGGTTGTTGTTGTTTTTCAATGTTGAGGTCGTTGTTGAATTTGATGGTGTTTTTCAATGTCGAGGTTGTTGTTGAATTTGTTGGTGTTTTTCAATGTTGAAGTTGTTTTTTAATTTGTTGGTGTTTTTCAATGTTGAGGTTATTGTTGTTTTTCAATGTTTAGGTTGTTGTAGTTTTTCAATGTTGAGGTTGTTGTTGAATTTGTTGGTGTTTTTCAATGTCGAGGTTGTTGTTGAATTTGTTGCTGTTTTTCAATGTTGAGGTTGTTGTTGTATGTGTTGGTGTTTTTCAATGTTGAGGTTGTTGTAGTTTTTCAATGTTGAGGTTGTTGTTGAATTTGTTGGTGTTTTTCAATGTTGAGGTTGTCGTTGAATTTGTTGGTGTTTTTCAATGTTGAGGTTGTTGTTGTTTTTCAATGTTGAGGTTGTTGTTGAATTTGTTGGTGTTTTTCAATGTCGAGGTTGTTGTTGAATTTGTTGGTGTTTTTCAATGTTGAGGTTGTTGTTGAATTTGTTGGTCTTTTACAATGTTGAGGTCGTTGTTGAATTTGTTGGCGTTTTTAAATGTTGAGGTTGTTGTTGAATTTGTTGGTGTTTTTCAATGTTGAGGTTGTTGTTGAATTTGTTGGTGTTTTTCAATTTCGAGGTTGTTATTGAATTTGTTGGTGTTTTTCAATGTTGAAGTTGTTGTTGAATTTGTTGGTGTTTTTCAATGTTGAGGTTGTTGTTGTTTTTCAATGTTGAGGTTGTTGTTGTTTTTCAATATTGAGGTTGTTGTTGAATTTGTTTGTGTTTTTCAATGTTGAGGTTGTTGTTGTTTTTCAATGTTGAGGTCGTTGTTGAATTTGATGGTGTTTTTCAATGTCGAGGTTGTTGTTGAATTTGTTGGTGTTTTTCAATGTTGAAGTTGTTTTTTAATTTGTTGGTGTTTTTCAATGTTGAGGTTATTGTTGTTTTTCAATGTTGAGGTTGTTGTTGAATTTGTTGGTGTTTTTCAATGTTGAAGTTGTTGTTGAATTTGTTGGTGTTTTTCCATGTTGAGGTTGTTGTTGTTTTTCAAAGTTGAGGTTGATGTTAAATTTGTTGGTGTTTTTCAATGTTGAGGTTGTTGTTGAATTTGATGGTGTTTTTCGTTGTTGAGGTTGTTGTTGAATTTGTTGGTGTTTTTCAATGTTGAGGTTGTTGTTGTTTTTCAATGTTGAGGTTGTTGTTGAATTTGTTGTTGTTTTTCAATGTTGAGGTTGTTGTTGAATTTGTTGGTGTTCTTCAATGTTGAAGTTGTTGTTGAATTTGTTGGTGTTTTTCAATGTTGAGGTTGTTGTTGAATTTGTTGGTGTTTTTCAATGTCGAGGTTGTTGTTGAATTTGTTGGTGTTTTTCAATTTTGAGGTTGTTGTTGAATTTGTTGGTGTTTTACAATGTTGAGGTCGTTGTTGAATTTGTTGGCCTTTTTAAATGTTGAGGTTGTTGTTGAATTTGTTGGTTTTTTTCAATGTTGAGGTTGTTGTTGAATTTGTTGGTGTTTTTCAGTGTCGAGGCTGTTGTTGAATTTGTTGGTTTTTTCAATTTTGAGGTTGTTGTTGTTTTTCAATGTTGAGGTTGTTGTTGAATTTGTTGGTGTTTTTCCATGTTGAGGTTGTTGTTGAATTTGTTGGTGTTTTTCATTGTTGAGGTTGTTGTTGAATTTGTTGGTGTTTTTCAATGTTGAGGTTGTTGTTGTTTTTCAATGTTGAGGTTGTTGTTGAATTTGTTGGTGTTTTTCAATGTTGAGGTTGTTGTTGAATTTGTTGGTGTTTTTCAATGTTGAGGTTGTTGTTGTTTTTCAATATTGAGGTTGTTGTTGAATTTGTTTGTGTTTTTCAATGTTGAGGTTGTTGTTGTTTTTCAATGTTGAGGTCGTTGTTGAATTTGATGGTGTTTTTCAATGTCGAGGTTGTTGTTGAATTTGTTGGTGTTTTTCAATGTTGAAGTTGTTTTTGAATTTGTTGGTGTTTTTCAATGTTGAGGTTGTTGTTGTTTTTCAATGTTGAGGTTGTTGTTGAATTTGTTGGTGTTTTTCAATGTTGAGGTTGTTGTTGTTTTTCAATGTTGAGGTTGTTGTTGAATTTGTTGGTGTTTTTCAATGTCGAGGTTGTTGTTGAATTTGTTGGTGTTTTTCAAAATTGAGGTTGTTGTTGAATTTGTTGGTGTTTTACAATGTTGAGGTCGTTGTTGAATTTGTGGGCGTTTTTAAATGTTGAGGTTGTTGTTGAATTTGTTGTTGTTTTTCAATGTTGAGGTTGTTGTTGAATTTGTTGGTGTTTTTCAATTTCGAGGTTGTTATTGAATTTGTTGGTGTTTTTCAATGTTGAAGTTGTTGTTGAATTTGTTGGTGTTTTTCAATGTTGAGGTTGTTGTTGTTTTTCAATGTTGCGGTTGTTGTTGTTTTTCAATATTGAGGTTGTTGTTGAATTTGTTTGTGTTTTTCAATGTTGAGGTTGTTGTTGTTTTTCAATGTTGAGGTCGTTGTTGAATTTGATGGTGTTTTTCAATGTCGAGGTTGTTGTTGAATTTGTTGGTGTTTTTCAATGTTGAAGTTGTTTTTGAATTTGTTGGTGTTTTTCAATGTTGAGGTTGTTGTTGTTTTTCAATGTTGAGGTTGTTGTTGAATTTGTTGGTGTTTTTCAATGTTGAGGTTGTAGTTGTTTTTCAATGTTGAGGTTCTTGTGGAATTTGTTGGTGTTTTTCAATGTCGAGGTTGTTGTTGAATTTGTTGGTGTTTTTCAATGTTGAGGTTGTTGTTGAATTTGTTGGTGTTTTACAATGTTGAGGTCGTTGTTGAATTTGTTGGCGTTTTTAAATGTTGAGGTTGTTGTTGAATTTGTTGGTGTTTTTCACTGTTGAGGTTGTTGTTGAATTTGTTGGTGTTTTTCAATTTCGAGGTTGTTGTTGAATTTGTTGGTGTTTTTCAATGTTGAAGTTGTTTTTGAATTTGTTGGTGTTTTTCAATGTTGAGGTTGTTGCTGTTTTTCAATGTTGAGCTTGTTGTTGAATTTGTTGATGTTTTTCAATGTCGAGGTTGTTGTTGAATTTGTTGGTGTTTTTCAATGTTGAGGTTGTTGTTGAATTTGTTGGTGTTTTACAATGTTGAGGTCGTTGTTGAATTTGCTGGCGTTTTTAAATGTTGAGGTTGTTGTTGAATTTGTTGGTGTTTTTCAATGTTGAGGTTGTTGTTGAATTTGTTGGTGTTTTTCAATTTCGAGGTTGTTGTTGAATTTGTTGGTGTTTTTCAATGTTGAAGTTGTTGTTGAATTTGTTGGTGTTTTTCAATGTTGAGGTTGTTGTTGTTTTTCAATGTTGAGGTTTTAGTTGAAATTGTTGGTGTTTTTCAATGATGAGGTTGTTGTTGTTTTTCAATGTTGAGGTTGTTGTTGTTTTTCAATGTTGAGGTTGCTGTTGAATTTGTTGGTGTTTTTCAATGCTGAGGTTGTTGTTGAATTTGTTGCTGTTTTTCAATGTTGAGGTTGTTGTTGTATGTGTTGGTGTTTTTCAATGTTGAGGTTGTTGTAGTTTTTCAATGTTGAGGTTGTTGTTGAATTTGTTGGTGTTTTTCAATGTCGAGGTTGTTGTTGAATTTGTTGGTGTTTTTCAATGTTGAAGTTGTTGTTGAAATTGTATGTGTTTTTCAATGTTGAAGTTGTTGTTGAATTTGTTGGTGTTTTTCAATGTTGAGGTTGTTGTTGTTTTTAAATGTTGAGGTTGTTGTTGAATTTGTTGGTGTTTTTCAATTTTGAGGTTGTTGTTATTCATTGTTGAGGTTGTTGTTGAATTTGTTGGTGTTTTTCAATGTTGAGGTTGTTGTTGTTTTTCAATGTTGAGGTTGTTGTTGAATTTGTTGGTGTTTTTCAATGTTGAGGTTGTTGTTGAATTTGTTGGCGTTTTTCAATGTTGAGGTTGTTGTTGTTTTTCAATATTGAGGTTGTTGTTGAATTTGTTTGTGTTTTTCAATGTTGAGGTTGTTGTTGTTTTTCAATGTTGAGGTCGTTGTTGAATTTGATGGTGTTTTTCAATGTCGAGGTTGTTGTTGAATTTGTTGGTGTTTTTCAATGTTGAAGTTGTTTTTGAATTTGTTGGTGTTTTTCAATGTTGAGGTTGTTGTTGTTTTTCAATGTTGAGGTTGTTGTTGAATTTGTTGGTGTTTTTCAATGTTGAGGTTGTTGTTGTTTTTCAATGTTGAGGTTGTTGTTGAATTTGTTGGTGTTTTTCAATGTCGAGGTTGTTGTTGAATTTGTTGGTGTTTTTCAATGTTGAGGTTGTTGTTGAATTTGTTGGTGTTTTACAATGTTGAGGTCGTTGTTGAATTTGTTGGTGTTTTTCAATTTCGAGGTTGTTGTTGAATTTGTTGGTGTTTTTCAATGTTGAAGTTGTTGTTGAATTTGTTGGTGTTTTTCAATGTTGAGGTTGTTGTTGTTTTTCAATGTTGAGGTTGTTGTTGTTTTTCAATATTGAGGTTGTTGTTGAATTTGTTTGTGTTTTTCAATGTTGAGGTTGTTGTTGTTTTTCAATGTTGAGGTCGTTGTTGAATTTGATGGTGTTTTTCAATGTCGAGGTTGTTGTTGTTTTTCATTGTTGAGGTTGTTGTTGAATTTGTTGGTGTTTTTCAATGTTGAGGTTGTTGTTGTTTTTCAATGTTGATGTTCTTGTGGAATTTGTTGGTGTTTTTCAATGTCGAGGTTGTTGTTGAATTTGTTGGTGTTTTTCAATGTTGAGGTTGTTGTTGAATTTGTTGGTGTTTTACAATGTTGAGGTCGTTGTTGAATTTGTTGGCGTTTTTAAATGTTGAGGTTGTTGTTGAATTTGTTGTTGTTTTTCAATGTTGAGGTTGTTGTTGAATTTGTTGGTGTTTTTCAATTTCGAGGTTGTTATTGAATTTGTTGGTGTTTTTCAATGTTGAAGTTGTTGTTGAATTTGTTGGTGTTTTTCAATGTTGAGGTTGTTGTTGTTTTTCAATGTTGCGGTTGTTGTTGTTTTTCAATATTGACGTTGTTGTTGAATTTGTTTGTGTTTTTCAATGTTGAGGTTGTTGTTGTTTTTCAATGTTGAGGTCGTTGTTGAATTTGATGGTGTTTTTCAATGTCCAGGTTGTTGTTGAATTTGTTGGTGTTTTTCAATGTTGAAGTTGTTTTTGAATTTGTTGGTGTTTTTCAATGTTGAGGTTGTTGTTGTTTTTCAATGTTGAGGTTGTTGTTGAATTTGTTGGTGTTTTTCAATGTTGAGGTTGTAGTTGTTTTTCAATGTTGAGGTTCTTGTGGAATTTGTTGGTGTTTTTCAATGTCGAGGTTGTTGTTGAATTTGTTGGTGTTTTTCAATGTTGAGGTTGTTGTTGAATTTGTTGGTGTTTTACAATGTTGAGGTCGTTGTTGAATTTGTTGGCGTTTTTAAATGTTGAGGTTGTTGTTGAATTTGTTGGTGTTTTTCACTGTTGAGGTTGTTGTTGAATTTGTTGGTGTTTTTCAATTTCGAGGTTGTTGTTGAATTTGTTGGTGTTTTTCAATGTTGAAGTTGTTTTTGAATTTGTTGGTGTTTTTCAATGTTGAGGTTGTTGCTGTTTTTCAATGTTGAGGTTGTTGTTGAATTTGTTGGTGTTTTTCAATGTTGAGGTTGTTGTTGTTTTTCAATGTTGAGCTTGTTGTTGAATTTGTTGATGTTTTTCAATGTCGAGGTTGTTGTTGAATTTGTTGGTGTTTTTCAATGTTGAGGTTGTTGTTGAATTTGTTGGTGTTTTACAATTTTGAGGTCGTTGTTGAATTTGCTGGCGTTTTTAAATGTTGAGGTTGTTGTTGAATTTGTTGGTGTTTTTCAATGTTGAGGTTGTTGTTGAATTTGTTGGTGTTTTTCAATTTCGAGGTTGTTGTTGAATTTGTTGGTGTTTTTCAATGTTGAAGTTGTTGTTGAATTTGTTGGTGTTTTTCAATGTTGAGGTTGTTGTTGTTTTTCAATGTTGAGGTTTTAGTTGAAATTGTTGGTGTTTTTCAATGATGAGGTTGTTGTTGTTTTTCAATGTTGAGGTTGTTGTTGTTTTTCAATGTTGAGGTTGCTGTTGAATTTGTTGGTGTTTTTCAATGCTGAGGTTGTTGTTGAATTTGTTGCTGTTTTTCAATGTTGAGGTTGTTGTTGTATGTGTTGGTGTTTTTCAATGTTGAGGTTGTTGTAGTTTTTCAATGTTGAGGTTGTTGTTGAATTTGTTGGTGTTTTTCAATGTCGAGGTTGTTGTTGAATTTGTTGGTGTTTTTCAATGTTGAAGTTGTTGTTGAAATTGTATGTGTTTTTCAATGTTGAAGTTGTTGTTGAATTTGTTGGTGTTTTTCAATGTTGAGGTTGTTGTTGTTTTTAAATGTTGAGGTTGTTGTTGAATTTGTTGGTGTTTTTCAATTTTGAGGTTGTTGTTGTTATTCATTGTTGAGGTTGTTGTTGAATTTGTTGGTGTTTTTCAATGTTGAGGTTGTTGTTGTTTTTCAATGTTGAGGTTGTTGTTGAATTTGTTGGTGTTTTTCAATGTTGAGGTTGTTGTTGAATTTGTTGGTGTTTTTCAATGTTGAGGTTGTTGTTGTTTTTCAATATTGAGGTTGTTGTTGAATTTGTTTGTGTTTTTCAATGTTGAGGTTGTTGTTGTTTTTCAATGTTGAGGTCGTTGTTGAATTTCATGGTGTTTTTCAATGTCGAGGTTGTTGTTGAATTTGTTGGTGTTTTTCAATGTTGAAGTTGTTTTTGAATTTGTTGGTGTTTTTCAATGTTGAGGTTGTTGTTGTTTTTCAATGTTGAGGTTGTTGTTGAATTTGTTGGTGTTTTTCAATGTTGAGGTTGTTGTTGTTTTTCAATGTTGAGGTTGTTGTTGAATTTGTTGGTGTTTTTCAATGTCGAGGTTGTTGTTGAATTTGTTGGTGTTTTTCAATGTTGAGGTTGTTGTTGAATTTGTTGGTGTTTTACAATGTTGAGGTCGTTGTTGAATTTGTTGGCGTTTTTAAATGTTGAGGTTGTTGTTGAATTTGTTGGTGTTTTTCAATGTTGAGGTTGTTGTTGAATTTGTTGGTGTTTTTCAATTTCGAGGTTGTTATTGAATTTGTTGGTGTTTTTCAATGTTGAAGTTGTTGTTGAATTTGTTGGTGTTTTTCAATGTTGAGGTTGTTGTTGTTTTTCAATGTTGAGGTTGTTGTTGTTTTTCAATATTGAGGTTGTTGTTGAATTTGTTTGTGTTTTTCAATGTTGAGGTTGTTGTTGTTTTTCAATGTTGAGGTCGTTGTTGAATTTGATGGTGTTTTTCAATGTCGAGGTTGTTGTTGTTTTTCATTGTTGAGGTTGTTGTTGAATTTGTTGGTGTTTTTCAATGTTGAGGTTGTTGTTGTTTTTCAATGTTGATGTTCTTGTGGAATTTGTTGGTGTTTTTCAATGTCGAGGTTGTTGTTGAATTTGTTGGTGTTTTTCAATGTTGAGGTTGTTGTTGAATTTGTTGGTGTTTTACAATGTTGAGGTCGTTGTTGAATTTGTTGGCGTTTTTAAATGTTGAGGTTGTTGTTGAATTTGTTGGTGTTTTTCACTGTTGAGGTTGTTGTTGAATTTGTTGGTGTTTTTCAATTTCGAGGTTGTTGTTGAATTTGTTGGTGTTTTTCAATGTTGAAGTTGTTTTTGAATTTGTTGGTGTTTTTCAATGTTGAGGTTGTTGTTGTTTTTCAATGTTGAGGTTGTTGTTGAATTTGTTGGTGTTTTTCAATGTTGAGGTTGTTGTTGTTTTTCAATGTTGAGCTTGTTGTTGAATTTGTTGGTGTTTTTCAATGTCGAGGTTGTTGTTGAATTTGTTGGTGTTTTTCAATGTTGAGGTTGTTGTTGAATTTGTTGGTGTTTTACAATGTTGAGGTCGTTGTTGAATTTGCTGGCGTTTTTAAATGTTGAGGTTGTTGTTGAATTTGTTGGTGTTTTTCAATGTTGAGGTTGTTGTTGAATTTGTTGGTGTTTTTCAATTTCGAGGTTGTTGTTGAATTTGTTGGTGTTTTTCAATGTTGAAGTTGTTGTTGAATTTGTTGGTGTTTTTCAATGTTGAGGTTGTTGTTGTTTTTCAATGTTGAGATTTTAGTTGAAATTGTTGGTGTTTTTCAATGTTGAGGTTGTTGTTGTTTTTCAATGTTGAGGTTGTTGTTGTTTTTCAATGTTGAGGTTGTTGTTGAATTTGTTGGTGTTTTTCAATGCTGAGGTTGTTGTTGAATTTGTTGCTGTTTTTCAATGTTGAGGTTGTTGTTGTATGTGTTGGTGTTTTTCAATGTTTAGGTTGTTGTAGTTTTTCAATGTTGAGGTTGTTGTTGAATTTGTTGGTGTTTTTCAATGTCGAGGTTGTTGTTGAATTTGTTGCTGTTTTTCAATGTTGAGGTTGTTGTTGTATGTGTTGGTGTTTTTCAATGTTGAGGTTGTTGTAGTTTTTCAATGTTGAGGTTGTTGTTGAATTTGTTGGTGTTTTTCAATGTCGAGGTTGTTGTTGAATTTGTTGGTGTTTTTCAATGTTGAGGTTGTCGTTGAATTTGTTGGTGTTTTTCAATGTTGAGGTTGTTGTTGTTTTTCAATGTTGAGGTTGTTGTTGAATTTGTTGGTGTTTTTCAATGTCGAGGTTGTTGTTGAATTTGTTGGTGTTTTTCAATGTTGAGGTTGTTGTTGAATTTGTTGGTCTTTTACAATGTTGAGGTCGTTGTTGAATTTGTTGGCGTTTTTAAATGTTGAGGTTGTTGTTGAATTTGTTGGTGTTTTTCAATGTTGAGGTTGTTGTTGAATTTGTTGGTGTTTTTCAATTTCGAGGTTGTTATTGAATTTGTTGGTGTTTTTCAATGTTGAAGTTGTTGTTGAATTTGTTGGTGTTTTTCAATGTTGAGGTTGTTGTTGTTTTTCAATGTTGAGGTTGTTGTTGTTTTTCAATATTGAGGTTGTTGTTGAATTTGTTTGTGTTTTTCAATGTTGAGGTTGTTGTTGTTTTTCAATGTTGAGGTCGTTGTTGAATTTGATGGTGTTTTTCAATGTCGAGGTTGTTGTTGAATTTGTTGGTGTTTTTCAATGTTGAAGTTGTTTTTTAATTTGTTGGTGTTTTTCAATGTTGAGGTTATTGTTGTTTTTCAATGTTGAGGTTGTTGTTGAATTTGTTGGTGTTTTTCAATGTTGAGGTTGTTGTTGTTTTTCAATGTTGAGGTTCTTGTGGAATTTGTTGGTGTTTTTCAATGTCGAGGTTGTTGTTGAATTTGTTGGTGTTTTTCAATGTTGAGGTTGTTGTTGAATTTGTTGGTGTTTTACAATGTTGAGGTCGTTGTTGAATTTGTTGGCGTTTTTAAATGTTGAGGTTGTTGTTGAATTTGTTGGTGTTTTTCACTGTTGAGGTTGTTGTTGAATTTGTTGGTGTTTTTCAATTTCGAGGTTGTTGTTGAATTTGTTGGTGTTTTTCAATGTTGAAGTTGTTTTTGAATTTGTTGGTGTTTTTCAATGTTGAGGTTGTTGTTGTTTTTCAATGTTGAGGTTGTTGTTGAATTTGTTGGTGTTTTTCAATGTTGAGGTTGTTGTTGTTTTTCAATGTTGAGCTTGTTGTTGAATTTGTTGATGTTTTTCAATGTCGAGGTTGTTGTTGAATTTGTTGGTGTTTTTCAATGTTGAGTTTGTTGTTGAATTTGTTGGTGTTTTACAATGTTGAGGTCGTTGTTGAATTTGCTGGCGTTTTTAAATGTTGAGGTTGTTGTTGAATTTGTTGGTGTTTTTCAATGTTGAGGTTGTTGTTGAATTTGTTGGTGTTTTTCAATTTCGAGGTTGTTGTTGAATTTGTTGGTGTTTTTCAATGTTGAAGTTGTTGTTGAATTTGTTGGTGTTTTTCAATGTTGAGGTTGTTGTTGTTTTTCAATGTTGAGGTTTTAGTTGAAATTGTTGGTGTTTTTCAATGTTGAGGTTGTTGTTGATTTCAATGTTGAGGTTGTTGTTGTTTTTCAATGTTGAGGTTGTTGTTGAATTTGTTGGTGTTTTTCAATGCTGAGGTTGTTGTTGAATTTGTTGCTGTTTTTCAATGTTGAGGTTGTTGTTGTATGTGTTGGTGTTTTTCAATGTCGAGGTTGTTGTTGAATTTGTTGGTGTTTTTCAATGTTGAAGTTGTTGTTGAAATTGTATGTGTTTTTCAATGTTGAAGTTGTTGTTGAATTTGTTGGTGTTTTTCAATGTTGAGGTTGTTGTTGTTTTTAAATGTTGAGGTTGTTGTTGAATTTGTTGGTGTTTTTCAATTTTGAGGTTGTTGTTGTTATTCATTGTTGAGGTTGTTGTTGAATTTGTTGGTGTTTTTCAATGTTGAGGTTGTTGTTGTTTTTCAATGTTGAGGTTGTTGTTGAATTTGTTGGTGTTTTTCAATGTTGAGGTTGTTGTTGAATTTGTTGGTGTTTTTCAATGTTGAGGTTGTTGTTGTTTTTCAATATTGAGGTTGTTGTTGAATTTGTTTGTGTTTTTCAATGTTGAGGTTGTTGTTGTTTTTCAATGTTGAGGTCGTTGTTGAATTTGATGGTGTTTTTCAATGTCGAGGTTGTTGTTGAATTTGTTGGTGTTTTTCAATGTTGAAGTTGTTTTTGAATTTGTTGGTGTTTTTCAATGTTGAGGTTGTTGTTGTTTTTCAATGTTGAGGTTGTTGTTGAATTTGTTGGTGTTTTTCAATGTTGAGGTTGTTGTTGTTTTTCAATGTTGAGGTTGTTGTTGAATTTGTTGGTGTTTTTCAATGTCGAGGTTGTTGTTGAATTTGTTGGTGTTTTTCAATGTTGAGGTTGTTGTTGAATTTGTTGGTGTTTTACAATGTTGAGGTCGTTGTTGAATTTGTTGGCGTTTTTAAATGTTGAGGTTGTTGTTGAATTTGTTGGTGTTTTTCAATGTTGAGGTTGTTGTTGAATTTGTTGGTGTTTTTCAATTTCGAGGTTGTTGTTGAATTTGTTGGTGTTTTTCAATGTTGAAGTTGTTGTTGAATTTGTTGGTGTTTTTCAATGTTGAGGTTGTTGTTGTTTTTCAATGTTGAGGTTGTTGTTGTTTTTCAATATTGAGGTTGTTGTTGAATTTGTTTGTGTTTTTCAATGTTGAGGTTGTTGTTGTTTTTCAATGTTGAGGTCGTTGTTGAATTTGATGGTGTTTTTCAATGTCGAGGTTGTTGTTGTTTTTCATTGTTGAGGTTGTTGTTGAATTTGTTGGTGTTTTTCAATGTTGAGGTTGTTGTTGTTTTTCAATGTTGATGTTCTTGTGGAATTTGTTGGTGTTTTTCAATGTCGAGGTTGTTGTTGAATTTGTTGGTGTTTTTCAATGTTGAGGTTGTTGTTGAATTTGTTGGTGTTTTACAATGTTGAGGTCGTTGTTGAATTTGTTGGCGTTTTTAAATGTTGAGGTTGTTGTTGAATTTGTTGTTGTTTTTCAATGTTGAGGTTGTTGTTGAATTTGTTGGTGTTTTTCAATTTCGAGGTTGTTATTGAATTTGTTGGTGTTTTTCAATGTTGAAGTTGTTGTTGAATTTGTTGGTGTTTTTCAATGTTGAGGTTGTTGTTGTTTTTCAATGTTGCGGTTGTTGTTGTTTTTCAATATTGACGTTGTTGTTGAATTTGTTTGTGTTTTTCAATGTTGAGGTTGTTGTTGTTTTTCAATGTTGAGGTCGTTGTTGAATTTGATGGTGTTTTTCAATGTCCAGGTTGTTGTTGAATTTGTTGGTGTTTTTCAATGTTGAAGTTGTTTTTGAATTTGTTGGTGTTTTTCAATGTTGAGGTTGTTGTTGTTTTTCAATGTTGAGGTTGTTGTTGAATTTGTTGGTGTTTTTCAATGTTGAGGTTGTAGTTGTTTTTCAATGTTGAGGTTCTTGTGGAATTTGTTGGTGTTTTTCAATGTCGAGGTTGTTGTTGAATTTGTTGGTGTTTTTCAATGTTGAGGTTGTTGTTGAATTTGTTGGTGTTTTACAATGTTGAGGTCGTTGTTGAATTTGTTGGCGTTTTTAAATGTTGAGGTTGTTGTTGAATTTGTTGGTGTTTTTCACTGTTGAGGTTGTTGTTGAATTTGTTGGTGTTTTTCAATTTCGAGGTTGTTGTTGAATTTGTTGGTGTTTTTCAATGTTGAAGTTGTTTTTGAATTTGTTGGTGTTTTTCAATGTTGAGGTTGTTGCTGTTTTTCAATGTTGAGGTTGTTGTTGAATTTGTTGGTGTTTTTCAATGTTGAGGTTGCTGTTGTTTTTCAATGTTGAGCTTGTTGTTGAATTTGTTGATGTTTTTCAATGTCGAGGTTGTTGTTGAATTTGTTGGTGTTTTTCAATGTTGAGGTTGTTGTTGAATTTGTTGGTGTTTTACAATGTTGAGGTCGTTGTTGAATTTGCTGGCGTTTTTAAATGTTGAGGTTGTTGTTGAATTTGTTGGTGTTTTTCAATGTTGAGGTTGTTGTTGAATTTGTTGGTGTTTTTCAATTTCGAGGTTGTTGTTGAATTTGTTGGTGTTTTTCAATGTTGAAGTTGTTGTTGAATTTGTTGGTGTTTTTCAATGTTGAGGTTGTTGTTGTTTTTCAATGTTGAGGTTTTAGTTGAAATTGTTGGTGTTTTTCAATGATGAGGTTGTTGTTGTTTTTCAATGTTGAGGTTGTTGTTGTTTTTCAATGTTGAGGTTGCTGTTGAATTTGTTGGTGTTTTTCAATGCTGAGGTTGTTGTTGAATTTGTTGCTGTTTTTCAATGTTGAGGTTGTTGTTGTATGTGTTGGTGTTTTTCAATGTTGAGGTTGTTGTAGTTTTTCAATGTTGAGGTTGTTGTTGAATTTGTTGGTGTTTTTCAATGTCGAGGTTGTTGTTGAATTTGTTGGTGTTTTTCAATGTTGAAGTTGTTGTTGAAATTGTATGTGTTTTTCAATGTTGAAGTTGTTGTTGAATTTGTTGGTGTTTTTCAATGTTGAGGTTGTTGTTGTTTTTAAATGTTGAGGTTGTTGTTGAATTTGTTGGTGTTTTTCAATTTTGAGGTTGTTGTTGTTATTCATTGTTGAGGTTGTTGTTGAATTTGTTGGTGTTTTTCAATGTTGAGGTTGTTGTTGTTTTTCAATGTTGAGGTTGTTGTTGAATTTGTTGGTGTTTTTCAATGTTGAGGTTGTTGTTGAATTTGTTGGTGTTTTTCAATGTTGAGGTTGTTGTTGTTTTTCAATATTGAGGTTGTTGTTGAATTTGTTTGTGTTTTTCAATGTTGAGGTTGTTGTTGTTTTTCAATGTTGAGGTCGTTGTTGAATTTGATGGTGTTTTTCAATGTCGAGGTTGTTGTTGAATTTGTTGGTGTTTTTCAATGTTGAAGTTGTTTTTGAATTTGTTGGTGTTTTTCAATGTTGAGGTTGTTGTTGTTTTTCAATGTTGAGGTTGTTGTTGAATTTGTTGGTGTTTTTCAATGTTGAGGTTGTTGTTGTTTTTCAATGTTGAGGTTGTTGTTGAATTTGTTGGTGTTTTTCAATGTCGAGGTTGTTGTTGAATTTGTTGGTGTTTTTCAATGTTGAGGTTGTTGTTGAATTTGTTGGTGTTTTACAATGTTGAGGTCGTTGTTGAATTTGTTGGCGTTTTTAAATGTTGAGGTTGTTGTTGAATTTGTTGGTGTTTTTCAATGTTGAGGTTGTTGTTGAATTTGTTGGTGTTTTTCAATTTCGAGGTTGTTATTGAATTTGTTGGTGTTTTTCAATGTTGAAGTTGTTGTTGAATTTGTTGGTGTTTTTCAATGTTGAGGTTGTTGTTGTTATTCATTGTTGAGGTTGTTGTTGAATTTGTTGGTGTTTTTCAATGTTGAGGTTGTTGTTGTTTTTCAATGTTGAGGTTGTTGTTGAATTTGTTGGTGTTTTTCAATGTTGAGGTTGTTGTTGAATTTGTTGGTGTTTTTCAATGTTGAGGTTGTTGTTGTTTTTCAATATTGAGGTTGTTGTTGAATTTGTTTGTGTTTTTCAATGTTGAGGTTGTTGTTGTTTTTCAATGTTGAGGTCGTTGTTGAATTTGATGGTGTTTTTCAATGTCGAGGTTGTTGTTGAATTTGTTGGTGTTTTTCAATGTTGAAGTTGTTTTTGAATTTGTTGGTGTTTTTCAATGTTGAGGTTGTTGTTGTTTTTCAATGTTGAGGTTGTTGTTGAATTTGTTGGTGTTTTTCAATGTTGAGGTTGTTGTTGTTTTTCAATGTTGAGGTTGTTGTTGAATTTGTTGGTGTTTTTCAATGTCGAGGTTGTTGTTGAATTTGTTGGTGTTTTTCAATGTTGAGGTTGTTGTTGAATTTGTTGGTGTTTTACAATGTTGAGGTCGTTGTTGAATTTGTTGGCGTTTTTAAATGTTGAGGTTGTTGTTGAATTTGTTGGTGTTTTTCAATGTTGAGGTTGTTGTTGAATTTGTTGGTGTTTTTCAATTTCGAGGTTGTTGTTGAATTTGTTGGTGTTTTTCAATGTTGAAGTTGTTGTTGAATTTGTTGGTGTTTTTCAATGTTGAGGTTGTTGTTGTTTTTCAATGTTGAGGTTGTTGTTGTTTTTCAATATTGAGGTTGTTGTTGAATTTGTTTGTGTTTTTCAATGTTGAGGTTGTTGTTGTTTTTCAATGTTGAGGTCGTTGTTGAATTTGATGGTGTTTTTCAATGTCGAGGTTGTTGTTGTTTTTCATTGTTGAGGTTGTTGTTGAATTTGTTGGTGTTTTTCAATGTTGAGGTTGTTGTTGTTTTTCAATGTTGATGTTCTTGTGGAATTTGTTGGTGTTTTTCAATGTCGAGGTTGTTGTTGAATTTGTTGGTGTTTTTCAATGTTGAGGTTGTTGTTGAATTTGTTGGTGTTTTACAATGTTGAGGTCGTTGTTGAATTTGTTGGCGTTTTTAAATGTTGAGGTTGTTGTTGAATTTGTTGTTGTTTTTCAATGTTGAGGTTGTTGTTGAATTTGTTGGTGTTTTTCAATTTCGAGGTTGTTATTGAATTTGTTGGTGTTTTTCAATGTTGAAGTTGTTGTTGAATTTGTTGGTGTTTTTCAATGTTGAGGTTGTTGTTGTTTTTCAATGTTGCGGTTGTTGTTGTTTTTCAATATTGACGTTGTTGTTGAATTTGTTTGTGTTTTTCAATGTTGAGGTTGTTGTTGTTTTTCAATGTTGAGGTCGTTGTTGAATTTGATGGTGTTTTTCAATGTCCAGGTTGTTGTTGAATTTGTTGGTGTTTTTCAATGTTGAAGTTGTTTTTGAATTTGTTGGTGTTTTTCAATGTTGAGGTTGTTGTTGTTTTTCAATGTTGAGGTTGTTGTTGAATTTGTTGGTGTTTTTCAATGTTGAGGTTGTAGTTGTTTTTCAATGTTGAGGTTCTTGTGGAATTTGTTGGTGTTTTTCAATGTCGAGGTTGTTGTTGAATTTGTTGGTGTTTTTCAATGTTGAGGTTGTTGTTGAATTTGTTGGTGTTTTACAATGTTGAGGTCGTTGTTGAATTTGTTGGCGTTTTTAAATGTTGAGGTTGTTGTTGAATTTGTTGGTGTTTTTCACTGTTGAGGTTGTTGTTGAATTTGTTGGTGTTTTTCAATTTCGAGGTTGTTGTTGAATTTGTTGGTGTTTTTCAATGTTGAAGTTGTTTTTGAATTTGTTGGTGTTTTTCAATGTTGAGGTTGTTGCTGTTTTTCAATGTTGAGGTTGTTGTTGAATTTGTTGGTGTTTTTCAATGTTGAGGTTGCTGTTGTTTTTCAATGTTGAGCTTGTTGTTGAATTTGTTGATGTTTTTCAATGTCGAGGTTGTTGTTGAATTTGTTGGTGTTTTTCAATGTTGAGGTTGTTGTTGAATTTGTTGGTGTTTTACAATGTTGAGGTCGTTGTTGAATTTGCTGGCGTTTTTAAATGTTGAGGTTGTTGTTGAATTTGTTGGTGTTTTTCAATGTTGAGGTTGTTGTTGAATTTGTTGGTGTTTTTCAATTTCGAGGTTGTTGTTGAATTTGTTGGTGTTTTTCAATGTTGAAGTTGTTGTTGAATTTGTTGGTGTTTTTCAATGTTGAGGTTGTTGTTGTTTTTCAATGTTGAGGTTTTAGTTGAAATTGTTGGTGTTTTTCAATGATGAGGTTGTTGTTGTTTTTCAATGTTGAGGTTGTTGTTGTTTTTCAATGTTGAGGTTGCTGTTGAATTTGTTGGTGTTTTTCAATGCTGAGGTTGTTGTTGAATTTGTTGCTGTTTTTCAATGTTGAGGTTGTTGTTGTATGTGTTGGTGTTTTTCAATGTTGAGGTTGTTGTAGTTTTTCAATGTTGAGGTTGTTGTTGAATTTGTTGGTGTTTTTCAATGTCGAGGTTGTTGTTGAATTTGTTGGTGTTTTTCAATGTTGAAGTTGTTGTTGAAATTGTATGTGTTTTTCAATGTTGAAGTTGTTGTTGAATTTGTTGGTGTTTTTCAATGTTGAGGTTGTTGTTGTTTTTAAATGTTGAGGTTGTTGTTGAATTTGTTGGTGTTTTTCAATTTTGAGGTTGTTGTTGTTATTCATTGTTGAGGTTGTTGTTGAATTTGTTGGTGTTTTTCAATGTTGAGGTTGTTGTTGTTTTTCAATGTTGAGGTTGTTGTTGAATTTGTTGGTGTTTTTCAATGTTGAGGTTGTTGTTGAATTTGTTGGTGTTTTTCAATGTTGAGGTTGTTGTTGTTTTTCAATATTGAGGTTGTTGTTGAATTTGTTTGTGTTTTTCAATGTTGAGGTTGTTGTTGTTTTTCAATGTTGAGGTCGTTGTTGAATTTGATGGTGTTTTTCAATGTCGAGGTTGTTGTTGAATTTGTTGGTGTTTTTCAATGTTGAAGTTGTTTTTGAATTTGTTGGTGTTTTTCAATGTTGAGGTTGTTGTTGTTTTTCAATGTTGAGGTTGTTGTTGAATTTGTTGGTGTTTTTCAATGTTGAGGTTGTTGTTGTTTTTCAATGTTGAGGTTGTTGTTGAATTTGTTGGTGTTTTTCAATGTCGAGGTTGTTGTTGAATTTGTTGGTGTTTTTCAATGTTGAGGTTGTTGTTGAATTTGTTGGTGTTTTACAATGTTGAGGTCGTTGTTGAATTTGTTGGCGTTTTTAAATGTTGAGGTTGTTGTTGAATTTGTTGGTGTTTTTCAATGTTGAGGTTGTTGTTGAATTTGTTGGTGTTTTTCAATTTCGAGGTTGTTATTGAATTTGTTGGTGTTTTTCAATGTTGAAGTTGTTGTTGAATTTGTTGGTGTTTTTCAATGTTGAGGTTGTTGTTGTTTTTCAATGTTGAGGTTGTTGTTGTTTTTCAATATTGAGGTTGTTGTTGAATTTGTTTGTGTTTTTCAATGTTGAGGTTGTTGTTGTTTTTCAATGTTGAGGTCGTTGTTGAATTTGATGGTGTTTTTCAATGTCGAGGTTGTTGTTGTTTTTCATTGTTGAGGTTGTTGTTGAATTTGTTGGTGTTTTTCAATGTTGAGGTTGTTGTTGTTTTTCAATGTTGATGTTCTTGTGGAATTTGTTGGTGTTTTTCAATGTCGAGGTTGTTGTTGAATTTGTTGGTGTTTTTCAATGTTGAGGTTGTTGTTGAATTTGTTGGTGTTTTACAATGTTGAGGTCGTTGTTGAATTTGTTGGCGTTTTTAAATGTTGAGGTTGTTGTTGAATTTGTTGGTGTTTTTCACTGTTGAGGTTGTTGTTGAATTTGTTGGTGTTTTTCAATTTCGAGGTTGTTGTTGAATTTGTTGGTGTTTTTCAATGTTGAAGTTGTTTTTGAATTTGTTGGTGTTTTTCAATGTTGAGGTTGTTGTTGTTTTTCAATGTTGAGGTTGTTGTTGAATTTGTTGGTGTTTTTCAATGTTGAGGTTGTTGTTGTTTTTCAATGTTGAGCTTGTTGTTGAATTTGTTGGTGTTTTTCAATGTCGAGGTTGTTGTTGAATTTGTTGGTGTTTTTCAATGTTGAGGTTGTTGTTGAATTTGTTGGTGTTTTACAATGTTGAGGTCGTTGTTGAATTTGCTGGCGTTTTTAAATGTTGAGGTTGTTGTTGAATTTGTTGGTGTTTTTCAATGTTGAGGTTGTTGTTGAATTTGTTGGTGTTTTTCAATTTCGAGGTTGTTGTTGAATTTGTTGGTGTTTTTCAATGTTGAAGTTGTTGTTGAATTTGTTGGTGTTTTTCAATGTTGAGGTTGTTGTTGTTTTTCAATGTTGAGATTTTAGTTGAAATTGTTGGTGTTTTTCAATGTTGAGGTTGTTGTTGTTTTTCAATGTTGAGGTTGTTGTTGTTTTTCAATGTTGAGGTTGTTGTTGAATTTGTTGGTGTTTTTCAATGCTGAGGTTGTTGTTGAATTTGTTGCTGTTTTTCAATGTTGAGGTTGTTGTTGTATGTGTTGGTGTTTTTCAATGTTTAGGTTGTTGTAGTTTTTCAATGTTGAGGTTGTTGTTGAATTTGTTGGTGTTTTTCAATGTCGAGGTTGTTGTTGAATTTGTTGCTGTTTTTCAATGTTGAGGTTGTTGTTGTATGTGTTGGTGTTTTTCAATGTTGAGGTTGTTGTAGTTTTTCAATGTTGAGGTTGTTGTTGAATTTGTTGGTGTTTTTCAATGTCGAGGTTGTTGTTGAATTTGTTGGTGTTTTTCAATGTTGAGGTTGTCGTTGAATTTGTTGGTGTTTTTCAATGTTGAGGTTGTTGTTGTTTTTCAATGTTGAGGTTGTTGTTGAATTTGTTGGTGTTTTTCAATGTCGAGGTTGTTGTTGAATTTGTTGGTGTTTTTCAATGTTGAGGTTGTTGTTGAATTTGTTGGTCTTTTACAATGTTGAGGTCGTTGTTGAATTTGTTGGCGTTTTTAAATGTTGAGGTTGTTGTTGAATTTGTTGGTGTTTTTCAATGTTGAGGTTGTTGTTGAATTTGTTGGTGTTTTTCAATTTCGAGGTTGTTATTGAATTTGTTGGTGTTTTTCAATGTTGAAGTTGTTGTTGAATTTGTTGGTGTTTTTCAATGTTGAGGTTGTTGTTGTTTTTCAATGTTGAGGTTGTTGTTGTTTTTCAATATTGAGGTTGTTGTTGAATTTGTTTGTGTTTTTCAATGTTGAGGTTGTTGTTGTTTTTCAATGTTGAGGTCGTTGTTGAATTTGATGGTGTTTTTCAATGTCGAGGTTGTTGTTGAATTTGTTGGTGTTTTTCAATGTTGAAGTTGTTTTTTAATTTGTTGGTGTTTTTCAATGTTGAGGTTGTTGTTGTTTTTCAATGTTGAGGTTGTTGTTGAATTTGTTGGTGTTTTTCAATGTTGAGGTTGTTGTTGTTTTTCAATGTTGAGGTTCTTGTGGAATTTGTTGGTGTTTTTCAATGTCGAGGTTGTTGTTGAATTTGTTGGTGTTTTTCAATGTTGAGGTTGTTGTTGAATTTGTTGGTGTTTTACAATGTTGAGGTCGTTGTTGAATTTGTTGGCGTTTTTAAATGTTGAGGTTGTTGTTGAATTTGTTGGTGTTTTTCACTGTTGAGGTTGTTGTTGAATTTGTTGGTGTTTTTCAATTTCGAGGTTGTTGTTGAATTTGTTGGTGTTTTTCAATGTTGAAGTTGTTTTTGAATTTGTTGGTGTTTTTCAATGTTGAGGTTGTTGTTGTTTTTCAATGTTGAGGTTGTTGTTGAATTTGTTGGTGTTTTTCAATGTTGAGGTTGTTGTTGTTTTTCAATGTTGAGCTTGTTGTTGAATTTGTTGATGTTTTTCAATGTCGAGGTTGTTGTTGAATTTGTTGGTGTTTTTCAATGTTGAGTTTGTTGTTGAATTTGTTGGTGTTTTACAATGTTGAGGTCGTTGTTGAATTTGCTGGCGTTTTTAAATGTTGAGGTTGTTGTTGAATTTGTTGGTGTTTTTCAATGTTGAGGTTGTTGTTGAATTTGTTGGTGTTTTTCAATTTCGAGGTTGTTGTTGAATTTGTTGGTGTTTTTCAATGTTGAAGTTGTTGTTGAATTTGTTGGTGTTTTTCAATGTTGAGGTTGTTGTTGTTTTTCAATGTTGAGGTTTTAGTTGAAATTGTTGGTGTTTTTCAATGTTGAGGTTGTTGTTGATTTCAATGTTGAGGTTGTTGTTGTTTTTCAATGTTGAGGTTGTTGTTGAATTTGTTGGTGTTTTTCAATGCTGAGGTTGTTGTTGAATTTGTTGCTGTTTTTCAATGTTGAGGTTGTTGTTGTATGTGTTGGTGTTTTTCAATTTCGAGGTTGTTGTTGAATTTGTTGGTGTTTTTCAATGTTGAAGTTGTTGTTGAAATTGTATGTGTTTTTCAATGTTGAAGTTGTTGTTGAATTTGTTGGTGTTTTTCAATGTTGAGGTTGTTGTTGTTTTTAAATGTTGAGGTTGTTGTTGAATTTGTTGGTGTTTTTCAATTTTGAGGTTGTTGTTGTTATTCATTGTTGAGGTTGTTGTTGAATTTGTTGGTGTTTTTCAATGTTGAGGTTGTTGTTGTTTTTCAATGTTGAGGTTGTTGTTGAATTTGTTGGTGTTTTTCAATGTTGAGGTTGTTGTTGAATTTGTTGGTGTTTTTCAATGTTGAGGTTGTTGTTGTTTTTCAATATTGAGGTTGTTGTTGAATTTGTTTGTGTTTTTCAATGTTGAGGTTGTTGTTGATTTTCAATGTTGAGGTCGTTGTTGAATTTGATGGTGTTTTTCAATGTCGAGGTTGTTGTTGAATTTGTTGGTGTTTTTCAATGTTGAAGTTGTTTTTGAATTTGTTGGTGTTTTTCAATGTTGAGGTTGTTGTTGTTTTTCAATGTTGAGGTTGTTGTTGAATTTGTTGGTGTTTTTCAATGTTGAGGTTGTTGTTGTTTTTCAATGTTGAGGTTGTTTTTCAATTTGTTGGTGTTTTTCAATGTTGAGGTTGTTGTTGTTTTTCAATGTTGAGGTTGTTGAATTTGTTGGTGTTTTTCAATGTTGAGGTTGTTGTTGTTTTTCAAAGTTGAGGTTGTTGTTAAATTTGTTGGTGTTTCTCAATGTTGAGGTTGTTGTTGAATTTGTTGGTGTTTTTCATTGTTGAGGTTGTTGTTGAATTTGTTGGTGTTTTTCAATGTTGAGGTTGTTGTTGTTTTTCAATGTTGAGGTTGTTGTTGAATTTGTTGGTGTTTTTCAATGTTGAGGTTGTTGTTGTTTTTCAATGTTGAGGTTGTTGTTGAATTTGTTGGTGTTTTTCAATTTCGAGGTTGTTAATGAATTTGTTGGTCTTCTTCAATGTTGAAGTTGTTGTTGAATTTGTTGGTGTTTTTCAATGTTGAGGTTGTTGTTGTTTTTCAATGTTGAGGTTGTTGTTGAATTTGTTGGTGTTTTTCCATGTTGAGGTTGTTGTTGTTTTTCAAAGTTGAGGTTGATGTTAAATTTGTTGGTGTTTTTCAATGTTGAGGTTGTTGTTGAATTTGTTGGTGTTTTTCAATGTTGAGGTTGTTGTTGTTTTTCAATGTTGAGGTTGTTGTTGAATTTGTTGTTGTTTTTCAATGTTGAGGTTGTTGTTGTTTTTCAATGTTGAGGTTGTTGTTGAATTTGTTGGTGTTTTTCAATGTTGAGGTTGTTGTTGTTTTTAAATGTTGAGGTTGTTGTTGAATTTGTTGGTGTTTTTCAATTTTGAGGTTGTTGTTGTTATTCATTGTTGAGGTTGTTGTTGAATTTGTTGGTGTTTTTCAATGTTGAGGTTGTTGTTGTTTTTCAATGTTGAGGTTGTTGTTGAATTTGTTGGTGTTTTTCAATGTTGAGGTTGTTGTTGAATTTGTTGGTGTTTTTCAATGTTGAGGTTGTTGTTGTTTTTCAATATTGAGGTTGTTGTTGAATTTGTTTGTGTTTTTCAATGTTGAGGTTGTTGTTGATTTTCAATGTTGAGGTCGTTGTTGAATTTGATGGTGTTTTTCAATGTCGAGGTTGTTGTTGAATTTGTTGGTGTTTTTCAATGTTGAAGTTGTTTTTGAATTTGTTGGTGTTTTTCAATGTTGAGGTTGTTGTTGTTTTTCAATGTTGAGGTTGTTGTTGAATTTGTTGGTGTTTTTCAATGTTGAGGTTGTTGTTGAATTTGTTGGTGTTTTTCAATGTTGAGGTTGTTGTTGTTTTTCAATATTGAGGTTGTTGTTGAATTTGTTTGTGTTTATCAATGTTGAGGTTGGTGTTGAATTTGTTGGTATTTTTCAATGTTGAGGTTGTTGTTGTTTTTCAATGTTGAGGTTGTTTTTCAATTTGTTGGTGTTTTTCAATGTTGAGGTTGTTGTTGTTTTTCAATGTTGAGGTTGTTGAATTTGTTGGTGTTTTTCAATGTTGAGGTTGTTGCTGTTTTTCAAAGTTGAGGTTGTTGTTAAATTTGTTGGTGTTTCTCAATGTTGAGGTTGTTGTTGAATTTGTTGGTGTTTTTCATTGTTGAGGTTGTTGTTGAATTTGTTGGTGTTTTTCAATGTTGAGGTTGTTGTTGTTTTTCAATGTTGAGGTTGTTGTTGAATTTGTTGGTGTTTTTCAATGTTGAGGTTGTTGTTGTTTTTCAATGTTGAGGTTGTTGTTGAATTTGTTGGTGTTTTTCAATTTCGAGGTTGTTAATGAATTTGTTGGTGTTCTTCAATGTTGAAGTTGTTGTTGAATTTGTTGGTGTTTTTCAATGTTGAGGTTGTTGTTGTTTTTCAATGTTGAGGTTGTTGTTGAATTTGTTGGTGTTTTTCCATGTTGAGGTTGTTGTTGAATTTGATGGTGTTTTTCATTGTTGAGGTTGTTGTTGAATTTGTTGGTGTTTTTCAATGTTGAGGTTGTTGTTGTTTTTCAATGTTGAGGTTGTTGTTGAATTTGTTGTTGTTTTTCAATGTTGAGGTTGTTGTTGTTTTTCAATGTTGAGGTTGTTGTTGAATTTGTTGGTGTTTTTCAATTTCGAGGTTGTTGTTGAATTTGTTGGTGTTCTTCAATGTTGAAGTTGTTGTTGAATTTGTTGGTGTTTTTCAATGTTGAGGTTGTTGTTGAATTTGTTGGTGTTTTTCAATGTCGAGGTTGTTGTTGAATTTGTTGGTGTTTTTCAATTTTGAGGTTGTTGTTGAATTTGTTGGTGTTTTACAATGTTGAGGTCGTTGTTGAATTTGTTGGTCTTTTTAAATGTTGAGGTTGTTGTTGAATTTGTTGGTTTTTTTCAATGTTGAGGTTGTTGTTGAATTTGTTGGTGTTTTTCAGTGTCGAGGCTGTTGTTGAATTTGTTGGTTTTTTCAATTTTGAGGTTGTTGTTGTTTTTCAATGTTGAGGTTGTTGTTGAATTTGTTGGTGTTTTTCCATGTTGAGGTTGTTGTTGAATTTGTTGGTGTTTTTCATTGTTGAGGTTGTTGTTGAATTTGTTGGTGTTTTTCAATGTTGAGGTTGTTGTTGTTTTTCAATGTTGAGGTTGTTGTTGAATTTGTTGGTGTTTTTCAATGTTGAGGTTGTTGTTGAATTTGTTGGTGTTTTTCAATGTTGAGGTTGTTGTTGTTTTTCAATATTGAGGTTGTTGTTGAATTTGTTTGTGTTTTTCAATGTTGAGGTTGTTGTTGTTTTTCAATGTTGAGGTCGTTGTTGAATTTGATGGTGTTTTTCAATGTCGAGGTTGTTGTTGAATTTGTTGGTGTTTTTCAATGTTGAAGTTGTTTTTGAATTTGTTGGTGTTTTTCAATGTTGAGGTTGTTGTTGTTTTTAAATGTTGAGGTTGTTGTTGAATTTGTTGGTGTTTTTCAATGTTGAGGTTGTTGTTGTTTTTCAATGTTCAGGTTGTTGTTGAATTTGTTGGTGTTTTTCAATGTCGAGGTTGTTGTTGAATTTGTTGGTGTTTTCAATGTTGATGTTGTTGTTGAATTTGTTGGTGTTTTACAATGTTGAGGTCGTTGTTGAATTTGTTGGCGTTTTTAAATGTTGAGGTTGTTGTTGAATTTGTTGGTGTTTTTCAATGTTGAGGTTGTTGTTGAATTTGTTGGTGTTTTTCAATTTCGAGGTTGTTATTGAATTTGTTGGTGTTTTTCAATGTTGAAGTTGTTGTTGAATTTGTTGGTGTTTTTCAATGTTGAGGTTGTTGTTGTTTTTCAATGTTGAGGTTGTTGTTGAATTTGTTGGTGTTTTTCCATGTTGAGGTTGTTGTTGTTTTTCAAAGTTGAGGTTGATGTTAAATTTGTTGGTGTTTTTCAATGTTGAGGTTGTTGTTGAATTTGATGGTGTTTTTCATTGTTGAGGTTGTTGTTGAATTTGTTGGTGTTTTTCCATGTTGAGGTTGTTGTTGTTTTTCAAAGTTGAGGTTGATGTTAAATTTGTTGGTGTTTTTCAATGTTGAGGTTGTTGTTGAATTTGATGGTGTTTTTCATTGTTGAGGTTGTTGTTGAATTTGTTGGTGTTTTTCAATGTTGAAGTTGTTGTTGTTTTTCAATGTTGAGGTTGTTGTTGAATTTGTTGTTGTTTTTCAATGTTGAGGTTGTTGTTGTTTTTCAATGTTGAGGTTGTTGTTGAATTTGTTGGTGTTTTTCAATTTCGAGGTTGTTGTTGAATTTGTTGGTGTTCTTCAATGTTGAAGTTGTTGTTGAATTTGTTGGTGTTTTTCAATGTTGAGGTTGTTGTTGAATTTGTTGGTGTTTTTCAATGTCGAGGTTGTTGTTGAATTTGTTGGTGTTTTTCAATTTTGAGGTTGTTGTTGAATTTGTTGGTGTTTTACAATGTTGAGGTCGTTGTTGAATTTGTTGGTCTTTTTAAATGTTGAGGTTGTTGTTGAATTTGTTGGTTTTTTTCAATGTTGAGGTTGTTGTTGAATTTGTTGGTGTTTTTCAGTGTCGAGGCTGTTGTTGAATTTGTTGGTTTTTTCAATTTTGAGGTTGTTGTTGTTTTTCAATGTTGAGGTTGTTGTTGAATTTGTTGGTGTTTTTCCATGTTGAGGTTGTTGTTGAATTTGTTGGTGTTTTTCATTGTTGAGGTTGTTGTTGAATTTGTTGGTGTTTTTCAATGTTGAGGTTGTTGTTGTTTTTCAATGTTGAGGTTGTTGTTGAATTTGTTGGTGTTTTTCAATGTTGAGGTTGTTGTTGAATTTGTTGGTGTTTTTCAATGTTGAGGTTGTTGCTGTTTTTCAATATTGAGGTTGTTGTTGAATTTGTTTGTGTTTTTCAATGTTGAGGTTGTTGTTGTTTTTCAATGTTGAGGTCGTTGTTGAATTTGATGGTGTTTTTCAATGTCGAGGTTGTTGTTGAATTTGTTGGTGTTTTTCAATGTTGAAGTTGTTTTTGAATTTGTTGGTGTTTTTCAATGTTGAGGTTGTTGTTGTTTTTCAATGTTGAGGTTGTTGTTGAATTTGTTGGTGTTTTTCAATGTTGAGGTTGTTGTTGTTTTTCAATGTTGAGGTTGTTGTTGAATTTGTTGGTGTTTTTCAATGTCGAGGTTGTTGTTGAATTTGTTGGTGTTTTTCAATGTTGAGGTTGTTGTTGAATTTGTTGGTGTTTTACAATGTTGAGGTCGTTGTTGAATTTGTTGGCGTTTTTAAATGTTGAGGTTGTTGTTGAATTTGTTGGTGTTTTTCAATGTTGAGGTTGTTGTTGAATTTGTTGGTGTTTTTCAATTTCGAGGTTGTTATTGAATTTGTTGGTGTTTTTCAATGTTGAAGTTGTTGTTGAATTTGTTGGTGTTTTTCAATGTTGAGGTTGTTGTTGTTTTTCAATGTTGAGGTTGTTGTTGTTTTTCAATATTGAGGTTGTTGTTGAATTTGTTTGTGTTTTTCAATGTTGAGGTTGTTGTTGTTTTTCAATGTTGAGGTCGTTGTTGAATTTGATGGTGTTTTTCAATGTCGAGGTTGTTGTTGAATTTGTTGGTGTTTTTCAATGTTGAAGTTGTTTTTTAATTTGTTGGTGTTTTTCAATGTTGAGGTTGTTGTTGTTTTTCAATGTTGAGGTTGTTGTTGAATTTGTTGGTGTTTTTCAATGTTGAGGTTGTTGTTGTTTTTCAATGTTGAGGTTCTTGTGGAATTTGTTGGTGTTTTTCAATGTCGAGGTTGTTGTTGAATTTGTTGGTGTTTTTCAATGTTGAGGTTGTTGTTGAATTTGTTGGTGTTTTACAATGTTGAGGTCGTTGTTGAATTTGTTGGCGTTTTTAAATGTTGAGGTTGTTGTTGAATTTGTTGGTGTTTTTCACTGTTGAGGTTGTTGTTGAATTTGTTGGTGTTTTTCAATTTCGAGGTTGTTGTTGAATTTGTTGGTGTTTTTCAATGTTGAAGTTGTTTTTGAATTTGTTGGTGTTTTTCAATGTTGAGGTTGTTGTTGTTTTTCAATGTTGAGGTTGTTGTTGAATTTGTTGGTGTTTTTCAATGTTGAGGTTCTTGTTGTTTTTCAATGTTGAGCTTGTTGTTGAATTTGTTGGTGTTTTTCAATGTCGAGGTTGTTGTTGAATTTGTTGGTGTTTTTCAATGTTGAGGTTGTTGTTGAATTTGTTGGTGTTTTACAATGTTGAGGTCGTTGTTGAATTTGCTGGCGTTTTTAAATGTTGAGGTTGTTGTTGAATTTGTTGGTGTTTTTCAATGTTGAGGTTGTTGTTGAATTTGTTGGTGTTTTTCAATTTCGAGGTTGTTGTTGAATTTGTTGGTGTTTTTCAATGTTGAAGTTGTTGTTGAATCTGTTGGTGTTTTTCAATGTTGAGGTTGTTGTTGTTTTTCAATGTTGAGGTTTTAGTTGAAATTGTTGGTGTTTTTCAATGTTGAGGTTGTTGTTGTTTTTCAATGTTGAGGTTGTTGTTGTTTTTCAATGTTGAGGTTGTTGTTGAATTTGTTGGTGTTTTTCAATGCTGAGGTTGTTGTTGAATTTGTTGCTGTTTTTCAATGTTGAGGTTGTTGTTGTATGTGTTGGTGTTTTTCAATGTTGAGGTTGTTGTAGTTTTTCAATGTTGAGGTTGTTGTTGAATTTGTTGGTGTTTTTCAATGTCGAGGTTGTTGTTGAATTTGTTGGTGTTTTTCAATGTTGAAGTTGTTGTTGAAATTGTATGTGTTTTTCAATGTTGAAGTTGTTGTTGAATTTGTTGGTGTTTTTCAATGTTGAGGTTGTTGTTGTTTTTAAATGTTGAGGTTGTTGTTGAATTTGTTGGTGTTTTTCAATTTTGAGGTTGTTGTTGTTATTCATTGTTGAGGTTGTTGTTGAATTTGTTGGTGTTTTTCAATGTTGAGGTTGTTGTTGTTTTTCAATGTTGAGGTTGTTGTTGAATTTGTTGGTGTTTTTCAATGTTGAGGTTGTTGTTGTTTTTCAATGTTGAGGTCGTTGTTGAATTTGATTGTGTTTTTCAATGTCGAGGTTGTTGTTGAATTTGTTGGTGTTTTTCAATGTTGAAGTTGTTTTTGAATTTGTTGGTGTTTTTCAATGTTGAGGTTGTTGTTGTTTTTCAATGTTGAGGTTGTTGTTGAATTTGTTGGTGTTTTTCAATGTTGAGGTTGTTGTTGTTTTTCAATGTTGAGGTTGTTGTTGAATTTGTTGGTGTTTTTCAATGTCGAGGTTGTTGTTGAATTTGTTGGTGTTTTTCAATGTTGAGGTTGTTGTTGAATTTGTTGGTGTTTTACAATGTTGAGGTCGTTGTTGAATTTGTTGGCGTTTTTAAATGTTGAGGTTGTTGTTGAATTTGTTGGTGTTTTTCAATGTTGAGGTTGTTGTTGAATTTGTTGGTGTTTTTCAATTTCGAGGTTGTTATTGAATTTGTTGGTGTTTTTCAATGTTGAAGTTGTTGTTGAATTTGTTGGTGTTTTTCAATGTTGAGGTTGTTGTTGTTTTTCAATGTTGAGGTTGTTGTTGTTTTTCAATATTGAGGTTGTTGTTGAATTTGTTTGTGTTTTTCAATGTTGAGGTTGTTGTTGTTTTTCAATGTTGAGGTCGTTGTTGAATTTGATGGTGTTTTTCAATGTCGAGGTTGTTGTTGAATTTGTTGGTGTTTTTCAATGTTGAAGTTGTTTTTGAATTTGTTGGTGTTTTTCAATGTTGAGGTTGTTGTTGTTTTTCATTGTTGAGGTTGTTGTTGAATTTGTTGGTGTTTTTCAATGTTGAGGTTGTTGTTGTTTTTCAATGTTGAGGTTCTTGTGGAATTTGTTGGTGTTTTTCAATGTCGAGGTTGTTGTTGAATTTGTTGGTGTTTTTCAATGTTGAGGTTGTTGTTGAATTTGTTGGTGTTTTACAATGTTGAGGTCGTTGTTGAATTTGTTGGCGTTTTTAAATGTTGAGGTTGTTGTTGAATTTGTTGGTGTTTTTCACTGTTGAGTTTGTTGTTGAATTTGTTGGTGTTTTTCAATTTCGAGGTTGTTGTTGAATTTGTTGGTGTTTTTCAATGTTGAAGTTGTTTTTGAATTTGTTGGTGTTTTTCAATGTTGAGGTTGTTGTTGTTTTTCAATGTTGAGGTTGTTGTTGAATTTGTTGGTGTTTTTCAATGTTGAGGTTGTTGTTGTTTTTCAATGTTGAGCTTGTTGTTGAATTTGTTGGTGTTTTTCAATGTCGAGGTTGTTGTTGAATTTGTTGGTGTTTTTCAATGTTGAGGTTGTTGTTGAATTTGTTGGTGTTTTACAATGTTGAGGTCGTTGTTGAATTTGCTGGCGTTTTTAAATGTTGAGGTTGTTGTTGAATTTGTTGGTGTTTTTCAATGTTGAGGTTGTTGTTGAATTTGTTGGTGTTTTTCAATTTCGAGGTTGTTGTTGAATTTGTTGGTGTTTTTCAATGTTGAAGTTGTTGTTGAATTTGTTGGTGTTTTTCAATGTTGAGGTTGTTGTTGTTTTTCAATGTTGAGATTTTAGTTGAAATTGTTGGTGTTTTTCAATGTTGAGGTTGTTGTTGTTTTTCAATGTTGAGGTTGTTGTTGTTTTTCAATGTTGAGGTTGTTGTTGAATTTGTTGGTGTTTTTCAATGCTGAGGTTGTTGTTGAATTTGTTGCTGTTTTTCAATGTTGAGGTTGTTGTTGTATGTGTTGGTGTTTTTCAATGTTTAGGTTGTTGTAGTTTTTCAATGTTGAGGTTGTTGTTGAATTTGTTGGTGTTTTTCAATGTCGAGGTTGTTGTTGAATTTGTTGCTGTTTTTCAATGTTGAGGTTGTTGTTGTATGTGTTGGTGTTTTTCAATGTTGAGGTTGTTGTAGTTTTTCAATGTTGAGGTTGTTGTTGAATTTGTTGGTGTTTTTCAATGTCGAGGTTGTTGTTGAATTTGTTGTTGTTTTTCAATGTTGAGGTTGTTGTTGAATTTGTTGGTGTTTTTCAATGTTGAGGTTGTTGTTGTTTTTCAATGTTGAGGTTGTTGTTGAATTTGTTGGTGTTTTTCAATGTCGAGGTTGTTGTTGAATTTGTTGGTGTTTTTCAATGTTGAGGTTGTTGTTGAATTTGTTGGTGTTTTACAATGTTGAGGTCGTTGTTGAATTTGTTGGCGTTTTTAAATGTTGAGGTTGTTGTTGAATTTGTTGGTGTTTTTCAATGTTGAGGTTGTTGTTGAATTTGTTGGAGTTTTTCAATTTCGAGGTTGTTATTGAATTTGTTGGTGTTTTTCAATGTTGAAGTTGTTGTTGAATTTGTTGGTGTTTTTCAATGTTGAGGTTGTTGTTGTTTTTCAATGTTGAGGTTTTTGTTGTTTTTCAATATTGAGGTTGTTGTTGAATTTGTTTGTGTTTTTCAATGTTGAGGTTGTTGTTGTTTTTCAATGTTGAGGTCGTTGTTGAATTTGATGGTGTTTTTCAATGTCGAGGTTGTTGTTGAATTTGTTGGTGTTTTTCAATGTTGAAGTTGTTTTTTAATTTGTTGGTGTTTTTCAATGTTGAGGTTGTTGTTGTTTTTCAATGTTGAGGTTGTTGTTGAATTTGTTGGTGTTTTTCAATGTTGAGGTTGTTGTTGTTTTTCAATGTTGAGGTTCTTGTGGAATTTGTTGGTGTTTTTCAATGTCGAGGTTGTTGTTGAATTTGTTGGTGTTTTTCAATGTTGAGGTTGTTGTTGAATTTGTTGGTGTTTTACAATGTTGAGGTCGTTGTTGAATTTGTTGGCGTTTTTAAATGTTGAGGTTGTTGTTGAATTTGTTGGTGTTTTTCACTGTTGAGGTTGTTGTTGAATTTGTTGGTGTTTTTCAATTTCGAGGTTGTTGTTGAATTTGTTGGTGTTTTTCAATGTTGAAGTTGTTTTTGAATTTGTTGGTGTTTTTCAATGTTGAGGTTGTTGTTGTTTTTCAATGTTGAGGTTGTTGTTGAATTTGTTGGTGGTTTTCAATGTTGAGGTTGTTGTTGTTTTTCAATGTTGAGCTTGTTGTTGAATTTGTTGATGTTTTTCAATGTCGAGGTTGTTGTTGAATTTGTTGGTGTTTTTCAATGTTGAGGTTGTTGTTGAATTTGTTGGTGTTTTACAATGTTGAGGTCGTTGTTGAATTTGCTGGCGTTTTTAAATGTTGAGGTTGTTGTTGAATTTGTTGGTGTTTTTCAATGTTGAGGTTGTTGTTGAATTTGTTGGTGTTTTTCAATTTCGAGGTTGTTGTTGAATTTGTTGGTGTTTTTCAATGTTGAAGTTGTTGTTGAATTTGTTGGTGTTTTTCAATGTTGAGGTTGTTGTTGTTTTTCAATGTTGAGGTTTTAGTTGAAATTGTTGGTGTTTTTCAATGTTGAGGTTGTTGTTGTTTTTCAATGTTGAGGTTGTTGTTGTTTTTCAATGTTGAGGTTGTTGTTGAATTTGTTGGTGTTTTTCAATGCTGAGGTTGTTGTTGAATTTGTTGCTGTTTTTCAATGTTGAGGTTGTTGTTGTATGTGTTGGTGTTTTTCAATGTTGAGGTTGTTGTAGTTTTTCAATGTTGAGGTTGTTGTTGAATTTGTTGGTGTTTTTCAATGTCGAGGTTGTTGTTGAATTTGTTGGTGTTTTTCAATGTTGAAGTTGTTGTTGAAATTGTATGTGTTTTTCAATGTTGAAGTTGTTGTTGAATTTGTTGGTGTTTTTCAATGTTGAGGTTGTTGTTGTTTTTAAATGTTGAGGTTGTTGTTGAATTTGTTGGTGTTTTTCAATTTTGAGGTTGTTGTTGTTATTCATTGTTGAGGTTGTTGTTGAATTTGTTGGTGTTTTTCAATGTTGAGGTTGTTGTTGTTTTTCAATGTTGAAGTTGTTGTTGAATTTGTTGGTGTTTTTCAATGTTGAGGTTGTTGTTGAATTTGTTGGTGTTTTTCAATGTTGAAGTTGTTTTTGTTTTTCAGTATTGAGGTTGTTGTTGAATTTGTTTGTGTTTTTCAATGTTGAGGTTGTTGTTGTTTTTCAATGTTGAGGTCGTTGTTGAATTTGATGGTGTTTTTCAATGTCGAGGTTGTTGTTGAATTTGTTGGTGTTTTTCAATGTTGAAGTTGTTTTTGAATTTGTTGGTGTTTTTCAATGTTGAGGTTGTTGTTGTTTTTCAATGTTGAGGTTGTTGTTGAATTTGTTGGTGTTTTTCAATGTTGTGGTTGTTGTTGTTTTTCAATGTTGAGGTTGTTGTTGAATTTGTTGGTGTTTTTCAATGTCGAGGTTGTTGTTGAATTTGTTGGTGTTTTTCAATGTTGAGGTTGTTGTTGAATTTGTTGGTGTTTTACAATGTTGAGGTCGTTGTTGAATTTGTTGGCGTTTTTAAATGTTGAGGTTGTTGTTGAATTTGTTGGTGTTTTTCAATGTTGAGGTTGTTGTTGAATTTGTTGGTGTTTTTCAATTTCGAGGTTGTTATTGAATTTGTTGGTTTTTTTCAATGTTGAAGTTGTTGTTGAATTTGTTGGTGTTTTTCAATGTTGAGGTTGTTGTTGTTTTTCAATGTTGAGGTTGTTGTTGTTTTTCAATATTGAGGTTGTTGTTGAATTTGTTTGTGTTTTTCAATGTTGAGGTTGTTGTTGTTTTTCAATGTTGAGGTCGTTGTGGAATTTGATGGTGTTTTTCAATGTCGAGGTTGTTGTTGAATTTGTTGGTGTTTTTCAATGTTGAAGTTGTTTTTGAATTTGTTGGTGTTTTTCAATGTTGAGGTTGTTGTTGTTTTTCAATGTTGAGGTTGTTGTTGAATTTGTTGGTGTTTTTCAATGTTGAGGTTGTTGTTGTTTTTCAATGTTGAGGTTCTTGTGGAATTTGTTGGTGTTTTTCAATGTCGAGGTTGTTGTTGAATTTGTTGGTGTTTTTCAATGTTGAGGTTGTTGTTGAATTTGTTGGTGTTTTACAATGTTGAGGTCGTTGTTGAATTTGTTGGCGTTTTTAAATGTTGAGGTTGTTGTTGAATTTGTTGGTGTTTTTCACTGTTGAGGTTGTTGTTGAATTTGTTGGTGTTTTTCAATTTCGAGGTTGTTGTTGAATTTGTTGGTGTTTTTCAATGTTGAAGTTGTTTTTGAATTTGTTGGTGTTTTTCAATGTTGAGGTTGTTGTTGTTTTTCAATGTTGAGGTTGTTGTTGAATTTGTTGGTGTTTTTCAATGTTGAGGTTGTTGTTGTTTTTCAATGTTGAGCTTGTTGTTGAATTTGTTGGTGTTTTTCAATGTCGAGGTTGTTGTTGAATTTGTTGCTGTTTTTCAATGTTGAGGTTGTTGTTGAATTTGTTGGTGTTTTACAATGTTGAGGTCGTTGTTGAATTTGCTGGCTTTTTTAAATGTTGAGGTTGTTGTTGAATTTGTTGGTGTTTTTCAATGTTGAGGTTGTTGTTGAATTTGTTGGTGTTTTTCAATTTCGAGGTTGTTGTTGAATTTGTTGGTGTTTTTCAATGTTGAAGTTGTTGTTGAATTTGTTGGTATTTTTCAATGTTGAGGTTGTTGTTGTTTTTCAATGTTGAGATTTTAGTTGAAATTGTTGGTGTTTTTCAATGTTGAGGTTGTTGTTGTTTTTAAATGTTGAGGTTGTTGTTGTTTTTCAATGTTGAGGTTGTTGTTGAATTTGTTGGTGTTTTTCAATGCTGAGGTTGTTGTTGAATTTGTTGCTGTTTTTCAATGTTGAGGTTGTTGTTGTATGTGTTGGTGTTTTTCAATGTTGAGGTTGTTGTAGTTTTTCAATGTTGAGGTTGTTGTTGAATTTGCTGGCGTTTTTAAATGTTGAGGTTGTTGTTGAATTTGTTGGTGTTTTTCAATGTTGAGGTTGTTGTTGAATTTGTTGGTGTTTTTCAATTTCGAGGTTGTTGTTGAATTTGTTGGTGTTTTTCAATGTTGAAGTTGTTGTTGAATTTGTTGGTGTTTTTCAATGTTGAGGTTGTTGTTGTTTTTCAATGTTGAGATTTTAGTTGAAATTGTTGGTGTTTTTCAATGTTGAGGTTGTTGTTGTTTTTCAATGTTGAGGTTGTTGTTGTTTTTCAATGTTGAGGTTGTTGTTGAATTTGTTGGTGTTTTTCAATGCTGAGGTTGTTGTTGAATTTGTTGCTGTTTTTCAATGTTGAGGTTGTTGTTGTATGTGTTGGTGTTTTTCAATGTTTAGGTTGTTGTAGTTTTTCAATGTTGAGGTTGTTGTTGAATTTGTTGGTGTTTTTCAATGTCGAGGTTGTTGTTGAATTTGTTGCTGTTTTTCAATGTTGAGGTTGTTGTTGTATGTGTTGGTGTTTTTCAATGTTGAGGTTGTTGTAGTTTTTCAATGTTGAGGTTGTTGTTGAATTTGTTGGTGTTTTTCAATGTCGAGGTTGTTGTTGAATTTGTTGTTGTTTTTCAATGTTGAGGTTGTTGTTGAATTTGTTGGTGTTTTTCAATGTTGAGGTTGTTGTTGTTTTTCAATGTTGAGGTTGTTGTTGAATTTGTTGGTGTTTTTCAATGTCGAGGTTGTTGTTGAATTTGTTGGTGTTTTTCAATGTTGAGGTTGTTGTTGCATTTGTTGGTGTTTTACAATGTTGAGGTCGTTGTTGAATTTGTTGGCGTTTTTAAATGTTGAGGTTGTTGTTGAATTTGTTGGTGTTTTTCAATGTTGAGGTTGTTGTTGAATTTGTTGGTGTTTTTCAATTTCGAGGTTGTTATTGAATTTGTTGGTGTTTTTCAATGTTGAAGTTGTTGTTGAATTTGTTGGTGTTTTTCAATGTTGAGGTTGTTGTTGTTTTTCAATGTTGAGGTTTTTGTTGTTTTTCAATATTGAGGTTGTTGTTGAATTTGTTTGTGTTTTTCAATGTTGAGGTTGTTGTTGTTTTTCAATGTTGAGGTCGTTGTTGAATTTGATGGTGTTTTTCAATGTCGAGGTTGTTGTTGAATTTGTTGGTGTTTTTCAATGTTGAAGTTGTTTTTTAATTTGTTGGTGTTTTTCAATGTTGAGGTTGTTGTTGTTTTTCAATGTTGAGGTTGTTGTTGAATTTGTTGGTGTTTTTCAATGTTGAGGTTGTTGTTGTTTTTCAATGTTGAGGTTCTTGTGGAATTTGCTGGTGTTTTTCAATGTCGAGGTTGTTGTTGAATTTGTTGGTGTTTTTCAATGTTGAGGTTGTTGTTGAATTTGTTGGTGTTTTACAATGTTGAGGTCGTTGTTGAATTTGCTGGCGTTTTTAAATGTTGAGGTTGTTGTTGAATTTGTTGGTGTTTTTCAATGTTGAGGTTGTTGTTGAATTTGTTGGTGTTTTTCAATTTCGAGGTTGTTGTTGAATTTGTAGGTGTTTTTCAATGTTGAAGTTGTTGTTGAATTTGTTGGTGTTTTTCAATGTTGAGGTTGTTGTTGTTTTTCACTGTTGAGGTTTTAGTTGAAATTGTTGGTGTTTTTCAATGTTGAGGTTGTTGTTGTTTTTCAATGTTGAGGTTGTTGTTGTTTTTCAATGTTGAGGTTGTTGTTGAATTTGTTGGTGTTTTTCAATGCTGAGGTTGTTGTTGAATTTGTTGCTGTTTTTCAATGTTGAGGTTGTTGTTGTATGTGTTGGTGTTTTTCAATGTTGAGGTTGTTGTAGTTTTTCAATGTTGAGGTTGTTGTTGAATTTGTTGGTGTTTTTCAATGTCGAGGTTGTTGTTGAATTTGTTGGTGTTTTTCAATGTTGAAGTTGTTGTTGAAATTGTATGTGTTTTTCAATGTTGAAGTTGTTGTTGAATTTGTTGGTGTTTTTCAATGTTGAGGTTGTTGTTGTTTTTAAATGTTGAGGTTGTTGTTGAATTTGTTGGTGTTTTTCAATTTTGAGGTTGTTGTTGTTATTCATTGTTGAGGTTGTTGTTGAATTTGTTGGTGTTTTTCAATGTTGAGGTTGTTGTTGTTTTTCAATGTTGAAGTTGTTGTTGAATTTGTTGGTGTTTTTCAATGTTGAGGTTGTTGTTGAATTTGTTGGTGTTTTTCAATGTTGAGGTTGTTTTTGTTTTTCAATATTGAGGTTGTTGTTGAATTTGTTTGTGTTTTTCAATGTTGAGGTTGTTGTTGTTTTTCAATGTTGAGGTCGTTGTTGAATTTGATGGTGTTTTTCAATGTCGAGGTTGTTGTTGAATTTGTTGGTGTTTTTCAATGTTGAAGTTGTTTTTGAATTTGTTGGTGTTTTTCAATGTTGAGGTTGTTGTTGTTTTTCAATGTTGAGGTTGTTGTTGAATTTGTTGGTGTTTTTCAATGTTGTGGTTGTTGTTGTTTTTCAATGTTGAGGTTGTTGTTGAATTTGTTGGTGTTTTTCAATGTCAAGGTTGTTGTTGAATTTGTTGGTGTTTTTCAATGTTGAGGTTGTTGTTGAATTTGTTGGTGTTTTACAATGTTGAGGTCGTTGTTGAATTTGTTGGCGTTTTTAAATGTTGAGGTTGTTGTTGAATTTGTTGGTGTTTTTCAATGTTGAGGTTGTTGTTGAATTTGTTGGTGTTTTTCAATTTCGAGGTTGTTATTGAATTTGTTGGTTTTTTTCAATGTTGAAGTTGTTGTTGAATTTGTTGGTGTTTTTCAATGTTGAGGTTGTTGTTGTTTTTCAATGTTGAGGTTGTTGTTGTTTTTCAATATTGAGGTTGTTGTTGAATTTGTTTGTGTTTTTCAATGTTGAGGTTGTTGTTGTTTTTCAATGTTGAGGTCGTTGTGGAATTTGATGGTGTTTTTCAATGTCGAGGTTGTTGTTGAATTTGTTGGTGTTTTTCAATGTTGAAGTTGTTTTTGAATTTGTTGGTGTTTTTCAATGTTGAGGTTGTTGTTGTTTTTCAATGTTGAGGTTGTTGTTGAATTTGTTGGTGTTTTTCAATGTTGAGGTTGTTGTTGTTTTTCAATGTTGAGGTTCTTGTGGAATTTGTTGGTGTTTTTCAATGTCGAGGTTGTTGTTGAATTTGTTGGTGTTTTTCAATGTTGAGGTTGTTGTTGAATTTGTTGGTGTTTTACAATGTTGAGGTCGTTGTTGAATTTGTTGGCGTTTTTAAATGTTGAGGTTGTTGTTGAATTTGTTGGTGTTTTTCACTGTTGAGGTTGTTGTTGAATTTGTTGGTGTTTTTCAATTTCGAGGTTGTTGTTGAATTTGTTGGTGTTTTTCAATGTTGAAGTTGTTTTTGAATTTGTTGGTGTTTTTCAATGTTGAGGTTGTTGTTGTTTTTCAATGTTGAGGTTGTTGTTGAATTTGTTGGTGTTTTTCAATGTTGAGGTTGTTGTTGTTTTTCAATGTTGAGCTTGTTGTTGAATTTGTTGGTGTTTTTCAATGTCGAGGTTGTTGTTGAATTTGTTGCTGTTTTTCAATGTTGAGGTTGTTGTTGAATTTGTTGGTGTTTTACAATGTTGAGGTCGTTGTTGAATTTGCTGGCGTTTTTAAATGTTGAGGTTGTTGTTGAATTTGTTGGTGTTTTTCAATGTTGAGGTTGTTGTTGAATTTGTTGGTGTTTTTCAATTTCGAGGTTGTTGTTGAATTTGTTGGTGTTTTTCAATGTTGAAGTTGTTGTTGAATTTGTTGGTGTTTTTCAATGTTGAGGTTGTTGTTGTTTTTCAATGTTGAGATTTTAGTTGAAATTGTTGGTGTTTTTCAATGTTGAGGTTGTTGTTGTTTTTCAATGTTGAGGTTGTTGTTGTTTTTCAATGTTGAGGTTGTTGTTGAATTTGTTGGTGTTTTTCAATGCTGAGGTTGTTGTTGAATTTGTTGCTGTTTTTCAATGTTGAGGTTGTTGTTGTATGTGTTGGTGTTTTTCAATGTTGAGGTTGTTGTAGTTTTTCAATGTTGAGGTTGTTGTTGAATTTGTTGGTGTTTTTCAATGTCGAGGTTGTTGTTGAATTTGTTGGTGTTTTTCAATGTTGAAGTTGTTGTTGAAATTGTATGTGTTTTTCAATGTTGAAGTTGTTGTTGAATTTTTTGGTGTTTTTCAATGTTGAGGTTGTTGTTGTTTTTAAATGTTGAGGTTGTTGTTGAATTTGTTGGTGTTTTTCAATTTTGAGGTTGTTGTTGTTATTCAATGTTGAGGTTGTTGTTGAATTTGTTGGTGTTTTTCCATGTTGAGGTTTTTGTTGTTTTTCAAAGTTGAGGTTGTTGTTAAATTTGTTGGTGTTTTTCAATGTTGAGGTTGTTGTTGAATTTGTTGGTGTTTTTCATTGTAAAGGTTGTTGTTGAATTTGTTGGTGTTTTTCAATGTTGAGGTTGTTGTTGTTTTTCAATTTCGAGGTTGTTGTTGAATTTGTTGGTGTTTTTCAATGTTGAAGTTGTTGTTGAATTTGTTGGTGTTTTTCAATGTTGAGGTTGTTGTTGTTTTTCAATGTTGAGGTTTTTGTTGAATTTGTTGGTGTTTTTCAATGTTGAGGTTGTTGTTGTTTTTCAATGTTGAGGTTGTTGTTGAATTTGTTGGTGTTTTTCAATGCTGAGGTCGTTGTTGAATTTGTTGCTGTTTTTCAATGTTGAGGTTGTTGTTGTATGTGTTGGTGTTTTTCAATGTTGAGGTTGTTGTAGTTTTTCAATGTTGAGGTTGTTGTTGAATTTGTTGGTGTTTTTCAATGTCGAGGTTGTTGTTGAATTTGTTGGTGTTTTTCAATGTTGAAGTTGTTGTTGAAATTGTATGTGTTTTTCAATGTTGAAGTTGTTGTTGTTTTTAAATGTTGAGGTTGTTGTTGAATTTGTTGGTGTTTTTCAATTTTGAGGATGTTGTTGTTTTTCAATGTTGAGGTTGTTGTTGAATTTGTTGGTGTTTTTCCATGTTGAGGTTGTTGTTGTTTTTCAAAGTTGAGGTTGTTGTTAAATTTGTTGGTGTTTTTCAATGTTGAGGTTGTTGTTGAATTTGTTGGTGTTTTTCATTGTAAAGGTTGTTGTTGAAATTGTTGGTGTTTTTCAATGTTGAGGTTGTTGTTGTTTTTCAATTTCGAGGTTGTTGTTGAATTTGTTGGTTTTTTTCAATGTTGAAGTTGTTGTTGAATTTGTTGGTGTTTTTCAATGTTGAGGTTGTTGTTGTTTTTCAATGTTGAGGTTGTTGTTGAATTTGTTGTTGTTTTTCAATTTTGAGGTTGTTGTTGTTTTTCAATGTTGAGGTTGTTGTTTAATTTGTTGGTGTTTTTCAATGTTGAGGTTGTTGAATTTGTTGGTGTTTTTTCATTTTTGAGGTTGTTGTTGAATTTGTTGGTGCTTTTCAATGTTGAGGTTGTTGTTGTTTTTCAATGTTGAGGTTGTTGTTGAATTTGTTGGTGTTTTTCAATGTTGAGGTTGTTGTTGAATTTGTTGGTGTTTTTCAATGTTGAGGTTGTTGTTGTTTTTCAATATTGAGGTTGTTGTTGAATTTGTTTGTGTTTTTCAATGTTGAGGTTGGTGTTGAATTTGCTGGTATTTTTCAATGTTGAGGTTGTTTTTGTTTTTCAATGTTGAGGTTGTTTTTCAATTTGTTGGTGTTTTTCAATGTTGAGGTTGTTGTTGTTTTTCAATGTTGAGGTTGTTGAATTTGTTGGTGTTTTTCAATGTTGAGGTTGTTGTTGTTTTTCAAAGTTGAGGTTGTTGTTAAATTTGTTGGTGTTTTTCAATGTTGAGGTTGTTGTTGAATTTGTTGGTGTTTTTCATTGTTGAGGTTGTTGTTGAATTTTTTGGTGTTTTTCAATGTTGCGGTTGTTGTTGTTTTTCAATGTTGAGGTTGTTGTTGAATTTGTTGGTGTTTTTCAATGTTGAGGTTGTTGTTGTTTTTCAATTTTGAGGTTGTTGTTGAATTTGTTGGTGTTTTTCAATTTCGAGGTTGTTGTTGAATTTGTTGGTGTTCTTCAATGTTGAAGTTGTTGTTGAATTTGTTGGTGTTTTTCAATGATGAGGTTGTTGTTGTTTTTCAATGTTGAGGTTGTTGTTGAATTTGTTGGTGTTTTTCCATGTTGAGGTTGTTGTTGTTTTTCAAAGTTGAGGTTGTTGTTAAATTTGTTGTTGTTTTTCATTGTTGAGGTTGTTGTTGAATTTGTTGGTGTTTTTCAATGTTGAGGTTGTTGTTGTTTTTCAATGTTGAGGTTGTTGTTGAATTTGTTGTTGATTTTCAATGTTGAGGTTGTTGTTGTTTTTCAATGTTGAGGTTGTTGTTGAATTTGTTGGTGTTTTTCAATTTCGAGGTTGTTGTTGAATTTGTTGGTGTTCTTCAATGTTGAAGTTGTTGTTGAATTTGTTGGTGTTTTTCAATGTTGAGGTTGTTGTTGAATTTGTTGGTGTTTTTCAATGTCGAGGTTGTTGTTGAATTTGTTGCTGTTTTTCAATGTTGAGGTTGTTGTTGAATTTGTTGGTGTTTTACAATGTTGAGGTCGTTGTTGAATTTGTTGGCGTTTTTAAATGTTGAGGTTGTTGTTGAATTTGTTGGTTTTTTTCAATGTTGAGGTTGTTGTTGAATTTGTTGGTGGTTTTCAATGTCGAGGCTGTTGTTGAATTTGTTGGTTTTTTCAATGTTAAAGTTGTTGTTGAATTTGTTGGTGTTTTTCAATTTTGAGGTTGTTGTTGTTTTTCAATGTTGAGGTTGTTGTTGAATTTGTTGGTGTTTTTCCATGTTGTGGTTGTTGTTGTTTTTCAAAGTTGAGGTTGATGTTTAATTTGTTGGTGTTTTTCAATGTTGAGGTTGTTGTTGAATTTGTTGGTGTTTTTCATTGTTGAGGTTGTTGGTGAATTTGTTGGTGTTTTTCAATGTTGAGGTTGGTGTTGTTTTTCAATGTTGAGGTTGTTGTTGAATTTGTTGGTGTTTTTCAATGTTGAGGTTGTTGTTGAATTTGTTGGTGTTTTTTCAATGTTGAGGTTGTTGTTGTTTTTCAATATTGAGGTTGTTGTTGAATTTGTTTGTGTTTTTCAATGTTGAGGTTGTTGTTGTTTTTCAATGTTGAGGTCGTTGTTGAATTTGATGGTGTTTTTCAATGTCGAGGTTGTTGTTGAATTTGTTGGTGTTTTTCAATGTTGAAGTTGTTTTTGAATTTGTTGGTGTTTTTCAATGTTGAGGTTGTTTTTGTTTTTCAATGTTGAGGTTGTTGTTGAATTTGTTAGTATTTTTCAATGTTGAGGTTGTTGTTGTTTTTCAATGTTGATGTTGTTGTTGAATTTGTTGGTGTTTTTCAATGTCGAGGTTGTTGTTGAATTTGTTGGTGTTTTTCAATGTTGAGGTTGTTGTTGAATTTGTTGGTGTTTTACAATGTTGAGGTCGTTGTTGAATTTGTTGGCGTTTTTAAATGTTGAGGTTGTTGTTGAATTTGTTGGTGTTTTTCAATTTCGAGGTTGTTGTTGAATTTGTTGGTGTTTTTCAATGTTGAAGTTGTTGTTGAATTTGTTGGTGTTTTTCAATGTTGAAGTTGTTGTTGTTTTTCAATGTTGAGGTTTTTGTTGAATTTGTTGGTGTTTTTCAATGTTGAGGTTGTTGTTGTTTTTCAATGTTGAGGTTGTTGTTGTTTTTCAATGTTGAGGTTGTTGTTGAATTTGTTGGTGTTTTTCAATGCTGAGGTTGTTGTTGAATTTGTTGCTGTTTTTCAATGTTGAGGTTGTTGTTGTATGTGTTGGTGTTTTTCAATGTTGAGGTTGTTGTAGTTTTTCAATGTTGAGGTTGTTGTTGAATTTGTTGGTGTTTTTCAATGTCGAGGTTGTTGTTGAATTTGTTGGTGTTTTTCAATGTTGAAGTTGTTGTTGAAATTGTATGTGTTTTTCAATGTTGAGGTTGTTGTTGAATTTGTTGGTGTTTTTCAATGTTGAGGTTGTTGTTGTTTTTAAATGTTGAGGTTGTTGTTGAATTTGTTGGTGTTTTTCAATTTTGAGGTTGTTGTTGTTTTTCAATGTTGAGGTTGTTGTTGAATTTGATGGTGTTTTTCTATGTTGAGGTTGTTCTTGTTTTTCAAAGTTGAGGTTGTTGTTAAATTTGTTGGTGTTTTTCAATGTTGAGGTTGTTGTTGAATTTGTTGGTGTTTTTCATTGTAAAGGTTGTTGTTGAATTTGTTGGTGTTTTTCAATGTTGAGGTTGTTGTTGTTTTTCAATGTCGAGGTTGTTGTTGAATTTGTTGGTTTTTTTCAATGTTGAAGTTGTTGTTGAATTTGTTGGTGTTTTTCAATGTTGAGGTTGTTGTTGTTTTTCAATGTTGAGGTTGTTGTTGAATTTGTTGTTGTTTTTCAATGTTGAGGTTGTTGAATTTGTTGGTGTTTTTCATTTTTGACGTTGTTGTTGAATTTGTTGGTGTTTTTCAATGTTGAGGTTGTTGTGGTTTTTCAATGTTGAGGTTGTTGTTGAATTTGTTGGTGTTTTTCAATGTTGAGGTTGTTGTTGAATTTGTTGGTGTTTTTCAATGTTGAGGTTGTTGTTGTTTTTCAATATTGAGGTTGTTGTTGAATTTGTTTGTGTTTTTCAATGTTGAGGTTGGTGTTGAATTTGTTGGTATTTTTCAATGTTGAGGTTGTTGTTGTTTTTCAATGTTGAGGTTGTCTTTCAATTTGTTGGTGTTTTTCAATGTTGAGGTTGTTGTTGTTTTTCAATGTTGAGGTTGTTGAATTTGTTGGTGTTTTTCAATGTTGAGGTTGTTGTTGTTTTTCAAAGCTGAGGTTGTTGTTAAATTTGTTGGTGTTTTTCAATGTTGAGGTTGTTGTTGAATTTGTTGGTGTTTTTCATTGTTGAGGTTGTTGTTGAATTTGTTGGTGTTTTTCAATGTTGAGGTTGTTGTTGTTTTTCAATGTTGAGGTTGTTGTTGAATTTGTTGGTGTTTTTCAATGTTGAGGTTGTTGTTGTTTTTCAATGTTGAGGTTGTTGTTGAATTTGTTGGTGTTTCTCAATTTCGAGGTTGTTGTTGAATTTGTTGGTGTTCTTCAATGTTGAAGTTGTTGTTGAATTTGTTGCTGTTTTTCAATGTTGAGGTTGTTGTTGTTTTTCAATGTTGAGGTTGTTGTTGAATTTGTTGGTGTTTTTCCATGTTGAGGTTGTTGTTGTTTTTCAAAGTTGAGGTTGTTGTTAAATTTGTTGGTGTTTTTCAATGTTGAGGTTGTTGTTGAATTTGATGGTGTTTTTCATTGTTGAGGTTGTTGTTGAATTTGTTGGTGTTTTTCAATGTTGAGCTTGTTGTTGTTTTTCAATGTTGAGGTTGTTGTTGAATTTGTTGTTGTTTTTCAATGTTGAGGTTGTTGTTGTTTTTCAATGTTGAGGTTGTTGTTGAATTTGTTGGTGTTTTTCAATTTCGAGGTTGTTGTTGAATTTGTTGGTGTTCTTCAATGTTGAAGTTGTTGTTGAATTTGTTGGTGTTTTTCAATGTTGAGGTTGTTGTTGAATTTGTTGGTGCTTTTCAATGTTGAGGTTGTTGTTGAATTTGTTGGTGTTTTACAATGTTGAGGTCGTTGTTGAATTTGGTGGCGTTTTTCAATGTTGAGGTTGTTGTTGAATTTGTTGGTGTTTTTCAATTTCGAGGTTGTTGTTGAATTTGTTGGTGTTTTTCAATGTTGAAGTTGTTGTTGAATTTGTTGGTGTTTTTCAATGTTGAGGTTGTTGTTGTTTTTCAATGTTGAGGTTTTTGTTGAATTTGTTCGTGTTTTTCAATGTTGAGGTTGTTGTTGTTTTTCAATGTTGAGGTTGTTGTTGTTTTTCAATGTTGAGGTTGTTGTTGAATTTGTTGGTGTTTTTCAATGCTGAGGTCGTTGTTGAATTTGTTGCTGTTTTTCAATGTTGAGGTTTTTGTTGTATGTGTTGGTGTTTTTCAATGTTGAGGTTGTTGTAGTTTTTCAATGTTGAGGTTGTTGTTGAATTTGTTGGTGTTTTTCAATGTCGAGGTTGTTGTTGAATTTGTTGGTGTTTTTCAATGTTGAAGTTGTTGTTGAAATTGTATGTGTTTTTCAATGTTGAAGTTGTTGTTGAATTTGTTGGTGTTTTTCAATGTTGAGGTTGTTGTTGTTTTTAAATGTTGAGGTTGTTGTTGAATTTGTTGGTGTTTTTCAATTTTGAGGGTGTTGTTGTTTTTCAATGTTGAGGTTGTTGTTGAATTTGTTGGTGTTTTTCCATGTTGAGGTTGTTGTTGTTTTTCAAAGTTGAGGTTGTTGTTAAATTTGTTGGTGTTTTTCAATGTTGAGGTTGTTGTTGAATTTGTTGGTGTTTTTCATTGTAAAGGTTGTTGTTGAATTTGTTGGTGTTTTTCAATGTTGAGGTTGTTGTTGTTTTTCAATTTCGAGGTTGTTGTTGAATTTGTTGGTTTTTTTCAATGTTGAAGTTGTTGTTGAATTTGTTGGTGTTTTTCAATGTTGAGGTTGTTGTTGTTTTTCAATGTTGAGGTTGTTGTTGAATTTGTTGTTATTTTTCAATTTTGAGGTTGTTGTTGTTTTTCAATGTTGAGGTTGTTGTTTAATTTGTTGGTGTTTTTCAATGTTGAGGTTGTTGAATTTGTTGGTGTTTTTTCATTTTTGAGGTTGTTGTTGAATTTGTTGGTGCTTTTCAATGTTGAGGTTGTTGTTGTTTTTCAATGTTGAGGTTGTTGTTGAATTTGTTGGTGTTTTTCAATGTTGAGGTTGTTGTTGAATTTGTTGGTGTTTTTCAATGTTGAGGTTGTTGTTGTTTTTCAATATTGAGGTTGTTGTTGAATTTGTTTGTGTTTTTCAATGTTGAGGTTGGTGTTGAATTTGCTGGTATTTTTCAATGTTGAGGTTGTTTTTGTTTTTCAATGTTGAGGTTGTTTTTCAATTTGTTGGTGTTTTTCAATGTTGAGGTTGTTGTTGTTTTTCAATGTTGAGGTTGTTGAATTTGTTGGTGTTTTTCAATGTTGAGGTTGTTGTTGTTTTTCAAAGTTGAGGTTGTTGTTAAATTTGTTGGTGTTTTTCAATGTTGAGGTTGTTGTTGAATTTGTTGGTGTTTTTCATTGTTGAGGTTGTTGTTGAATTTGTTGGTGTTTTTCAATGTTGAGGTTGTTGTTGTTTTTCAATGTTGAGGTTGTTGTTGAATTTGTTGGTGTTTTTCAATGTTGAGGTTGTTGTTGTTTTTCAATTTTGAGGTTGTTGTTGAATTTGTTGGTGTTTTTCAATTTCGAGGTTGTTGTTGAATTTGTTGGTGTTCTTCAATGTTGAAGTTGTTGTTGAATTTGTTGGTGTTTTTCAATGATGAGGTTGTTGTTGTTTTTCAATGTTGAGGTTGTTGTTGAATTTGTTGGTGTTTTTCCATGTTGAGGTTGTTGTTGTTTTTCAAAGTTGAGGTTGTTGTTAAATTTGTTGTTGTTTTTCATTGTTGAGGTTGTTGTTGAATTTGTTGGTGTTTTTCAATGTTGAGGTTGTTGTTGTTTTTCAATGTTGAGGTTGTTGTTGAATTTGTTGTTGTTTTTCAATGTTGAGGTTGTTGTTGTTTTTCAATGTTGAGGTTGTTGTTGAATTTGTTGGTGTTTTTCAATTTCGAGGTTGTTGTTGAATTTGTTGGTGTTCTTCAATGTTGAAGTTGTTGTTGAATTTGTTGGTGTTTTTCAATGTTGAGGTTGTTGTTGAATTTGTTGGTGTTTTTCAATGTCGAGGTTGTTGTTGAATTTGTTGCTGTTTTTCAATGTTGAGGTTGTTGTTGAATTTGTTGGTGTTTTACAATGTTGAGGTCGTTGTTGAATTTGTTGGCGTTTTTAAATGTTGAGGTTGTTGTTGAATTTGTTGGTTTTTTTCAATGTTGAGGTTGTTGTTGAATTTGTTGGTGGTTTTCAATGTCGAGGCTGTTGTTGAATTTGTTGGTTTTTTCAATGTTAAAGTTGTTGTTGAATTTGTTGGTGTTTTTCAATTTTGAGGTTGTTGTTGTTTTTCAATGTTGAGGTTGTTGTTGAATTTGTTGGTGTTTTTCCATGTTGTGGTTGTTGTTGTTTTTCAAAGTTGAGGTTGATGTTTAATTTGTTGGTGTTTTTCAATGTTGAGGTTGTTGTTGAATTTGTTGGTGTTTTTCATTGTTGAGGTTGTTGGTGAATTTGTTGGTGTTTTTCAATGTTGAGGTTGGTGTTGTTTTTCAATGTTGAGGTTGTTGTTGAATTTGTTGGTGTTTTTCAATGTTGAGGTTGTTGTTGAATTTGTTGGTGTTTTTCAATGTTGAGGTTGTTGTTGTTTTTCAATATTGAGGTTGTTGTTGAATTTGTTAGTATTTTTCAATGTTGAGGTTGTTGTTGTTTTTCAATGTTGAGGTTGTTGTTGAATTTGTTGGTGTTTTTCAATGTCGAGGTTGTTGTTGAATTTGTTGGTGTTTTTCAATGTTGAGGTTGTTGTTGAATTTGTTGGTGTTTTACAATGTTGAGGTCGTTGTTGAATTTGTTGGCGTTTTTAAATGTTGAGGTTGTTGTTGAATTTGTTGGTGTTTTTCAATGTTGAGGTTGTTGTTGAATTTGTTGGTGTTTTTCAATTTCGAGGTTGTTGTTGAATTTGTTGGTGTTTTTCAATGTTGAAGTTGTTGTTGAATTTGTTGGTGTTTTTCAATGTTGAAGTTGTTGTTGTTTTTCAATGTTGAGGTTTTTGTTGAATTTTTTGGTGTTTTTCAATGTTGAGGTTGTTGTTGTTTTTCAATGTTGAGGTTGTTGTTGTTTTTCAATGTTGAGGTTGTTGTTGAATTTGTTGGTGTTTTTCAATGCTGAGGTTGTTGTTGAATTTGTTGCTGTTTTTCAATGTTGAGGTTGTTGTTGTATGTGTTGGTGTTTTTCAATGTTGAGGTTGTTGTAGTTTTTCAATGTTGAGGTTGTTGTTGAATTTGTTGGTGTTTTTCAATGTCGAGGTTGTTGTTGAATTTGTTGGTGTTTTTCAATGTTGAAGTTGTTGTTGAAATTGTATGTGTTTTTCAATGTTGAGGTTGTTGTTGAATTTGTTGGTGTTTTTCAATGTTGAGGTTGTTGTTGTTTTTAAATGTTGAGGTTGTTGTTGAATTTGTTGGTGTTTTTCAATTTTGAGGTTGTTGTTGTTTTTCAATGTTGAGGTTGTTGTTGAATTTGATGGTGTTTTTCTATGTTGAGGTTGTTCTTGTTTTTCAAAGTTGAGGTTGTTGTTAAATTTGTTGGTGTTTTTCAATGTTGAGGTTGTTGTTGAATTTGTTGGTGTTTTTCATTGTAAAGGTTGTTGTTGAATTTGTTGGTGTTTTTCAATGTTGAGGTTGTTGTTGTTTTTCAATGTCGAGGTTGTTGTTGAATTTGTTGGTTTTTTTCAATGTTGAAGTTGTTGTTGAATTTGTTGGTGTTTTTCAATGTTGAGGTTGTTGTTGTTTTTCAATGTTGAGGTTGTTGTTGAATTTGTTGTTGTTTTTCAATGTTGAGGTTGTTGTTGTTTTTCAATATTGAGGTTGTTGTTGAATTTGTTAGTATTTTTCAATGTTGAGGTTGTTGTTGTTTTTCAATGTTGAGGTTGTTGTTGAATTTGTTGGTGTTTTTCAATGTCGAGGTTGTTGTTGAATTTGTTGGTGTTTTTCAATGTTGAGGTTGTTGTTGAATTTGTTGGTGTTTTACAATGTTGAGGTCGTTGTTGAATTTGTTGGCGTTTTTAAATGTTGAGGTTGTTGTTGAATTTGTTGGTGTTTTTCAATGTTGAGGTTGTTGTTGAATTTGTTGGTGTTTTTCAATTTCGAGGTTGTTGTTGAATTTGTTGGTGTTTTTCAATGTTGAAGTTGTTGTTGAATTTGTTGGTGTTTTTCAATGTTGAAGTTGTTGTTGTTTTTCAATGTTGAGGCTTTTGTTGAATTTGTTGGTGTTTTTCAATGTTGAGGTTGTTGTTGTTTTTCAATGTTGAGGTTGTTGTTGTTTTTCAATGTTGAGGTTGTTGTTGAATTTGTTGGTGTTTTTCAATGCTGAGGTTGGTGTTGAATTTGTTGCTGTTTTTCAATGTTGAGGTTGTTGTTGTATGTGTTGGTGTTTTTCAATGTTGAGGTTGTTGTAGTTTTTCAATGTTGAGGTTGTTGTTGAATTTGTTGGTGTTTTTCAATGTCGAGGTTGTTGTTGAATTTGTTGGTGTTTTTCAATGTTGAAGTTGTTGTTGAAATTGTATGTGTTTTTCAATGTTGAGGTTGTTGTTGAATTTGTTGGTGTTTTTCAATGTTGAGGTTGTTGTTGTTTTTAAATGTTGAGGTTGTTGTTGAATTTGTTGGTGTTTTTCAATTTTGAGGTTGTTGTTGTTTTTCAATGTTGAGGTTGTTGTTGAATTTGATGGTGTTTTTCTATGTTGAGGTTGTTCTTGTTTTTCAAAGTTGAGGTTGTTGTTAAATTTGTTGGTGTTTTTCAATGTTGAGGTTGTTGTTGAATTTGTTGGTGTTTTTCATTGTAAAGGTTGTTGTTGAATTTGTTGGTGTTTTTCAATGTTGAGGTTGTTGTTGTTTTTCAATGTCGAGGTTGTTGTTGAATTTGTTGGTTTTTTTCAATGTTGAAGTTGTTGTTGAATTTGTTGGTGTTTTTCAATGTTGAGGTTGTTGTTGTTTTTCAATGTTGAGGTTGTTGTTGAATTTGTTGTTGTTTTTCAATTTTGAGGTTGTTGTTGTTATTCAATGTTGAGATTGTTGTTTAATTTGTTGGTGTTTTTCAATGTTGAGGTTGTTGAATTTGTTGGTGTTTTTCATTTTTGAGGTTGTTGTTGAATTTGTTGGTGTTTTTCAATGTTGAGGTTGTTGTTGTTTTTCAATGTTGAGGTTGTTGTTGAATTTGGTGGTGTTATTCAATGTTGAGGTTGTTGTTGAATTTGTTGGTGTTTTTCAATGTTGAGGTTGTTGTTGTTTTTCAATATTGAGGTTGTTGTTGAATTTCTTTGTGTTTTTCAATGTTGAGGTTGGTGTTGAATTTGTTGGTATTTTTGAATGTTGAGGTTGTTGTTGTTTTTCAATGTTGAGGTTGTTTTTCAATTTGTTGGTGTTTTTCAATGTTGAGGTTGTTGAATTTGTTGGTGTTTTTCAATGTTGAGATTGTTGTTGTTTTTCAAAGTTGAGGTTGTTGTTAAATTTGTTGGTGTTTTTCAATGTTGAGGTTGTTGTTGAATTTGTTGGTGTTTTTCATTGTTGAGGTTTTTGTTGAATTTGTTGGTGTTTTTCAATGTTGAGGTTGTTGTTGTTTTTCAATGTTGAGGTTGTTGTTGAATTTGTTGGTGTTTTTAAATGTTGAGGTTGTTGTTGTTTTTCAATGTTGAGGTTGTTGTTGAATTTGTTGGTGTTTTTCAATTTCGAGGTTGTTGAATTTGTTGGTGTTTTGCAATGTTGAGGTCGTTGTTGAATTTGTTGGCGTTTTTAAATGTTGAGGTTGTTGTTGAATTTGTTGGTTTTTTTCAATGTTGAGGTTGTTGTTGAATTTGTTGGTGTTTTTCAATGTCGAGGTTGTTGTTGAATTTGTTGGTTTTTTCAATGTTGAAGTTGTTGTTGAATTTGTTGGTGTTTTTCAATGTTGTGGTTGTTGTTGTTTTTCAATGTTGAGGTTGTTGTTTAATTTGTTGGTGTTTTTCAATTTTGAGGTTGTTGTTGTTTTTCAATGTTGAGGTTGTTGTTGAATTTGTTGGTCTTTTTCCATGTTGAGGTTGTTGTTGTTTTTCAAAGTTGAGGTTGATGTTAAATTTGTTGGTGTTTTTCAATGTTGAGGTTGTTGTTGAATTTGTTGGTGTTTTTCATTGTTGAGGTTGTTGTTGAATTTGTTGGTGTTTTTCAATGTTGAGGTTGTTGTTGTTTTTCAATGTTGAGGTTGTTGTTGAATTTGTTGGTGTTTTTCAATGTTGAGGTTGTTGTTGTTTTTCAATGTTGAGGTTGTTGTTGAATTTGTTGGTGTTTTTCAATTTCGAGGTTGTTGTTGAATTTGTTGGTGTTTTTCAATGTTGAAGTTGTTGTTGAATTTGTTGGTGTTTTTCAATGTTGAGGTTGTTGTTGTTTTTCAATGTTGAGATTGTTGTTGAATTTGTTGGTGTTTTTAAATGTTGATGTTGTTGTTGTTTTTCAATGTTGAGTTTGTTGTTGTTTTTCGATGTTGAGGTTGTTGTTGAATTTGTTGGTGTTTTTCAATGTTGAGGTTGTTGTTGTTTTTCAATGTTGAGGTTGTTGTTGTATTTGTTGGTGCTTTTCAATGTTGAGGTTGTTGTAGTTCTTCAATGTCGAGGTTGTTGTTGAATTTGTTGGTGTTTTTCAATGTTGAAGTTGTTTTTGAATTTGTTGGTGTTTTTCAATGTTGAGGTTGTTGTTGTTTTTCAATGTTGAGGTTTTTGTTGAATTTGTTGGTGTTTTTCAATGTTGAGGTTGTTGTTGGTTTTCAATGTTGAGGTTGTTGTTGAATTTGTTGGTGTTTTTCAATGTCGAGGCTGTTGTTGAATTTGTTGGTGTTTTTCAATGTTGAGGTTGTTGTTGAATTTGTTGGTGTTTTACAATGTTGAGGTCGTTGTTGAATTTGTTGGCGTTTTTAAATGTTGAAGTTGTTGTTGAATTTGTTGGTGTTTTTCAATGTTGAGGTTGTTGTTATTTTTCAATGTTGAGGTTTTTGTTGAATTTTTTGGTGTTTTTCAATGTTGAGGTTGTTGTTGTTTTTCAATGTTGAGGTTGTTGTTGAATTTGTTGTTGTTTTTCAATTTTGAGGTTGTTGTTGAATTTGTTGGTGTTTTACAATGTTGAGGTCGTTGTTGAATTTGTTGGCGTTTTTAAATGTTGAGGTTGTTGTTGAATTTGTTGGTTTTTTTCAATGTTGAGGTTGTTGTTGAATTTGTTGGTGTTTTTCAATGTCGAGGTTGTTTTTGAATTTGTTGGTTTTTTCAATGTTGAAGTTGTTGTTGAATTTGTTGGTGTTTTTCAATGTTGTGGTTGTTGTTGTTTTTCAATGTTGAGGTTGTTGTTGTTTTTCAATGTTGAGGTTGTTGTTGAATTTGTTGGTCTTTTTCCATGTTGAGGTTGTTGTTGTTTTTCAAAGTTGAGGTTGTTGTTAAATTTGTTGGTGTTTTTCCATGTTGAGGTTGTTGTTGTTTTTCAAAATTGAGGTTGATGTTTAATTTGTTGGTGTTTTTCAATGTTGAGGTTGTTGTTGAATTTGTTGGTGTTTTTCATTGTTGAGGTTGTTGTTGAATTTGTTGGTGTTTTTCAATGTTGAGGTTGTTGTTGTTTTTCAATGTTGAGGTTGTTGGTGAATTTGTTGGTGTTTTTCAATGTTGAGGTTGTTGTTGTTTTTCAATATTGAGGTTGTTGTTGAATTTGTTTGTGTTTTTCAATGTTGAGGTTGGTGTTGAATTTGTTGGTATTTTTCAATGTTGAGGTTGTTGTTGTTTTTCAATGTTGAGGTTGTTTTTCAATTTGTTGGTGTTTTTCAATGTTGAGGTTGTTGTTGTTTTTCAATGTTGAGGTTGTTGAACTTGTTGGTGTTTTTCAATGTTGAGATTGTTGTTGTTTTTCAAAGTTGAGGTTGTTGTTAAATTTGTTGGTGTTTTTCAATGTTGAGGTTGTTGTTGAATTTGTTGGTGTTTTTCATTGTTGAGGTGTTTGTTGAATTTGTTGGTGTTTTTCAATGTTGAGGTTGTTGTTGTTTTTCAATGTTGAGGTTGTTGTTGAATTTGTTGGTGTTTTTAAATGTTGAGGTTGTTGTTGTTTTTCAATGTTGAGGTTGTTGTTGAATTTGTTGGTGTTTTTCAATTTCGAGGTTGTTGTTGTTTTTCAATGTTGAGGTTGTTGTTGAATTTGTTGGTGTTTTTCAATGTTGAGGTTGTTGTTGTTTTTCAATGTTGAGGTTGTTGTTGAATTTGTTGGTGTTTTTCAATTTCGAGGTTGTTGTTGAATTTGTTGGTGTTTTTCAATGTTGAAGTTGTTGTTGAATTTGTTGGTGTTTTTCAATGTTGAGGTTGTTGTTGTTTTTCAATGTTGAGATTGTTGTTGAATTTGTTGGTGTTTTTAAATGTTGATGTTGTTGTTGTTTTTCAATGTTGAGTTTGTTGTTGTTTTTCGATGTTGAGGTTGTTGTTGAATTTGTTGGTGTTTTTCAATGTTGAGGTTGTTGTTGTTTTTCAATGTTGAGGTTGTTGTTGTATTTGTTGGTGCTTTTCAATGTTGAGGTTGTTGTAGTTTTTCAATGTCGAGGTTGTTGTTGAATTTGTTGGTGTTTTTCAATGTTGAAGTTGTTTTTGAATTTGTTGGTGTTTTTCAATGTTGAGGTTGTTGTTGTTTTTCAATGTTGAGGTTGTTGTTGAATTTGTTGGTGTTTTTCAATGTTGAGGTTGTTGTTGGTTTTCAATGTTGAGGTTGTTGTTGAATTTGTTGGTGTTTTTCAATGTCGAGGCTGTTGTTGAATTTGTTGGTGTTTTTCAATGTTGAGGTTGTTGTTGAATTTGTTGGTGTTTTACAATGTTGAGGTCGTTGTTGAATTTGTTGGCGTTTTTAAATGTTGAAGTTGTTGTTGAATTTGTTGGTGTTTTTCAATGTTGAGGTTGTTGTTGTTTTTCAATGTTGAGGTTTTTGTTGAATTTTTTGGTGTTTTTCAATGTTGAGGTTGTTGTTGTTTTTCAATGTTGAGGTTGTTGTTGAATTTGTTGTTGTTTTTCAATTTTGAGGTTGTTGTTGAATTTGTTGGTGTTTTACAATGTTGAGGTCGTTGTTGAATTTGTTGGCGTTTTTAAATGTTGAGGTTGTTGTTGAAATTGTTTGTTTTTTTCAATGTTGAGGTTGTTGTTGAATTTGTTGGCGTTTTTAAATGTTGAGGTTGTTGTTGAAATTGTTTGTTTTTTTCAATGTTGAGGTTGTTGTTGAATTTGTTGGTGTTTTTCAATGTCGAGGTTGTTTTTGAATTTGTTGGTTTTTTCAATGTTGAAGTTGTTGTTGAATTTGTTGGTGTTTTTCAATGTTGTGGTTGTTGTTGTTTTTCAATGTTGAGGTTGTTGTTTAATTTGTTGGTGTTTTTCAATTTTGAGGTTGTTGTTGTTTTTCAATGTTGAGGTTGTTGTTGAATTTGTTGGTCTTTTTCCATGTTGAGGTTGTTGTTGTTTTTCAAAGTTGAGGTTGTTGTTAAATTTGTTGGTGTTTTTCCATGTTGAGGTTGTTGTTGTTTTTCAAAATTGAGGTTGATGTTTAATTTGTTGGTGTTTTTCAATGTTGAGGTTGTTGTTGAATTTGTTGGTGTTTTTCATTGTTGAGGTTGTTGTTGAATTTGTTGGTGTTTTTCAATGTTGAGGTTGTTGTTGTTTTTCAATGTTGAGGTTGTTGGTGAATTTGTTGGTGTTTTTCAATGTTGAGGTTGTTGTTGTTTTTCAATATTGAGGTTGTTGTTGAATTTGTTTGTGTTTTTCAATGTTGAGGTTGGTGTTGAATTTGTTGGTATTTTTCAATGTTGAGGTTGTTGTTGTTTTTCAATGTTGAGGTTGTTTTTCAATTTGTTGGTGTTTTTCAATGTTGAGGTTGTTGTTGTTTTTCAATGTTGAGGTTGTTGAATTTGTTGGTGTTTTTCAATGTTGAGATTGTTGTTGTTTTTCAAAGTTGAGGTTGTTGTTAAATTTGTTGGTGTTTTTCAATGTTGAGGTTGTTGTTGAATTTGTTGGTGTTTTTCATTGTTGAGGTGTTTGTTGAATTTGTTGGTGTTTTTCAATGTTGAGGTTGTTGTTGTTTTTCAATGTTGAGGTTGTTGTTGAATTTGTTGGTGTTTTTAAATGTTGAGGTTGTTGTTGTTTTTCAATGTTGAGGTTGTTGTTGAATTTGTTGGTGTTTTTCAATTTCGAGGTTGTTGTTGAATTTGTTGTGTTTTACAATGTTGAGGTCGTTGTTGAATTTGTTGGCGTTTTTAAATGTTGAGGTTGTTGTTGAATTTATTGGTTTTTTTCAATGTTGAGGTTGTTGTTGAATTTGTTGGTGTTTTTCAATGTCGAGGTTGTTGTTGAATTTGTTGGTTTTTTCAATGTTGAATTTGTTGTTGAATTTGTTGGTGTTTTTCAATGTTGTGGTTGTTGTTGTTTTTCAATGTTGAGGTTGTTGTTTAATTTGTTGGTGTTTTTCAATTTTGAGGTTGTTGTTGTTTTTCAATGTTGAGGTTGTTGTTGAATTTGTTGGTCTTTTTCCATGTTGAGGTTGTTGTTGTTTTTCAAAGTTGAGGTTGTTGTTAAATTTGTTGGTGTTTTTCAATGTTGAGGTTGTTGTTGAATTTGTTGGTGTTTTTCATTGTTGAGGTTGTTGTTGAATTTGTTGGTGTTTTTCAATGTTGAGGTTGTTGTTGTTTTTCAATGTTGAGGTTGTTGTTGAATTTGTTGGTGTTTTTCAATGTTGAGGTTGTTGTTGTTTTTCAATGTTGAGGTTGTTGTTGAATTTGTTGGTGTTTTTCAATTTCGAGGTTGTTGTTGAATTTGTTGGTGTTTTTCAATGTTGAAGTTGTTGTTGAATTTGTTGGTGTTTTTCAATGTTGAGGTTGTTGTTGTTTTTCAATGTTGAGATTGTTGTTGAATTTGTTGGTGTTTTTCAATGTTGATGTTGTTGTTGTTTTTCAATGTTGAGTTTGTTGTTGTTTTTCGATGTTGAGGTTGTTGTTGAATTTGTTGGTGTTTTTCATTGTTGAGGTTGTTGTTGTTTTTCAATGTTGAGGTTGTTGTTGTATTTGTTGGTGCTTTTCAATGTTGAGGTTGTTGTAGTTTTTCAATGTCGAGGTTGTTGTTGAATTTGTTGGTGTTTTTCAATGTTGAAGTTGTTTTTGAATTTGTTGGTGTTTTTCAATGTTGAGGTTGTTGTTGTTTTTCAATGTTGAGGTTGTTGTTGAATTTGTTGGTGTTTTTCAATGTTGAGGTTGTTGTTGGTTTTCAATGTTGAGGTTGTTGTTGAATTTGTTGGTGTTTTTCAATGTTGAGGTTGTTGTTGAATTTGTTGGTGTTTTACAATGTTGAGGTCGTTGTTGAATTTGTTGGCGTTTTTAAATGTTGAAGTTGTTGTTGAATTTGTTGTTGTTTTTCAATGTTGAGGTTGTTGTTGTTTTTCAATGTTGAGGTTTTGTTGAATTTTTTGGTGTTTTTCAATGTTGAGGTTGTTGTTGTTTTTCAATGTTGAGGTTGTTGTTGAATTTGTTGTTGTTTTTCAATTTTGAGGTTGTTGTTGAATTTGTTGGTGTTTTACAATGTTGAGGTCGTTGTTGAATTTGTTGGCGTTTTTAAACGTTGAGGTTGTTGTTGAATTTGTTGGTTTTTTTCAATGTTGAGGTTGTTGTTGAATTTGTTGGTGTTTTTCAATGTCGAGGTTGTTGTTGAATTTGTTGGTTTTTTCAATGTTGAAGTTGTTGTTGAATTTGTTGGTGTTTTTCAATGTTGTGGTTGTTGTTGTTTTTCAATGTTGAGGTTGTTTAATTTGTTGGTGTTGTTTCAATTTTGAGGTTGTTGTTGTTTTTCAATTTTGAGGTTGTTGTTGAATTTGTTGGTCTTTTTCCATGTTGAGGTTGTTGTTGTTTTTAAAAGTTGAGGTTGTTGTTAAATTTGTTGGTGTTTTTCCATGTTGAGGTTGTTGTTGTTTTTCAAAGTTGAGGTTGATGTTTAATTTGTTGGTGTTTTTCAATGTTGAGGTTGTTGTTGAATTTGTTGGTGTTTTTCATTGTTGAGGTTGTTGTTGAATTTGTTGGTGTTTTTCAATGTTGAGGTTGTTGTTGTTTTTCAATGTTGAGGTTGTTGTTGAATTTGTTGGTGTTTTTCAATGTTGAGGTTGTTGTTGAATTTGTTGTTGTTTTTCAATGTTGAGGTTGTTGTTGAATTTGTTGTTGTTTTTCAATTTTGAGGTTGTTGTTGTTATTCAATGTTGAGGTTGTTGTTTAATTTGTTGGTGTTTTTCAATGTTGAGGTTGTTGAATTTGTTGGTGTTTTTCATTTTTGAGGTTGTTGTTGAATTTGTTGGTGTTTTTCAATGTTGAGGATGTTGTTGTTTTTCAATGTTGAGGTTGTTGTTGAATTTGTTGGTGTTTTTCAATGCTGAGGTTGTTGTTGAATTTGTTGGTGTTTTTCAATGTTGAGGTTTTTGTTGTTTTTCAATATTGAGGTTGTTGTTGAATTTGTTTTTGTTTTTCAATGTTGAGGTTGGTGTTGAATTTGTTGGTATTTTTCAATGTTGAGGTTGTTATTGTTTTTCAATGTTGAGGTTGTTTTTCAATTTGTTGGTGTTTTTCAATGTTGAGGTTGTTGAATTTGTTGGTGTTTTTCAATGTAGAGGTTGTTGTTGTTTTTCAAAGTTGAGGTTGTTGTTAAATTTGTTGGTGTTTTTCAATGTTGAGGTTGTTGTTGAATTTGTTGGTGTTTTTCATTGTTGAGGTTGTTGTTGAATTTGCTGGTGTTTTTCAATGTTGAGGTTGTTGTTGTTTTTCAATGTTGAGGTTGTTGGTGAATTTGTTGGTGTTTTTCAATGTTAAGGTTGTTGTTGTTTTTCAATGTTGAGGTTGTTGTTGAATTTGTTGGTGTTTTTCAATTTCGAGGTTGTTGTTGAATTTGTTGCTGTTCTTCAATGTTGAAGTTGTTGTTGAATTTGTTGGTGTTTTTCAATGTTGAGGTTGTTGTTGTTTTTCAATGTTGAGGTTGTTGTTGAATTTGTTGGTGTTTTTCAATGTTGAGGTTGTTGTTGAATTTGTTGGTGTTTTTCAATGTCGAGGTTGTTGTTGAATTTGTTGGTGTTTTTCAATGTTGAGGTTGTTGTTGAATTTGTTGGTGTTTTACAATGTTGAGGTCGTTGTTGAATTTGTTGGCGTTTTTAAATGTTGAGGTTGTTGTTGAATTTGTTGGTTTTTTTCAATGTTGAGGTTGTTGTTCAATTTGTTGGTGTTTTTCAATGTCGAGGTTGTTGTTGAATTTGTTGGTTTTTTCAATGTTGAAGTTGTTGTTGAATTTGTTGGTGTTTTTCAATTTTGAGGTTGTTGTTGTTTTTCAATGTTGAGGTTGTTGTTGAATTTGTTGGTGTTTTTCCATGTTGAGGTTGTTGTTGTTTTTCAAAGTTGAGGTTGACGTTTAATTTGTTGGTGTTTTTCAATGTTGAGGTTGTTGTTGAATTTGTTGGTGTTTTTCATTGTTGAGGTTGTTGTTGAATTTGTTGGTGTTTTTCAATGTTGAGGTTGTTGTTGTTTTTCAATGTTGAGGTTGTTGTTGTATTTGTTGGTGCTTTTCAATGTTGAGGATGTTGTAGTTTTTCAATGTCGAGGTTGTTGTTGAATTTGTTGGTGTTTTTCAATGTTGAAGTTGTTTTTGAATTTGTTGGTGTTTTTCAATGTTGAGGTTGTTGTTGTTTTTCAATGTTGAGGTTGTTGTTGAATTTGTTGGTGTTTTTCAATGTTGAGGTTGTTGTTGGTTTTCAATGTTGAGGTTGTTGTTGAATTTGTTGGTGTTTTTCAATGTCGAGGCTGTTGTTGAATTTGTTGGTGTTTTTCAATGTTGAGGTTGTTGTTGAATTTGTTGGTGTTTTACAATGTTGAGGTCGTTGTTGAATTTGTTGGCGTTTTTAAATGTTGAAGTTGTTGTTGAATTTGTTGGTGTTTTTCAATGTTGAGGTTGTTGTTGTTTTTCAATGTTGAGGTTTTTGTATGAATTTTTTGGTGTTTTTCAATGTTGAGGTTGTTGTTGTTTTTCAATGTTGAGGTTGTTGTTGAATTTGTTGTTGTTTTTCAATTTTGAGGTTGTTGTTGAATTTGTTGGTGTTTTACAATGTTGAGGTCGTTGTTGAATTTGTTGGCGTTTTTAAATGTTGAGGTTGTTGTTGAATTTGTTGGTTTTTTTCAATGTTGAGGTTGTTGTTGAATTTGTTGGTGTTTTTCAATGTCGAGTTTGTTTTTGAATTTGTTGGTTTTTTCAATGTTGAAGTTGTTGTTGAATTTGTTGGTGTTTTTCAATGTTGAGGTTGTTGTTGTTTTTCAATGTTGAGGTTGTTGTTTAATTTGTTGGTGTTTTTCAATTTTGAGGTTGTTGTTGTTTTTCAATGTTGAGGTTGTTGTTGAATTTGTTGGTCTTTTTCCATGTTGAGGTTGTTGTTGTTTTTCAAAGTTGAGGTTGTTGTTAAATTTGTTGGTGTTTTTCCATGTTGAGGTTGTTGTTGTTTTTCAAAATTGAGGTTGATGTTTAATTTGTTGGTGTTTTTCAATGTTGAGGTTGTTGTTGAATTTGTTGGTGTTTTTCATTGTTGAGGTTGTTGTTGAATTTGTTGGTGTTTTTCAATGTTGAGGTTGCTGTTGTATTTCAATGTTGAGGTTGTTGGTGAATTTGTTGGTGTTTTTCAATGTTGAGGTTGTTGTTGTTTTTCAATATTGAGGTTGTTGTTGAATTTGTTTGTGTTTTTCAATGTTGAGGTTGGTGTTGAATTTGTTGGTATTTTTCAATGTTGAGGTTGTTGTTGTTTTTCAATGTTGAGGTTGTTTTTCAATTTGTTGGTGTTTTTCAATGTTGAGGTTGTTGTTGTTTTTCAATGTTGAGGTTGTTGAATTTGTTGGTGTTTTTCAATGTTGAGATTGTTGTTGTTTTTCAAAGTTGAGGTTGTTGTTAAATTTGTTGGTGTTTTTCAATGTTGAGGTTGTTGTTGAATTTGTTGGTGTTTTTCATTGTTGAGGTTTTTGTTGAATTTGTTGGTGTTTTTCAATGTTGAGGTTGTTGTTGTTTTTCAATGTTGAGGTTGTTGTTGAATTTGTTGGTGTTTTTAAATGTTGAGGTTGTTGTTGTTTTTCAATGTTGAGGTTGTTGTTGAATTTGTTGGTTTTTTTTCAATTTCGAGGATGTTGTTGAATTTGTTGGTGTTTTACACTGTTGAGGTCGTTGTTGAATTTGTTGGCGTTTTTAAATGTTGAGGTTGTTGTTGAATTTGTTGGTTTTTTTCAATGTTGAGGTTGTTGTTGAATTTGTTGGTGTTTTTCAATGTCGAGGTTGTTGTTGAATTTGTTGGTTTTTTCAATGTTGAAGTTGTTGTTGAATTTGTTGGTGTTTTTCAATGTTGTGGTTGTTGTTGTTTTTCAATGTTGAGGTTGTTGTTTAATTTGTTGGTGTTTTTCAATTTTGAGGTTGTTGTTGTTTTTCAATGTTGAGGTTGTTGTTGAATTTGTTGGTCTTTTTCCATGTTGAGGTTGTTGTTGTTTTTCAAAGTTGAGGTTGTTGTTAAATTTGTTGGTGTTTTTCAATGTTGAGGTTGTTGTTGAATTTGTTGGTGTTTTTCATTGTTGAGGTTGTTGTTGAATTTGTTGGTGTTTTTCAATGTTGAGGTTGTTGTTGTTTTTCAATGTTGAGGTTGTTGTTGAATTTGTTGGTGTTTTTCAATGTTGAGGTTGTTGTTGTTTTTCAATGTTGAGGTTGTTGTTGAATTTGTTGGTGTTTTTCAATTTCGAGGTTGTTGTTGAATTTGTTGGTGTTTTTCAATGTTGAAGTTGTTGTTGAATTTGTTGGTGTTTTTCAATGTTGAGGTTGTTGTTGTTTTTCAATGTTGAGATTGTTGTTGAATTTGTTGGTGTTTTTCAATGTTGATGTTGTTGTTGTTTTTCAATGTTGAGTTTGTTGTTGTTTTTCGATGTTGAGGTTGTTGTTGAATTTGTTGGTGTTTTTCAATGTTGAGGTTGTTGTTGTTTTTCAATGTTGAGGTTGTTGTTGTATTTGTTGGTGCTTTTCAATGTTGAGGTTGTTGTAGTTTTTCAATGTCGAGGTTGTTGTTGAATTTGTTGGTGTTTTTCAATGTTGAAGTTGTTATTGAATTTGTTGGTGTTTTTCAATGTTGAGGTTGTTGTTGTTTTTCAATGTTGAGGTTGTTGTTGAATTTGTTGGTGTTTTTCAATGTTGAGGTTGTTGTTGGTTTTCAATGTTGAGGTTGTTGTTGAATTTGTTGGTGTTTTTCAATGTCGAGGCTGTTGTTGAATTTGTTGGTGTTTTTCAATGTTGAGGTTGTTGTTGAATTTGTTGGTGTTTTACAATGTTGAGGTCGTTGTTGAATTTGTTGGCGTTTTTAAATGTTGAAGTTGTTGTTGAATTTGTTGGTGTTTTTCAATGTTGAGGTTGCTGTTGTTTTTCAATGTTGAGGTTTTTGTTGAATTTTTTGGTGTTTTTCAATGTTGAGGTTGTTGTTGTTTTTCAATGTTGAGGTTGTTGTTGAATTTGTTGTTGTTTTTCAATTTTGAGGTTGTTGTTGAATTTGTTGGTGTTTTACAATGTTGAGTTCGTTGTTGAATTTGTTGGCGTTTTTAAATGTTGAGGTTGTTGTTGAATTTGTTGGTTTTTTTCAATGTTGAGGTTGTTGTTGAATTTGTTGGTGTTTTTCAATGTCGAGGTTGTTGTTGAATTTGTTGGTTTTTTCAATGTTGAAGTTGTTGTTGAATTTGTTGGTGTTTTTCAATGTTGTGGTTGATGTTGTTTTTCAATGTTGAGGTTGTTGTTTAATTTGTTGGTGTTTTTCAATTTTGAGGTTGTTGTTGTTTTTCAATGTTGAGGTTGTTGTTGAATTTGTTGGTCTTTTTCCATGTTGAGGTTGTTGTTGTTTTTCAAAGTTGAGGTTGTTGTTAAATTTGTTGGTGTTTTTCCATGTTGAGGTTGTTGTTGTTTTTCAAAGTTGAGGTTGATGTTTAATTTGTTGGTGTTTTTCAATGTTGAGGTTGTTGTTGAATTTGTTGGTGTTTTTCATTGTTGAGGTTGTTGTTGAATTAGTTGGTGTTTTTCAATGTTGAGGTTGTTGTTGTTTTTCAATGTTGAGGTTGTTGTTGAATTTGTTGGTGTTTTTCAATGTTGAGGTTGTTGTTGAATTTGTTGTTGTTTTTCAATGTTGAGGTTGTTGTTGAATTTGTTGGTGTTTTTCAATTTTGAGGTTGTTGTTGTTTTTCAATGTTGAGGTTGTTGTTGAATTTGTTGGTCTTTTTCCATGTTGAGGTTGTTGTTGTTTTTCAAAGTTGAGGTTGTTGTTAAATTTGTTGGTGTTTTTCCATGTTGAGGTTGTTGTTGTTTTTCAAAATTGAGGTTGATGTTTAATTTGTTGGTGTTTTTCAATGTTGAGGTTGTTGTTGAATTTGTTGGTGTTTTTCATTGTTGAGGTTGTTGTTGAATTTGTTGGTGTTTTTCAATGTTGAGGTTGCTGTTGTATTTCAATGTTGAGGTTGTTGGTGAATTTGTTGGTGTTTTTCAATGTTGAGGTTGTTGTTGTTTTTCAATATTGAGGTTGTTGTTGAATTTGTTTGTGTTTTTCAATGTTGAGGTTGGTGTTGAATTTGTTGGTATTTTTCAATGTTGAGGTTGTTGTTGTTTTTCAATGTTGAGGTTGTTTTTCAATTTGTTGGTGTTTTTCAATGTTGAGGTTGTTGTTGTTTTTCAATGTTGAGGTTGTTGAATTTGTTGGTGTTTTTCAATGTTGAGATTGTTGTTGTTTTTCAAAGTTGAGGTTGTTGTTAAATTTGTTGGTGTTTTTCAATGTTGAGGTTGTTGTTGAATTTGTTGGTGTTTTTCATTGTTGAGGTTTTTGTTGAATTTGTTGGTGTTTTTCAATGTTGAGGTTGTTGTTGTTTTTCAATGTTGAGGTTGTTGTTGAATTTGTTGGTGTTTTTAAATGTTGAGGTTGTTGTTGTTTTTCAATGTTGAGGTTGTTGTTGAATTTGTTGGTTTTTTTTCAATTTCGAGGATGTTGTTGAATTTGTTGGTGTTTTACACTGTTGAGGTCGTTGTTGAATTTGTTGGCGTTTTTAAATGTTGAGGTTGTTGTTGAATTTGTTGGTTTTTTTCAATGTTGAGGTTGTTGTTGAATTTGTTGGTGTTTTTCAATGTCGAGGTTGTTGTTGAATTTGTTGGTTTTTTCAATGTTGAAGTTGTTGTTGAATTTGTTGGTGTTTTTCAATGTTGTGGTTGTTGTTGTTTTTCAATGTTGAGGTTGTTGTTTAATTTGTTGGTGTTTTTCAATTTTGAGGTTGTTGTTGTTTTTCAATGTTGAGGTTGTTGTTGAATTTGTTGGTCTTTTTCCATGTTGAGGTTGTTGTTGTTTTTCAAAGTTGAGGTTGTTGTTAAATTTGTTGGTGTTTTTCAATGTTGAGGTTGTTGTTGAATTTGTTGGTGTTTTTCATTGTTGAGGTTGTTGTTGAATTTGTTGGTGTTTTTCAATGTTGAGGTTGTTGTTGTTTTTCAATGTTGAGGTTGTTGTTGAATTTGTTGGTGTTTTTCAATGTTGAGGTTGTTGTTGTTTTTCAATGTTGAGGTTGTTGTTGAATTTGTTGGTGTTTTTCAATTTCGAGGTTGTTGTTGAATTTGTTGGTGTTTTTCAATGTTGAAGTTGTTGTTGAATTTGTTGGTGTTTTTCAATGTTGAGGTTGTTGTTGTTTTTCAATGTTGAGATTGTTGTTGAATTTGTTGGTGTTTTTCAATGTTGATGTTGTTGTTGTTTTTCAATGTTGAGTTTGTTGTTGTTTTTCGATGTTGAGGTTGTTGTTGAATTTGTTGGTGTTTTTCAATGTTGAGGTTGTTGTTGTTTTTCAATGTTGAGGTTGTTGTTGTATTTGTTGGTGCTTTTCAATGTTGAGGTTGTTGTAGTTTTTCAATGTCGAGGTTGTTGTTGAATTTGTTGGTGTTTTTCAATGTTGAAGTTGTTTTTGAATTTGTTGGTGTTTTTCAATGTTGAGGTTGTTGTTGTTTTTCAATGTTGAGGTTGTTGTTGAATTTGTTGGTGTTTTTCAATGTTGAGGTTGTTGTTGGTTTTCAATGTTGAGGTTGTTGTTGAATTTGTTGGTGTTTTTCAATGTCGAGGCTGTTGTTGAATTTGTTGGTGTTTTTCAATGTTGAGGTTGTTGTTGAATTTGTTGGTGTTTTACAATGTTGAGGTCGTTGTTGAATTTGTTGGCGTTTTTAAATGTTGAAGTTGTTGTTGAATTTGTTGGTGTTTTTCAATGTTGAGGTTGCTGTTGTTTTTCAATGTTGAGGTTTTTGTTGAATTTTTTGGTGTTTTTCAATGTTGAGGTTGTTGTTGTTTTTCAATGTTGAGGTTGTTGTTGAATTTGTTGTTGTTTTTCAATTTTGAGGTTGTTGTTGAATTTGTTGGTGTTTTACAATGTTGAGTTCGTTGTTGAATTTGTTGGCGTTTTTAAATGTTGAGGTTGTTGTTGAATTTGTTGGTTTTTTTCAATGTTGAGGTTGTTGTTGAATTTGTTGGTGTTTTTCAATGTCGAGGTTGTTGTTGAATTTGTTGGTTTTTTCAATGTTGAAGTTGTTGTTGAATTTGTTGGTGTTTTTCAATGTTGTGGTTGATGTTGTTTTTCAATGTTGAGGTTGTTGTTTAATTTGTTGGTGTTTTTCAATTTTGAGGTTGTTGTTGTTTTTCAATGTTGAGGTTGTTGTTGAATTTGTTGGTCTTTTTCCATGTTGAGGTTGTTGTTGTTTTTCAAAGTTGAGGTTGTTGTTAAATTTGTTGGTGTTTTTCCATGTTGAGGTTGTTGTTGTTTTTCAAAGTTGAGGTTGATGTTTAATTTGTTGGTGTTTTTCAATGTTGAGGTTGTTGTTGAATTTGTTGGTGTTTTTCATTGTTGAGGTTGTTGTTGAATTAGTTGGTGTTTTTCAATGTTGAGGTTGTTGTTGTTTTTCAATGTTGAGGTTGTTGTTGAATTTGTTGGTGTTTTTCAATGTTGAGGTTGTTGTTGAATTTGTTGTTGTTTTTCAATGTTGAGGTTGTTGTTGAATTTGTTGTTGTTTTTCAATTTTGAGGTTGTTGTTGTTATTCAATGTTGAGGTTGTTGTTTAATTTGTTGGTGTTTTTCAATGTTGAGGTTGTTGAATTTGTTGGAGTTTTTCATTTTTGAGGTTGCTGTTGAATTTGTTGGTGTTTTTCAATGTTGAGGTTGTTGTTGTTTTTCAATGTTGAGGTTGTTGTTGAATTTGTTGGTGTTTTTCAATGTTGAGGTTGTTGTTGAATTTGTTGGTGTTTTTCAATGTTGAGGTTGTTGTTGTTTTTCAATATTGAGGTTGTTGTTGAATTTGTTTTTGTTTTTCAATGTTGAGGTTGGTGTTGAATTTGTTGGTATTTTTCAATGTTGAGGTTGTTATTGTTTTTCAATGTTGAGGTTGTTTTTCAATTTGTTGGTGTTTTTCAATGTTGAGGTTGTTGTTGTTTTTCAATGTTGAGGTTGTTGAATTTGTTGGTGTTTTTCAACGTAGAGGTTGTTGTTGTTTTTCAAAGTTGAGGTTGTTGTTAAATTTGTTGGTGTTTTTCAATGTTGAGGTTGTTGTTGAATTTGTTGGTGTTTTTCATTGTTGAGGTTGTTGTTGAATTTGCTGGTGTTTTTCAATGTTGAGGTTGTTGTTGTTTTCAATGTTGAGGTTGTTGTTGAATTTGTTGGTGTTTTTCAATGTTGAGGTTGTTGTTGTTTTTCAATGTTGAGGTTGTTGTTGAATTTGTTGGTGTTTTTCAATTTCGAGGTTGTTGTTGAATTTGTTGCTGTTCTTCAATGTTGAAGTTGTTGTTGAATTTGTTGGTGTTTTTCAATGTTGAGGTTGTTGTTGTTTTTCAATGTTGAGGTTGTTGTTGAATTTGTTGGTGTTTTTCAATGTTGAGGTTGTTGTTGAATTTGTTGGTGTGTTTCAATGTCGAGGTTGTTGTTGAATTTGTTGGTGTTTTTCAATGTTGAGGTTGTTGTTGAATTTGTTGGTGTTTTACAATGTTGAGGTCGTTGTTGAAGTTGTTGGCGTTTTTAAATGTTGAGGTTGTTGTTGAATTTGTTGGTTTTTTTCAATGTTGAGGTTGTTGTTCAATTTGTTGGTGTTTTTCAATGTCGAGGTTGTTGTTGAATTTGTTGGTTTTTTCAATGTTGAAGTTGTTGTTGAATTTGTTGGTGTTTTTTCAATTTTGAGGTTGTTGTTGTTTTTCAATGTTGAGGTTGTTGTTGAATTTGTTGGTGTTTTTCCATGTTGAGGTTGTTGTTGTTTTTCAAAGTTGAGGTTGACGTTTAATTTGTTGGTGTTTTTCAATGTTGAGGTTGTTGTTGAATTTGTTGGTGTTTTTCATTGTTGAGGTTGTTGTTGAATTTGTTGGTGTTTTTCAATGTTGAGGTTGTTGTTGTTTTTCAATGTTGAGGTTGTTGTTGAATTTGTTGGTTTTTTTCAATGTTGAGGTTGTTGTTGAATTTGTTTGTGTTTTTCAATGATGAGGTTGTTGTTGTTTTTCAATATTGAGGTTGTTGTTGAATTTGTTTGTGTTTTTCAATGTTGAGGTTGTTGTTGTTTTTCAATGTTGAGGTCGTTGTTGAATTTGATGGTGTTTTTCAATGTCGAGGTTGTTGTTGAATTTGTTGGTGTTTTTCAATGTTGAAGTTGTTTTTGAATTTGTTGGTGTTTTTCAATGTTGAGGTTGTTGTTGTTTTTCAATGTTGAGGTTGTTGTTGAATTTGTTGGTGTTTTTCAATGTCGAGGTTGTTGTTGAATTTGTTGGCGTTTTTAAATGTTGAGGTTGTTGTTGAATTTGTTGGTGTTTTTCAATGTTGAGGTTGTTGTTGAATTTGTTGGTGTTTTTCAATGTCGAGGTTGTTGTTGAATTTGTTGGTTTTTTTCAATGTTGAAGTTGTTGTTGAATTTGTTGGTGTTTTTCAATGTTGAGGTTGTTGTTGTTTTTCAATGTTGAAGTTGTTGTTGAAATTGTATGTGTTTTTCAATGTCGAGGTTGTTGTTGAATTTGTTGGTTTTTTTCAATGTTGAGGTTGTTGTTGTTTTTAAATGTTGAGGTTGTTGTTGAATTTGTTGGTGTTTTCCATGTTGAGGTTGTTGTTGTTTTTCAAAGTTGAGGTTGTTGTTAAAATTGTTGGTGTTTTTCAATGTTGAGGTTGTTGTTGAATTTGTTGGTGTTTTTCATTGTTGAGGTTGTTGTTGAATTTGCTGGTGTTTTTCAATGTTGAGGTTGTTGTTGTTTTCAATGTTGAGGTTGTTGTTGAATTTGTTGGTGTTTTTCAATGTTGAGGTTGTTGTTGTTTTTCAATGTTGAGGTTGTTGTTGAATTTGTTGGTGTTTTTCAATTTCGAGGTTGTTGTTGAATTTGTTGCTGTTCTTCAATGTTGAAGTTGTTGTTGAATTTGTTGGTGTTTTTCAATGTTGAGGTTGTTGTTGTTTTTCAATGTTGAGGTTGTTGTTGAATTTGTTGGTGTTTTTCAATGTTGAGGTTGTTGTTGAATTTGTTGGTGTGTTTCAATGTCGAGGTTGTTGTTGAATTTGTTGGTGTTTTTCAATGTTGAGGTTGTTGTTGAATTTGTTGGTGTTTTACAATGTTGAGGTCGTTGTTGAAGTTGTTGGCGTTTTTAAATGTTGAGGTTGTTGTTGAATTTGTTGGTTTTTTTCAATGTTGAGGTTGTTGTTCAATTTGTTGGTGTTTTTCAATGTCGAGGTTGTTGTTGAATTTGTTGGTTTTTTTCAATGTTGAAGTTGTTGTTGAATTTGTTGGTGTTTTTCAATTTTGAGGTTGTTGTTGTTTTTCAATGTTGAGGTTGTTGTTGAATTTGTTGGTGTTTTTCCATGTTGAGGTTGTTGTTGTTTTTCAAAGTTGAGGTTGACGTTTAATTTGTTGGTGTTTTTCAATGTTGAGGTTGTTGTTGAATTTGTTGGTGTTTTTCATTGTTGAGGTTGTTGTTGAATTTGTTGGTGTTTTTCAATGTTGAGGTTGTTGTTGTTTTTCAATGTTGAGGTTGTTGTTGAATTTGTTGGTTTTTTTCAATGTTGAGGTTGTTGTTGAATTTGTTTGTGTTTTTCAATGATGAGGTTGTTGTTGTTTTTCAATATTGAGGTTGTTGTTGAATTTGTTTGTGTTTTTCAATGTTGAGGTTGTTGTTGTTTTTCAATGTTGAGGTCGTTGTTGAATTTGATGGTGTTTTTCAATGTCGAGGTTGTTGTTGAATTTGTTGGTGTTTTTCAATGTTGAAGTTGTTTTTGAATTTGTTGGTGTTTTTCAATGTTGAGGTTGTTGTTGTTTTTCAATGTTGAGGTTGTTGTTGAATTTGTTGGTGTTTTTCAATGTCGAGGTTGTTGTTGAATTTGTTGGCGTTTTTAAATGTTGAGGTTGTTGTTGAATTTGTTGGTGTTTTTCAATGTTGAGGTTGTTGTTGAATTTGTTGGTGTTTTTCAATGTCGAGGTTGTTGTTGAATTTGTTGGTTTTTTTCAATGTTGAAGTTGTTGTTGAATTTGTTGGTGTTTTTCAATGTTGAGGTTGTTGTTGTTTTTCAATGTTGAAGTTGTTGTTGAAATTGTATGTGTTTTTCAATGTCGAGGTTGTTGTTGAATTTGTTGGTTTTTTTCAATGTTGAGGTTGTTGTTGTTTTTAAATGTTGAGGTTGTTGTTGAATTTGTTGGTGTTTTTCCATGTTGAGGTTGTTGTTGTTTTTCAAAGTTGAGGTTGTTGTTAAAATTGTTGGTGTTTTTCAATGTTGAGGTTTTTGTTGAATTTGTTGGTGTTTTTCATTGTAAAGGTTGTTGTTGAATTTGTTGGTGTTTTTCAATGTTGAGGTTGTTGTTGTTTTTCAATGTCGAGGTTGTTGTTGAATTTGTTGGTTTTTTTCAATGTTGAAGTTGTTGTTGAATTTGTTAGTGTTTTTCAATGTTGAGGTTGTTGTTGTTTTTCAATGTTGAGGTTGTTGATGAATTTGTTGTTGTTTTTCAATTTTGAGGTTGTTGTTGTTTTTCAATGTTGAGGTTGTTGTTTAATTTGTTGGTGTTTTTCAATGTTGAGGATGTTGAATTTGTTGGTGTTTTTCATTTTTGAGGTTGTTGTTGAATTTGTTGGTGTTTTTCAATGTTGAGGTTGTTGTTGTTTTTCAATTTTGAGGTTGTTGTTGAATTTCTTGGTGTTTTTCAATGTTGACGTTGTTGTTGAATTTGTTGGTGTTTTTCAATGTTGAGGTTGTTGTTGTTTTTCAATATTGAGGTTGTTGTTGAATTTGTTTGTCTTTTTCAATGTTGAGGTTGGTGTTGAATTTGTTGGTGTTTTTCAATGTTGAGGTTGTTGTTGTTTTTCAATATTGAGGTTGTTGTTGAATTTGTTTGTGTTTTTCAATGTTGAGGTTGGTGTTAAATTTGTTGGTATTTTTCAATGTTGATGTTGTTGTTGTTCTTCAATGTTGAGGTTGTTTTTCAATTTGTTGGTGTTTTTCAATGTTGAGGTTGTTGTTGTTTTTCAATGTTGAGGTTGTTGTATTTGTTGGTGTTTTTCAATGTTGAGGTTGTTGTTGTTTTTCAAAGTTGAGGTTGTTGTTAAATTTGTTGGTGTTTTTCAATGTTGAGGTTGTTGTTGAATTTGTTGGTGTTTTTCATTGTGGAGGTTGTTGTTGAATTTGTTGGTGTTTTTCAATGTTGAGGTTGTTGTTGTTTTTCAATGTTGAGGTTGTTGTTGAATTTGTTGGTGTTTTTCAATGTTGAGGTTGTTGTTGTTTTTCAATGATGAGGTTGTTGTTGAATTTGTTGGTGTTTTTCAATGTCGAGGTTGTTGTTGAATTTGTTGGTGTTCTTCAATGTTGAAGTTGTTGTTGAATTTGTTGGTGTTTTTCAATGTTGAGGTTGTTGTTGTTTTTCAATGTTGGGGTTGTTGTTGAATTTGTTGGTGTTTTTCAATGTTGAGGTTTTTGTTGAATTTGTTGGTGTTTTTCAATGTCGAGGTTGTTGTTGAATTTGTTGGTGTTTTTCAATGTTGAGGTTGTTGTTGAATTTGTTGGTGTTTTACAATGTTGAGGTCGTTGTTGAATTTGTTGGCGTTTTTAAATGTTGAGGTTGTTGTTGAATTTGTTGGTTTTTTTCAATGTTGAGGTTGTTGTTGAATTTGTTGGTGTTTTTCAATGTCGAGGTTGTTGTTGAATTTGTTGGTTTTTTCAATGTTGAAGTTGTTGTTGAATTTGTTGTTGTTTTTCAATTTTGTGGTTGTTGTTGTTTTTCAATGTTGAGGTTGTTGTTGAATTTGTTGGTGTTTTTCCATGTTGAGGTTGTTGTTGTTTTTCAAAGTTGAGGTTGATGTTTAATTTGTTGGTGTTTTTCAATGTTGAGGTTGTTGTTGAATTTGTTGGTGTTTTTCATTGTTGAGGTTGTTGTTGAATTTGTTGGTGTTTTTCAATGTTGAGGTTGTTGTTGAATTTGTTGGTGTTTTTCAATGTTGAGGTTGTTGTTGTTTTTCAATGTTGAGGTTGTTGTTGAATTTGTTGGTGTTTTTCAATGTTGAGGTTGTTGTTGAATTTGTTGGTGTTTTTCAATGTTGAGGTTGTTGTTGTTTTTCAATATTGAGGTTGTTGTTGATTTGTTTGTGTTTTTCAATGTTGAGGTTGTTGTTGTTTTTCAATGTTGAGGTCGTTGTTGAATTTGATGGTGTTTTTCAATGTCGAGGTTGTTGTTGAATATGTTGGTGTTTTTCAATGTTGAAGTTGTTTTTGAATTTCTTGGTCTTTTTCAATGTTGAGGTTGTTGTTGGTTTTTCAATGTTGAGGTTGTTGTTGAATTTGTTGGTGTTTTTCAATGTTGAGGTTGTTGTTGTTTTTCAATGTTGAGGTTGTTGTTGAATTTGTTGGTGTTTTTCAATGTCGAGGTTGTTGTTGAATTTGTTGGTGTTTTTCAATGTTGAGGTTGTTGTTGAATTTGTTGGTGTTTTACAATGTTGAGGTCGTTGTTGAATTTGTTGGCGTTTTTAAATGTTGAGGTTGTTGTTGAATTTGTTGGTGTTTTTCAATGTTGAGGTTGTTGTTGAATTTGTTGGTGTTTTTCAATGTCGAGGTTGTTGTTGAATTTGTTGGTTTTTTTCAATGTTGAAGTTGTTGTTGAATTTGTTGGTGTTTTTCAATGTTGAGGTTGTTGTTGTTTTTCAATGTTGAGGTTGTTGTTGAATTTGTTGGTGTTTTTCAATTTTGAGGTTGTTGTTGTTTTTCAATGTTGAGGTTGTTTAATTTGTTGGTGTTTTTCAATGTTGAGGTTGTTGAATTTGTTGGTGTTTTTCATTTTTGAGGTTGTTGTTGAATTTGTTGGTGTTTTTCAATGTCGAGGTTGTTGTTGAATTTGTTGGTTTTTTCAATGTTGAAGTTGTTGTTGAATTTGTTGGTGTTTTTCAATTTTGAGGTTGTTGTTGTTTTTCAATGTTGAGGTTGTTGTCGAATTTGTTGGTGTTTTTCCATGTTGAGGTTGTTGTTGTTTTTCAAAGTTGAGGTTGATGTTCAATTTCATGGATTTTTTCAATGTTGAGGTTGTTGTTGAATTTGTTGGTGTTTTTCATTGTTGAGGTTGTTGTTGAATTTGTTGGTGTTTTTCAATGTTGAGGTTGTTGTTGTTTTTCAATGTTGAGGTTGTTGTTGAATTTGTTGGTGTTTTTCAATGTTGAGGTTTTTGTTGAATTTGTTGTTGTTTTTCAATGTTGAGGTTGTTGTTGAATTTGTTGTTGTTTTTCAATTTTGAGGTTGTTGTTGTTATTCAATGTTGAGGTTGTTGTTTAATTTGTTGGTGTTTTTCAATGTTGAGGTTGTTGATTTTGTTGGTGTTTTTCATTTTTGAGGTTGTTGTTGAATTTGTTGGTGTTTTTCAATGTTGAGGTTGTTGTTGTTTTTCAATGTTGAGGTTGTTGTTGAATTTGTTGGTGTTTTTCAATGTTGAGGTTGTTGTTGAATTTGTTGGTGTTTTTCAATGTTGAGGTTGTTGTTGTTTTTCAATATTGAGGTTGTTGTTGAATTTGTTTGTGTTTTTCAATGTTGAGGTTGGTGTTGAATTTGTTGGTATTTTTCAATGTTGAGGTTGTTGTTGTTTTTCAATGTTGAGGTTGTTTTTCAATTTGTTGGTGTTTTTCAATGTTGAGGATGTTGTTGTTTTTCAATGTTGAGGTTGTTGAATTTGTTGGTGTTTTTCAATGTAGAGGTTGTTGTTGTTTTTCAAAGTTGAGGTTGTTGTTAAATTTGTTAGTGTTTTTCAATGTTGAGGTTGTTGTTGAATTTGTTGGTGTTTTTCATTGTTGAGGTTGTTGTTGAATTTGTTGGTGTTTTTCAATGTTGAGGTTGTTGTTGTTTTTCAATGTTGAGGTTGTTGTTGAATTTGTTGGTGTTTTTCAATGTTGAGGTTGTTGTTGTTTTTCAATGTTGAGATTGTTGTTGAGTTTGTTGGTGTTTTTCAATTTCGAGGTTGTTGTTGAATTTGTTGGTGTTCTTCAATGTTGAAGTTGTTGTTGAATTTGTTGTTGTTTTTCAATGTTGAGGTTGTTGTTGTTTTTCAATGTTGAGGTTGTTGTTGAATTTGTTGGTGTTTTTCAATGTTGAGGTTGTTGTTGAATTTGTTGGTGTTTTTCAATGTCGAGGTTGTTGTTGAATTTGTTGGTGTTTTTCAATGTTGAGGTTGTTGTTGAATTTGTTGGTGTTTTACAATGTTGAGGTCGTTGTTGAATTTGTTGGCGTTTTTAAATGTTGAGGTTGTTGTTGAATTTGTTGGTTTTTTTCAATGTTGAGGTTGTTGTTGAATTTGTTGGTGTTTTTCAATGTCGAGGTTGTTGTTGAATTTGTTGGTTTTTTCAATGTTGAAGTTGTTGTTGAATTTGTTGGTGTTTTTCAATTTTGAGGTTGTTGTTGTTTTTCAATGTTGAGGTTGTTGTTGAATTTGTTGGTGTTTTTCCATGTTGAGGTTGTTGTTGTTTTTCAAAGTTGAGGTTGATGTTTAATTTGTTGGTGTTTTTCAATGTTGAGGTTGTTGTTGAATTTGTTGGTGTTTTTCATTGTTGAGGTTGTTGTTGAATTTGTTGGTGTTTTTCAATGTTGAGGTTGTTGTTGTTTTTCAATGTTGAGGTTGTTGTTGAATTTGTTGGTGTTTTTCAAAGTTGAGGTTGTTGTTGAATTTGTTGGTGTTTTTCAATGTTGAGGTTGTTGTTGTTTTTCAATATTGAGGTTGTTGTTGAATTTGTTTGTGTTTTTCAATGTTGAGGTTGTTGTTGTTTTTCAATGTTGTGGTCGTTGTTGAATTTGATGGTGTTTTTCAATGTCGACGTTGTTGTTGAATTTGTTGGTGTTTTTCAATGTTGAGGTTGTTGTTGTGTTTCAATGTTGAGGTTGTTGTTGAATTTGTTGGTGTTTTTCAATGTCGAGGTTGTTGTTGAATTTGTGGCGTTTTTAAATGTTGAGGTTGTTGTTGAATTTGTTGGTCTTTTTCAATGTTGAAGTTGTTGTTGGTTTTTCAATGTTGAGGTTGTTGTTGAATTTGTTGGTGTTTTTCAATGTTGAGGTTGTTGTTGTTTTTCAATGTTGAGGTTGTTGTTGAATTTGTTGGTGTTTTTCAATGTCGAGGTTGTTGTTGAATTTGTTGGTGTTTTTCAATGTTGAGGTTGTTGTTGAATTTGTTGGTGTTTTACAATGTTGAGGTCGTTGTTGAATTTTTTGGCGTTTTTAAATGTTGAGGTTGTTGTTGAATTTGTTGGTGTTTTTCAATGTTGAGGTTGTTGTTGTATTTGTTGGTGTTTTTCAATGTCGAGGTTGTTGTTGAATTTGTTGTTTTTTTTCAATGTTGAAGTTGTTGTTGAATTTGTTGGTCTTTTTCAATGTTGAGGTTGTTGTTGTTTTTCAATGTTGAGGTTGTTGTTGAATTTGTTGGTGTTTTTCAATTTTGAGGTTGTTGTTGTTTTTCAATGTTGAGGTTGTTGTTTAATTTGTTGGTGTTTTTCAATGTTGAGGTTGTTGAATTTGTTGGTGTTTTTAATTTTTGAGGTTGTTGTTGAATTTGTTGGTGTTTTTCAATGTCGAGGTTGGTGTTGAATTTGTTGGTTTTTTCAATGTTGAAGTTGTTGTTGAATTTGTTGGTGTTTTTCAATTTTGAGGTTGTTGTTGTTTTTCAATGTTGAGGTTGTTGTTGAATTTGTTGGTGTTTTTCCATGTTGAGGTTGTTGTTGTTTTTCAAAGTTGAGGTTGATTTTCAATTTCATGGTGTTTTTCAATGTTGAGGTTGTTGTTGAATTTGTTGGTGTTTTTCATTGTTGAGGTTGTTGTTGAATTTGTTGGTGTTTTTCAATGTTGAGGTTGTTGTTGTTTTTCAATGTTGAGGTTGTTGAATTTGTTGGTGTTTTTCAATGTCGAGGTTGTTGTTGAATTTGTTGGTGTTTTTCAATGTTGAGGTTGTTGTTGAATTTGTTGGTGTTTTACAATGTTGAGGTCGTTGTTGAATTTGTTGGCGTTTTTAAATGTTGAGGTTGTTGTTGAATTTGTTGGTTTTTTTCAATGTTGAGGTTGTTGTTGAATTTGTTGGTGTTTTTCAATGTCGAGGTTGTTGTTGAATTTGTTGGTTTTTTCAATGTTGAAGTTGTTGTTGAATTTGTTGGTGTTTTTCAATTTTGAGGTTGTTGTTGTTTTTCAATGTTGAGGTTGTTGTTGAATTTGTTGGTGTTTTTCCATGTTGAGGTTGTTGTTGTTTTTCAAAGTTGAGGTTGATGTTTAATTTGTTGGTGTTTTTCAATGTTGAGGTTGTTGTTGAATTTGTTGGTGTTTTTCATTCTTGAGGTTGTTGTTGAATTTGTTGGTATTTTTCAATGTTGAGGTTGTTGTTGTTTTTCAATGTTGAGGTTGTTGTTGAATTTGTTGGTGTTTTTCAAAGTTGAGGTTGTTGTTGAATTTGTTGGTGTTTTTCAATGTTGAGGTTGTTGTTGTTTTTCAATATTGAGGTTGTTGTTGAATTTGTTTGTGTTTTTCAATGTTGAGGTTGTTGTTGTTTTTCAATGTTGTGGTCGTTGTTGAATTTGATGGTGTTTTTCAATGTCGACGTTGTTGTTGAATTTGTTGGTGTTTTTCAATGTTGAGGTTGTTGTTGTGTTTCAATGTTGAGGTTGTTGTTGAATTTGTTGGTGTTTTTCAATGTCGAGGTTGTTGTTGAATTTGTGGCGTTTTTAAATGTTGAGGTTGTTGTTGAATTTGTTGGTCTTTTTCAATGTTGATGTTGTTGTTGGTTTTTCAATGTTGAGGTTGTTGTTGAATTTGTTGGTGTTTTTCAATGTTGAGGCTGTTGTTGTTTTTCAATGTTGAGGTTGTTGTTGAATTTGTTGGTGTTTTTCAATGTCGAGGTTGTTGTTGAATTTGTTGGTGTTTTTCAATGTTGAGGTTGTTGTTGAATTTGTTGGTGTTTTACAATGTTGAGGTCGTTGTTGAATTTTTTGGCGTTTTTAAATGTTGAGGTTGTTGTTGAATTTGTTGGTGTTTTTCAATGTTGAGGTTGTTGTTGTATTTGTTGGTGTTTTTCAATGTCGAGGTTGTTGTTGAATTTGTTGTTTTTTTTCAATGTTGAAGTTGTTGTTGAATTTGTTGGTCTTTTTCAATGTTGAGGTTGTTGTTGTTTTTCAATGTTGAGGTTGTTGTTGAATTTGTTGGTGTTTTTCAATTTTGAGGTTGTTGTTGTTTTTCAATGTTGAGGTTGTTGTTTAATTTGTTGGTGTTTTTCAATGTTGAGGTTGTTGAATTTGTTGGTGTTTTTAATTTTTGAGGTTGTTGTTGAATTTGTTGGTGTTTTTCAATGTCGAGGTTGGTGTTGAATTTGTTGGTTTTTTCAATGTTGAAGTTGTTGTTGAATTTGTTGGTGTTTTTCAATTTTGAGGTTGTTGTTGTTTTTCAATGTTGAGGTTGTTGTTGAATTTGTTGGTGTTTTTCCATGTTGAGGTTGTTGTTGTTTTTCAAAGTTGAGGTTGATTTTCAATTTCATGGTGTTTTTCAATGTTGAGGTTGTTGTTGAATTTGTTGGTGTTTTTCATTGTTGAGGTTGTTGTTGAATTTGTTGGTGTTTTTCAATGTTGAGGTTGTTGTTGTTTTTCAATGTTGAGGTTGTTGAATTTGTTGGTGTTTTTCAATGTCGAGGTTGTTGTTGAATTTGTTGGTGTTTTTCAATGTTGAGGTTGTTGTTGAATTTGTTGGTGTTTTACAATGTTGAGGTCGTTGTTGAATTTGTTGGCGTTTTTAAATGTTGAGGTTGTTGTTGAATTTGTTGGTGTTTTTCAATGTTGAGGTTGTTGTTGAATTTGTTGGTGTTTTTCAATGTCGAGGTTGTTGTTGAATTTGTTGGTTTTTTTCAATGTTGAAGTTGTTGTTGAATTTGTTGGTGTTTTTCAATGTTGAGGTTGTTGTTGTTTTTCAATGTTGAGGTTGTTGTTGAATTTGTTGGTGTTTTTCAATTTTGAGGTTGTTGTTGTTTTTCAATGTTGAGGTTCTTTAATTTGTTGGTGTTTTTCAATGTTGAGGTTGTTGAATTTGTTGGTGTTTTTCATTTTTGAGGTTGTTGTTGAATTTGTTGGTGTTTTTCAATGTCGAGGTTGTTGTTGAATTTGTTGGTTTTTTCAATGTTGAAGTTGTTGTTGAATTTGTTGGTGTTTTTCAATTTTGAGGTTGTTGTTGTTTTTCAATGTTGAGGTTGTTGTCGAATTTGTTGGTGTTTTTCCATGTTGAGGTTGTTGTTGTTTTTCAAAGTTGAGGTTGATGTTCAATTTCATGGATTTTTTCAATGTTGAGGTTGTTGTTGAATTTGTTGGTGTTTTTCAATGTTGAGGTTGTTGTTGAATTTGTTTGTGTTTTTCAATGTTGAGGTTGGTGTTGAATTTGTTGGTATTTTTCAATGTTGAGGTTGTTGTTGTTTTTCAATGTTGAGGTTGTTTTTCAATTTGTTGGTGTTTTTCAATGTTGAGGATGTTGTTGTTTTTCAATGTTGAGGTTGTTGAATTTGTTGGTGTTTTTCAATGTAGAGGTTGTTGTTGTTTTTCAAAGTTGAGGTTGTTGTTAAATTTGTTAGTGTTTTTCAATGTTGAGGTTGTTGTTGAATTTGTTGGTGTTTTTCATTGTTGAGGTTGTTGTTGAATTTGTTGGTGTTTTTCAATGTTGAGGTTGTTGTTGTTTTTCAATGTTGAGGTTGTTGTTGAATTTGTTGGTGTTTTTCAATGTTGAGGTTGTTGTTGTTTTTCAATGTTGAGATTGTTGTTGAGTTTGTTGGTGTTTTTCAATTTCGAGGTTGTTGTTGAATTTGTTGGTGTTCTTCAATGTTGAAGTTGTTGTTGAATTTGTTGTTGTTTTTCAATGTTGAGGTTGTTGTTGTTTTTCAATGTTGAGGTTGTTGTTGAATTTGTTGGTGTTTTTCAATGTTGAGGTTGTTGTTGAATTTGTTGGTGTTTTTCAATGTCGAGGTTGTTGTTGAATTTGTTGGTGTTTTTCAATGTTGAGGTTGTTGTTGAATTTGTTGGTGTTTTACAATGTTGAGGTCGTTGTTGAATTTGTTGGCGTTTTTAAATGTTGAGGTTGTTGTTGAATTTGTTGGTTTTTTTCAATGTTGAGGTTGTTGTTGAATTTGTTGGTGTTTTTCAATGTCGAGGTTGTTGTTGAATTTGTTGGTTTTTTCAATGTTGAAGTTGTTGTTGAATTTGTTGGTGTTTTTCAATTTTGAGGTTGTTGTTGTTTTTCAATGTTGAGGTTGTTGTTGAATTTGTTGGTGTTTTTCCATGTTGAGGTTGTTGTTGTTTTTCAAAGTTGAGGTTGATGTTTAATTTGTTGGTGTTTTTCAATGTTGAGGTTGTTGTTGAATTTGTTGGTGTTTTTCATTGTTGAGGTTGTTGTTGAATTTGTTGGTGTTTTTCAATGTTGAGGTTGTTGTTGTTTTTCAATGTTGAGGTTGTTGTTGAATTTGTTGGTGTTTTTCAAAGTTGAGGTTGTTGTTGAATTTGTTGGTGTTTTTCAATGTTGAGGTTGTTGTTGTTTTTCAATATTGAGGTTGTTGTTGTATTTGTTTGTGTTTTTCAATGTTGAGGTTGTTGTTGTTTTTCAATGTTGTGGTCGTTGTTGAATTTGATGGTGTTTTTCAATGTCGACGTTGTTGTTGAATTTGTTGGTGTTTTTCAATGTTGAGGTTGTTGTTGTGTTTCAATGTTGAGGTTGTTGTTGAATTTGTTGGTGTTTTTCAATGTCGAGGTTGTTGTTGAATTTGTGGCGTTTTTAAATGTTGAGGTTGTTGTTGAATTTGTTGGTCTTTTTCAATGTTGAGGTTGTTGTTGGTTTTTCAATGTTGAGGTTGTTGTTGAATTTGTTGGTGTTTTTCAATGTTGAGGTTGTTGTTGTTTTTCAATGTTGAGGTTGTTGTTGAATTTGTTGGTGTTTTTCAATGTCGAGGTTGTTGTTGAATTTGTTGGTGTTTTTCAATGTTGAGGTTGTTGTTGAATTTGTTGGTGTTTTACAATGTTGAGGTCGTTGTTGAATTTTTTGGCGTTTTTAAATGTTGAGGTTGTTGTTGAATTTGTTGGTGTTTTTCAATGTTGAGGTTGTTGTTGTATTTGTTGGTGTTTTTCAATGTCGAGGTTGTTGTTGAATTTGTTGGTTTTTTTCAATGTTGAAGTTGTTGTTGAATTTGTTGGTCTTTTTCAATGTTGAGGTTGTTGTTGTTTTTCAATGTTGAGGTTGTTGTTGAATTTGTTGGTGTTTTTCAATTTTGAGGTTGTTGTTGTTTTTCAATGTTGAGGTTGTTGTTTAATTTGTAGGTGTTTTTCAATGTTGAGGTTGTTGAATTTGTTGGTGTTTTTAATTTTTGAGGTTGTTGTTGAATTTGTTGGTGTTTTTCAATGTCGAGGTTGGTGTTGAATTTGTTGGTTTTTTCAATGTTGAAGTTGTTGTTGAATTTGTTGGTGTTTTTCAATTTTGAGGTTGTTGTTGTTTTTCAATGTTGAGGTTGTTGTTGAATTTGTTGGTGTTTTTCCATGTTGAGGTTGTTGTTGTTTTTCAAAGTTGAGGTTGATTTTCAATTTCATGGTGTTTTTCAATGTTGAGGTTGTTGTTGAATTTGTTGGTGTTTTTCATTGTTGAGGTTGTTGTTGAATTTGTTGGTGTTTTTCAATGTTGAGGTTGTTGTTGTTTTTCAATGTTGAGGTTGTTGAATTTGTTGGTGTTTTTCAATGTCGAGGTTGTTGTTGAATTTGTTGGTGTTTTTCAATGTTGAGGTTGTTGTTGAATTTGTCGGTGTTTTACAATGTTGAGGTCGTTGTTGAATTTGTTGGCGTTTTTAAATGTTGAGGTTGTTGTTGAATTTGTTGGTGTTTTTCAATGTTGAGGTTGTTGTTGAATTTGTTGGTGTTTTTCAATGTCGAGGTTGTTGTTGAATTTGTTGGTTTTTTTCAATGTTGAAGTTGTTGTTGAATTTGTTGGTGTTTTTCAATGTTGAGGTTGTTGTTGTTTTTCAATGTTGAGGTTGTTGTTGAATTTGTTGGTGTTTTTCAATTTTGAGGTTGTTGTTGTTTTTCAATGTTGAGGTTGTTTAATTTGTTGGTGTTTTTCAATGTTGAGGTTGTTGAATTTGTTGGTGTTTTTCATTTTTGAGGTTGTTGTTGAATTTATTGGTGTTTTTCAATGTCGAGGTTGTTGTTGAATTTGTTGGTTTTTTCAATGTTGAAGTTGTTGTTGAATTTGTTGGTGTTTTTCAATTTTGAGGTTGTTGTTGTTTTTCAATGTTGAGGTTGTTGTCGAATTTGTTGGTGTTTTTCCATGTTGAGGTTGTTGTTGTTTTTCAAAGTTGAGGTTGATGTTCAATTTCATGGATTTTTTCAATGTTGTGGTTGTTGTTGAATTTGTTGGTGTTTTTCATTGTTGAGGTTGTTGTTGAATTTGTTGGTGTTTTTCAATGTTGAGGTTGTTGTTGTTTTTCAATGTTGAGGTTGTTGTTGAATTTGTTGGTGTTTTTCAATGTTGACGTTTTTGTTGAATTTGTTGTTGTTTTTCAATGTTGAGGTTGTTGTTGAATTTGTTGTTGTTTTTCAATTTTGAGGTTGTTGTTGTTATTCAATGTTGAGGTTGTTGTTTAATTTGTTGGTGTTTTTCAATGTTGAGGTTGTTGAATTTGTTGGTGTTTTTCATTTTTGAGGTTGTTGTTGAATTTGTTGGTGTTTTTCAATGTTGAGGTTGTTGTTGTTTTTCAATGTTGAGGTTGTTGTTGAATTTGTTGGTGTTTTTCAATGTTGAGGTTGTTGTTGAATTTGTTGGTGTTTTTCAATGTTGTGGTTGTTGTTGTTTTTCAATATTGAGGTTGTTGTTGAATTTGTTTGTGTTTTTCAATGTTGAGGTTGGTGTTGAATTTGTTGGTATTTTTCAATGTTGAGGTTGTTGTTGTTTTTCAATGTTGAGGTTGTTTTTCAATTTGTTGGTGTTTTTCAATGTTGAGGATGTTGTTGTTTTTCAATGTTGAGGTTGTTGAATTTGTTGGTGTTTTTCAATGTAGAGGTTGTTGTTGTTTTTCAAAGTTGAGGTTGTTGTTAAATTTGTTAGTGTTTTTCAATGTTGAGGTTGTTGTTGAATTTGTTGGTGTTTTTCATTGTTGAGGTTGTTGTTGAATTTGTTGGTGTTTTTCAATGTTGAGGTTGTTGTTGTTTTTCAATGTTGAGGTTGTTGTTGAATTTGTTGGTGTTTTTCAATGTTGAGGTTGTTGTTGTTTTTCAATGTTGAGATTGTTGTTGAGTTTGTTGGTGTTTTTCAATTTCGAGGTTGTTGTTGAATTTGTTGGTGTTCTTCAATGTTGAAGTTGTTGTTGAATTTGTTGTTGTTTTTCAATGTTGAGGTTGTTGTTGTTTTTCAATGTTGAGGTTGTTGTTGAATTTGTTGGTGTTTTTCAATGTTGAGGTTGTTGTTGAATTTGTTGGTGTTTTTCAATGTCGAGGTTGTTGTTGAATTTGTTGGTGTTTTTCAATGTTGAGGTTGTTGTTGAATTTGTTGGTGTTTTACAATGTTGAGGTCGTTGTTGAATTTGTTGGCGTTTTTAAATGTTGAGGTTGTTGTTGAATTTGTTGGTTTTTTTCAATGTTGAGGTTGTTGTTGAATTTGTTGGTGTTTTTCAATGTCGAGGTTGTTGTTGAATTTGTTGGTTTTTTCAATGTTGAAGTTGTTGTTGAATTTGTTGGTGTTTTTCAATTTTGAGGTTGTTGTTGTTTTTCAATGTTGAGGTTGTTGTTGAATTTGTTGGTGTTTTTCCATGTTGAGGTTGTTGTTGTTTTTCAAAGTTGAGGTTGATGTTTAATTTGTTGGTGTTTTTCAATGTTGAGGTTGTTGTTGAATTTGTTGGTGTTTTTCATTGTTGAGGTTGTTGTTGAATTTGTTGGTGTTTTTCAATGTTGAGGTTGTTGTTGTTTTTCAATGTTGAGGTTGTTGTTGAATTTGTTGGTGTTTTTCAAAGTTGAGGTTGTTGTTGAATTTGTTGGTGTTTTTCAATGTTGAGGTTGTTGTTGTTTTTCAATGTTGTGGTCGTTGTTGAATTTGATGGTGTTTTTCAATGTCGAGGTTGTTGTTGAATTTGTTGGTGTTTTTCAATGTTGAGGTTGTTGTTGTGTTTCAATGTTGAGGTTGTTGTTGAATTTGTTGGTGTTTTTCATTGTTGAGGTTGTTGTTGAATTTGTTGGTGTTTTTCAATGTTGAGGTTGTTGTTGTTTTTCAATGTTGAGGTTCTTGAATTTGTTGGTGTTTTTCAATGTCGAGGTTGTTGTTGAATTTGTTGGTGTTTTTCAATGTTGAGGTTGTTGTTGAATTTGTTGGTGTTTTACAATGTTGAGGTCGTTGTTGAATTTGTTGGCGTTTTTAAATGTTGAGGTTGTTGTTGAATTTGTTGGTGTTTTTCAATGTTGAGGTTGTTGTTGAATTTGTTGGTGTTTTTCAATGTCGAGGTTGTTGTTGAATTTGTTGGTTTTTTTCAATGTTGAAGTTGTTGTTGAATTTGTTGGTGTTTTTCAATGTTGAGGTTGTTGTTGTTTTTCAATGTTGAGGTTGTTGTTGAATTTGTTGGTGTTTTTCAATTTTGAGGTTGTTGTTGTTTTTCAATGTTGAGGTTGTTTAATTTGTTGGTGTTTTTCAATGTTGAGGCTGTTGAATTTGTTGGTGTTTTTCATTTTTGAGGTTGTTGTTGAATTTGTTGGTGTTTTTCAATGTCGAGGTTGTTGTTGAATTTGTTGGTTTTTTCAATGTTGAAGTTGTTGTTGAATTTGTTGGTGTTTTTCAATTTTGAGGTTGTTGTTGTTTTTCAATGTTGAGGTTGTTGTCGAATTTGTTGGTGTTTTTCCATGTTGAGGTTGTTGTTGTTTTTCAAAGTTGAGGTTGATGTTCAATTTCATGGATTTTTTCAATGTTGAGGTTGTTGTTGAATTTGTTGGTGTTTTTCATTGTTGAGGTTGTTGTTGAATTTGTTGGTGTTTTTCAATGTTGAGGTTGTTGTTGTTTTTCAATGTTGAGGTTGTTGTTCAATTTGTTGGTGTTTTTCAATGTTGAGGTTTTTGTTGAATTTGTTGTTGTTTTTCAATGTTGAGGTTGTTGTTGAATTTGTTGTTGTTTTTCAATTTTGAGGTTGTTGTTGTTATTCAATGTTGAGGTTGTTGTTTAATTTGTTGGTGTTTTTCAATGTTGAGGTTGTTGAATTTGTTGGTGTTTTTCATTTTTGAGGTTGTTGTTGAATTTGTTGGTGTTTTTCAATGTTGAGGTTGTTGTTGTTTTTCAATGTTGAGGTTGTTGTTGAATTTGTTGGTGTTTTTCAATGTTGAGGTTGTTGTTGAATTTGTTGGTGTTTTTCAATGTTGAGGTTGTTGTTGTTTTTCAATATTGAGGTTGTTGTTGAATTTGTTTGTGTTTTTCAATGTTGAGGTTGGTGTTGAATTTGTTGGTATTTTTCAATTTTGAGGTTGTTGTTGTTTTTCAATGTTGAGGTTGTTTTTCAATTTGTTGGTGTTTTTCAATGTTGAGGATGCTGTTGTTTTTCAATGTTGAGGTTGTTGAATTTGTTGGTGTTTTTCAATGTAGAGGTTGTTGTTGTTTTTCAAAGTTGAGGTTGTTGTTAAATTTGTTAGTGTTTTTCAATGTTGAGGTTGTTGTTGAATTTGTTGGTGTTTTTCATTGTTGAGGTTGTTGTTGAATTTGTTGGTGTTTTTCAAAGTTGAGGTTGTTGTTGTTTTTCAATGTTGAGGTTGTTGTTGAATTTGTTGGTGTTTTTCAATGTTGAGGTTGTTGTTGTTTTTCAATGTTGAGATTGTTGTTGAGTTTGTTGGTGTTTTTCAATTTCGAGGTTGTTGTTGAATTTGTTGGTGTTCTTCAATGTTGAAGTTGTTGCTGAATTTGTTGTTGTTTTTCAATTTTGAGGTTGTTGTTGTTTTTCAATGTTGAGGTTGTTGTTGAATTTGTTGGTGTTTTTCAATGTTGAGGTTGCTGTTGAATTTGTTGGCGTTTTTAAATGTTGAGGTTGTTGTTGAATTTGTTGGTTTTTTTCAATGTTGAGGTTGCTTTGAATTTGTTGGTGTTTTTCAATGTCGAGGTTGTTGTTGAATTTGTTGGTTTTTTCAATGTTGAAGTTGTTGTTGAATTTGTTGGTGTATTTCAATTTTGAGGTTGTTGTTGTTTTTCAATGTTGAGGTTGTTGTTGAATTTGTTGGTGTTTTTCCATGTTGAGGTTGTTGTTGTTTTTCAAAGTTGAGGTTGATGTTTAATTTGTTGGTGTTTTTCAATGTTGAGGTTGTTGTTGAATTTGTTGGTGTTTTTCATTGTTGAGGTTGTTGTTGAATTTGTTGGTGTTTTTCAATGTTGAGGTTGTTGTTGTTTTTCAATGTTGAGGTTGTTGTTGAATTTGTTGGTGTTTTTCAAAGTTGAGGTTGTTGTTGAATTTGTTGGTGTTTTTCAATGTTGAGGTTGTTGTTGTTTTTCAATATTGAGGTTGTTGTTGAATTTGTTTGTGTTTTTCAATGTTGAGGTTGCTGTTGTTTTTCAATGTTGTGGTCGTTGTTGAATTTGATGGTGTTTTTCAATGTCGAGGTTGTTGTTGAATTTGTTGGTGTTTTTCAATGTTGAGGTTGTTGTTGTTTTTCAATGTTGAGGTTGTTGTTGAATTTGTTGGTGTTTTTCAATGTCGAGGTTGTTGTTGAATTTGTGGCGTTTTTAAATGTTGAGGTTGTTGTTGAATTTGTTGGTGTTTTTCAATGTTGAGGTTGTTGTTGAATTTGTTGGTGTTCTTCAATGTCGAGGTTGTTGTTGAATTTGTTGGTTTTTTTCAATGTTGAAGTTGTTGTTGAATTTGTTGGTGTTTTTCAATGTTGAGGTTGTTGTTGTTTTTCAATGTTGAAGTTGTTGTTGAAATTGTATGTGTTTTTCAATGTCGAGGTTGTTGTTGAATTTGTTGGTGTTTTTCAATGTTGAGGTTGTTGTTGTTTTTAAATGTTGAGGTTGTTGTTGAATTTGTTGGTGTTTTTCAATTTTGAGGTTGTTGTTGTTTTTCAATGTTGAAGTTGTTGTTGAATTTGTTGGTGTTTTTCCATGTTGAGGTTGTTGTTGTTTTTCAAAGTTGAGGTTGTTGTTAAAATTGTTGGTGTTTTTCAATGTTGAGGTTTTTGTTGAATTTGTTGGTGTTTTTCATTGTAAAGGTTGTTGTTGAATTTGTTGGTGTTTTTCAATGTTGAGGTTGTTGTTGTTTTTCAATGTCGAGGTTGTTGTTGAATTTGTTGGTTTTTTTCAATGTTGAAGTTGTTGTTGAATTTGTTGGTGTTTTTCAATGTTGAGGTTGTTGTTGTTTTTCAATGTTGAGGTTGTTGTGGAATTTGTTGTTGTTTTTCAATTTTGAGGTTGTTGTTGTTTTTCAATGTTGAGGTTGTTGTTTAATTTGTTGGTGTTTTTCAATGTTGAGGATGTTGTATTTGTTGGTGTTTTTCATTTTTGAGGTTGTTGTTGAATTTGTTGGTGTTTTTCAATGTTGAGGTTGTTGTTGTTTTTCAATTTTGAGGTTGTTGTTGAATTTGTTGGTGTTTTTCAATGTTGAGGTTGTTGTTGAATTTGTTGGTGTTTTTCAATGTTGAGGTTGTTGTTGTTTTTCAATATTGAGGTTGTTGTTGAATTTGTTTGTGTTTTTCAATGTTGAGGTTGGTGTTGAATTTGTTGTTATTTTTCAATGTTGATGTTGTTGTTGTTTTTCAATGTTGAGGTTGTTTTTCAATGTGTTGTTGTTTTTCAATGTTGAGGTTGTTGTTGTTTTTCAATGTTGAGGTTGCTGTATTTGTTCGTGTTTTTCAATGTTGAGGTTGTTGTTGTTTTTCAAAGTTGAGGTTTTTGTTAAATTTGTTGGTGTTTTTCAATGTTGAGGTTGTTGTTGAATTTGTTGGTGTTTTTCATTGTGGAGGTTGTTGTTGAATTTGTTGGTGTTTTTCAATGTTGAGGCTGTTGTTTTTTTTCAATGTTGAGGTTGTTGTTGAATTTGTTGGTGTTTTTCAATGTTGAGGTTGTTGTTGTTTTTCAATGTTGAGGTTGTTGTTGAATTTGTTGGTGTTTTTCAATGTCGAGGTTGTTGTTGAATTTGTTGGTGTTATTCAATGTTGTAGTTGTTGTTGAATTTGTTGGTGTTTTTCAATGTTGAGGTTGTTGTTGTTTTTCAATGTTGGGGTTGTTGTTGAATTTGTTGGTGTTTTTCAATGTTGAGGTTGTTGTTGAATTTGTTGCTGTTTTTCAATGTCGAGGTTGTTGTTGAATTTGTTGGTGTTTTTCAATGTTGAGGTTGTTGTTGAATTTGTTGGTGTTTTACAATGTTGAGGTCGTTTTTGAATTTGTTGGCGTTTTTAAATGTTGAGGTTGTTGTTGAATTTGTTGGTTTTTTTCAATGTTGAGGTTGTTGTTGAATTTGTTGGTGTTTTTCAATGTCGAGGTTGTTGTTGAATTTGTTGGTTTTTTCAATGTTGAAGTTGTTGTTGAATTTGTTGTTGTTTTTCAATTTTGTGGTTGTTGTTGTTTTTCAATGTTGAGGTTGTTGTTGAATTTGTTGGTGTTTTTCCATGTTGAGGTTGTTGTTGTTTTTCAAAGTTGAGGTTGATGTTTAATTTGTTGGTGTTTTTCAATGTTGAGGTTGTTGTTGAATTTGTTGATGTTTTTCATTGTTGAGGTTGTTGTTGAATTTGTTGGTGTTTTTCAATGTTGAGGTTGTTGTTGAATTTGTTGGTGTTTTTCAATGTTGAGGTTGTTGTTGTTTTTCAATATTGAGGTTGTTGTTGAATTTGTTTGTGTTTTTCAATGTTGAGGTTGTTTTTGTTTTTCAATGTTGAGGTCGTTCTTGAATTTGATGGTGTTTTTCAATGTCGAGGTTGTTGTTGAATTTGTTGGTGTTTTTCAATGTTGAAGTTGTTTTTGAATTTGTTGGTGTTTTTCAATGTTGAGGTTGTTGTTGGTTTTTCAATGTTGAGGTTGTTGTTGAATTTGTTGGTGTTTTTCAATGTTGAGGTTGTTGTTGTTTTTCAATGTTGAGGTTGTTGTTGAATTTGCTGGTGTTTTTCAATGTCGAGGTTGTTGTTGAATTTGTTGGTGTTTTTCAATGTTGAGGTTGTTGTTGAATTTGTTGGTGTTTTACAATCTTGAGGTCGTTGTTGAATTTGTTGGCGTTTTTAAATGTTGAGGTTGTTGTTGAATTTGTTGGTGTTTTTCAATGTTGAGGTTGTTGGTGAATTTGTTGGTGTTTTTCAATGTCGAGGTTGTTGTTGAGGTTGTTGTTGTTTTTCAATGTTGAGGTTGTTGTTGAATTTGTTGGTGTTTTTCAATTTTGAGGTTGTTGTTGTTTTTCAATGTTGAGGTTTTTGTTTAATTTGTTGGTGTTTTTCAATGTTGAGGTTGTTGAATTTGTTGGTGTTTTTCATTTTTGAGGTTGTTGTTGAATTTGTTGGTGTTTTTCAATGTTGAGGTTGTTGTTGTTTTTCAATATTGAGGTTGTTGTTGAATTTGTTTGTGTTTTTCAATGTTGAGGTTGGTGTTGAATTTGTTGGTATTTTTCAATGTTGAGGTTGTTGTTGTTTTTCAATGTTGAGGTTGTTTTTCAATTTGTTGGTGTTTTTCAATGTTGAGGATGCTGTTGTTTTTCAATGTTGAGGTTGTTGAATTTGTTGGTGTTTTTCAATGTAGAGGTTGTTGTTGTTTTTCAAAGTTGAGGTTGTTGTTAAATTTGTTAGTGTTTTTCAATGTTGAGGTTGTTGTTGAATTTGTTGGTGTTTTTCATTGTTGAGGTTGTTGTTGAATTTGTTGGTGTTTTTCAATGTTGAGGTTGTTGTTGTTTTTCAATGTTGAGGTTGTTGTTGAATTTGTTGGTGTTTTTCAATGTTGAGGTTGTTGTTGTTTTTCAATGTTGAGATTGTTGTTGAGTTTGTTGGTGTTTTTCAATTTCGAGGTTGTTGTTGAATTTGTTGGTGTTCTTCAATGTTGAAGTTGTTGCTGAATTTGTTGTTGTTTTTCAATGTTGAGGTTGTTGTTGTTTTTCAACGTTGAGGTTGTTGTTGAATTTGTTGGTGTTTTTCAATGTTGAGGTTGTTGTTGAATTTGTTGGCGTTTTTAAATGTTGAGGTTGTTGTTGAATTTGTTGGTTTTTTTCAATGTTGAGGTTGCTTTGAATTTGTTGGTGTTTTTCAATGTCGAGGTTGTTGTTGAATTTGTTGGTTTTTTCAATGTTGAAGTTGTTGTTGAATTTGTTGGTGTATTTCAATTTTGAGGTTGTTGTTGTTTTTCAATGTTGAGGTTGTTGTTGAATTTGTTGGTGTTTTTCCATGTTGAGGTTGTTGTTGTTTTTCAAAGTTGAGGTTGATGTTTAATTTGTTGGTGTTTTTCAATGTTGAGGTTGTTGTTGAATTTGTTGGTGTTTTTCATTGTTGAGGTTGTTGTTGAATTTGTTGGTGTTTTTCAATGTTGAGGTTGTTGTTGTTTTTCAATGTTGAGGTTGTTGTTGAATTTGTTGGTGTTTTTCAAAGTTGAGGTTGTTGTTGAATTTGTTGGTGTTTTTCAATGTTGAGGTTGTTGTTGTTTTTCAATATTGAGGTTGTTGTTGAATTTGTTTGTGTTTTTCAATGTTGAGGTTGCTGTTGTTTTTCAATGTTGTGGTCGTTGTTGAATTTGATGGTGTTTTTCAATGTCGAGGTTGTTGTTGAATTTGTTGGTGTTTTTCAATGTTGAGGTTGTTGTTGTTTTTCAATGTTGAGGTTGTTGTTGAATTTGTTGGTGTTTTTCAATGTCGAGGTTGTTGTTGAATTTGTGGCGTTTTTAAATGTTGAGGTTGTTGTTGAATTTGTTGGTGTTTTTCAATGTTGAGGTTGTTGTTGAATTTGTTGGTGTTCTTCAATGTCGAGGTTGTTGTTGAATTTGTTGGTTTTTTTCAATGTTGAAGTTGTTGTTGAATTTGTTGGTGTTTTTCAATGTTGAGGTTGTTGTTGTTTTTCAATGTTGAAGTTGTTGTTGAAATTGTATGTGTTTTTCAATGTCGAGGTTGTTGTTGAATTTGTTGGTGTTTTTCAATGTTGAGGTTGTTGTTGTTTTTAAATGTTGAGGTTGTTGTTGAATTTGTTGGTGTTTTTCAATTTTGAGGTTGTTGTTGTTTTTCAATGTTGAAGTTGTTGTTGAATTTGTTGGTGTTTTTCCATGTTGAGGTTGTTGTTGTTTTTCAAAGTTGAGGTTGTTGTTAAAATTGTTGGTGTTTTTCAATGTTGAGGTTTTTGTTGAATTTGTTGGTGTTTTTCATTGTAAAGGTTGTTGTTGAATTTGTTGGTGTTTTTCAATGTTGAGGTTGTTGTTGTTTTTCAATGTCGTGGTTGTTGTTGAATTTGTTGGTTTTTTTCAATGTTGAAGTTGTTGTTGAATTTGTTGGTGTTTTTCAATGTTGAGGTTGTTGTTGTTTTTCAATGTTGAGGTTGTTGTGGAATTTGTTGTTGTTTTTCAATTTTGAGGTTGTTGTTGTTTTTCAATGTTGAGGTTGTTGTTTAATTTGTTGGTGTTTTTCAATGTTGAGGATGTTGTATTTGTTGGTGTTTTTCATTTTTGAGGTTGTTGTTGAATTTGTTGGTGTTTTTCAATGTTGAGGTTGTTGTTGTTTTTCAATTTTGAGGTTGTTGTTGAATTTGTTGGTGTTTTTCAATGTTGAGGTTGTTGTTGAATTTGTTGGTGTTTTTCAATGTTGAGGTTGTTGTTGTTTTTCAATATTGAGGTTGTTGTTGAATTTGTTTGTGTTTTTCAATGTTGAGGTTGGTGTTGAATTTGTTGTTATTTTTCAATGTTGATGTTGTTGTTGTTTTTCAATGTTGAGGTTGTTTTTCAATGTGTTGTTGTTTTTCAATGTTGAGGTTGTTGTTGTTTTTCAATGTTGAGGTTGCTGTATTTGTTCGTGTTTTTCAATGTTGAGGTTGTTGTTGTTTTTCAAAGTTGAGGTTGTTGTTAAATTTGTTGGTGTTTTTCAATGTTGAGGTTGTTGTTGAATTTGTTGGTGTTTTTCATTGTGGAGGTTGTTGTTGAATTTGTTGGTGTTTTTCAATGTTGAGGCTGTTGTTTTTTTTCAATGTTGAGGTTGTTGTTGAATTTGTTGGTGTTTTTCAATGTTGAGGTTGTTGTTGTTTTTCAATGTTGAGGTTGTTGTTGAATTTGTTGGTGTTTTTCAATGTCGAGGTTGTTGTTGAATTTGTTGGTGTTATTCAATGTTGTAGTTGTTGTTGAATTTGTTGGTGTTTCTCAATGTTGAGGTTGTTGTTGTTTTTCAATGTTGGGGTTGTTGTTGAATTTGTTGGTGTTTTTCAATGTTGAGGTTGTTGTTGAATTTGTTGCTGTTTTTCAATGTCGAGGTTGTTGTTGAATTTGTTGGTGTTTTTCAATGTTGAGGTTGTTGTTGAATTTGTTGGTGTTTTACAATGTTGAGGTCGTTGTTGAATTTGTTGGCGTTTTTAAATGTTGAGGTTGTTGTTGAATTTGTTGGTTTTTTTCAATGTTGAGGTTGTTGTTGAATTTGTTGGTGTTTTTCAATGTCGAGGTTGTTGTTGAATTTGTTGGTTTTTTCAATGTTGAAGTTGTTGTTGAATTTGTTGTTGTTTTTCAATTTTGTGGTTGTTGTTGTTTTTCAATGTTGAGGTTGTTGTTGAATTTGTTGGTGTTTTTCCATGTTGAGGTTGTTGTTGTTTTTCAAAGTTGAGGTTGATGTTTAATTTGTTGGTGTTTTTCAATGTTGAGGTTGTTGTTGAATTTGTTGGTGTTTTTCATTGTTGAGGTTGTTGTTGAATTTGTTGGTGTTTTACAATCTTGAGGTCGTTGTTGAATTTGTTGGCGTTTTTAAATGTTGAGGTTGTTGTTGAATTTGTTGGTGTTTTTCAATGTTGAGGTTGTTGGTGAATTTGTTGGTGTTTTTCATTGTTGAGGTTGTTGTTGAATTTGTTGGTGTTTTTCAATGTTGAGGTTGTTGTTGAATTTGTTGGTGTTTTTCAATGTTGAGGTTGTTGTTGTTTTTCAATGTTGAGGTTTTTGTTTAATTTGTTGGTGTTTTTCAATGTTGAGGTTGTTGAATTTGTTGGTGTTTTTCATTTTTGAGGTTGTTGTTGAATTTGTTGGTGTTTTTCAATGTTGAGGTTGTTGTTGTTTTTCAATGTTGAGGTTGTTGTTGAATTTGTGGGTGTTTTTCAATGTTGAGGTTGTTGTTGAATTTGTTGATGTTTTTCAATGTTGAGGTTGTTGTTGTTTTTCAATATTGAGGTTGTTGTTGAATTTGTTTGTGTTTTTCAATGTTGAGGTTGGTGTTGAATTTGTTGGTATTTTTCAATGTTGAGGTTGTTGTTGTTTTTCAATGTTGAGGTTGTTTTTCAATTTGTTGGTGTTTTTCAATGTTGAGCTTGTTGTTGTTTTTCAATGTTGAGGTTGTTGAATTTGTTGGTGTTTTTCAATGTTGAGGTTGTTGTTGTTTTTCAATGTTGAGGTTGTTGTTGAATTTGTTGGTGTTTTTCAATTTCGAGGTTGTTGTTGAATTTGTTGGTGTTTTTCAATGTTGAAGTTGTTGTTGAATTTGCTGGTGTTTTTCAATGTTGAGGTTCTTGTTGTTTTTCAATGTTGAGTTTTTGTTGAATTTGTTGCTTTTTTTCAATGTTGAGGTTGTAGTTGTTTTTCAATGTTGAGGTTGTTGTTGTTTTTCAATGTTGAGGTTGCTGTTGAATTTGTTGGTGTTTTTCAATGCTGAGGTTGTTGTTGAATTTGTTGCTGTTTTTCAATGTTGAGGTTGTTGTTGTATGTGTTGGTGTTTTTCAATGTTGAGGATGTTGTAGTTTTTCAATGTTGAGGTTGTTGTTGAATTTGTTGGTGTTTTTCAATGTCGAGGTTTTTGTTGAAGTTGTTGGTGTTTTTCAATGTTGAAGTTGTTGTTGAAATTGTATGTCTTTTTCAATGTTGAGGTTGTTGTTGAATTTGTTGGTGTTTTTCAATGTTGAGTTTGTTGTTGTTTTTAAATTTTGAGGTTGTTGTTGAATTTGTTGGTGTTTTTCAATGTTGAGGTTGTTGTTGTTTTTCAATGTTGAGGTTGTTGTTGAATTTGTTGGTGTTTTTCCATGTTGAGGTTGTTGTTGTTTTTCAAAGTTGAGGTTGTTGTTAAATTTGTTGGTGTTTTTCAATGTTCAGGTTGTTGTTGAATTTGTTGGTGTTTTTCATTGTAAAGGTTCTTGTTGAATTTGTTGGTGTTTTTCAATGTTGAGGTTGTTGTTGTTTTTCAATGTTGAGGTTGTTGTTGAATTTGTTGGTTTTTTTCAATGTTGAGGTTGTTGTTGTTTTTCAATGTTGAGGTTGTTGTTGAATTTGTTGGTGTATTTCAATGTTGAGGTTGTTGTTGAATTTGTTGGTGATTTTCAATGTTGAAGTTGTTGTTGAATTTGTTGGTGTTTTTCAATGTTGAGGTTGTTGTTGTTTTTCAATGTTGAGGTTGTTGTTGAATTTGTTGGTGTTTTTCAATGTTGAGGTTGTTGTTGTTTTTCAATGTCGAGGTTGTTGTTGTTTTTCAATGTTGAGGTTGTCGTTGAATTTGTTGGTGATTTTCAATGTTGATGTTGTTGTTGTTTTTCAATGTTGAGGTTGTTGTTGTATTTGTTGGTGCTTTTCAATGTTGAGGTTGTTGTAGTTTTTCAATGTTGAGGTTGTTGTTGAATTTGTTGGTGTTTTTCAATGTCGAGGTTGTTGTTGAATTTGTTGGTGTTTTTCAATGTTGAGGTTGTTGTTGAATTTGTTGGTGTTTTTCAATGTTGAGGTTGTTGTTGAATTTGTTGGTGTTTTTCAATGTTGAGGTTGTTGTTGTCTTTAAATGTTGAGGTTGTTGTAGAATTTGTTGGTGTTTTTCAATTTTGAGGTTGTTGTTGTTTTTCAATGTTGAGGTTGTTGTTGAATTTGTTGGTGTTTTTCCATGTTGAGGTTGTTGTTGTTTTTCAAAGTTGAGGTTGTTGTTAAATTTGTTGGTGTTTTTCAATGTTGAGGTTGTTGTTGAATTTGTTGGTGTTTTTCATTGTTGAGGTTGTTGTTGAATTTGTTGGTGTTTTTCAATGTTGAGGTTGTTGTTGTTTTTCAATGTTGAGGTTGTTGTTGAATTTGTTGGTGTTTTTCAATGTCGAGGTTGTTGTTGAATTTGTTGGTGTTTTTCAATGTTGAGGTTGTTGTTGAATTTGTTGGTGTTTTACAATGTTGAGGTCGTTGTTGAATTTGTTGGCGTTTTTAAATGTTGAGGTTGTTGTTGAATTTGTTGGTTTTTTCAATGTTGAGGTTGTTGTTGAATTTGTTGGTGTTTTTCAATGTCGAGGTTGTTGTTGAATTTGTTGGTTTTTTCAATGTTGAAGTTGTTGTTGAATTTGTTGGTGCATTTCAATTTTGAGGTTGTTGTTGTTTTTCAATGTTGAGGTTGTTGTTGAATTTGTTGGTGTTTTTCCATGTTGAGGTTGTTGTTGTTTTTCAAAGTTGAGGTTGATGTTTAATTTGTTGGTGTTTTTCAATGTTGAGGTTGTTGTTGAATTTGTTGGTGTTTTTCATTGTTGAGGTTGTTGTTGAATTTGTTGGTGTTTTTCAATGTTGAGGTTGTTGTTGTTTTTCAATGTTGAGGTTGTTGTTGAATTTGTTGGTGTTTTTCAAAGTTGAGGTTGTTGTTGAATTGGTTGGTGTTTTTCAATGTTGAGGTTGTTGTTGTTTTTCAATGTTGTGGTCGTTGTTGAATTTGATGGTGTTTTTCAATGTCGAGGTTGTTGTTGAATTTGTTGGTGTTTTTCAATGTTGAGGTTGTTGTTGTTTTTCAATGTTGAGGTTGTTGTTGAATTTGTTGGTGTTTTTCAATGTCGAGGTTGTTGTTGAATTTGTGGCGTTTTTAAATGTTGAGGTTGTTGTTGAATTTGTTGGTGTTTTTCAATGTTGAGGTTGTTGTTGAATTTGTTGGTGTTCTTCAATGTCGAGGTTGTTGTTGAATTTGTTGGTTTTTTTCAATGTTGAAGTTGTTGTTGAATTTGTTGGTGTTTTTCAATGTTGAGGTTGTTGTTGTTTTTCAATGTTGAAGTTGTTGTTGAAATTGTATGTGTTTTTCAATGTCGAGGTTGTTGTTGAATTTGTTGGTGCTTTTCAATGTTGAGGTTGTTGTTGTTTTTAAATGTTGAGGTTGTTGTTGAATTTGTTGGTGTTTTTCAATTTTGAGGTTGTTGTTGTTTTTCAATGTTGAAGTTGTTGTTGAATTTGTTGGTGTTTTTCCATGTTGAGGTTGTTGTTGTTTTTCAAAGTTGAGGTTGTTGTTAAAATTGTTGGTGTTTTTCAATGTTGAGGTTTTTGTTGAATTTGTTGGTGTTTTTCATTGTAAAGGTTGTTGTTGAATTTGTTGGTGTTTTTCAATGTTGAGGTTGTTGTTGTTTTTCAATGTCGAGGTTGTTGTTGAATTTGTTGTTTTTTTTCAATGTTGAGGTTGTTGTTGAATTTGTTGGTGTTTTTCAATGTTGAGGTTGTTGTTGTTTTTCAATATTGAGGTTGTTGTTGAATTTGTTTGTGTTTTTCAATGTTGAGGTTGGTGTTGAATTTGTTGTTATTTTTCAATGTTGATGTTGTTGTTGTTTTTCAATGTTGAGGTTGTTTTTCAATGTGTTGTTGTTTTTCAATGTTGAGGTTGTTGTTGTTTTTCAATGTTGAGGTTGCTGTATTTGTTCGTGTTTTTCAATGTTGAGGTTGTTGTTGTTTTTCAAAGTTGAGGTTGTTGTTAAATTTGTTGGTGTTTTTCAATGTTGAGGTTGTTGTTGAATTTGTTGGTGTTTTTCATTGTGGAGGTTGTTGTTGAATTTGTTGGTGTTTTTCAATGTTGAGGTTGTTGTTGTTTTTCAATGTTGAGGTTGTTGTTGAATTTGTTGGTGTTTTTCAATGTTGAGGTTGTTGTTGTTTTTCAATGTTGAGGTTGTTGTTGAATGTGTTGGTGTTTTTCAATGTCGAGGTTGTTGTTGAATTTGTTGGTGTTATTCAATGTTGTAGTTGTTGTTGAATTTGTTGGTGTTTTTCAATGTTGAGGTTGTTGTTGTTTTTCAATGTTGGGGTTGTTGTTGAATTTGTTGGTGTTTTTCAATGTTGAGGTTGTTGTTGAATTTGTTGGTTTTTTCAATGTTGAGGTTGTTGTTGAATTTGTTGGTGTTTTTCAATGTCGAGGTTGTTGTTGAATTTGTTGGTTTTTTCAATGTTGAAGTTGTTGTTGAATTTGTTGGTGCATTTCAATTTTGAGGTTGTTGTTGTTTTTCAATGTTGAGGTTGTTGTTGAATTTGTTGGTGTTTTTCCATGTTGAGGTTGTTGTTGTTTTTCAAAGTTGAGGTTGATGTTTAATTTGTTGGTGTTTTTCAATGTTGAGGTTGTTGTTGAATTTGTTGGTGTTTTTCATTGTTGAGGTTGTTGTTGAATTTGTTGGTGTTTTTCAATGTTGAGGTTGTTGTTGTTTTTCAATGTTGAGGTTGTTGTTGAATTTGTTGGTGTTTTTCAAAGTTGAGGTTGTTGTTGAATTGGTTGGTGTTTTTCAATGTTGAGGTTGTTGTTGTTTTTCAATGTTGTGGTCGTTGTTGAATTTGATGGTGTTTTTCAATGTCGAGGTTGTTGTTGAATTTGTTGGTGTTTTTCAATGTTGAGGTTGTTGTTGTTTTTCAATGTTGAGGTTGTTGTTGAATTTGTTGGTGTTTTTCAATGTCGAGGTTGTTGTTGAATTTGTGGCGTTTTTAAATGTTGAGGTTGTTGTTGAATTTGTTGGTGTTTTTCAATGTTGAGGTTGTTGTTGAATTTGTTGGTGTTCTTCAATGTCGAGGTTGTTGTTGAATTTGTTGGTTTTTTTCAATGTTGAAGTTGTTGTTGAATTTGTTGGTGTTTTTCAATGTTGAGGTTGTTGTTGCTTTTCAATGTTGAAGTTGTTGTTGAAATTGTATGTGTTTTTCAATGTCGAGGTTGTTGTTGAATTTGTTGGTGCTTTTCAATGTTGAGGTTGTTGTTGTTTTTAAATGTTGAGGTTGTTGTTGAATTTGTTGGTGTTTTTCAATTTTGAGGTTGTTGTTGTTTTTCAATGTTGAAGTTGTTGTTGAATTTGTTGGTGTTTTTCCATGTTGAGGTTGTTGTTGTTTTTCAAAGTTGAGGTTGTTGTTAAAATTGTTGGTGTTTTTCAATGTTGAGGTTTTTGTTGAATTTGTTGGTGTTTTTCATTGTAAAGGTTGTTGTTGAATTTGTTGGTGTTTTTCAATGTTGAGGTTGTTGTTGTTTTTCAATATCGAGGTTGTTGTTGAATTTGTTGGTTTTTTTCAATGTTGAGGTTGTTGTTGAATTTGTTGGTGTTTTTCAATGTTGAGGTTGTTGTTGTTTTTCAATATTGAGGTTGTTGTTGAATTTGTTTGTGTTTTTCAATGTTGAGGTTGGTGTTGAATTTGTTGTTATTTTTCAATGTTGATGTTGTTGTTGTTTTTCAATGTTGAGGTTGTTTTTCAATGTGTTGTTGTTTTTCAATGTTGAGGTTGTTGTTGTTTTTCAATGTTGAGGTTGCTGTATTTGTTCGTGTTTTTCAATGTTGAGGTTGTTGTTGTTTTTCAAAGTTGAGGTTGTTGTTAAATTTGTTGGTGTTTTTCAATGTTGAGGTTGTTGTTGAATTTGTTGGTGTTTTTCATTGTGGAGGTTGTTGTTGAATTTGTTGGTGTTTTTCAATGTTGAGGTTGTTGTTGTTTTTCAATGTTGAGGTTGTTGTTGAATTTGTTGGTGTTTTTCAATGTTGAGGTTGTTGTTGTTTTTCAATGTTGAGGTTGTTGTTGAATGTGTTGGTGTTTTTCAATGTCGAGGTTGTTGTTGAATTTGTTGGTGTTATTCAATGTTGTAGTTGTTGTTGAATTTGTTGGTGTTTTTCAATGTTGAGGTTGTTGTTGTTTTTCAATGTTGGGGTTGTTGTTGAATTTGTTGGTGTTTTTCAATGTTGAGGTTGTTGTTGAATTTGTTGGTTTTTTCAATGTTGAGGTTGTTGTTGAATTTGTTGGTGTTTTTCAATGTCGAGGTTGTTGTTGAATTTGTTGGTTTTTTCAATGTTGAAGTTGTTGTTGAATTTGTTGGTGCATTTCAATTTTGAGGTTGTTGTTGTTTTTCAATGTTGAGGTTGTTGTTGAATTTGTTGGTGTTTTTCCATGTTGAGGTTGTTGTTGTTTTTCAAAGTTGAGGTTGATGTTTAATTTGTTGGTGTTTTTCAATGTTGAGGTTGTTGTTGAATTTGTTGGTGTTTTTCATTGTTGAGGTTGTTGTTGAATTTGTTGGTGTTTTTCAATGTTGAGGTTGTTGTTGTTTTTCAATGTTGAGGTTGTTGTTGAATTTGTTGGTGTTTTTCAAAGTTGAGGTTGTTGTTGAATTGGTTGGTGTTTTTCAATGTTGAGGTTGTTGTTGTTTTTCAATGTTGTGGTCGTTGTTGAATTTGATGGTGTTTTTCAATGTCGAGGTTGTTGTTGAATTTGTTGGTGTTTTTCAATGTTGAGGTTGTTGTTGTTTTTCAATGTTGAGGTTGTTGTTGAATTTGTTGGTGTTTTTCAATGTCGAGGTTGTTGTTGAATTTGTGGCGTTTTTAAATGTTGAGGTTGTTGTTGAATTTGTTGGTGTTTTTCAATGTTGAGGTTGTTGTTGAATTTGTTGGTGTTCTTCAATGTCGAGGTTGTTGTTGAATTTGTTGGTTTTTTTCAATGTTGAAGTTGTTGTTGAATTTGTTGGTGTTTTTCAATGTTGAGGTTGTTGTTGTTTTTCAATGTTGAAGTTGTTGTTGAAATTGTATGTGTTTTTCAATGTCGAGGTTGTTGTTGAATTTGTTGGTGCTTTTCAATGTTGAGGTTGTTGTTGTTTTTAAATGTTGAGGTTGTTGTTGAATTTGTTGGTGTTTTTCAATTTTGAGGTTGTTGTTGTTTTTCAATGTTGAAGTTGTTGTTGAATTTGTTGGTGTTTTTCCATGTTGAGGTTGTTGTTGTTTTTCAAAGTTGAGGTTGTTGTTAAAATTGTTGGTGTTTTTCAATGTTGAGGTTTTTGTTGAATTTGTTGGTGTTTTTCATTGTAAAGGTTGTTGTTGAATTTGTTGGTGTTTTTCAATGTTGAGGTTGTTGTTGTTTTTCAATGTCGAGGTTGTTGTTGAATTTGTTGGTTTTTTTCAATGTTGAGGTTGTTGTTGAATTTGTTGGTGTTTTTCAATGTTGAGGTTGTTGTTGTTTTTCAATATTGAGGTTGTTGTTGAATTTGTTTGTGTTTTTCAATGTTGAGGTTGGTGTTGAATTTGTTGTTATTTTTCAATGTTGATGTTGTTGTTGTTTTTCAATGTTGAGGTTGTTTTTCAATGTGTTGTTGTTTTTCAATGTTGAGGTTGTTGTTGTTTTTCAATGTTGAGGTTGCTGTATTTGTTCGTGTTTTTCAATGTTGAGGTTGTTGTTGTTTTTCAAAGTTGAGGTTGTTGTTAAATTTGTTGGTGTTTTTCAATGTTGAGGTTGTTGTTGAATTTGTTGGTGTTTTTCATTGTGGAGGTTGTTGTTGAATTTGTTGGTGTTTTTCAATGTTGAGGTTGTTGTTGTTTTTCAATGTTGAGGTTGTTGTTGAATTTGTTGGTGTTTTTCAATGTTGAGGTTGTTGTTGTTTTTCAATGTTGAGGTTGTTGTTGAATGTGTTGGTGTTTTTCAATGTCGAGGTTGTTGTTGAATTTGTTGGTGTTATTCAATGTTGTAGTTGTTGTTGAATTTGTTGGTGTTTTTCAATGTTGAGGTTGTTGTTGTTTTTCAATGTTGGGGTTGTTGTTGAATTTGTTGGTGTTTTTCAATGTTGAGGTTGTTGTTGAATTTGTTGGTGTTTTTCAATGTCGAGCTTTTTGTTGAATTTGTTGGTGTTTTTCAATGTTGAGGTTGTTGTTGAATTTGTTGGTGTTTTACAATGTTGAGGTCGTTGTTGAATTTGTTGGCGTTTTTAAATGTTGAGGTTGTTGTTGAATTTGTTGGTTTTTTTCAATGTTGAGGTTGTTGTTGAATTTGTTGGTGTTTTTCAATGTCGAGGTTGTTGTTGAATTTGTTGGTTTTTTCAATGTTGAAGTTGTTGTTGAATTTGTTGTTGTTTTTCAATTTTGTGGTTGTTGTTGTTTTTCAATGTTGAGGTTGTTGTTGAATTTGTTGGTGTTTTTCCATGTTGAGGTTGTTGTTGTTTTTCAAAGTTGAGGTTGATGTTTAATTTGTTGGTGTTTTTCAATGTTGAGGTTGTTGTTGAATTTGTTGGTGTTTTTCATTGTTGAGGTTGTTGTTGAATTTGTTGGTGTTTTTCAATGCTGAGGTTGTTGTTGAATCTGTTGGTGTTTTTCAATGTTGAGGTTGTTGTTGTTTTTCAATATTGAGGTTGTTGTTGAATTTGTTTGTGTTTTTCAATGTTGAGGTTGTTTTTGTTTTTCAATGTTGAGGTCGTTGTTGAATTTGATGGTGTTTTTCAATGTCGAGGTTGTTGTTGAATTTGTTGGTGTTTTTCAATGTTGAAGTTGTTTTTGAATTTGTTGGTGTTTTTCAATGTTGAGGTTGTTGTTGGTTTTTCAATGTTGAGGTTGTTGTTGAATTTGTTGGTGTTTTTCAATGTTGAGATTGTTGTTGTTTTTCAATCTTGAGGTTGTTGTTGAATTTGTTGGTGTTTTTCAATGTCGAGGTTGATGTTGAATTTGTTGGTGTTTTTCAATGTTGAGGTTGTTGTTGAATTTGTTGGTGTTTTACAATCTTGAGGTCGTTGTTGAATTTGTTGGCGTTTTTAAATGTTGAGGTTGTTGTTGAATTTGTTGGTGTTTTTCAATGTTGAGGTTGTTGGTGAATTTGTTGGTGTTTTTCAATGTCGAGGTTGTTGTTGAGGTTGTTGTTGTTTTTCAATGTTGAGGTTGTTGTTGAATTTGTTGGTGTTTTTCAATTTTGAGGTTGTTGTTGTTTTTCAATGTTGAGGTTTTTGTTTAATTTGTTGGTGTTTTTCAATGTTGAGGTTGTTGAATTTGTTGGTGTTTTTCATTTTTGAGGTTGTTGTTGAATTTGTTGCTGTTTTTCAATGTTGAGGTTGTTGTTGTTTTTCAATGTTGAGGTTGTTGTTGAATTTGTTGGTGTTTTTCAATGTTGAGGTTGTTGTTGAATTTGTTGATGTTTTTCAATGTTGAGGTTGTTGTTGTTTTTCAATATTGAGGTTGTTGTTGAATTTGTTGGTGTTTTTCAAAGTCGAGGTTGTTGTTGAATTTGTTGGTGTTTTTCAATGTTGAGGTTGTTGTTGTTTTTCAATGTTGAGGTTGTTGTTGAATTTGTTGGTGTTTTTCAATGTTGAGGTTGTTGTTGAAATTGTTGGTGTTTTTCAATGTTGAGGTTGTTGTTGTTTTTCAATGTTGAGGTTGTTGTTGAATTTGTTGGTGTTTTTCAATGTTGAGGTTGTTGTTGTTTTTCAATGTCGTGGTTGTTGTTGAATTTGTTGGTGTTTTTCAATGTCGAGGTTGTTGTTGAATTTGTTGGTGTTTTTCAATGTTGAGGTTGTTGTTGTTTTTCAATGTTGAGGTTGTTGTTGAATTTGTTGGTGTTTTTCAATGTTGAGGTTGTTGTTGAATTTGTTGGTGTTTTTCAATGTTGAGGTTGTTGTTGTTTTTCAATGTTGAGGTTGTTGTTGAATTTGTTGGTGTTTTTCAATGTTGAGGTTGTTGTTGTTTTTCAATGTCGTGGTTGTTGTTGAATTTGTTGGTGTTTTTCAATGTCGAGGTTGTTGTTGAATTTGTTGGTGTTTTTCAATGTTGAGGTTGTTGTTGAATTTGTTGGTGTTTTACAATGTTGAGGTCGTTGTTGAATTTGTTGGCGTTTTTAAATGTTGAGGTTGTTGTTGAATTTGTTGGTGTTTTTCAATGTTGAAGTTGTTGTTGAATTTGTTGGTGTTTTTCAATGTTGAGGTTGTTGTTGAATTTGTTGGTGTTTTTCAATTTTGAGGTTGTTGTTGTTTTTCAATGTTGAGGTTGTTGTTGAAATTGTTGGTGTTTTTCAATGTTGAGGTTGTTGTTGTTTTTCAATATTGAGGTTGTTGTTGAATTTGTTTGTGTTTTTCAATGTTGAGGTTGTTGTTGTTTTTCAATGTTGAGGTCGTTGTTGAATTTGATGGTGTTTTTCAATGTCGAGGTTGCTTTTGAATTTGTTGGTGTTTTTCAATGTTGAAGTTGTTGTTGAATTTGTTGGTGTTTTTCAATGTTGAGGTTGTTGTTGATTTTCAATGTTGAGGTTGTTGTTGAATTTGTTGGTGTTTTTCAATGTTGAGGTTGTTGTTGTTTTTCAATGTCATGGTTGTTGTTGAATTTGTTGGTGTTTTTCAATGCTGAGGTTGTTGTTGAATTTGTTGCTGTTTTTCAATGTTGAGGTTGTTGTTGTTTTTCAATGTTTAGTTTGTTGTTGCATTTGTTGGTGTTTTTCCATGTTGAGGTTGTTGTAGTTTTTCAATGTTGAGGTTGTTGTTGAATTTGTTGGTGTTTTTCAATGTCGAGGTTGATGTTGAATTTGTTGGTGTTTTTCAATGTTGAAGTTGTTGTTGAATTTGTTGGTGTTTTTCATTGCTGAGGTTGTTGTTGAATTTGTTGGTGTTTTTCAATGTTGAGGTTGTTGTTGTCTTTAAATGTTGAGGTTGTTGTTGAATTTGTTGGTGTTTTTCAATTTTGAGGTTGTTGTTGTTTTTCAATGTTGAGGTTGTTGTTGAATTTGTTGCTGTTTTTCCATGTTGATTTTGTTGTTGTTTTTCAATGTTGAGGTTGTTTTTAAATTTGTTGGTGTTTTTCAATGTTGAGGTTGTTGTTGAATTTGTTGGTGTTTTTCATTGTTGAGGTTGTTGTTGAATTTGTTGGTGTTTTTCAATGTTGAGGTTGTTGTTGTTTTACAATGTTGAGGTTGTTGTTGTATTTGTTGGTGTTTTTCAATGTTGAGGTTGTTGTTTTTCAATGTTGAGGTTGTTGTTGAATTTGTTGGTGTTTTTCAATTTCGAGGTTGTTGTTGAATTTGTTGGTGTTCTTCAATGTTGAAGTTGTTGTTGAATTTGTTGGTGTTTTTCAATGTTGAGGTTGTTGTTGTTTTTCAATATTGAGGTTGTTGTTGAATTTGTTGGTGTTTTTCAATGTTGAGGTTGTTGTTGAATTTGTTGGTGTTTTTCATTGTTGAGGTTGTTGTTGAATTTGTTGGTGTTTTTCAATGTTGAGGTTGTTGTTGTTTTTCAATGTTGAGGTTGTTGTTGAATTTGTTGGTGTTTTTCAATGTCGAGGTTGTTGTTGAATTTGTTGGTGTTTTTCATTGTTGAAGTTGTTGTTGAAGTTGTATGTGTTTTTCAATGTTGAGGTTGTTGTTGAATTTGTTGGTGTTTTTCAATGTTGAGGTTGTTGTTGTTTTTAAATGTTGAGGTTGTTGTTGAATTTGTTGGTGTTTTTCAGTTTTGAGGTTGTTGTTGTTTTTCAATGTTGAGGTTGTTGTTGAATTTGCTGGTTTTTTTCCATGTTGAGGTTGTTGTTGTTTTTCAAAGTTGAGGTTGTTGTTAAATTTGTTGGTGTTTTTCAATGTTGAGGTTGTTGTTGAATTTGTTGGTGTTTTTCATTGTTGAGGTTGTTGTTGAATTTGTTGGTGTTTTTCAATGTTGAGGTTGTTGTTGAATTTGTTGGCGTTTTTCAAATGTTGAGGTTGTTGTTGAATTTGTTGGTGTTTTTCAATGTTGAAGTTGTTGTTGAATTTGTTGGTGTTTTTCAATGTTGAGGTTGTTGTTGTTTTTCAATGTTGAGGTTGTTGTTGAATTTGTTGGTGTTTTTCAATGTTGAGGTTGTTGTTGAAATTGTTGGTGTTTTTCAATGTTGAGGTTGTTGTTGTTTTTCAATATTGAGGTTGTTGTTGAATTTGTTTGTGTTTTTCAATGTTGAGGTTGTTGTTGTTTTTCAATGTTGAGGTCGTTGTTGAATTTGATGGTGTTTTTCAAAGTCGAGGTTGTTTTTGAATTTGTTGGTGTTTTTCAATGTTGAAGTTGTTGTTGAATTTGTTGGTGTTTTTCAATGTTGAGGTTGTTGTTGATTTTCAATGTTGAGGTTGTTGTTGAATTTGTTGGTGTTTTTCAATGTTGAGGTTGTTGTTGTTTTTCAATGTCATGGTTGTTGTTGAATTTGTTGGTGTTTTTCAATGCTGAGGTTGTTGTTGAATTTGTTGCTGTTTTTCAATGTTGAGGTTGTTGTTGTTTTTCAATGTTTAGTTTGTTGTTGTATTTGTTGGTGTTTTTCCATTTTGAGGTTGTTGTAGTTTTTCAATGTTGAGGTTGTTGTTGAATTTGTTGGTGTTTTTCAGTGTCGAGGTTGATGTTGAATTTGTTGGTGTTTTTCAATGTTGAAGTTGTTGTTGAATTTGTTGGTGTTTTTCATTGCTGAGGTTGTTGTTGAATTTGTTGGTGTTTTTCAATGTTGAGGTTGTTGTTGTCTTTAAATGTTGAGGTTGTTGTTGAATTTGTTGGTGTTTTTCAATTTTGAGGTTGTTGTTGTTTTTCAATGTTGAGGTTGTTGTTGAATTTGTTGGTGTTTTTCCATGTTGATTTTGTTGTTGTTTTTCAAAGTTGAGGTTGTTTTTAAATTTGTTGGTGTTTTTCAATGTTGAGGTTGTTGTTGAATTTGTTGGTGTTTTTCATTGTTGAGGTTGTTGTTGAATTTGTTGGTGTTTTTCAATGTTGAGGTTGTTGTTGTTTTACAATGTTGAGGTTGTTGTTGTATTTGTTGGTGTTTTTCAATGTTGAGGTTGTTGTTTTTCAATGTTGAGGTTGTTGTTGAATTTGTTGGTGTTTTTCAATTTCGAGGTTGTTGTTGAATTTGTTGGTGTTCTTCAATGTTGAAGTTGTTGTTGAATTTGTTGGTGTTTTTCAATGTTGATGTTGTTGTTGTTTTTCAATATTGAGGTTGTTGTTGAATTTGTTGATGTTTTTCAATGTTGAGGTTGTTGTTGAATTTGTTGGTGTTTTTCAATGTTGAGGTTGTTGTTGAATTTGTTGGTGTTTTTCATTGTTGAGGTTGTTGTTGAATTTGTTGGTGTTTTTCAATGTTGAGGTTGTTGTTGTTTTTCAATGTTGAGGTTGTTGTTGAATTTGTTGGTGTTTTTCAATGTTGAGGTTGTTGTTGTTTTTCAATGTCGTGGTTGTTGTTGAATTTGTTGGTGTTTTTCAATGTCGAGGTTGTTGTTGAATTTGTTGGTGTTTTTCAATGTTGAGGTTGTTGTTGAAGTTGTTGGTTTTTTATAATGTTGAGGTCGTTGTTGAATTTGTTGGCGTTTTTAAATGTTGAGGTTGTTGTTGAATTTGTTGGTGTTTTTCAATGTTGAATTTGTTGTTGAATTTGTTGGTGTTTTTCAATGTTGAGGTTGTTGTTGTTTTTCAATGTTGAGGTTGTTGTTGAATTTGTTGGTGTTTTTCAATGTTGAGGTTGTTGTTGAAATTGTTGGTGTTTTTCAATGTTGAGGTTGTTGTTGTTTTTCAATGTTGAGGTTGTTGTTGAATTTGTTGGTGTTTTTCAATGTTGAGGTTGTTGTTGTTTTTCAATGTCGTGGTTGTTGTTGAATTTGTTGGTGTTTTTCAATGTCGAGGTTGTTGTTGAATTTGTTGGTGTTTTTCAATGTTGAGGTTGTTGTTGTTTTTCAATGTTGAGGTTGTTGTTGAATTTGTTGGTGTTTTTCAATGTTGAGGTTGTTGTTGAATTTGTTGGTGTTTTTCAATGTTGAGGTTGTTGTTGTTTTTCAATGTTGAGGTTGTTGTTGAATTTGTTGGTGTTTTTCAATGTTGAGGTTGTTGTTGTTTTTCAATGTCGTGGTTGTTGTTGAATTTGTTGGTGTTTTTCAATGTCGAGGTTGTTGTTGAATTTGTTGGTGTTTTTCAATGTTGAGGTTGTTGTTGAATTTGTTGGTGTTTTACAATGTTGAGGTCGTTGTTGAATTTGTTGGCGTTTTTAAATGTTGAGGTTGTTGTTGAATTTGTTGGTGTTTTTCAATGTTGAAGTTGTTGTTGAATTTGTTGGTGTTTTTCAATGTTGAGGTTGTTGCTGTTTTTCAATGTTGAGGTTGTTGTTGAATTTTTTGGTGTTTTTCAATGTTGAGGTTGTTGTTGAAATTGTTGGTGTTTTTCAATGTTGAGGTTGTTGTTGTTTTTCAATATTGAGGTTGTTGTTGAATTTGTTTGTGTTTTTCAATGTTGAGGTTGTTGTTGTTTTTCAATGTTGAGGTCGTTGTTGAATTTGATGGTGTTTTTCAATGTCGAGGTTGTTTTTGAATTTGTTGGTGTTTTTCAATGTTGAAGTTGTTGTTGAATTTGTTGGTGTTTTTCAATGTTGAGGTTGTTGTTGATTTTCAATGTTGAGGTTGTTGTTGAATTTGTTGGTGTTTTTCAATGTTGAGGTTGTTGTTGTTTTTCAATGTCGTGGTTGTTGTTGAATTTGTTGGTGTTTTTCAATGCTGAGGTTGTTGTTGAATTTGTTGCTGTTTTTCAATGTTGAGGTTGTTGTTGTTTTTCAATGTTTAGTTTGTTGTTGTATTTGTTGGTGTTTTTCCATGTTGAGGTTGTTGTAGTTTTTCAATGTTGAGGTTGTTGTTGAATTTGTTGGTGTTTTTCAATGTCGAGGTTGTTGTTGAATTTGTTGGTGTTTTTCATTGTTGAAGTTGTTGTTGAAGTTGTATGTGTTTTTCAATGTGGAGGTTGTTGTTGAATTTGTTGGTGTTTTTCAATGTTGAGGTTGTTGTTGTTTTTAAATGTTGAGGTTGTTGTTGAATTTGTTGGTGTTTTTCAGTTTTGAGGTTGTTGTTGTTTTTCAATGTTGAGGTTGTTGTTGAATTTGCTGGTTTTTTTCCATGTTGAGGTTGTTGTTGTTTTTCAAAGTTGAGGTTGTTGTTAAATTTGTTGGTGTTTTTCAATGTTGAGGTTGTTGTTGAATTTGTTGGTGTTTTTCATTGTTGAGGTTGTTGTTGAATTTGTTGGTGTTTTTCAATGTTGAGGTTGTTGTTGAATTTGTTGGCGTTTTTCAAATGTTGAGGTTGTTGTTGAATTTGTTGGTGTTTTTCAATGTTGAAGTTGTTGTTGAATTTGTTGGTGTTTTTCAATGTTGAGGTTGTTGTTGTTTTTCAATGTTGAGGTTGTTGTTGAATTTGTTGGTGTTTTTCAATGTTGAAGTTGTTGTTGAAATTGTTGGTGTTTTTCAATGTTGAGGTTGTTGTTGTTTTTCAATGTTGAGGTTGTTGTTGAATTTGTTGGTGTTTTTCAATGTTGAGGTTGTTGTTGTTTTTCAATGTCGTGGTTGTTGTTGAATTTGTTGGTGTTTTTCAATGTCGAGGTTGTTGTTGAATTTGTTGGTGTTTTTCAATGTTGAGGTTGTTGTTGTTTTTCAATGTTGAGGTTGTTGTTGAATTTGTTGGTGTTTTTCAATGTTGAGGTTGTTGTTGAATTTGTTGGTGTTTTTCAATGTTGAGGTTGTTGTTGTTTTTCAATGTTGAGGTTGTTGTTGAATTTGTTGGTGTTTTTCAATGTTGAGGTTGTTGTTGTTTTTCAATGTCGTGGTTGTTGTTGAATTTGTTGGTGTTTTTCAATGTCGAGGTTGTTGTTGAATTTGTTGGTGTTTTTCAATGTTGAGGTTGTTGTTGAATTTGTTGGTGTTTTACAATGTTGAGGTCGTTGTTGAATTTGTTGGCGTTTTTAAATGTTGAGGTTGTTGTTGAATTTGTTGGTGTTTTTCAATGTTGAAGTTGTTGTTGAATTTGTTGGTGTTTTTCAATGTTGAGGTTGTTGTTGTTTTTCAATGTTGAGGTTGTTGTTGAATTTGTTGGTGTTTTTAAATGTTGAGGTTGTTGTTGAAATTGTTGGTGTTTTTCAATGTTGAGGTTGTTGTTGTTTTTCAATATTGAGGTTGTTGTTGAATTTGTTTGTGTTTTTCAATGTTGAGGTTGTTGTTGTTTTTCAATGTTGAGGTCGTTGTTGAATTTGATGGTGTTTTTCAATGTCGAGGTTGTTTTTGAATTTGTTGGTGTTTTTCAATGTTGAAGTTGTTGTTGAATTTGTTGGTGTTCTTCAATGTTGAGGTTGTTGTTGATTTTCAATGTTGAGGTTGTTGTTGAATTTGTTGGTGTTTTTCAATGTTGAGGTTGTTGTTGTTTTTCAATGTCGTGGTTGTTGTTGAATTTGTTGGTGTTTTTCAATGCTGAGGTTGTTTTTGAATTTGTTGCTGTTTTTCAATGTTGAGGTTGTTGTTGTTTTTCAATGTTTAGTTTGTTGTTGTATTTGTTGGTGTTTTTCCATGTTGAGGTTGTTGTAGTTTTTCAATGTTGAGGTTGTTGTTGAATTTGTTGGTGTTTTTCAATGTCGAGGTTGTTGTTGAATTTGTTGGTGTTTTTCATTGTTGAAGTTGTTGTTGAAGTTGTATGTGTTTTTCAATGTTGAGGTTGTTGTTGAATTTGTTGGTGTTTTTCAATGTTGAGGTTGTTGTTGTTTTTAAATGTTGAGGTTGTTGTTGAATTTGTTGGTGTTTTTCAGTTTTGAGGTTGTTGTTGTTTTTCAATGTTGAGGTTGTTGTTGAATTTGCTGGTTTTTTTCCATGTTGAGGTTGTTGTTGTTTTTCAAAGTTGAGGTTGTTGTTAAATTTGTTGGTGTTTTTCAATGTTGAGGTTGTTGTTGAATTTGTTGGTGTTTTTCATTGTTGAGGTTGTTGTTGAATTTGTTGGTGTTTTTCAATGTTGAGGTTGTTGTTGTTTTTCAATGTTGAGGTTGTTGTTGAATTTGTTGTTGTTTTTCAATGTTGAGGTTGTTGTTGAATTTGTTGGTGTTTTTCAATGTTGAGGTTGTTGTTGTTTTTCAATGTTGAGGTTGTTGTTGAATTTGTTGGTGTTTTTCAATGTTGAGGTTGTTGTTGTTTTTCAATGTTGACGTTGTTGTTGTTTTTCGATGTTGAGGTTGTTGTTGTTTTTCAATGTTGAGGTTGTTGTTGTATTTGTTGGTGCTTTTCAATGTTGAGGTTGTTGTAGTTTTTCAATGTCGAGGTTGTTGTTGAATTTGTTGGTGTTTTTCAATGTCGAGGTTGATGTTGAATTTGTTGGTGTTTTTCAATGTTGAAGTTGTTGTTGAATTTGTTGGTGTTTTTCATTGCTGAGGTTGTTGTTGAATTTGTTGGTGTTTTTCAATGTTGAGGTTGTTGTTGTCTTTAAATGTTGAGGTTGTTGTTGAATTTGTTGGTGTTTTTCAATTTTGAGGTTGTTGTTGTTTTTCAATGTTGAGGTTGTTGTTGAATTTGTTGGTGTTTTTCCATGTTGATTTTGTTGTTGTTTTTCAAAGTTGAGGTTGTTTTTAAATTTGTTGGTGTTTTTCAATGTTGAGGTTGTTATTGAATTTGTTGGTGTTTTTCATTGTTGAGGTTGTTGTTGAATTTGTTGGTGTTTTTCAATGTTGAGGTTGTTGTTGTTTTACAATGTTGAGGTTGTTGTTGAATTTGTTGGTGCTTTTCAATGTTGAGGTTGTTGTTTTTCAATGTTGAGGTTGTTGTTGAATTTGTTGGTGTTTTTCAATTTCGAGGTTGTTGTTGAATTTGTTGGTGTTCTTCAATGTTGATGTTGTTGTTGAATTTGTTGGTGTTTTTCAATGTTGAGGTTGTTGTTGTTTTTCAATATTGAGGTTGTTGTTGAATTTGTTGGTGTTTTTCAATGTTGAGGTTGTTGTTGAATTTGTTGGTGTTTTTCAATGTTGAGGTTGTTGTTGAATTTGTTGGTGTTTTTCATTGTTGAGGTTGTTGTTGAATTTGTTGGTGTTTTTCAATGTTGAGGTTGTTGTTGTTTTTCAATGTTGAGGTTGTTGTTGAATTTGTTGGTGTTTTTCAATGTTGAGGTTGTTGTTGTTTTTCAATGTCGTGGTTGTTGTTGAATTTGTTGGTGTTTTTCAATGTCGAGGTTGTTGTTGAATTTGTTGGTGTTTTTAAATGTTGAGGTTGTTGTTGAATTTGTTGGTGTTTTACAATGTTGAGGTCGTTGTTGAATTTGTTGGCGTTTTTAAATGTTGAGGTTGTTGTTGAATTTGTTGGTGTTTTTCAATGTTGAAGTTGTTGTTGAATTTGTTGGTGTTTTTCAATGTTGAGGTTGTTGTTGTTTTTCAATGTTGAGGTTGTTGTTGAATTTGTTGGTGTTTTTCAATGTTGAGGTTGTTGTTGAAATTGTTGGTGTTTTTCAATGTTGAGGTTGTTGTTGTTTTTCAATATTGAGGTTGCTGTTGAATTTGTTTGTGTTTTTCAATGTTGAGGTAGTTGTTGTTTTTCAATGTTGATGTCGTTGTTGAATTTGATGGTGTTTTTCAATGTCGACGTTGTTGTTGAATTTGTTGGTGTTTTTCAATGTTGAAGTTGTTGTTGAATTTGTTGGTGTTTTTCAATGTTGAGGTTGTTGTTGATTTTCAATGTTGAGGTTGTTGTTGAATTTGTTGGTGTTTTTCAATGTTGAGGTTGTTGTTGTTTTTCAATGTCCTGGTTGTTGTTGAATTTGTTGGTGTTTTTCAATGTCGAGGTTGTTGTTGAATTTGTTGGTGTTTTTCAATGTTGAGGTTGTTGTTGAATTTGTTGGTGTTTTACAATGTTGAGGTCGTTGTTGAATTTGTTGGCGTTTTTAAATGTTGAGGTTGTTGTTGAATTTGTTGGTGTTTTTCAATGTTGAGGTTGTTGTTCAATTTGTTGGTGTTTTTCAATGTCGAGGTTGTTGTTGAATTTGTTGGTTTTTTTCAATCTTGAAGTTGTTGTTGAATTTGCTGGTGTTTTTCAATGTTGAGGTTGTTGTTGTTTTTCAATGTTGAGGTTGTTGTTGAATTTATTGGTGTTTTTCAATTTTGAGGTTGTTGTTGTTTTTCAATGTTGAGGTTGTTGTTGTTTTTCAATGTTGAGGTTGTTTTTGAATTTGTTGGTGTTTTTCAATGTTGAGGTTGTTGTTGTTTTTCAATGTTGAGGTTGTTGAATTTGTTGCTGTTTTTCAATGTTGAGGTTGTTGTTGTTTTTCAATGTTGCGGTTGTTGTTGAATTTCTTGGTGTTTTTCAATGTTGAGGTTGTTGTTGTTCTTCAGTGTTGAGGTTGTTGTTGTTTTTCAATGTTGAGGTTGTTGTTGAATTTGTTGGTGTTTTTCAATGCTGAGGTTTTTGTTGAATTTGTTGCTGTTTTTCAATGTTGAGGTTGTTGTTGTTTTTCAATGTTTAGTTTGTTGTTGTATTTCTTGGTGTTTTTCAATGTTGAATTTGTTGGTGTTTTTCAATGTCGAGGTTGTTGTTGAATTTGTTGGTGTTTTTCAATGTTGAAGTTGTTGTTGAATTTGTATGTGTTTTTCAATGTTGAGGTTGTTGTTGAATTTGTTGGTGTTTTTCAATGTTGAGGTTGTTGTTGCTTTTAAATGTTGAGGTTGTTGTTGAATTTGTTGGTGTTTTTCAGTTTTGAGGTTGTTGTTGTTTTTCAAAGTTGAGGTTGTTGTTAAATTTGTTGGTGTTTTTCAATGTTGAGGTTGTTGTTGCTTTTAAATGTTGAGGTTGTTGTTGAATTTGTTGGTTTTTTTCCATGTTGAGGTTGTTGTTGTTTTTCAAAGTTGAGGTTGTTGTTAAATTTGTTGGTGTTTTTCAATGTTGAGGTTGTTGTTGAATTTGTTGGTGTTTTTCATTGTTGAGGTTGTTGTTGAATTTGTTGGTGTTTTTCAATGTTGAGGTTGTTGTTGTTTTTCAATGTTGAGGTTGTTGTTGAATTTGTTGGTGTTTTTCAATGTTGAGGTTGTTGTTGTTTTTCAATGTTGAGGTTGTTGTTGAATTTGTTGGTGTTTTTCAATTTCGAGGTTGTTGTTGAATTTGTTGGTGTTTTTCAATGTTGAAGTTGTTGTTGAATTTGTTGGTGTTTTTCAATGTTGAGGTTGTTGTTGTTTTTCAATGTTGAGGTTGTTGTTGAATTTGTTGGTGTTTTCCAATGTTGAGGTTGTTGTTGTTTTTCAATGTTGAGGTTGTTGTTGTTTTTCGATGTTGAGGTTGTTGTTGAATTTGTTGGTGTTTTTCAATGTTGAGGTTGTTGTTGTTTTTCAATGTTGAGGTTGTTGTTGTATTTTTTGGTGCTTTTCAATGTTGAGGTTGTTGTACTTTTTCAATGTTGAGGTTGTTGTTGAATTTGTTGGTGTTTTTCAATGTCGAGGTTGATGTTGAATTTGTTGGTGTTTTTCAATGTTGAAGTTGTTGTTGAATTTGTTGGTGTTTTTCATTGCTGAGGTTGTTGTTGAATTTGTTGGTGTTTTTCCATGTTGAGGTTGTTGTTGTTTTTCAAAGTTGAGGTTGTTTTTAAATTTGTTGGTGTTTTTCAATGTTGAGGTTGTTGTTGAATTTGTTGGTGTTTTTCATTGTTGAGGTTGTTGTTGAATTTGTTGGTGTTTTTCAATGTTGTGGTTGTTGCTGTTTTTCAATGTTGAGGTTGTTGTTGAATTTGTTGGTGTTTTTCAATGTTGAGGATGTTGTTGTTTTTCAATATTGAGGTTGTTGTTGAATTTGTTGGTGTTTTTCAATGTTGAGGTTGTTGTTGAATTTGTTGGTGTTTTTCAATGTTGAGGTTGTTGTTGAATTTGTTGGTGTTTTTCATGTTGAGGTTGTTGTTGAATTTGTTGGTGTTTTTCAATGTTGAGGTTGTTGTTGTTTTTCAATGTTGAGGTTGTTGTTGAATTTGTTGGTGTTTTTCAATGTTGAGGTTGTTGTTGTTTTTCAATGTCGTGGTTGTTGTTGAATTTGTTGGTGTTTTTCAATGTCGAGGTTGTTGTTGAATTTGTTGGTGTTTTTCAATGTTGAGGTTGTTGTTGAATTTGTTGGTGTTTTACAATGTTGAGGTCGTTGTTGAATTTGTTGGCGTTTTTAAATGTTGAGCTTGTTGTTGAATTTGTTGGTGTTTTTCAATGTTGAAGTTGTTGTTGAATTTGTTGGAGTTTTTCAATGTTGAGGTTGTTGTTGTTTTTCAATGTTGAGGTTGTTGTTGAATTTGTTGGTGTTTTTCAATGTTGAGGTTGTTGTTGTTTTTCAATGTTGAGGTTGTTTTTGAATTTGTTGGTGTTTTTCCATGTTGAGGTTGTTGTTGTTTTTAAATGTTGAGGTTGTTGTTGAATTTGTTGGTGTTTTTCAGTTTTGAGGTTGTTGTTGTTTTTCAATGTTGAGGTTGTTGTTGAATTTGCTGGTTTTTTTCCATGTTGAGGTTGTTGTTGTTTTTCAAAGTTGAGGTTGTTGTTAAATTTGTTGGTGTTTTTCAATGTTGAGGTTGTTGTTGAATTTGTTGGTGTTTTTCATTGTTGAGGTTGTTGTTGAATTTGTTGGTGTTTTTCAATGTTGAGGTTGTTGTTGAATTTGTTGGCGTTTTTCAAATGTTGAGGTTGTTGTTGAATTTGTTGGTGTTTTTCAATGTTGAAGTTGTTGTTGAATTTGTTGGTGTTTTTCAATGTTGAGGTTGTTGTTGTTTTTCAATGTTGAGGTTGTTGTTGAATTTGTTGGTGTTTTTCAATGTTGAAGTTGTTGTTGAAATTGTTGGTGTTTTTCAATGTTGAGGGTGTTGTTGTTTTTCAATGTTGAGGTTGTTGTTGAATTTGTTGGTGTTTTTCAATGTTGAGGTTGTTGTTGTTTTTCAATGTCGTGGTTGTTGTTGAATTTGTTGGTGTTTTTCAATGTCGAGGTTGTTGTTGAATTTGTTGGTGTTTTTCAATGTTGAGGTTGTTGTTGTTTTTCAATGTTGAGGTTGTTGTTGAATTTGTTGGTGTTTTTCAATGTTGAGGTTGTTGTTGAATTTGTTGGTGTTTTTCAATGTTGAGGTTGTTGTTGTTTTTCAATGTTGAGGTTGTTGTTGAATTTGTTGGTGTTTTTCAATGTTGAGGTTGTTGTTGTTTTTCAATGTCGTGGTTGTTGTTGAATTTGTTGGTGTTTTTCAATGTCGAGGTTGTTGTTGAATTTGTTGGTGTTTTTCAATGTTGAGGTTGTTGTTGAATTTGTTGGTGTTTTACAATGTTGAGGTCGTTGTTGAATTTGTTGGCGTTTTTAAATGTTGAGGTTGTTGTTGAATTTGTTGGTGTTTTTCAATGTTGAAGTTGTTGTTGAATTTGTTGGTGTTTTTCAATGTTGAGGTTGTTGTTGTTTTTCAATGTTGAGGTTGTTGTTGAATTTGTTGGTGTTTTTAAATGTTGAGGTTGTTGTTGAAATTGTTGGTGTTTTTCAATGTTGAGGTTGTTGTTGTTTTTCAATATTGAGGTTGTTGTTGAATTTGTTTGTGTTTTTCAATGTTGAGGTTGTTGTTGTTTTTCAATGTTGAGGTCGTTGTTGAATTTGATGGTGTTTTTCAATGTCGAGGTTGTTTTTGAATTTGTTGGTGTTTTTCAATGTTGAAGTTGTTGTTGAATTTGTTGGTGTTCTTCAATGTTGAGGTTGTTGTTGATTTTCAATGTTGAGGTTGTTGTTGAATTTGTTGGTGTTTTTCAATGTTGAGGTTGTTGTTGTTTTTCAATGTCGTGGTTGTTGTTGAATTTGTTGGTGTTTTTCAATGCTGAGGTTGTTTTTGAATTTGTTGCTGTTTTTCAATGTTGAGGTTGTTGTTGTTTTTCAATGTTTAGTTTGTTGTTGTATTTGTTGGTGTTTTTCCATGTTGAGGTTGTTGTAGTTTTTCAATGTTGAGGTTGTTGTTGAATTTGTTGGTGTTTTTCAATGTCGAGGTTGTTGTTGAATTTGTTGGTGTTTTTCATTGTTGAAGTTGTTGTTGAAGTTGTATGTGTTTTTCAATGTTGAGGTTGTTGTTGAATTTGTTGGTGTTTTTCAATGTTGAGGTTGTTGTTGTTTTTAAATGTTGAGGTTGTTGTTGAATTTGTTGGTGTTTTTCAGTTTTGAGGTTGTTGTTGTTTTTCAATGTTGAGGTTGTTGTTGAATTTGCTGGTTTTTTTCCATGTTGAGGTTGTTGTTGTTTTTCAAAGTTGAGGTTGTTGTTAAATTTGTTGGTGTTTTTCAATGTTGAGGTTGTTGTTGAATTTGTTGGTGTTTTTCATTGTTGAGGTTGTTGTTGAATTTGTTGGTGTTTTTCAATGTTGAGGTTGTTGTTGTTTTTCAATGTTGAGGTTGTTGTTGAATTTGTTGTTGTTTTTCAATGTTGAGGTTGTTGTTGAATTTGTTGGTGTTTTTCAATGTTGAGGTTGTTGTTGTTTTTCAATGTTGAGGTTGTTGTTGAATTTGTTGGTGTTTTTCAATGTTGAGGTTGTTGTTGTTTTTCAATGTTGACGTTGTTGTTGTTTTTCGATGTTGAGGTTGTTGTTGTTTTTCAATGTTGAGGTTGTTGTTGTATTTGTTGGTGCTTTTCAATGTTGAGGTTGTTGTAGTTTTTCAATGTCGAGGTTGTTGTTGAATTTGTTGGTGTTTTTCAATGTCGAGGTTGATGTTGAATTTGTTGGTGTTTTTCAATGTTGAAGTTGTTGTTGAATTTGTTGGTGTTTTTCATTGCTGAGGTTGTTGTTGAATTTGTTGGTGTTTTTCAATGTTGAGGTTGTTGTTGTCTTTAAATGTTGAGGTTGTTGTTGAATTTGTTGGTGTTTTTCAATTTTGAGGTTGTTGTTGTTTTTCAATGTTGAGGTTGTTGTTGAATTTGTTGGTGTTTTTCCATGTTGATTTTGTTGTTGTTTTTCAAAGTTGAGGTTGTTTTTAAATTTGTTGGTGTTTTTCAATGTTGAGGTTGTTGTTGAATTTGTTGGTGTTTTTCATTGTTGAGGTTGTTGTTGAATTTGTTGGTGTTTTTCAATGTTGAGGTTGTTGTTGTTTTACAATGTTGAGGTTGTTGTTGAATTTGTTGGTGCTTTTCAATGTTGAGGTTGTTGTTTTTCAATGTTGAGGTTGTTGTTGAATTTGTTGGTGTTTTTCAATTTCGAGGTTGTTGTTGAATTTGTTGGTGTTCTTCAATGTTGATGTTGTTGTTGAATTTGTTGGTGTTTTTCAATGTTGAGGTTGTTGTTGTTTTTCAATATTGAGGTTGTTGTTGAATTTGTTGGTGTTTTTCAATGTTGAGGTTGTTGTTGAATTTGTTGGTGTTTTTCAATGTTGAGGTTGTTGTTGAATTTGTTGGTGTTTTTCATTGTTGAGGTTGTTGTTGAATTTGTTGGTGTTTTTCAATGTTGAGGTTGTTGTTGTTTTTCAATGTTGAGGTTGTTGTTGAATTTGTTGGTGTTTTTCAATGTTGAGGTTGTTGTTGTTTTTCAATGTCGTGGTTGTTGTTGAATTTGTTGGTGTTTTTCAATGTCGAGGTTGTTGTTGAATTTGTTGGTGTTTTTAAATGTTGAGGTTGTTGTTGAATTTGTTGGTGTTTTACAATGTTGAGGTCGTTGTTGAATTTGTTGGCGTTTTTAAATGTTGAGGTTGTTGTTGAATTTGTTGGTGTTTTTCAATGTTGAAGTTGTTGTTGAATTTGTTGGTGTTTTTCAATGTTGAGGTTGTTGTTGTTTTTCAATGTTGAGGTTGTTGTTGAATTTGTTGGTGTTTTTCAATGTTGAGGTTGTTGTTGAAATTGTTGGTGTTTTTCAATGTTGAGGTTGTTGTTGTTTTTCAATATTGAGGTTGCTGTTGAATTTGTTTGTGTTTTTCAATGTTGAGGTTGTTGTTGTTTTTCAATGTTGATGTCGTTGTTGAATTTGATGGTGTTTTTCAATGTCGACGTTGTTGTTGAATTTGTTGGTGTTTTTCAATGTTGAAGTTGTTGTTGAATTTGTTGGTGTTTTTCAATGTTGAGGTTGTTGTTGATTTTCAATGTTGAGGTTGTTGTTGAATTTGTTGGTGTTTTTCAATGTTGAGGTTGTTGTTGTTTTTCAATGTCCTGGTTGTTGTTGAATTTGTTGGTGTTTTTCAATGTCGAGGTTGTTGTTGAATTTGTTGGTGTTTTTCAATGTTGAGGTTGTTGTTGAATTTGTTGGTGTTTTACAATGTTGAGGTCGTTGTTGAATTTGTTGGCGTTTTTAAATGTTGAGGTTGTTGTTGAATTTGTTGGTGTTTTTCAATGTTGAGGTTGTTGTTCAATTTGTTGGTGTTTTTCAATGTCGAGGTTGTTGTTGAATTTGTTGGTTTTTTTCAATCTTGAAGTTGTTGTTGAATTTGTTGGTGTTTTTCAATGTTGAGGTTGTTGTTGTTTTTCAATGTTGAGGTTGTTGTTGAATTTATTGGTGTTTTTCAATTTTGAGGTTGTTGTTGTTTTTCAATGTTGAGGTTGTTGTTGTTTTTCAATGTTGAGGTTGTTTTTGAATTTGTTGGTGTTTTTCAATGTTGAGGTTGTTGTTGTTTTTCAATGTTGAGGTTGTTGAATTTGTTGCTGTTTTTCAATGTTGAGGTTGTTGTTGTTTTTCAATGTTGCGGTTGTTGTTGAATTTCTTGGTGTTTTTCAATGTTGAGGTTGTTGTTGTTCTTCAGTGTTGAGGTTGTTGTTGTTTTTCAATGTTGAGGTTGTTGTTGAATTTGTTGGTGTTTTTCAATGCTGAGGTTTTTGTTGAATTTGTTGCTGTTTTTCAATGTTGAGGTTGTTGTTGTTTTTCAATGTTTAGTTTGTTGTTGTATTTCTTGGTGTTTTTCAATGTTGAATTTGTTGGTGTTTTTCAATGTCGAGGTTGTTGTTGAATTTGTTGGTGTTTTTCAATGTTGAAGTTGTTGTTGAATTTGTATGTGTTTTTCAATGTTGAGGTTGTTGTTGAATTTGTTGGTGTTTTTCAATGTTGAGGTTGTTGTTGCTTTTAAATGTTGAGGTTGTTGTTGAATTTGTTGGTGTTTTTCAGTTTTGAGGTTGTTGTTGTTTTTCAAAGTTGAGGTTGTTGTTAAATTTGTTGGTGTTTTTCAATGTTGAGGTTGTTGTTGCTTTTAAATGTTGAGGTTGTTGTTGAATTTGTTGGTTTTTTTCCATGTTGAGGTTGTTGTTGTTTTTCAAAGTTGAGGTTGTTGTTAAATTTGTTGGTGTTTTTCAATGTTGAGGTTGTTGTTGAATTTGTTGGTGTTTTTCATTGTTGAGGTTGTTGTTGAATTTGTTGGTGTTTTTCAATGTTGAGGTTGTTGTTGTTTTTCAATGTTGAGGTTGTTGTTGAATTTGTTGGTGTTTTTCAATGTTGAGGTTGTTGTTGTTTTTCAATGTTGAGGTTGTTGTTGAATTTGTTGGTGTTTTTCAATTTCGAGGTTGTTGTTGAATTTGTTGGTGTTTTTCAATGTTGAAGTTGTTGTTGAATTTGTTGGTGTTTTTCAATGTTGAGGTTGTTGTTGTTTTTCAATGTTGAGGTTGTTGTTGAATTTGTTGGTGTTTTCCAATGTTGAGGTTGTTGTTGTTTTTCAATGTTGAGGTTGTTGTTGTTTTTCGATGTTGAGGTTGTTGTTGAATTTGTTGGTGTTTTTCAATGTTGAGGTTGTTGTTGTTTTTCAATGTTGAGGTTGTTGTTGTATTTTTTGGTGCTTTTCAATGTTGAGGTTGTTGTACTTTTTCAATGTTGAGGTTGTTGTTGAATTTGTTGGTGTTTTTCAATGTCGAGGTTGATGTTGAATTTGTTGGTGTTTTTCAATGTTGAAGTTGTTGTTGAATTTGTTGGTGTTTTTCATTGCTGAGGTTGTTGTTGAATTTGTTGGTGTTTTTCCATGTTGAGGTTGTTGTTGTTTTTCAAAGTTGAGGTTGTTTTTAAATTTGTTGGTGTTTTTCAATGTTGAGGTTGTTGTTGAATTTGTTGGTGTTTTTCATTGTTGAGGTTGTTGTTGAATTTGTTGGTGTTTTTCAATGTTGTGGTTGTTGCTGTTTTTCAATGTTGAGGTTGTTGTTGAATTTGTTGGTGTTTTTCAATGTTGAGGATGTTGTTGTTTTTCAATATTGAGGTTGTTGTTGAATTTGTTGGTGTTTTTCAATGTTGAGGTTGTTGTTGAATTTGTTGGTGTTTTTCAATGTTGAGGTTGTTGTTGAATTTGTTGGTGTTTTTCATGTTGAGGTTGTTGTTGAATTTGTTGGTGTTTTTCAATGTTGAGGTTGTTGTTGTTTTTCAATGTTGAGGTTGTTGTTGAATTTGTTGGTGTTTTTCAATGTTGAGGTTGTTGTTGTTTTTCAATGTCGTGGTTGTTGTTGAATTTGTTGGTGTTTTTCAATGTCGAGGTTGTTGTTGAATTTGTTGGTGTTTTTCAATGTTGAGGTTGTTGTTGAATTTGTTGGTGTTTTACAATGTTGAGGTCGTTGTTGAATTTGTTGGCGTTTTTAAATGTTGAGCTTGTTGTTGAATTTGTTGGTGTTTTTCAATGTTGAAGTTGTTGTTGAATTTGTTGGAGTTTTTCAATGTTGAGGTTGTTGTTGTTTTTCAATGTTGAGGTTGTTGTTGAATTTGTTGGTGTTTTTCAATGTTGAGGTTGTTGTTGTTTTTCAATGTTGAGGTTGTTTTTGAATTTGTTGGTGTTTTTCCATGTTGAGGTTATTGTTGTTTTTCAAAGTTGAGGTTGTTTTTAAATTTGTTGGTGTTTTTCAATGTTGAGGTTGTTGTTGAATTTGATGGTGTTTTTCATTGTTGAGGTTGTTGTTGAATTTGTTGGTGTTTTTCAATGTTGAGGTTGTTGTTGTTTTTCAATGTTGAGGTTGTTGTTGAATTTGGTGGTGTTTTTCAATGTTGAGGTTGTTGTTGTTTTTCAATGTTGAGGTTGTTGTTGAATTTGTTGGTGTTTTTCAATTTCGAGGTTGTTGTTGAATTTGTTGGTGTTCTTCAATGTTGAAGTTGTTGTTGAATTTGTTGGTGTTTTTCAATGTTGAGGTTGTTGTTGTTTTTCAATATTGAGGTTGTTGTTGAATTTGTTGGTGTTTTTCAATGTTGAGGTTGTTGTTGAATTTGTTGGTGTTTTTCAATGTTGAGGTTGTTGTTGAATTTGTTGGCGTTTTTCATTGTTGAGGTTGTTGTTGAATTTGTTGGTGTTTTTCAATGTTGAGGTTGTTGTTGTTTTTCAATGTTGAGGTTGTTGTTGAATTTGTTGGTGTTTTTCAATGTTGCGGTTGTTGTTGTTTTTCAATGTCGTGGTTGTTGTTGAATTTGTTGGTGTTTTTCAATGTCGAGGTTGTTGTTGAATTTGTTGGTGTTTTTCAATGTTGAGGTTGTTGTTGAGTTTGTTGGTGTTTTAAAATGTTGAGGTCGTTGTTGAATTTGTTGGCGTTTTTAAATGTTGAGGTTGTTGTTGAATTTGTTGGTGTTTTTCAATGTTGAAGTTGTTGTTGAATTTGATGGTGTTTTTCAATGTTGAGGTTGTTGTTGTTTTTCAATGTTGAGGTTGTTGTTGAATTTGTTGGTGTTTTTCAATGTTGAGGTTGTTGTTGAAATTGTTGGTGTTTTTCAATGTTGAGGTTGTTGTTGTTTTTCAATATTGAGGTTGTTGTTGAATTTGTTTGTGTTTTTCAATGTTAAGGTTGTTGTTGTTTTTCAATGTTGAGGTCGTTGTTGAATTTGATGGTGTTTTTCAATGTCGAGGTTGTTGTTGAATTTGTTGGTGTTTTTCAATGTTGAAGTTGTTGTTGAATTTGTTCGTGTTTTTCAATGTTGAGGTTGTTGTTGATTTTCAATGTTGAGGTTGTTGTTGAATTTGTTGGTGTTTTACAATGTTGAGGTCGTTGTTGAATTTGTTGGCGTTTTTAAATGTTGAGGTTGTTGTTGAATTTGTTGGTGTTTTTCAATGTTGAGGTTGTTGTTCAATTTGTTGGTCTTTTTCAATGTCGAGGTTGTTGTTGAATTTGTTGGTTTTTTTTCAATCTTGAAGTTGTTGTTGAATTTGTTGGTGTTTTTCAATGTTGAGGTTGTTGTTGTTTTTCAATGTTGAGGTTGTTGTTGAATTTATTGGTGTTTTTCAATTTTGAGGTTGTTGTTGTTTTTCAATGTTGAGGTTGTTGTTGTTTTTCAATGCTGAGGTTGTTTTTGAATTTGTTGGTGTTTTTCAATGTTGAGGTTGTTGTTGTTTTTCAATGTTGAGGTTGTTGAATTTGTTGGTGTTTTTCAATGTTGAGGTTGTTGTTGTTTTTCAATGTTGCGGTTGTTGTTGAATTTGTTGGTGTTTTTCAATGTTGAGGTTGTTGTTGTTCTTCAATGTTGAGGTTGTTGTTGTTTTTCAATGTTGAGGTTGTTGTTGAATTTGTTGGTGTTTTTCAATGCTGAGGTTGTTGTTGAATTTGTTGCTGTTTTTCAATGTTGAGGTTGTTGTTGTTTTTCAATGTTTAGTTTGTTGTTGTATTTCTTGGTGTTTTTCAATGTTGAGGTTGTTGTAGTTTTTCAATGTTGAGGTTGTTGTTGAATTTGTTGGTGTTTTTCAATGTCGAGGTTGTTGTTGAATTTGTTGGTGTTTTTCAATGTTGAAGTTGTTGTTGAATTTGTATGTGTTTTTCAATGTTGAGGTTGTTGTTGAATTTGTTGGTGTTTTTCAATGTTGAGGTTGTTGTTGTTTTTAAATGTTGAGGTTGTTGTTGAATTTGTTGGTGTTTTTCAGTTTTGAGGTTGTTGTTATTTTTCAAAGTTGAGGTTGTTGTTGAATTTGTTGGTTTTTTTCCATGTTGAGGTTGTTGTTGTTTTTCAAAGTTGAGGTTGTTGTTAAATTTGTTGGTGTTTTTCAATGTTGAGGTTGTTGTTGAATTTGTTGGTGTTTTTCATTGTTGAGGTTGTTGTTGAATTTGTTGGTGTTTTTCAATGTTGAGGTTGTTGTTGTTTTTCAATGTTGAGGTTGTTGTTGAATTTGTTGGTGTTTTTCAATGTTGAGGTTGTTGTTGTTTTTCAATGTTGAGGTTGTTGTTGAATTTGTTGGTGTTTTTCAATTTCGAGGTTGTTGTTGAATTTGTTGGTGTTTTTCAATGTTGAAGTTGTTGTTGAATTTGTTGGTGTTTTTCAATGTTGAGGTTGTTGTTGTTTTTCAATGTTGAGGTTGTTGTTGAATTTTTGGTGTTTTTCAATGTTGAGGTTGTTGTTGTTTTTCAATGTTGAGGTTGTTGTTGTTTTTCGATGTTGAGGTTGTTGTTGAATTTGTTGGTGTTTTTCAATGTTGAGGTTGTTGTTGTTTTTCAATGTTGAGGTTGTTGTTGTATTTTTTGGTGCTTTTCAATGTTGAGGTTGTTGTAGTTTTTCAATGTTGAGGTTGTTGTTGAATTTGTTGGTGTTTTTCAATGTCGAGGTTGATGTTGAATTTGTTGGTGTTTTTCAATGTTGAAGTTGTTGTTGAATTTGTTGGTGTTTTTCATTGCTGAGGTTGTTGTTGAATTTGTTGGTGTTTTTCAATGTTGAGGTTGTTGTTCTCTTTAAATGTTGAGGTTGTTGTTGAATTTGTTGGTGTTTTTCAATTTTGAGGTTGTTGTTGTTTTTCAATGTTGAGGTTGTTGTTGAATTTGTTGGTGTTTTTCCATGTTGAGGTTGTTGTTGTTTTTCAAAGTTGAGGTTGTTTTTAAATTTGTTGGTGTTTTTCAATGTTGAGGTTGTTGTTGAATTTGTTGGTGTTTTTCATTGTTGAGGTTGTTGTTGAATTTGTTGGTGTTTTTCAATGTTGAATTTGTTGTTGTTTTTCAATGTTGAGGTTGTTGTTGAATTTGTTGTTGTTTTTCAATGTTGAGGTTGTTGTTGTTTTTCAATATTGAGGTTGTTGTTGAATTTCTTGGTGTTTTTCAATGTTGAGGTTGTTGTTGAATTTGTTGGTGTTTTTCAATGTTGAGGTTGTTGTTGAATTTGTTGGTGTTTTTCATTGTTGAGGTTGTTGTTGAATTTGTTGGTGTTTTTCAATGTTGAGGTTGCTGTTGTTTTTCAATGTTGAGGTTGTTGTTGAATTTGTTGGTGTTTTTCAATGTTGAGGTTGTTGTTGTTTTTCAATGTCGTGGTTGTTGTTGAATTTGTTGGTGTTGTTCAATGTCGAGGTTGTTGTTGAATTTGTTGGTGTTTTTCAATGTTGAGGTTGTTGTTGAATTTTTTGTTGTTTTACAATGTAGAGGTCGTTGTTGAATTTGTTGGCGTTTTTAAATGTTGAGGTTGTTGTTGAATTTGTTGGTGTTTTTCAATGTTGAAGTTGTTGTTGTTTTTCAATGTTGAGGTTGTTGTTGAATTTGTTGGTGTTTTTCAATGTTGAGGTTGTTGTTGTTTTTCAATGTCATGGTTGTTGTTGAACTAGTTGTTGTTTTTCAATGTCGAGGTTGTTGTTGAACTTGTTGGTGTTTTTCAATGTTGAGGTTGTTGTTGAATTTGTTGGTGTTTTACAATGTTGAGGTCGTTGTTGAATTTGTTGGCGTTTTTAAATGTTGAGGTTGTTGTTGAATTTGTTGGTGTTTTTCAATGTTGAGGTTGTTGTTCAATTTGTTGGTGTTTTTCAAAGTCGAGGTTGTTGTTGAATTTGTTGGTTTTTTTCAATCTTGAAGTTGTTGTTGAATTTGTTGGTGTTTTTCAATGTTGAGGTTGTTGTTGTTTTTCAATGTTGAGGTTGCTGTTGAATTTATTGGTTTTTTTCAATTTTAAGGTTGTTGTTGTTTTTCAATGTTGAGGTTGTTGTTGTTTTTCAATGTTGAGGTTGTTTTTGAATTTGATGGTGTTTTTCAATGTTGAGGTTGTTGTTGTTTTTCAATGTTGAGGTTGTTGAATTTGTTGGTGTTTTTCAATGTTGATGTTGTTGTTGTTTTTCAATGTTGAGGTTGTTGTTGAATTTGTTGGTGTTTTTCAACTTCGAGGTTGTTGTTGAATTTGTTGGTGTTTTTCAATGTTGAAGTTGTTGCTGAATTTGTTGGTGTTTTTCAATGTTGAGGTTGTTGTTGTTTTTCAATGTTGAGGTTGTTGTTGTTTTTCAATGTTGAGGTTGTTGTTGAATTTGTTGGTGTTTTTCAATGCTGAGGTTGTTGTTGAATTTGTTGCTGTTTTTCAATGTTGAGGTTGTTGTTGTTTTTCAATGTTTAGTTTGTTGTTGTATTTGTTGTTGTTTTTCAATGTTGAGGTTGTTGTAGTTTTTCAACGTTGAGGTTGTTGTTGAATTTGTTGGTGTTTTTCAAAGTTGAGGTTGTTGTTAAATTTGTTGGTGTTTTTCAATGTTGAGGTTGTTGTTGAATTTGTTGGTGTTTTTCATTGTTGAGGTTGTTGTTGAATTTGTTGGTGTTTTTCAATGTTGAGGTTGTTGTTGTTTTTCAATGTTGAGGTTGTTGTTGAATTTGTTGGTGTTTTTCAATGTTGAGGTTGTTGTTGTTTTTCAATGTTGAGGTTGTTGTTGAATTTGTTGGTGTTTTTCAATTTCGAGGTTGTTGTTGAATTTGTTGGTGTTTTTCAATGTTGAAGTTGTTGTTGAATTTGTTGGTGTTTTTCAATGTTGAGGTTGTTGTTGTTTTTCAATGTTGAGGTTGTTGTTGAATTTGTTGGTGTTTTTCAATGTTGAGGTTGTTGTTGTTTTTCAATGTTGAGGTTGTTGTTGTTTTTCGATGTTGAGGTTGTTGGTGAATTTGTTGGTGTTTTTCAATGTTGAGGTTGTTGTTGTTTTTCAATGTTGAGGTTGTTGTTGTATTTGTTGGTGCTTTTCAATGTTGAGGTTGTTGTAGTTTTTCAATGTTGAGGTTGTTGTTGAATTTGTTTGTTTTTTTCAAAGTCGAGGTTGTTGTTGAATTTGTTGGTGTTTTTCAATGTTGAAGTTGTTGTTGAATTTGTTGGTGTTTTTCAATTTTGAGGTTGTTGTTGATTTTCAATGTTGAGGTTGTTGTTGAATTTGTTGGTGTTTTTCAATGTTGACGTTGTTGTTGTTTTTCAATGTTGAGGTTGTTGAATTTGTTGGTGTTTTTCAATGTTGAGGTTGTTGTTGAATTTGTTGGTGTTTTACAATGTTGAGGTCGTTGTTGAATTTGTTGGCGTTTTTAAATGTTGAGGTTGTTGTTGAATTTGTTGGTGTTTTTCAATGTTGAGGTTGTTGTTCAATTTGTTGGTGTTTTTCAAAGTCGAGGTTGTTGTTGAATTTGTTGGTTTTTTTCAATCTTGAAGTTGTTGTTGAATTTGTTGGTGTTTTTCAATGTTGAGGTTGTTGTTGTTTTTCAATGTTGAGGTTGTTGTTGAATTTATTGGTGTTTTTCAATTTTGAGGTTGTTGTTGTTTTTCAATGTTGAGGTTGTTGTTGTTTTTCAATGTTGAGGTTGTGTTTGAATTTGTTGGTGTTTTTCAATGTTGAGGTTGTTGTTGTTTTTCAATGTTGAGGTTGTTGAACTTGTTGGTGGTTTTCAATGTTGAGGTTGTTGTTGTTTTTCAATGTTGCGGTTGTTGTTGAATTTGTTGGTGTTTTTCAATGTTGAGGTTGTTGTTGTTCTTCAATGTTGAGGTTGTTGTTGTTTTTCAATGTTGAGGTTGTTGTTGAATTTGTTGGTGTTTTTCAATGCTGAGGTTGTTGTTGAATTTGTTGCTGTTTTTCAATGTTGAGGTTGTTGTTGTTTTTCAATGTTTAGTTTGTTGTTGCATTTGTTGGTGTTTTTCAAAGTTGAGGTTGTTGTAGTTTTTCAATGTTGAGGTTGTTGTTGAATTTGTTGGTGTTTTTCAATGTCGAGGTTGTTGTTGAATTTGTTGGTGTTTTTCAATGTTGAAGTTGTTGTTGAATTTGTATGTGTTTTTCAATATTGAGGTTGTTGTTGAATTTGATGGTGTTTTTCAATGTTGAGGTTGTTGTTGTTTTTAAATGTTGAGGTTGTTGTTGTATTTGTTGGTGTTTTTCAGTTTTGAGGTTGTTGTTGTTTTTCAATGTTGAGGTTGTTGTTGAATTTGTTGGTTTTTTTCCATGTTGAGGTTGTTGTTGTTTTTCAAAGTTGAGGTTTTTGTTAAATTTGTTGGTGTTTTTCAATGTGGAGGTTGTTGTTGAATTTGTTGGTGTTTTTCATTGTTGAGGTTGTTGTTGAATTTGTTGGTGTTTTTCAATGTTGAGGTTGTTGTTGTTTTTCAATGTTGAGGTTGTTTTTGAATTTGTTGGTGTTTTTCAATGTTGAGGTTGTTGCTGAATTTGTTGGTGTTTTTCAATGTTGAGGTTGTTGTTGTTTTTCAATGTTGAGGTTGTTGTTGTTTTTCAATGTTGAGGTTGTTGTTGAATTTGTTGGTGTTTTTCAATGCTGAGGTTGTTGTTGAATTTGTTGCTGTTTTTCAATGTTGAGGTTGTTGTTGTTTTTCAATGTTTAGTTTGTTGTTGTATTTGTTGGTGTTTTTCAATGTTGAGGTTGTTGTAGTTTTTCAACGTTGAGGTTGTTGTTGAATTTGTTGGTGTTTTTCAAAGTTGAGGTTGTTGTTAAATTTGTTGGTGTTTTTCAATGTTGAGGTTGTTGTTGAATTTGTTGGTGTTTTTCATTGTTGAGGTTGTTGTTGAATTTGTTGGTGTTTTTCAATGTTGAGGTTGTTGTTGTTTTTCAATGTTGAGGTTGTTGTTGAATTTGTTGGTGTTTTTCAATGTTGAGGTTGTTGTTGTTTTTCAATGTTGAGGTTGTTGTTGAAATTGTTGGTGTTTTTCAATTTCGAGGTTGTTGTTGAATTTGTTGGTGTTTTTCAATGTTGAAGTTGTTGTTGAATTTGTTGGTGTTTTTCAATGTTGAGGTTGTTATTGTTTTTCAATGTTGAGGTTGTTGTTGAATTTGTTGGTGTTTTTCAATGTTGAGGTTGTTGTTGTTTTTCAATGTTGAGGTTGTTGTTGTTTTTCGATGTTGAGGTTGTTGGTGAATTTGTTGGTGTTTTTCAATGTTGAGGTTGTTGTTGTTTTTCAATGTTGAGGTTGTTGTTGTATTTGTTGGTGCTTTTCAATGTTGAGGTTGTTGTAGTTTTTCAATGTTGAGGTTGTTGTTGAATTTGTTTGTTTTTTTCAAAGTCGAGGTTGTTGTTGAATTTGTTGGTGTTTTTCAATGTTGAAGTTGTTGTTGAATTTGTTGGTGTTTTTCAATTTTGATGTTGTTGTTGATTTTCAATGTTGAGGATGTTGTTGAATTTGTTGGTGTTTTTCAATGTTGACGTTGTTGTTGTTTTTCAATGTCGTGGTTGTTGTTGAATTTGTTGATGTTTTTCAATGTCGAGGTTGTTGTTGAATTTGTTGGTGTTTTTCAATGTTGAGGTTGTTGTTGAATTTGTTGGTGTTTTACAATGTTGAGGTCGTTGTTGAATTTGTTGGCGTTTTTAAATGTTGAGGTTGTTGTTGAATTTGTTGGTGTTTTTCAATGTTGAGGTTGTTGTTCAATTTGTTGGTGTTTTTCAATGTCGAGGTTGTTGTTGAATTTGTTGGTTTTTTTCAATCTTGAAGTTGTTGTTGAATTTGTTGGTGTTTTTCAATGTTGAGGTTGTTGTTGTTTTTCAATGTTGAGGTTGTTGTTGAATTTATTGGTGTTTTTCAATTTTGAGGTTGTTGTTGTTTTTCAATGTTGAGGTTGTTGTTGTTTTTCAATGTTGAGGTTGTGTTTGAATTTGTTGGTGTTTTTCAATGTTGAGGTTGTTGTTGTTTTTCAATGTTGAGGTTGTTGAATTTGTTGGTGTTTTTCAATGTTGAGGTTGTTGTTGTTTTTCAAAGTTGCGGTTGTTGTTGAATTTGTTGGTGTTTTTCAATGTTGAGGTTGTTGTTGTTCTTCAATGTTGAGGTTGTTGTTGTTTTTCAATGTTGAGGTTGTTGTTGAATTTGTTGGTGTTTTTCAATGCTGAGGTTGTTGTTGAATTTGTTGTTGTTTTTCAATGTTGAGGTTGTTGTTGTTTTTCAATGTTTAGTTTGTTGTTGCATTTGTTGGTGTTTTTCAAAGTTGCGGTTGTTGTAGTTTTTCAATGTTGAGGTTGTTGTTGAATTTGTTGGTGTTTTTCAATGTCGAGGTTGTTGTTGAATTTGTTGGTGTTTTTCAATGTTGAAGTTGTTGTTGAATTTGTATGTGTTTTTCAATATTGAGGTTGTTGTTGAATTTGTTGGTGTTTTTCAATGTTGAGGTTGTTGTTGTTTTTAAATGTTGAGGTTGTTGTTGTATTTGTTCGTGTTTTTCAGTTTTGAGGTTGTTGTTGTTTTTCAATGTTGAGGTTGTTGTTGAATTTGTTGGTTTTTTTCCATGTTGAGGTTGTTGTTGTTTTTCAAAGTTGAGGTTGTTGTTAAATTTGTTGGTGTTTTTCAATGTGGAGGTTGTTGTTGAATTTGTTGGTGTTTTTCATTGTTGAGGTTGTTGTTGAATTTGTTGGTGTTTTTCAATGTTGAGGTTGTTGTTGTTTTTCAATGTTGAGGTTGTTGTTGAATTTGTTGGTGTTTTTCAATGTTGAGGTTGTTGTTGTTTTTCAGTGTTGAGGTTGTTGTTGAATTTGTTGGTGTTTTTCAATGTTGAAGTTGTTGTTGAATTTGATGGTGTTTTTCAATGTTGAGGTTGTTGTTGTTTTTCAATGTTGAGGTTGTTGTTGAATTTGTTGGTGTTTTTCAATGTTGAGGTTGTTGTTGAAATTGTTGGTGTTTTTCAATGTTGAGGTTGTTGTTGTTTTTCAATATTGAGGTTGTTGTTGAATTTGTTTGTGTTTTTCAATGTTGAGGTTGTTGTTGTTTTTCAATGTTGAGGTCGTTGTTGAATTTGATGGTGTTTTTCAATGTCGAGGTTGTTGTTGAATTTGTTGGTGTTTTTCAATGTTGAAGTTGTTGTTGAATTTGTTCGTGTTTTTCAATGTTGAGGTTGTTGTTGATTTTCAATGTTGAGGTTGTTGTTGAATTTGTTGGTGTTTTACAATGTTGAGGTCGTTGTTGAATTTGTTGGCGTTTTTAAATGTTGAGGTTGTTGTTGAATTTGTTGGTGTTTTTCAATGTTGAGGTTGTTGTTGTTTTTCAATGTTGAGGTTGTTGTTGAATTTGTTGGTGTTTTTCAATTTCGAGGTTGTTGTTGAATTTGTTGGTGTTTTTCAATGTTGAAGTTGTTGTTGAATTTGTTGGTGTTTTTCAATGTTGAGGTTGTTGTTGTTTTTCAATGTTGAGGTTGTTGTTGAATTTGTTGGTGTTTTTCAATGTTGAGGTTGTTGTTGTTTTTCAATGTTGAGGTTGTTGTTGTTTTTCGATGTTGAGGTTGTTGTTGAATTTGTTGGTGTTTTTCAATGTTGAGGTTGTTGTTGTTTTTCAATGTTGAGGTTGTTGTTGTATTTTTTGGTGCTTTTCAATGTTGAGGTTGTTGTAGTTTTTCAATGTTGAGGTTGTTGTTGAATTTGTTGGTGTTTTTCAATGTCGAGGTTGATGTTGAATTTGTTGGTGTTTTTCAATGTTGAAGTTGTTGTTGAATTTGTTGGTGTTTTTCATTGCTGAGGTTGTTGTTGAATTTGTTGGTGTTTTTCAATGTTGAGGTTGTTGTTCTCTTTAAATGTTGAGGTTGTTGTTGAATTTGTTGGTGTTTTTCAATTTTGAGGTTGTTGTTGTTTTTCAATGTTGAGGTTGTTGTTGAATTTGTTGGTGTTTTTCCATGTTGAGGTTGTTGTTGTTTTTCAAAGTTGAGGTTGTTTTTAAATTTGTTGGTGTTTTTCAATGTTGAGGTTGTTGTTGAATTTGTTGGTGTTTTTCATTGTTGAGGTTGTTGTTGAATTTGTTGGTGTTTTTCAATGTTGAATTTGTTGTTGTTTTTCAATGTTGAGGTTGTTGTTGAATTTGTTGGTGTTTTTCAATGTTGAGGATGTTGTTGTTTTTCAATATTGAGGTTGTTGTTGAATTTCTTGGTGTTTTTCAATGTTGAGGTTGTTGTTGAATTTGTTGGTGTTTTTCAATGTTGAGGTTGTTGTTGAATTTGTTGGTGTTTTTCATTGTTGAGGTTGTTGTTGAATTTGTTGGTGTTTTTCAATGTTGAGGTTGTTGTTGTTTTTCAATGTTGAGGTTGTTGTTGAATTTGTTGGTGTTTTTCAATGTTGAGGTTGTTGTTGTTTTTCAATGTCGTGGTTGTTGTTGAATTTGTTGGTGTTGTTCAATGTCGAGGTTGTTGTTGAATTTGTTGGTGTTTTTCAATGTTGAGGTTGTTGTTGAATTTTTTGGTGTTTTACAATGTTGAGGTCGTTGTTGAATTTGTTGGCGTTTTTAAATGTTGAGGTTGTTGTTGAATTTGTTGGTGTTTTTCAATGTTGAAGTTGTTGTTGTTTTTCAATGTTGAGGTTGTTGTTGAATTTGTTGGTGTTTTTCAATGTTGAGGTTGTTGTTGTTTTTCAATGTCATGGTTGTTGTTGAACTAGTTGGTGTTTTTCAATGTCGAGGTTGTTGTTGAACTTGTTGGTGTTTTTCAATGTTGAGGTTGTTGTTGAATTTGTTGGTGTTTTACAATGTTGAGGTCGTTGTTGAATTTGTTGGCGTTTTTAAATGTTGAGGTTGTTGTTGAATTTGTTGGTGTTTTTCAATGTTGAGGTTGTTGTTCAATTTGTTGGTGTTTTTCAAAGTCGAGGTTGTTGTTGAATTTGTTGGTTTTTTTCAATCTTGAAGTTGTTGTTGAATTTGTTGGTGTTTTTCAATGTTGAGGTTGTTGTTGTTTTTCAATGTTGAGGTTGCTGTTGAATTTATTGGTGTTTTTCAATTTTGAGGTTGTTGTTGTTTTTCAATGTTGAGGTTGTTGTTGTTTTTCAATGTTGAGGTTGTTTTTGTATTTGATGGTGTTTTTCAATGTTGAGGTTGTTGTTGTTTTTCAATGCTGAGGTTGTTGAATTTGTTGGTGTTTTTCAATGTTGAGGTTGTTGTTGTTTTTCAATGTTGAGGTTGTTGTTGAATTTGTTGGTGTTTTTCAACTTCGAGGTTGTTGTTGAATTTGTTGGTGTTTTTCAATGTTGAAGTTGTTGCTGAATTTGTTGGTGTTTTTCAATGTTGAGGTTGTTGTTGTTTTTCAATGTTGAGGTTGTTGTTGTTTTTCAATGTTGAGGTTGTTGTTGAATTTGTTGGTGTTTTTCAATGCTGAGGTTGTTGTTGAATTTGTTGCTGTTTTTCAATGTTGAGGTTGTTGTTGTTTTTCAATGTTTAGTTTGTTGTTGTATTTGTTGGTGTTTTTCAATGTTGAGGTTGTTGTAGTTTTTCAATGTTGAGGTTGTTGTTGAATTTGTTGGTGTTTTTCAAAGTTGAGGTTGTTGTTAAATTTGTTGGTGTTTTTCAATGTTGAGGTTGTTGTTGAATTTGTTGGTGTTTTTCATTGTTGAGGTTGTTGTTGAATTTGTTGGTGTTTTTCAATGTTGAGGTTGTTGTTGTTTTTCAATGTTGAGGTTGTTGTTGAATTTGTTGGTGTTTTTCAATGTTGAGGTTGTTGTTGTTTTTCAATGTTGAGGTTGTTTTTTAATTTGTTGGTGTTTTTCAATTTCGAGGTTGTTGTTGAATTTGTTGGTGTTTTTCAATGTTGAAGTTGTTGTTGAATTTGTTGGTGTTTTTCAATGTTGAGGTTGTTGTTGTTTTTCAATGTTGAGGTTGTTGTTGAATTTGTTGGTGTTTTTCAATGTTGAGGTTGTTGTTGTTTTTCAATGTTGAGGTTGTTGTTGTTTTTCGATGTTGAGGTTGTTGGTGAATTTGTTGGTGTTTTTCAATGTTGAGGTTGTTGTTGTTTTTCAATGTTGAGGTTGTTGTTGTATTTGTTGGTGCTTTTCAATGTTGAGGTTGTTGTAGTTTTTCAATGTTGAGGTTGTTGTTGAATTTGTTAGTTTTTTTCAAAGTCGAGGTTGTTGTTGAATTTGTTGGTGTTTTTCAAAGTTGAAGTTGTTGTTGAATTTGTTGGTGTTTTTCAATTTTGAGGTTGTTGTTGATTTTCAATGTTGAGGTTGTTGTTGAATTTGTTGGTGTTTTTCAATGTTGAGGTTGTTGTTGTTTTTCAATGTCGTGGTTGTTGTTGAATTTGTTGATGTTTTTCAATGTCGAGGTTGTTGTTGAATTTGTTGGTGTTTTTCAATGTTGAGGTTGTTGTTGAATTTGTTGGTGTTTTACAATGTTGAGGTCGTTGTTGAATTTGTTGGCGTTTTTAAATGTTGAGGTTGTTGTTGAATTTGTTGGTGTTTTTCAATGTTGAGGTTGTTGTTCAATTTGTTGGTGTTTTTCAATGTCGAGGTTGTTGTTGAATTTGTTGGTTTTTTTCAATCTTGAAGTTGTTGTTGAATTTGTTGGTGTTTTTCAATGTTGAGGTTGTTGTTGTTTTTCAATGTTGAGGTTGTTGTTGAATTTATTGGTGTTTTTCAATTTTGAGGTTGTTGTTGTTTTTCAATGTTGAGGTTGTTGTTGTTTTTCAATGTTGAGGTTGTGTTTGAATTTGTTGGTGTTTTTCAATGTTGAGGTTGTTGTTGTTTTTCAATGTTGAGGTTGTTGAATTTGTTGGTGTTTTTCAATGTTGAGGTTGTTGTTGTTTTTCAATGTTGCGGTTGTTGTTGAATTTGTTGGTGTTTTTCAATGTTGAGGTTGTTGTTGTTCTTCAATGTTGAGGTTGTTGTTGTTTTTCAATGTTGAGGTTGTTGTTGAATTTGTTGGTGTTTTTCAATGCTGAGGTTGTTGTTGAATTTGTTGCTGTTTTTCAATGTTGAGGTTGTTGTTGTTTTTCAATGTTTAGTTTGTTGTTGCATTTGTTGGTGTTCTTCAAAGTTGAGGTTGTTGTAGTTTTTCAATGTTGAGGTTGTTGTTGAATTTGTTGGTGTTTTTCAATGTCGAGGTTGTTGTTGAATTTGTTGGTGTTTTTCAATGTTGAAGTTGTTGTTGAATTTGTATGTGTTTTTCAATGTTGAGGTTGTTGTTGAATTTGTTGGTGTTTTTCAATGTTGAGGTTGTTGTTGTTTTTAAATGTTGAGGTTGTTGTTGTATTTGTTGGTGTTTTTCAGTTTTGAGGTTGTTGTTGTTTTTCAATGTTGAGGTTGTTGTTGAATTTGTTGGTTTTTTTCCATGTTGAGGTTGTTGTTGTTTTTCAAAGTTGAGGTTGTTGTTAAATTTGTTGGTGTTTTTCAATGTTGAGGTTGTTGTTGAATTTGTTGGTGTTTTTCATTGTTGAGGTTGTTGTTGAATTTGTTGGTGTTTTTCAATGTTGAGGTTGTTGTTGTTTTTCAATGTTGAGGTTGTTGTTGAATTTGTTGGTGTTTTTCAATGTTGAGGTTGTTGTTGTTTTTCAGTGTTGAGGTTGTTGTTGAATTTTTTGGTGTTTTTCAATTTCGAGGTTGTTGTTGAATTTGTTGGTGTTTTTCCATGTTGAAGTTGTTGTTGAATTTGTTGGTGTTTTTCAATGTTGAGGTTGTTGTTGAATTTGTTGGTGTTTTTCAATGATGAGGTTGTTGTTCTTTTTCAATGTTGAGGTTGTTGTTGTTTTTCGATGTTGAGGTTGTTGTTGAATTTGTTGGTGTTTTTCAATGTTGAGGTTGTTGTTGTTTTTCAATGTTGAGGTTGTTGTTGTATTTTTTGGTGCTTTTCAATGTTGAGGTTGTTGTAGTTTTTCAATGTTGAGGTTGTTGTTGAATTTGTTGGTGTTTTTCAATGTCTAGGTTGATGTTTGAATTTGTTGGTGTTTTTCAATGTTGAAGTTGTGTTGAATTTGTTGGTGTTTTTTCATTGCTGAGGTTGTTGTTGAATTTGTTGGTGTTTTTCAATGTTGAGGTTGTTGTTGTCTTTAAATGTTGAGGTTGTTGTTGAATTTGTTGGTGTTTTTCAATTTTGAGGTTGTTGTTGTTTTTCAATGTTGAGGTTGTTGTTGAATTTGTTGGTGTTTTTCCATGTTGAGGTTGTTGTTGTTTTTCAAAGTTGAGGTTGTTTTTAAATTTGTTGGTGTTTTTCAATGTTGAGGTTGTTGTTGAATTTGTTGGTGTTTTTCATTGTTGAGGTTGTTGTTGAATTTGTTGGTGTTTTTCAATGTTGAGGTTGTTGTTGTTTTTCAATGTTGAGGTTGTTGTTGAATTTGTTGGTGTTTTTCAATGACGAGGTTGTTGTTGTTTTTCAATATTGAGGTTGTTGTTGAATTTGTTGGTGTTTTTTCAATGTTGAGGTTGTTGTTGAATTTGTTGGTGTTTTTCAATGTTGAGGTTATTGTTGAATTTGTTGGTGTTTTTCAATGTTGAGGTTGTTGTTGTTTTTAAATGTTGAGGTTGTTGTTGAAATTTGTTGGTGTTTTTCAGTTTTGAGGTTGTTGTTGTTTTTCAATGTTGAGGTTGTTGTTGAATTTGTTGGTTTTTTTCCATGTTGAGGTTGTTGTTGTTGTTCAAAGTTGAGGTTGTTGTTAAATTTGTTGGTGTTTTTCAATGTTGAGGTTGTTGTTGAATTTGTTGGTGTTTTTCATTGTTGAGGTTGTTGTTGAATTTGTTGGTGTTTTTCAATGTTGAGGTTGTTGTTGTTTTTCAATGTTGAGGTTGTTGTTGAATTTGTTGGTGTTTTTCAATGTTGAGGTTGTTGTTGTTTTTCAATGTTGAGGTTGTTGTTGAATTTGTTGGTGTTTTTCAATTTCGAGGTTGTTGTTGAATTTGTTGGTGTTTTTCAATGTTGAAGTTGTTGTTGAATTTGTTGGTGTTTTTCAATGTTGAGGTTGTTGTTGTTTTTCAATGTTGAGGTTGTTGTTGAATTTGTTGGTGTTTTTCAATGTTGAGGTTGTTGTTGTTTTTCAATGTTGAGGTTGTTGTTTGTTTTTCGATGTTGAGGTTGTTGGTGAATTTGTTGGTGTTTTTCAATGTTGAGGTTGTTGTTGTTTTTCAATGTTGAGGTTGTTGTTGTATTTGTTGGTGCTTTTCAATGTTGAGGTTGTTGTAGTTTTTCAATGTTGAGGTTGTTGTTGAATTTGTTTGTGTTTTTCAATGTTGAGGTTCTTGTTGTTTTTCAATGTTGAGGTCGTTGTTGAATTTGTTGGTGTTTTTCAATGCTGAGGTTGTTGTTGAATTTGTTGCTGTTTTTCAATGTTGAGGTTTTTGTTGTTTTTCAATGTTTAGCTTGTTGTTGTATTTGTTGGTGTTTTTTCAATGTTGAGGTTGTTGTACTTTTTCAATGTTGAGGTTGTTGTTGAATTTGTTGGTGTTTTTCAAAGTTGAGGTTGTTGTTAAATTTGTTGGTGTTTTTCAATGTTGAGGTTGTTGTTGAATTTGTTGGTGTTTTTCATTGTTGAGGTTGTTGTTGAATTTGTTGGTGTTTTTCAATATTGAGGTTGTTGTTGTTTTTCAATGTTGAGGTTGTTGTTTGAATTTGTTGGTGTGTTTTTCAATGTTGAGGTTGTTGTTGTTTTTCAATGTTGAGGTTGTTGTTGAATTTGTTGGTGTTTTTCAATTTCGAGGTTGTTGTTGAATTTGTTGGGTGTTTTTCATTGTTGAAGTTGTTGTTGAATTTGTTGGTGTTTTTCAATGTTGAGGTTGTTGTTGTTTTTCAATGTTGAGGGCTGTTGTTGAATTTGTTGGTGTTTTTACAATGTTGAGGTTGTTGTTGTTTTTCAATGTTGAGGTTGTTGTTGTTTTTCGATGTTGAGGTTGTTGGTGAATTTGTTGGTGTTTTTCAATGTTGAGGTTGTTGTTGTTTTTCAATGTTGAGTTTGTTGTTGTATTTGTTGGTGTTTTTCAATGTTGAGGTTGTTGTTGTTTTTCAATGTTGAGGTTGTTGTTGAATTTGTTGGTGTTTTTCAATGTTGAGGTTGTTGTTGTTCTTCAATGTTGAGGCTGTTGTTGTTTTTCAATGTTGAGGTTGTTGTTGTTTTTCAATGTTTAGTTTGTTGTTGTATTTGTTGGTGTTTTTCAAAGTTGAGGTTGTTGTAGTTTTTCAATGTTGAGGTTGTTGTTGAATTTGTTGGTGTTTTTCAATGTCGAGGTTGTTGTTGAATTTGTTGGTGTTTTTCAATGTTGAAGTTGTTGTTGAATTTGTATGTGTTTTTCAATGTTGAGGTTGTTGTTGAATTTGTTGGTGTTTTTCAACGTTGAGGTTGTTGTTGTTTTTAAATGTTGAGGTTGTTGTTGAATTTGTTGGTGTTTTTCAATGTCGAGGTTGTTGTTGAATTTGTTGGTGTTTTTCAATGTTGAAGTTGTTGTAGTTTTTCAATGTTGAGGTTGTTGTTGAATGTGTTGATGTTTTTCAATGTTGAGGTTGTTGTTGTTTTTCAATGTTGAGGTTGTTGCTGAATTTGTTGGTGTTTTTCAATGTTGAGGTTGTTGTTGAATTTGTTGGTGTTTTTCAATGTTGAGGTTGTTGTTGTTTTTCAATGTTGAGGTTGTTGTTGAATTTGTTGGTGTTTTTCCATGTTGAGGTTGTTGTTGTTTTTCAAAGTTGAGGTTGTTGTTAAATTTGTTGTTGTTTTTCAATGTTGAGGTTGTTGTTGAATTTGTTGGTGTTTTTCATTGTTGAGGTTGTTGTTGAATTTGTTGGTGTTTTTCAATGTTGAGGTTGTTGTTGTTTTTCAATGTTGAGGTTGTTGTTGAATTTTTTGGTGTTTTTCAATGTTGAGGTTGTTGTTGTTTTTCAATGTTGAGGTTGTTTTTGAATTTTTTGGTGTTTTTCAATTTCGAGGTTGTTGTTGAATTTGTTGGTGTTTTTCCATGTTGAAGTTGTTGTTGAATTTGTTGTTGTTTTTCAATGTTGAGGTTGTTGTTGTTTTTCAATGTTGAGGTTGTTGTTGAATTTGTTGGTGTTTTTCAATGTTGAGGTTGTTGTTGTTTTTCAATGTTGAGGTTGTTGTTGTTTTTCGATGTTGAGGTTGTTGTTGAATTTGTTGGTGTTTTTCAATGTTGAGGTTGTTGTTGTTTTTCAATGTTGAGGTTGTTGTTGTATTTTTTGGTGCTTTTCAATGTTGAGGTTGTTGTAGTTTTTCAATGTTGAGGTTGTTGTTGAATTTGTTGGTGTTTTTCAATGTCGAGTTTGATGTTGAATTTGCTGGTGTTTTTCAATGTTGAAGTTGTTGTTGAATTTGTTGGTGTTTTTCATTGCTGAGGTTGTTGTTGAATTTGTTGGTGTTTTTCAATGTTGAGGTTGTTGTTGTCTTTAAATGTTGAGGTTGTTGTTGAATTTGTTGGTTTTTTTTCAATTTTGAGGTTGTTGTTGTTTTTCAATGTTGAGGTTGTTGTTGAATTTGTTGGTGTTTTTCCATGTTGAGGTTGTTGTTGTTTTTCAAAGGTGAGGTTGTTTTTAAATTTGTTGGTGTTTTTCAATGTTGAGGTTGTTGTTGAATTTGTTGGTGTTTTTCATTGTTGAGGTTGTTGTTGAATTTGTTGGTGTTTTTCAATGTTGAGGTTGTTGTTGTTTTTCAATGTTGAGGTTGTTGTTGAATTTGTTGGTGTTTTTCAATGTTGAGGTTGTTGTTGTTTTTCAATATTGAGGTTGTTGTTGAATTTCTTGGTGTTTTTCAATGTTGAGGTTGTTGTTGAATTTGTTGGTGTTTTTCATTGTTGAGGTTGTTGTTGAATTTGTTGGTGTTTTTCAATGTTGAGGTTGTTGTTGTTTTTCAATGTTGAGGTTGTTGTTGAATTTGTTGGTGTTTTTCAATGTTGAGGTTGTTGATGTTTTTCAATGTCGTGGTTGTTGTTGAATTTGTTGGTGTTTTTCAATGCTGAGGTTGTTGTTGAATTTGTTGCTGTTTTTCAATGTTGAGGTTGTTGTTGTTTTTCGATGTTGAGGTTGTTGTTGAATTTGTTGGTGTTTTTCAATGTTGAGGTTGTTGTTGTTTTTCAATGTTGAGGTTGTTGTATTTTTTGGTACTTTTCAATGTTGAGGTTGTTGTAGTTTTTCAATGTTGAGGTTGTTGTTGAATTTGTTGGTGTTTTTCAATGTCGAGGTTGATGTTGAATTTGTTGGTGTTTTTCAATGTTGAAGTTGTTGTTGAATTTGTTGGTGTTTTTCATTGCTGAGGTTGTTGTTGAATTTGTTGGTGTTATTCAATGTTGAGGTTGTTGTTGTCTTTAAATGTTGAGGTTGTTGTTGAATTTGTTGGTGTTTTTCAATTTTGAGGTTGTTGTTGTTTTTCAATGTTGAGGTTGTTGTTGAATTTGATGGTGTTTTTCCATGTTGAGGTTGTTGTTGTTTTTCAAAGTTGAGGTTGTTTTTAAATTTGTTGGTGTTTTTCAATGTTGAGGTTGTTGTTGAATTTGTTGGTGTTTTTCATTGTTGAGGTTGTTGTTGAATTTGTTGGTGTTTTTCAATGTTGAGGTTGTTGTTGTTTTTCAATGTTGAGGTTGTTGTTGAATTTGTTGGTGTTTTTCAATGTTGAGGTTGTTGTTGTTTTTCAATATGGAGGTTGTTGTTGAATTTGTTGGTGTTTTTCAATGTTGAGGTTGTTGTTGAATTTGTTGGTGTTTTTCAATGTTGAGGTTGTTGTTGAATTTGTTGGTCTTTTTCATTGTTGAGGTTGTTGTTGAATTTGTTGGTGTTTTTCAATGTTGAGGTTGTTGTTGTTTTTCAATGTTGAGGTTGTTGTTGAATTTGTTGGTGTTTTTCAATGTTGAGGTTGTTGTTGTTTTTCAATGTCGTGGTTGTTGTTGAATTTGTTGGTGTTTTTCAATGTCGAGGTTGTTGTTGAATTTGTTGGTGTTTTTCAATGTTGAGGTTGTTGTTGAATTTGTTGGTGTTTTACAATGTTGAGGTAGTTGTTGAATTTGTTGGCGTTTTTAAATGTTGAGGTTGTTGTTGAATTTGTTGGTGTTTTTCAATGTTGAAGTTGTTGTTGAATTTGTTGGAGTTTTTCAATGTTGAGGTTGTTGTTGTTTTTCAATGTTGAGGTTGTTGTTGAATTTGTTGGTGTTTTTCAATGTTGAGGTTGTTGTTGTTTTTCAATGTCGTGGTTGTTGTTGAACTTGTTGGTGTTTTTCAATGTCGAGGTTGTTGTTGAACTTGTTGGTGTTTCTCAATGTTGAGGTTGTTGTTGAATTTGTTGGTGTTTTACAATGTTGAGGTCGTTGTTGAATTTGTTGGCGTTTTTAAATGTTGAGGTTGTTGTTGAATTTGTTGGTGTTTTTCAATGTTGAGGTTGTTGTTCAATTTGTTGGTGTTTTTCAATGTCGAGGTTGTTGTTGAATTTGTTGGTTTTTTTTCAATCTTGAAGTTGTTGTTGAATTTGTTGGTGTTTTTCAATGTTGAGGTTGTTGTTGTTTTTCAATGTTGAGGTTGTTGTTGAATTTATTGGTGTTTTTCAATTTTGAGGTTGTTGTTGTTTTTCAATGTTGAGGTTGTTGTTGTTTTTCAATGTTGAGGTTGTTTTTGAATTTGTTGGTGTTTTTCAATGTTGAGGTTGTTGTTGATTTTCAATGTTGAGGTTGTTGAATTTGTTGGTGTTTTTCAATGTTGAGGTTGTTGTTGTTTTTCAATGTTGAGGTTGTTGTTGAATTTGTTGGTGTTTTTCAATTTCGAGGTTGTTGTTGAATTTGTGGTGTTTTTCAATGTTGAAGTTGTTGTTGAATTTGTTGGTGTTTTTCAATGTTGAGGTTGTTGTTGTCTTTAAATGTTGAGGTTGTTGTTGAATTTGTTGGTGTTTTTCAATTTTGAGGTTGTTGTTGTTTTTCAATGTTGAGGTTGTTGTTGAATTTGTTGGTGTTTTTCCATGTTGAGGTTGTTGTTGTTTTTCAAAGTTGAGGTTGTTTTTAAATTTGTTGGTGTTTTTCAATGTTGAGGTTGTTGTTGAATTTGTTGGTGTTTTTCATTGTTGAGGTTGTTGTTGAATTTGTTGTTGTTTTTCAATGTTGAGGTTGTTGTTGTTTTTCAATGTTGAGGTTGTTGTTGAATTTGTTGGTGTTTTTCCATGTTGAGGTTGTTGTTGTTGTTCAAAGTTGAGGTTGTTGTTAAATTTGTTGGTGTTTTTCAATGTTGAAGTTGTTGTTGAATTTGTTGGTGTTTTTCATTGTTGAGGTTGTTGTTGAATTTGTTGGTGTTTTTCAATGTTGAGGTTGTTGTTGTTTTTCAATGTTGAGGTTGTTGTTGAATTTGTTGGTGTTTTTCAATGTTGAGGTTGTTGTTGTTTTTCAATGTTGAGGTTGTTGTTGAATTTGTTGGTGTTTTTCAATTTCGAGGTTGTTGTTGAATTTCTTGGTGTTTTTCAATGCTGAAGTTGTTGTTGAATTTGTTGGTGTTTTTCAATGTTGAGGTTGTTGTTGTTTTTCAATGTTGAGGTTGTTGTTGAATTTGTTGGTGTTTTTCAATGTTGAGGTTGTTGTTGTTTTTCAATGTTGAGGTTGTTGTTGTTTTTCGATGTTGAGGTTGTTGGTGAATTTGTTGGTGTTTTTCAATGTTTAGGTTGATGTTGAATTTGTTGGTGTTTTTCAATGTTGAAGTTGTTGTTGAATTTGTTGGTGTTTTTCATTGTTGAGGAAGTTGTTGAATTTGTTGGTGTTTTTCAATGTTGAGGTTGTTGTTGTTTTTCAATGTTGAGGTTGTTGTTGTATTTTTTGGTGCTTTTCAATGTTGAGGTTGTTGTAGTTTTTCAATGTTGAGGTTGTTGTTGAATTTGTTGGTGTTTTTCAATGTCGAGGTTGATGTTGAATTTGCTGGTGTTTTTCAATGTTGAAGTTGTTGTTGAATTTGTTGGTGTTTTTCATTGCTGAGGTTGTTGTTGAATTTGTTGGTGTTTTTCAATGTTGAGGTTGTTGTTGACTTTAAATGTTGAGGTTGTTGTTGAATTTGTTGGTGTTTTTCAATTTGAGGTTGTTGTTGTTTTTCAATGTTGAGGTTGTTGTTGAATTTGTTGGTGTTTTTCCATGTTGAGGTTGTTGTTCAATTTGTTGGTGTTTTTCAATGTCGAGGTTGTTGTTGAATTTGTTGTTTTTTTTCAATCTTGAAGTTGTTGTTGAATTTGTTGGTGTTTTTCAATGTTGAGGTTGTTGTTGTTTTTCAATGTTGAGGTTGTTGTTGAATTTATTGGTGTTTTTCAATTTTGAGGTTGTTGTTGCTTTTCAATGTTGAGGTTGTTGTTGTTTTTCAATGTTGACGTTGTTTTTTAATTTGTTGGTGTTTTTCAATGTTGAGGTTGTTATTGTTTTTCAATGTTGAGGTTGTTGAATTTGTTGGTGTTTTTCAATGTTGAGGTTGTTGTTGTTTTTCAATGTTGCGGTTGTTGTTGAATTTGTTGGTGTTTTTCAATGTTGAGGTTGTTGTTGTTCTTCAATGTTGAGGTTGTTGTTGTTTTTCAATGTTGAGGTTGTTGTTGTTTTTCAATGTTTAGTTTGTTGTTGTATTTGTTGGTGTTTTTCAAAGTTGAGGTTGTTGTAGTTTTTCAATGTTGAGGTTGTTGTTGAATTTGTTGGTGTTTTTCAATGTCGAGGTTGTTGTTGAATTTGTTGGTGTTTTTCAATGTTGAAGTTGTTGTTGAATTTGTATGTGTTTTTCAATGTTGAGGTTGTTGTTGAATTTGTTGGTGTTTTTCAATGTTGAGGTTGTTGTTGTTTTTAAATGTTGAGGTTGTTGTTGAATTTGTTGGTGTTTTTCAGTTTTGAGGTTGTTGTTGTTTTTCCATGTTGAGGTTGTTGTTGAATTTGTTGGTTTTTTTCCATGTTGAGGTTGTTGTTGTTTTTCAAAGTTGAGGTTGTTGTTAAATTTGTTGGTGTTTTTCAATGTTGAGGTTGTTGTTGAATTTGTTGGTGTTTTTCATTGTTGAGGTTGTTGTTGAATTTGTTGGTGTTTTTCAATGTTGAGGTTGTTGTTGTTTTTCAATGTTGAGGTTGTTGTTGAATTTGTTGGTGTTTTTCAATGTTGAGGTTGTTGTTGTTTTTCAATGTTGAGGTTGTTGTTGAATTTTTTGGTGTTTTTCAATTTCGAGGTTGTTGTTGAATTTGTTGGTGTTTTTCCATGTTGAAGTTGTTGTTGAATTTGTTGGTGTTTTTCAATGTTGAGGTTGTTGTTGTTTTTCAATGTTGAGGTTGTTGTTGTTTTTCAATGTTTAGTTTGTTGTTGTATTTGTTGGTGTTTTTCAAAGTTGAGGTTGTTGTAGTTTTTCAATGTTGAGGTTGTTGTTGAATTTGTTGGTGTTTTTCAATGTCGAGGTTGTTGTTGAATTTGTTGGTGTTTTTCAATGTTGAAGTTGTTGTTGAATTTGTATGTGTTTTTCAATGTTGAGGTTGTTGTTGAATTTGTTGGTGTTTTTCAACGTTGAGATTGTTGTTGTTTTTAAATGTTGAGGTTGTTGTTGAATTTGTTGGTGTTTTTCAGTTTTGAGGTTGTTGTTGTTTTTCCATGTTGAGGTTGTTGTTGAATTTGTTGGTTTTTTTCCATGTTGAGGTTGTTGTTGTTTTTCAAAGTTGAGGTTGTTGTTAAATTTGTTGTTGTTTTTCAATGTTGAGGTTGTTGTTGAATTTGTTGGTGTTTTTCATTGTTGAGGTTGTTGTTGAATTTGTTGGTGTTTTTCAATGTTGAGGTTGTTGTTGTTTTTCAATGTTGAGGTTGTTGTTGAATTTTTTGGTGTTTTTCAATGTTGAGGTTGTTGTTGTTTTTCAATGTTGAGGTTGTTTTTGAATTTTTTGGTGTTTTTCAATTTCGAGGTTGTTGTTGAATTTGTTGGTGTTTTTCCATGTTGAAGTTGTTGTTGAATTTGTTGTTGTTTTTCAATGTTGAGGTTGTTGTTGTTTTTCAATGTTGAGGTTGTTGTTGAATTTGTTGGTGTTTTTCAATGTTGAGGTTGTTGATGTTTTTCAATGTCGTGGTTGTTGTTGAATTTGTTGGTGTTTTTCAATGCTGAGGTTGTTGTTGAATTTGTTGCTGTTTTTCAATGTTGAGGTTGTTGTTGTTTTTCGATGTTGAGGTTGTTGTTGAATTTGTTGGTGTTTTTCAATGTTGAGGTTGTTGTTGTTTTTCAATGTTGAGGTTGTTGTTGTATTTTTTGGTACTTTTCAATGTTGAGGTTGTTGTAGTTTTTCAATGTTGAGGTTGTTGTTGAATTTGTTGGTGTTTTTCAATGTCGAGGTTGATGTTGAATTTGTTGGTGTTTTTCAATGTTGAAGTTGTTGTTGAATTTGTTGGTGTTTTTCATTGCTGAGGTTGTTGTTGAATTTGTTGGTGTTTTTCAATGTTGAGGTTGTTGTTGTCTTTAAATGTTGAGGTTGTTGTTGAATTTGTTGGTGTTTTTCAATTTTGAGGTTGTTGTTGTTTTTCAATGTTGAGGTTGTTGTTGAATTTGATGGTGTTTTTCCATGTTGAGGTTGTTGTTGTTTTTCAAAGTTGAGGTTGTTTTTAAATTTGTTGGTGTTTTTCAATGTTGAGGTTGTTGTTGAATTTGTTGGTGTTTTTCATTGTTGAGGTTGTTGTTGAATTTGTTGGTGTTTTTCAATGTTGAGGTTGTTGTTGTTTTTCAATGTTGAGGTTGTTGTTGAATTTGTTGGTGTTTTTCAATGTTGAGGTTGTTGTTGTTTTTCAATATTGAGGTTGTTGTTGAATTTGTTGGTGTTTTTCAATGTTGAGGTTGTTGTTGAATTTGTTGGTGTTTTTCAATGTTGAGGTTGTTGTTGAATTTGTTGGTGTTTTTCATTGTTGAGGTTGTTGTTGAATTTGTTGGTGTTTTTCAATGTTGAGGTTGTTGTTGTTTTTCAATGTTGAGGTTGTTGTTGAATTTGTTGGTGTTTTTCAATGTTGAGGTTGTTGTTGTTTTTCAATGTCGTGGTTGTTGTTGAATTTGTTGGTGTTTTTCAATGTCGAGGTTGTTGTTGAATTTGTTGGTGTTTTTCAATGTTGAGGTTGTTGTTGAATTTGTTGGTGTTTTACAATGTTGAGGTAGTTGTTGAATTTGTTGGCGTTTTTAAATGTTGAGGTTGTTGTTGAATTTGTTGGTGTTTTTCAATGTTGAAGTTGTTGTTGAATTTGTTGGAGTTTTTCAATGTTGAGGTTGTTGTTGTTTTTCAATGTTGAGGTTGTTGTTGAATTTGTTGTTGTTTTTCAATGTTGAGGTTGTTGTTGAATTTGTTGGTTTTTTTCCATGTTGAGGTTGTTGTTGTTGTTCAAAGTTGAGGTTGTTGTTAAATTTGTTGGTGTTTTTCAATGTTGAAGTTGTTGTTGAATTTGTTGGTGTTTTTCATTGTTGAGGTTGTTGTTGAATTTGTTGGTGTTTTTCAATGTTGAGGTTGTTGTTGTTTTTCAATGTTGAGGTTGTTGTTGAATTTGTTGGTGTTTTTCAATGTTGAGGTTGTTGTTGTTTTTCAATGTTGAGGTTGTTGTTGAATTTGTTGGTGTTTTTCAATTTCGAGGTTGTTGTTGAATTTCTTGGTGTTTTTCAATGCTGAAGTTGTTGTTGAATTTGTTGGTGTTTTTCAATGTTGAGGTTGTTGTTGTTTTTCAATGTTGAGGTTGTTGTTGAATTTGTTGGTGTTTTTCAATGTTGAGGTTGTTGTTGTTTTTCAATGTTGAGGTTGTTGTTGTTTTTCGATGTTGAGGTTGTTGGTGAATTTGTTGGTGTTTTTCAATGTTTAGCTTGATGTTGAATTTGTTGGTGTTTTTCAATGTTGAAGTTGTTGTTGAATTTGTTGGTGTTTTTCATTGTTGAGGAAGTTGTTGAATTTGTTGGTGTTTTTCAATGTTGAGGTTGTTGTTGTTTTTCAATGTTGAGGTTGTTGTTGTATTTTTTGGTGCTTTTCAATGTTGAGGTTGTTGTAGTTTTTCAATGTTGAGGTTGTTGTTGAATTTGTTGGTGTTTTTCAATGTCGAGGTTCTTGTTGTTTTTCAATGTTGAGGTTGTTGTTGAATTTGTTGGTGTTTTTCAATGTTGAGGTTGTTGTTGTTTTTCAATGTCGTGGTTGTTGTTGAATTTGTTGGTGTTTTTCAATGTCGAGGTTGTTGTTGAATTTGTTGGTGTTTTTCAATGTTGAGGTTGTTGTTGAATTTGTTGGTGTTTTACAATGTTGAGGTAGTTGTTGAATTTGTTGGCGTTTTTAAATGTTGAGGTTGTTGTTGAATTTGTTGCTGTTTTTCAATGTTGAAGTTGTTGTTGAATTTGTTGGAGTTTTTCAATGTTGAGGTTGTTGTTGTTTTTCAATGTTGAGGTTGTTGTTGAATTTGTTGGTGTTTTTCAATGTTGAGGTTGTTGTTGTTTTTCAATGTCGTGGTTGTTGTTGAACTTGTTGGTGTTTTTCAATGTCGAGGTTGTTGTTGAACTTGTTGGTGTTTCTCAATGTTGAGGTTGTTGTTGAATTTGTTGGTGTTTTACAATGTTGAGGTCGTTGTTGAATTTGTTGGCGTTTTTAAATGTTGAGGTTGTTGTTGAATTTGTTGGTGTTTTTCAATGTTGAGGTTGTTGTTCGATTTGTTGGTGTTTTTCAATGTCGAGGTTGTTGTTGAATTTGTTGGTTTTTTTTCAATCTTGAAGTTGTTGTTGAATTTGTTGGTGTTTTTCAATGTTGAGGTTGTTGTTGTTTTTCAATGTTGAGGTTGTTGTTGAATTTATTGGTGTTTTTCAATTTTGAGGTTGTTGTTGTTTTTCAATGTTGAGGTTGTTGTTGTTTTTCAATGTTGAGGTTGTTTTTGAATTTGTTGGTGTTTTTCAATGTTGAGGTTGTTGTTGTTTTTCAATGTTGAGGTTGTTGAATTTGTTGGTGTTTTTCAATGTTGAGGTTGTTGTTGTTTTTCAATGTTGAGGTTGTTGTTGAATTTGTTGGTGTTTTTCAATTTCGAGGTTGTTGTTGAATTTGTTGGTGTTTTTCAATGTTGAAGTTGTTGTTGAATTTGTTGGTGTTTTTCAATGTTGAGGTTGTTGTTGTCTTTAAATGTTGAGGTTGTTGTTGAATTTGTTGGTGTTTTTCAATTTTGAGGTTGTTGTTGTTTTTCAATGTTGAGGTTGTTGTTGAATTTGTTGGTGTTTGTCCATGTTGAGGTTGTTGTTGTTTTTCAAAGTTGAGGTTGTTTTTAAATTTGTTGGTGTTTTTCAATGTTGAGGTTGTTGTTGAATTTGTTGGTGTTTTTCATTGTTGAGGTTGTTGTTGAATTTGTTGTTGTTTTTCAATGTTGAGGTTGTTGTTGTTTTTCAATGTTGAGGTTGTTGTTGAATTTGTTGGTGTTTTTCAATGCTGAGGTTGTTGTTGAATTTGTTGCTGTTTTTCAATGTTGAGGTTGTTGTTGTTTTTCAATGTTTAGTTTGTTGTTGTATTTGTTGGTGTTTTTCAATGTTGAGGTTGTTGTAGTTTTTCAATGTTGAGGTTGTTGTTGAATTTGTTGGTGTTTTTCAATGTCGAGGTTGTTGTTGAATTTGTTGGTGTTTTTCAATGTTGAAGTTGTTGTTGAATTTGTATGTGTTTTTCAATGTTGAGGTTGTTGTTGAATTTGTTGGTGTTTTTCAATGTTGAGGTTGTTGTTGTTTTTAAATGTTGAGGTTGTTGTTGAATTTGTTGGTGTTTTTCAGTTTTGAGGTTGTTGTTGTTTTTCAATGTTGAGGTTGTTGTTGAATTTGTTGGTTTTTTTCCATGTTGAGGTTGTTGTTGTTGTTCAAAGTTGAGGTTGTTGTTAAATTTGTTGGTGTTTTTCAATGTTGAAGTTGTTGTTGAATTTGTTGGTGTTTTTCATTGTTGAGGTTGTTGTTGAATTTGTTGGTGTTTTTCAATGTTGAGGTTGTTGTTGTTTTTCAATGTTGAGGTTGTTGTTGAATTTGTTGGTGTTTTTCAATGTTGAGGTTGTTGTTGTTTTTCAATGTTGAGGTTGTTGTTGAATTTGTTGGTGTTTTTCAATTTCGAGGTTGTTGTTGAATTTCTTGGTGTTTTTCAATGCTGAAGTTGTTGTTGAATTTGTTGGTGTTTTTCAATGTTGAGGTTGTTGTTGTTTTTCAATGTTGAGGTTGTTGTTGAATTTGTTGGTGTTTTTCAATGTTGAGGTTGTTGTTGTTTTTCAATGTTGAGGTTGTTGTTGTTTTTCGATGTTGACGTTGTTGGTGAATTTGTTGGTGTTTTTCAATGTTTAGGTTGATGTTGAATTTGTTGGTGTTTTTCAATGTTGAAGTTGTTGTTGAATTTGTTGGTGTTTTTCATTGTTGAGGAAGTTGTTGAATTTGTTGGTGTTTTTCAATGTTGAGGTTGTTGTTGTTTTTCAATGTTGAGGTTGTTGTTGTATTTTTTGGTGCTTTTCAATGTTGAGGTTGTTGTAGTTTTTCAATGTTGAGGTTGTTGTTGAATTTGTTGGTGTTTTTCAATGTCGAGGTTGATGTTGAATTTGCTGGTGTTTTTCAATGTTGAAGTTGTTGTTGAATTTGTTGGTGTTTTTCATTGCTGAGGTTGTTGTTGAATTTGTTGGTGTTTTTCAATGTTGAGGTTGTTGTTGACTTTAAATGTTGAGGTTGTTGTTGAATTTGTTGGTGTTTTTCAATTTGAGGTTGTTGTTGTTTTTCAATGTTGAGGTTGTTGTTGAATTTGTTGGTGTTTTTCCATGTTGAGGTTGTTGTTCAATTTGTTGGTGTTTTTCAATGTCGAGGTTGTTGTTGAATTTGTTGTTTTTTTTCAATCTTGAAGTTGTTGTTGAATTTGTTGGTGTTTTTCAATGTTGAGGTTGTTGTTGTTTTTCAATGTTGAGGTTGTTGTTGAATTTATTGGTGTTTTTCAATTTTGAGGTTGTTGTTGTTTTTCAATGTTGAGGTTGTTGTTGTTTTTCAATGTTGAGGTTGTTTTTTAATTTGTTGGTGTTTTTCAATGTTGAGGTTGTTATTGTTTTTCAATGTTGAGGTTGTTGAATTTGTTGGTGTTTTTCAATGTTGAGGTTGTTGTTGTTTTTCAATGTTGCGGTTGTTGTTGAATTTGTTGGTGTTTTTCAATGTTGAGGTTGTTGTTGAATTTGTTGGTGTTTTTCAATTTCGAGGTTGTTGTTGAATTTCTTGGTGTTTTTCAATGCTGAAGTTGTTGTTGAATTTGTTGGTGTTTTTCAATGTTGAGGTTGTTGTTGTTTTTCAATGTTGAGGTTGTTGTTGAATTTGTTGGTGTTTTTCAATGTTGAGGTTGTTGTTGTTTTTCAATGTTGAGGTTGTTGTTGTTTTTCGATGTTGAGGTTGTTGGTGAATTTGTTGGTGTTTTTCAATGTTTAGGTTGATGTTGAATTTGTTGGTGTTTTTCAATGTTGAAGTTGTTGTTGAATTTGTTGGTGTTTTTCATTGTTGAGGAAGTTGTTGAATTTGTTGGTGTTTTTCAATGTTGAGGTTGTTGTTGTTTTTCAATGTTGAGGTTGTTGTTGTATTTTTTGGTGCTTTTCAATGTTGAGGTTGTTGTAGTTTTTCAATGTTGAGGTTGTTGTTGAATTTGTTGGTGTTTTTCAATGTCGAGGTTGATGTTGAATTTGCTGGTGTTTTTCAATGTTGAAGTTGTTGTTGAATTTGTTGGTGTTTTTCATTGCTGAGGTTGTTGTTGAATTTGTTGGTGTTTTTCAATGTTGAGGTTGTTGTTGACTTTAAATGTTGAGGTTGTTGTTGAATTTGTTGGTGTTTTTCAATTTGAGGTTGTTGTTGTTTTTCAATGTTGAGGTTGTTGTTGAATTTGTTGGTGTTTTTCCATGTTGAGGTTGTTGTTCAATTTGTTGGTGTTTTTCAATGTCGAGGTTGTTGTTGAATTTGTTGTTTTTTTTCAATCTTGAAGTTGTTGTTGAATTTGTTGGTGTTTTTCAATGTTGAGGTTGTTGTTGTTTTTCAATGTTGAGGTTGTTGTTGAATTTATTGGTGTTTTTCAATTTTGAGGTTGTTGTTGTTTTTCAATGTTGAGGTTGTTGTTGTTTTTCAATGTTGAGGTTGTTTTTTAATTTGTTGGTGTTTTTCAATGTTGAGGTTGTTATTGTTTTTCAATGTTGAGGTTGTTGAATTTGTTGGTGTTTTTCAATGTTGAGGTTGTTGTTGTTTTTCAATGTTGCGGTTGTTGTTGAATTTGTTGGTGTTTTTCAATGTTGAGGTTGTTGTTGAATTTGTTGGTGTTTTTCAATTTCGAGGTTGTTGTTGAATTTGTTGGTGTTTTTCAATGTTGAAGTTGTTGTTGAATTTGTATGTGTTTTTCAATGTTGAGGTTGTTGTTGAATTTGTTGGTGTTTTTCAATGTTGAGGTTGTTGTTGTTTTTAAATGTTGAGGTTGTTGTTGAATTTGTTGGTGTTTTTCAGTTTTGAGGTTGTTGTTGTTTTTCCATGTTGAGGTTGTTGTTGAATTTGTTGGTTTTTTTCCATGTTGAGGTTGTTGTTGTTTTTCAAAGTTGAGGTTGTTGTTAAATTTGTTGGTGTTTTTCAATGTTGAGGTTGTTGTTGAATTTGTTGGTGTTTTTCATTGTTGAGGTTGTTGTTGAATTTGTTGGTGTTTTTCAATGTTGAGGTTGTTGTTGTTTTTCAATGTTGAGGTTGTTGTTGAATTTGTTGGTGTTTTTCAATGTTGAGGTTGTTGTTGTTTTTCAATGTTGAGGTTGTTGTTGAATTTTTTGGTGTTTTTCAATTTCGAGGTTGTTGTTGAATTTGTTGGTGTTTTTCCATGTTGAAGTTGTTGTTGAATTTGTTGGTGTTTTTCAATGTTGAGGTTGTTGTTGTTTTTCAATGTTGAGGTTGTTGTTGAATTTGTTGGTGTTTTTCAATGTTGAGGTTGTTGTTGTTCTTCAATGTTGAGGTTGTTGTTGTTTTTCAATGTTGAGGTTGTTGTTGTTTTTCAATGTTTAGTTTGTTGTTGTATTTGTTGGTGTTTTTCAAAGTTGAGGTTGTTGTAGTTTTTCAATGTTGAGGTTGTTGTTGAATTTGTTGGTGTTTTTCAATGTCGAGGTTGTTGTTGAATTTGTTGGTGTTTTTCAATGTTGAAGTTGTTGTTGAATTTGTATGTGTTTTTCAATGTTGAGGTTGTTGTTGAATTTGTTGGTGTTTTTCAACGTTGAGGTTGTTGTTGTTTTTAAATGTTGAGGTTGTTGTTGAATTTGTTGGTGTTTTTCAGTTTTGAGGTTGTTGTTGTTTTTCCATGTTGAGGTTGTTGTTGAATTTGTTGGTTTTTTTCCATGTTGAGGTTGTTGTTGTTTTTCAAAGTTGAGGTTGTTGTTAAATTTGTTGTTGTTTTTCAATGTTGAGGTTGTTGTTGAATTTGTTGGTGTTTTTCATTGTTGAGGTTGTTGTTGAATTTGTTGGTGTTTTTCAATGTTGAGGTTGTTGTTGTTTTTCAATGTTGAGGTTGTTGTTGAATTTTTTGGTGTTTTTCAATGTTGAGGTTGTTGTTGTTTTTCAATGTTGAGGTTGTTTTTGAATTTTTTGGTGTTTTTCAATTTCGAGGTTGTTGTTGAATTTGTTGGTGTTTTTCCATGTTGAAGTTGTTGTTGAATTTGTTGTTGTTTTTCAATGTTGAGGTTGTTGTTGTTTTTCAATGTTGAGGTTGTTGTTGAATTTGTTGGTGTTTTTCAATGTTGAGGTTGTTGTTGTTTTTCAATGTTGAGGTTGTTGTTGTTTTTCGATGTTGAGGTTGTTGTTGAATTTGTTGGTGTTTTTCAATGTTGAGGTTGTTGTTGTTTTTCAATGTTGAGGTTGTTGTTGTATTTTTTGGTGCTTTTCAATGTTGAGGTTGTTGTAGTTTTTCAATGTTGAGGTTGTTGTTGAATTTGTTGGTGTTTTTCAATGTCGAGGTTGATGTTGAATTTGCTGGTGTTTTTCAATGTTGAAGTTGTTGTTGAATTTGTTGGTGTTTTTCATTGCTGAGGTTGTTGTTGAATTTGTTGGTGTTTTTCAATGTTGAGGTTGTTGTTGTCTTTAAATGTTGAGGTTGTTGTTGAATTTGTTGGTTTTTTTTCAATTTTGAGGTTGTTGTTGTTTTTCAATGTTGAGGTTGTTGTTGAATTTGTTGGTGTTTTTCCATGTTGAGGTTGTTGTTGTTTTTCAAAGGTGAGGTTGTTTTTAAATTTGTTGGTGTTTTTCAATGTTGAGGTTGTTGTTGAATTTGTTGGTGTTTTTCATTGTTGAGGTTGTTGTTGAATTTGTTGGTGTTTTTCAATGTTGAGGTTGTTGTTGTTTTTCAATGTTGAGGTTGTTGTTGAATTTGTTGGTGTTTTTCAATGTTGAGGTTGTTGTTGTTTTTCAATATTGAGGTTGTTGTTGAATTTCTTGGTGTTTTTCAATGTTGAGGTTGTTGTTGAATTTGTTGGTGTTTTTCAATGTTGAGGTTGTTGTTGAATTTGTTGGTGTTTTTCATTGTTGAGGTTGTTGTTGAATTTGTTGGTGTTTTTCAATGTTGAGGTTGTTGATGTTTTTCAATGTCGTGGTTGTTGTTGAATTTGTTGGTGTTTTTCAATGCTGAGGTTGTTGTTGAATTTGTTGCTGTTTTTCAATGTTGAGGTTGTTGTTGTTTTTCGATGTTGAGGTTGTTGTTGAATTTGTTGGTGTTTTTCAATGTTGAGGTTGTTGTTGTTTTTCAATGTTGAGGTTGTTGTTGTATTTTTTGGTACTTTTCAATGTTGAGGTTGTTGTAGTTTTTCAATGTTGAGGTTGTTGTTGAATTTGTTGGTGTTTTTCAATGTCGAGGTTGATGTTGAATTTGTTGGTGTTTTTCAATGTTGAAGTTGTTGTTGAATTTGTTGGTGTTTTTCATTGCTGAGGTTGTTGTTGAATTTGTTGGTGTTTTTCAATGTTGAGGTTGTTGTTGTCTTTAAATGTTGAGGTTGTTGTTGAATTTGTTGGTGTTTTTCAATTTTGAGGTTGTTGTTGTTTTTCAATGTTGAGGTTGTTGTTGAATTTGATGGTGTTTTTCCATGTTGAGGTTGTTGTTGTTTTTCAAAGTTGAGGTTGTTTTTAAATTTGTTGGTGTTTTTCAATGTTGAGGTTGTTGTTGAATTTGTTGGTGTTTTTCATTGTTGAGGTTGTTGTTGAATTTGTTGGTGTTTTTCAATGTTGAGGTTGTTGTTGTTTTTCAATGTTGAGGTTGTTGTTGAATTTGTTGGTGTTTTTCAATGTTGAGGTTGTTGTTGTTTTTCAATATTGAGGTTGTTGTTGAATTTGTTGGTGTTTTTCAATGTTGAGGTTGTTGTTGAATTTGTTGGTGTTTTTCAATGTTGAGGTTGTTGTTGAATTTGTTGGTGTTTTTCATTGTTGAGGTTGTTGTTGAATTTGTTGGTGTTTTTCAATGTTGAGGTTGTTGTTGTTTTTCAATGTTGAGGTTGTTGTTGAATTTGTTGGTGTTTTTCAATGTTGAGGTTGTTGTTGTTTTTCAATGTCGTGGTTGTTGTTGAATTTGTTGGTGTTTTTCAATGTCGAGGTTGTTGTTGAATTTGTTGGTGTTTTTCAATGTTGAGGTTGTTGTTGAATTTGTTGGTGTTTTACAATGTTGAGGTAGTTGTTGAATTTGTTGGCGTTTTTAAATGTTGAGGTTGTTGTTGAATTTGTTGGTGTTTTTCAATGTTGAAGTTGTTGTTGAATTTGTTGGAGTTTTTCAATGTTGAGGTTGTTGTTGTTTTTCAATGTTGAGGTTGTTGTTGAATTTGTTGGTGTTTTTCAATGTTGAGGTTGTTGTTGTTTTTCAATGTCGTGGTTGTTGTTGAACTTGTTGGTGTTTTTCAATGTCGAGGTTGTTGTTGAACTTGTTGGTGTTTCTCAATGTTGAGGTTGTTGTTGAATTTGTTGGTGTTTTACAATGTTGAGGTCGTTGTTGAATTTGTTGGCGTTTTTAAATGTTGAGGTTGTTGTTGAATTTGTTGGTGTTTTTCAATGTTGAGGTTGTTGTTCAATTTGTTGGTGTTTTTCAATGTCGAGGTTGTTGTTGAATTTGTTGGTTTTTTTTCAATCTTGAAGTTGTTGTTGAATTTGTTGGTGTTTTTCAATGTTGAGGTTGTTGTTGTTTTTCAATGTTGAGGTTGTTGTTGAATTTATTGGTGTTTTTCAATTTTGAGGTTGTTGTTGTTTTTCAATGTTGAGGTTGTTGTTGTTTTTCAATGTTGAGGTTGTTTTTGAATTTGTTGGTGTTTTTCAATGTTGAGGTTGTTGTTGTTTTTCAATGTTGAGGTTGTTGAATTTGTTGGTGTTTTTCAATGTTGAGGTTGTTGTTGTTTTTCAATGTTGAGGTTGTTGTTGAATTTGTTGGTGTTTTTCAATTTCGAGGTTGTTGTTGAATTTGTTGGTGTTTTTCAATGTTGAAGTTGTTGTTGAATTTGTTGGTGTTTTTCAATGTTGAGGTTGTTGTTGTCTTTAAATGTTGAGGTTGTTGTTGAATTTGTTGGTGTTTTTCAATTTTGAGGTTGTTGTTGTTTTTCAATGTTGAGGTTGTTGTTGAATTTGTTGGTGTTTTTCCATGTTGAGGTTGTTGTTGTTTTTCAAAGTTGAGGTTGTTTTTAAATTTGTTGGTGTTTTTCAATGTTGAGGTTGTTGTTGAATTTGTTGGTGTTTTTCATTGTTGAGGTTGTTGTTGAATTTGTTGTTGTTTTTCAATGTTGAGGTTGTTGTTGTTTTTCAATGTTGAGGTTGTTGTTGAATTTGTTGGTGTTTTTCAATGCTGAGGTTGTTGTTGAATTTGTTGCTGTTTTTCAATGTTGAGGTTGTTGTTGTTTTTCAATGTTTAGTTTGTTGTTGTATTTGTTGGTGTTTTTCAATGTTGAGGTTGTTGTAGTTTTTCAATGTTGAGGTTGTTGTTGAATTTGTTGGTGTTTTTCAATGTCGAGGTTGTTGTTGAATTTGTTGGTGTTTTTCAATGTTGAAGTTGTTGTTGAATTTGTATGTGTTTTTCAATGTTGAGGTTGTTGTTGAATTTGTTGGTGTTTTTCAATGTTGAGGTTGTTGTTGTTTTTAAATGTTGAGGTTGTTGTTGAATTTGTTGGTGTTTTTCAGTTTTGAGGTTGTTGTTGTTTTTCAATGTTGAGGTTGTTGTTGAATTTGTTGGTTTTTTTCCATGTTGAGGTTGTTGTTGTTGTTCAAAGTTGAGGTTGTTGTTAAATTTGTTGGTGTTTTTCAATGTTGAAGTTGTTGTTGAATTTGTTGGTGTTTTTCATTGTTGAGGTTGTTGTTGAATTTGTTGGTGTTTTTCAATGTTGAGGTTGTTGTTGTTTTTCAATGTTGAGGTTGTTGTTGAATTTGTTGGTGTTTTTCAATGTTGAGGTTGTTGTTGTTTTTCAATGTAGAGGTTGTTGTTGAATTTGTTGGTGTTTTTCAATTTCGAGGTTGTTGTTGAATTTCTTGGTGTTTTTCAATGTTGAAGTTGTTGTTGAATTTGTTGGTGTTTTTCAATGTTGAGGTTGTTGTTGTTTTTCAATGTTGAGGTTGTTGTTGAATTTGTTGGTGTTTTTCAATGTTGAGGTTGTTGTTGTTTTTCAATGTTGAGGTTGTTGTTGTTTTTCGATGTTGAGGTTGTTGGTGAATTTGTTGGTGTTTTTCAATGTTTAGGTTGATGTTGAATTTGTTGGTGTTTTTCAATGTTGAAGTTGTTGTTGAATTTGTTGGTGTTTTTCATTGTTGAGGAAGTTGTTGAATTTGTTGGTGTTTTTCAATGTTGAGGTTGTTGTTGTTTTTCAATGTTGAGGTTGTTGTTGTATTTTTTTGTGCTTTTCAATGTTGAGGTTGTTGTAGTTTTTCAATGTTGAGGTTGTTGTTGAATTTGTTGGTGTTTTTCAATGTCGAGGTTGATGTTGAATTTGCTGGTGTTTTTCAATGTTGAAGTTGTTGTTGAATTTGTTGGTGTTTTTCATTGCTGAGGTTGTTGTTGAATTTGTTGGTGTTTTTCAATGTTGAGGTTGTTGTTGACTTTAAATGTTGAGGTTGTTGTTGAATTTGTTGGTGTTTTTCAATTTGAGGTTGTTGTTGTTTTTCAATGTTGAGGTTGTTGTTGAATTTGTTGGTGTTTTTCCATGTTGAGGTTGTTGTTGTTTTTCAAAGTTGAGGTTGTTTTTAAATTTGTTGGTGTTTTTCAATGTTGAGGTTGTTGTTGAATTTGTTGGTGTTTTTCATTGTTGAGGTTGTTGTTGAATTTTTTGGTGTTTTTCAATGTTGAGGTTGTTGTTGTTTTTCAATATTGAGGTTGTTGTTGAATTTGTTGGTGTTTTTCAATGTTGAGGTTGTTGTTGTTTTTCAATATTGAGGTTGTTGTTGAATTTCTTGGTGTTTTTCAATGTTGAGGTTGTTGTTGAATTTGTTGGTGTTTTTCAATGTTGAGGTTGTTGTTGAATTTGTTGGTGTTTTTCATTGTTGAGGTTGTTGTTGAATTTGTTGGTGTTTTTCAATGTTGAGGTTGTTGTTGTTTTTCAATGTTGAGGTTGTTGTTGAATTTGTTGGTGTTTTTCAATGTTGAGATTGTTGATGTTTTTCAATGTTGAGGTTGTTGTTGAATTTGTTGGTGTTTTTCAATGTCGAGGTTGTTGTTGAATTTGTTTGTGTTTTTCAATGTTGAAGTTGTTGTTGAATTTGTATGTGTTTTTCAATGTTGAGGTTGTTGTTGAATTTGTTGGTGTTTTTCAATGTTGAGGTTGTTATTGTTTTTAAATGTTGAGGTTGTTGTTGAATTTGTTGGTGTTTTTCAGTTTTGAGGTTGTTGTTGTTTTTCAATGTTGAGGTTGTTGTTGAATTTGTTGGTTTTTTTCCATGTTGAGGTTGTTGTTGTTTTTCAATGTTGAGGTTGTTGTTGAATTTGTTGGTGTTTTTCAATTTCGAGGTTGTTGTTGAATTTCTTGGTGTTTTTCAATGTTGAAGTTGTTGTTGAATTTGTTGGTGTTTTTCAATGTTGAGGTTGTTGTTGTTTTTCAATGTTGAGGTTGTTGTTGAATTTGTTGGTGTTTTTCAATGTTGAGGTTGTTGTTGTTTTTCAATGTTGAGGTTGTTGTTGTTTTTCGATGTTGAGGTTGTTGGTGAATTTGTTGGTGTTTTTCAATGTTTAGGTTGATGTTGAATTTGTTGGTGTTTTTCAATGTTGAAGTTGTTGTTGAATTTGTTGGTGTTTTTCATTGTTGAGGAAGTTGTTGAATTTGTTGGTGTTTTTCAATGTTGAGGTTGTTGTTGTTTTTCAATGTTGAGGTTGTTGTTGTATTTTTTGGTGCTTTTCAATGTTGAGGTTGTTGTAGTTTTTCAATGTTGAGGTTGTTGTTGAATTTGTTGGTGTTTTTCAATGTCGAGGTTGATGTTGAATTTGCTGGTGTTTTTCAATGTTGAAGTTGTTGTTGAATTTGTTGGTGTTTTTCATTGCTGAGGTTGTTGTTGAATTTGTTGGTGTTTTTCAATGTTGAGGTTGTTGTTGACTTTAAATGTTGAGGTTGTTGTTGAATTTGTTGGTGTTTTTCAATTTGAGGTTGTTGTTGTTTTTCAATGTTGAGGTTGTTGTTGAATTTGTTGGTGTTTTTCCATGTTGAGGTTGTTGTTGTTTTTCAAAGTTGAGGTTGTTTTTAAATTTGTTGGTGTTTTTCAATGTTGAGGTTGTTGTTGAATTTGTTGGTGTTTTTCATTGTTGAGGTTGTTGTTGAATTTGTTGGTGTTTTTCAATGTTGAGGTTGTTGTTGTTTTTCAATATTGAGGTTGTTGTTGAATTTGTTGGTGTTTTTCAATGTTGAGGTTGTTGTTGTTTTTCAATATTGAGGTTGTTGTTGAATTTCTTGGTGTTTTTCAATGTTGAGGTTGTTGTTGAATTTGTTGGTGTTTTTCAATGTTGAGGTTGTTGTTGAATTTGTTGGTGTTTTTCATTGTTGAGGTTGTTGTTGAATTTGTTGGTGTTTTTCAATGTTGAGGTTGTTGTTGTTTTTCAATGTTGAGGTTGTTGTTGAATTTGTTGGTGTTTTTCAATGTTGAGGTTGTTGATGTTTTTCAATGTTGAGGTTGTTGTTGAATTTGTTGATGTTTTTCAATGTCGAGGTTGTTGTTGAATTTGTTTGTGTTTTTCAATGTTGAAGTTGTTGTTGAATTTGTATGTGTTTTTCAATGTTGAGGTTGTTGTTGAATTTGTTGGTGTTTTTCAATGTTGAGGTTGTTATTGTTTTTAAATGTTGAGGTTGTTGTTGAATTTGTTGGTGTTTTTCAGTTTTGAGGTTGTTGTTGTTTTTCAATGTTGAGGTTGTTGTTGAATTTGTTGGTTTTTTTCCATGTTGAGGTTGTTGTTGTTTTTCAAAGTTGAGGTTGTTGTTAAATTTTTGGTGTTTTTCAATGTTGAGGTTGTTGTTGAATTTGTTGGTGTTTTTCATTGTTGAGGTTGTTGTTGAATTTGTTGGTGTTTTTCAATGTTGAGGTTGTTGTTGTTTTTCAATGTTGAGGTTGTTGTTGAATTTGTTGGTGTTTTTCAAAGTTGAGGTTGTTGTTGTTTTTCAATGTTGAGGTTGTTGTTGTTTTTCGCTGTTGAGGTTGTTGTTGAATTTGTTGGTGTTTTTCCATGTTGAGGTTGTTGTTGTTTTTCAAAGTTGAGGTTGTTTTTAAATTTGTTGGTGTTTTTCAATGTTGAGGTTGTTGTTGAATTTGTTGGTGTTTTTCATTGTTGAGGTTGTTGTTGAATCTGTTGGTGTTTTTCAATGTTGTGGTTGTTGTTGTTTTTCAATGTTGAGGTTGTTGTTGAATTTGTTGGTGTTTTTCAATTTTGAGGTTGTTGTTGTTTTTCAATGTTGAGGTTGTTGTTGAATTTGTTGGTGTTTTTCCATGTTGAGGTTGTTGTTGTTTTTCAAAGTTGAGGTTGATGTTTAATTTGTTGTTGTTTTTCGATGTTGAGGTTGTTGGTGAATTTGTTGGTGTTTTTCAATGTTTAGGTTGATGTTGAATTTGTTGGTGTTTTTCAATGTTGAAGTTGTTGTTGAATTTGTTGGTGTTTTTCATTGTTGAGGAAGTTGTTGAATTTGTTGGTGTTTTTCAATGTTGAGGTTGTTGTTGTTTTTCAATGTTGAGGTTGTTGTTGTATTTTTTGGTGCTTTTCAATGTTGAGGTTGTTGTAGTTTTTCAATGTTGAGGTTGTTGTTGAATTTGTTGGTGTTTTTCAATGTCGAGGTTGATGTTGAATTTGCTGGTGTTTTTCAATGTTGAAGTTGTTGTTGAATTTGTTGGTGTTTTTCATTGCTGAGGTTGTTGTTGAATTTGTTGGTGTTTTTCAATGTTGAGGTTGTTGTTGACTTTAAATGTTGAGGTTGTTGTTGAATTTGTTGGTGTTTTTCAATTTGAGGTTGTTGTTGTTTTTCAATGTTGAGGTTGTTGTTGAATTTGTTGGTGTTTTTCCATGTTGAGGTTGTTGTTGTTTTTCAAAGTTGAGGTTGTTTTTAAATTTGTTGGTGTTTTTCAATGTTGAGGTTGCTGTTGAATTTGTTGGTGTTTTTCATTGTTGAGGTTGTTGTTGAATTTTTTGGTGTTTTTCAATGTTGAGGTTGTTGTTGTTTTTCAATATTGAGGTTGTTGTTGAATTTGTTGGTGTTTTTCAATGTTGAGGTTGTTGTTGAATTTGTTGGTGTTTTTCATTGTTGAGGTTGTTGTTGAATTTGTTGGTGTTTTTCAATGTTGAGGTTGTTGTTGTTTTTCAATGTTGAGGTTGTTGTTGAATTTGTTGGTGTTTTTCAAAGTTGAGGTTGTTGTTGTTTTTCAATGTTGAGGTTGTTGTTGTTTTTCGATGTTGAGGTTGTTGTTGAATTTGTTGGTGTTTTTCATTGCTGAGGTTGTTGTTGAATTTGTTGGTGTTACTCAATGTTGAGGTTGTTGTTGCTTTTCAATGTTGAGGTTGTTGTTGAATTTGTTGGTGTTTTTCAATGTTGAAGTTGTTGAATTTGTTGGTGTTTTTCAATGTTGAGGTTGTTGTTGAATTTGTTGGTGTTTTTCAATGTCGAGGTTGTTGTTGAATTTGTTGGTGTTTTTCAATGTTGAAGTTGTTGTTGAATTTGTTGGTGTTTTTCATTGTTGAGGTTGTTGTTGAATTTGTTGGTGTTTTCAATGTTGAGGTTGTTGTTGTCTTTAAATGTTGAGGTTGTTGTTGAATTTGTTGGTGTTTTTCAATTTTGAGGTTGTTGTTGTATTTCAATTTTGAGGTTGTTGTTGAATTTGTTGGTGTTTATCCATGTTGAGGTTGTTGTTGTTTTTCAAAGTTGAGGTTGTTGTTAAATTTGTTGGTGTTTTTCAATTTCGAGGTTGTTGTTGAACTTGTTGTTGTTTTTCATTGTTGATGTTTTTGTTGAATTTGTTGGTGTGTTTCAATGTTGAGGTTGTTGTTGTTTTTCAATGTTGAGGTTGTTGTTGAATTTGTTGGTGTTTTTCAATGTTGAGGTTGTTGTTGTTTTTCAATGTTGAGGTTGTTGTTGAATTTGTTGGTGTTTTTCAATGTTGAGGTTGTTGTTGAATTTGTTGGTGTTTTTCAATGTCGAGGTTGTTGTTGAATTTGTTGGTGTTTTTCAATGTTGAGGTTGTTGTTGAATTTGTTCGTGTTTTACAATGTTGAGGTCGTTGTTGAATTTGTTGGCGTTTTTAAATGTTGAGGTTGTTGTTGAATTTGTTGGTGTTTTTCAATGTTGAGGTTGTTGTTGAATTTGTTGGTGTTTTTCAATGTCGAGGTTGTTGTTGAATTTGTTGGTTTCTTCAATGTTGAAGTTGTTGTTGAATCTGTTGGTGTTTTTCAATGTTGTGGTTGTTGTTGTTTTTCAATGTTGAGGTTGTTGTTGAATTTGTTGGTGTTTTTCAATTTTGAGGTTGTTGTTGTTTTTCAATGTTGAGGTTGTGGTTGAATTTGTTGGTGTTTTTCCATGTTGAGGTTGTTGTTCTTTTTCAAAGTTGAGGTTGATGTTTAATTTGTTGGTGTTTTTCAATGTTGAGGTTGTGGTTGAATTTGTTGGTGTTTTTCATTGTTGAGGTTGTTGTTGAATTTGTTGGTGTTTTTCAATGTTGAGGTTGTTGTTGTTTTTCAATGTTGAGGTTGTTGTTGAATTTGTTGGTGTTTTTCAATGTTGAGGTTGTTGTTGAATTTGTTGGTGTTTTTCAATGTTGAGGTTGTTGTTGTTTTTCAATGTTGAGGTTGTTGTTGAATTTGTTGGTGTTTTTCAATGTTGAGGTTGTTGTTGTTTTTCAATGTTGAGGTTGTTGTTGTTTTTCAATGTTGAGGTTGTTGTTGAATTTGTTGGTGTTTTTCAATGTTGAGGTTGTTGTTGAATTTGTTGCTGTTTTTCAATGTTGAGGTTGTTGTTGTTTTTCAATGTTGAGGTTGTTGTTGTATTTGTTGGTGCTTTTCAATGTTGAGGTTGTTGTAGTTTTTCAATGTTGAGGTTGTTGTTGAATTTGTTGGTGTTTTACAATGTTGAGGTCGTTGTTGAATTTGTTGGCGTTTTTAAATGTTGAGGTTGTTGTTGAATTTGTTGGCGTTTTTAAATGTTGAGGTTGTTATTGAATTTGTTGGTGTTTTTCAATGTTGAGGTTGTCGTTGAATTTGTTGGTGTTTTTCAATGTAGAGGTTGTTGTTGAATTTGTTGGTGTTTTTCAAATTTGAGGTTGTTGTTGTTTTTCAATGTTGAGGTTGTTGTTGAATTTGTTGGTGTTTTTCCATGTTGAGGTTGTTGTTGTTTTTGAAAGTTGAGGTTGATGTTTAATTTGTTGGTGTTTTTCAATGTTGAGGTTGTTGTTGAATTTGTTGGTGTTTTTCATTGCTGAGGTTGTTGTTGAATTTGTTGGTGTTTCTCAATGTTGAGGTTGTTGTTGCTTTTCAATGTTGAGGTTGTTGTTGAATTTGTTGGTGTTTTTCAATGTTGAAGTTGTTGAATTTGTTGGTGTTTTTCAATGTTGAGGTTGTTGTTGAATTTGTTGGTGTTTTTCAATGTTGAGGTCGTTGTTGAATTTGTTGGCGTTTTTAAATGTTGAGGTTGTTGTTGAATTTGTTGGCGTTTTTAAATGTTGAGGATGTTATTGAATTTGTTGGTGTTTTTCAATGTTGAGGTTGTTGTTGAATTTGTTGGTGTTTTTCAATGTCGAGGTTGTTGTTGAATTTGTTGGTGTTTTTCAATGTTGAGGTTGTTGTTGAATTTGTTGGTGTTTTACAACGTTGAGGTCGTTGTTGAATTTGTTGGCGTTTTTAAATGTTGAGGTTGTTGTTGAATTTGTTGGTGTTTTTCAATGTTGAGGTTGTTGTTGAATTTGTTGGTGTTTTTCAATGTCGAGGTTGTTGTTGAATTTGTTGGTTTTTTCAATGTTGAAGTTGTTGTTGAATCTGTTGTTGTTTTTCAATGTTGAGGTTGTTGTTGAATTTGTTGGTGTTTTTCAATTTTGAGGTTGTTGTTGTTTTTCAATGTTGAGGTTGTTGTTGAATTTGTTGGTGTTTTTCCATGTTGAGGTTGTTGTTGTTTTTCAAAGTTGAGGTTGATGTTTAATTTGTTGGTGTTTTTCAATGTTGAGGTTGTTGTTGAATTTGTTGGTGTTTTTCATTGCTGAGGTTGTTGTTTAATTTGTTGGTGTTTCTGAATGTTGAGGTTGTTGTGCTTTTCAAAGTTGAGGTTGTTGTTGAATTTGTTGGTGTTTTTCAATGTTGAAGTTGTTGAATTTGTTGGTGTTTTTCAATGTTGAGGTTGTTGTTGAATTTGTTGGTGTTATTCAATGTCGAGGTTGTTGTTGAATTTGTTGGTGTTTTTCAATGTTGAAGTTGTTGTTGAATTTGTTGGTGTTTTTCATTGTTGAGGTTGTTGTTGAATTTGTTGGTGTTTTCAATGTTGAGGATGTTGTTGTCTTTAAATGTTGAGGTTGTTGTTGAATTTGTTGGTGTTTTTCAATTTTGAGGATGTTGTTTTTCAATGTTGAGGTTGTTGTTGAATTTGTTGGTGTTTTTCCATGTTGAGGTTGTTGTTGTTTTTCAAAGTTGAGGTTGTTGTTAAATTTGTTGGTGTTTTTCAATGTTGAGGTTGTTGTTGAATTTGTTGGTGTTTTTCATTGTTGATGTTTTTGTTGAATTTGTTGGTGTTTTTCAATGTTGAGGTTGTTGTTGTTTTTCAATGTTGAGGTTGTTGTTGAATTTGTTGGTGTTTTTCAATGTTGAGGTTGTTGTTGTTTTTCAATGTTGAGGTTGTTGTTGAATTTGTTGGTGTTTTTCAATTTCGAGGTTGTTGTTGAATTTGTTGGTTTTCTTCAATGTTGAAGTTGTTGTTGAATTTGTTGGTGTTTTTCAATGTTGAGGTTGTTGTTGTTTTTCAATGTTGAGGTTGTTGTTGAATTTGTTGGTGTTTTTCAATCTTGAGGTTGTTGTTGAATTTGTTGGTGTTTTTCAATGTCGAGGTTGTTGTTGAATTTGTTGGTGCTTTTCAATGTTGAGGTTGTTGTTGAATTTGTTCGTGTTTTACAATGTTGAGGTCGTTGTTGAATTTGTTGGCGTTTTTAAATATTGAAGTTGTTGTTGAATTTGTTGGTGTTTTTCAATGTTGAGGTTGTTGTTGAATTTGTTGGTGTTTTTCAATGTCGAGGTTGTTGTTGAATTTGTTGGTTTTTTCAATGTTGAAGTTGTTGTTGAATCTGTTGGTGTTTTTCAATGTTGTGGTTGTTGTTGTTTTTCAATGTTGAGGTTGTTGTTGAATTTGTTGGTGTTTTTCAATTTTGAGGTTGTTGTTGTTTTTCAATGTTGAGGTTGTTGTTGAATTTGTTGGTGTTTTTCCATGTTGAGGTTGTTGTTGTTTTTAAGTTGAGGTTGATGTTTAATTTGTTGGTGTTTTTCAATGTTGAGGTTGTTGTTGAATTTGTTGGTGTTTTTCATTGTTGAGGTTGTTGTTGAATTTGTTGGTGTTTTTCAATGTTGAGGTTGTTGTTGTTTTTCAATGTTGAGGTTGTTGTTGAATTTGTTGGTGTTTTTCAAAGTTGAGGTTGTTGTTGAATTTGTTGGTGTTTTTCAATGTTGAGGTTGTTGTTGTTTTTCAATGTTGAGGTTGTTGTTGAATTTGTTGGTGTTTTTCAATGTTGAGGTTGTTGTTGTTTTTCAATGTTGAGGTTGTTGTTGTTTTTCAATGTTGAGGTTGTTGTTGAATTTGTTGGTGTTTTTCAATGTTGAGGTTGTTGTTGAATTTGTCGCTGTTTTTCAATGTTGAGGTTGTTGTTGTTTTTCAATGTTGAGGTTGTTGTTGTATTTGTTGGTGCTTTTCAATGTTGAGGTTGTTGTAGTTTTTCAATGTTGAGGTTGTTGTTGAATTTGTTGGTGTTTTTCAATGTCGAGGTTGTTGTTGAATTTGTTGGTGTTTTTCAATGTTGAAGTTGTTGTTGAATTTGTATGTGTTTTTCAATGTTGAGGTTGTTGTTGAATTTGTTGGTGTTTTTCAATGTTGAGGTTGTTGTTGTTTTTAAATGTTGAGGTTGTTGCTGAATTTGTTGGTGTTTTTCAATGTTGAGGTTGTTGTTGAATTTGTTGGTGTTTTTCAATGTTGAGGTTGTTGTTGTTTTTCAATGTTGAGGTTGTTGTTGAATTTGTTGGTGTTTTTCAATGTTGAGGTTGTTGTTGTTTTTCAATGTTGAGGTTGTTGTTGTTTTTCAATGTTGAGGTTGTTGTTGAATTTGTTGGTGTTTTTCAATGTTGAGGTTGTTGTTGAATTTGTTGCTGTTTTTCAATGTTGAGGTTGTTGTTGTTTTTCAATGTTGAGGTTGTTGTTGTATTTGTTGGTGCTTTTCAATGTTGAGGTTGTTGTAGTTTTTCAATGTTGAGGTTGTTGTTGAATTTGTTGGTGTTTTTCAATGTCGAGGTTGTTGTTGAATTTGTTGGTGTTTTTCAATGTTGAAGTTGTTGTTGAATTTGTATGTGTTTTTCAATGTTGAGGTTGTTGTTGAATTTGTTGGTGTTTTTCAATGTTGAGGTTGTTGTTGTTTTTAAATGTTGAGGTTGTTGTTGAATTTGTTGGTGTTTTTCAAGTTTGAGGTTTTTGTAGTTTTTCAATGTTGAGGTTGTTGTTGAATGTGTTGGTGTTTTTCAATGTCGAGGTTGTTGTTGAATTTGTTGGTGTTTTTCAATGTTGAAGTTGTTGTTGAATTTGTTGGTGTTTTACAATGTTGAGGTTGTTGAATGTGTTGGTGTTTTTCAATGTTGAGGTTGTTGTTGTTTTTCAATGTTGAGGTTGTTGTTGAATTTGTTGGTGTTTTTCAATGTTGAGGTTGTTATTGTTTTTCAATGTTGAGGTTGTTGTTGAATTTGTTGGTGTTTTTCAACGTTGAGGTTGTTGTTGAATTTGTTCGTGTTTTTCAATGCTCAGGTTGTTGTTGTTTTTCAATGTTGAGGTTGTTGTTGAATTTGTTGGTGTTTTTCAATGTTGAGGATGTTGTAGTTTTTCAATGTTTAGGTTGCTGTTGAATGTGTTGATGTTTTTCAATGTTGAGGTTGTTGTTGTTTTTCAATGTTGAGGTTGTCGCTGAATTTGTTGGTGTTTTTCAATGTTGAGGTTGTTGTTGAATTTGTTGGTGTTTCTCAATGTTGAGGTTGTTGTTGTTTTTCAATGTTGAGGTTGTTGTTGAATTTGTTGGTGTTTTTCAACGTTCAGGTTGTTGTTGAATTTATTCGTGTTTTTCAATGCTGAGGTTGTTGTTGTTTTTCAATGTTGAGGTTGTTGTTGAATTTGTTGTTGTTTTTCAATGTTGAGGTTGTTGCAGTTTTTCAATGTTGAGGTTGTTGTTGAATTTGTTGATGTTTTTCAATGTCGAGGTTGTTGTTGAATTTGTTGGTGTTTTTCAATGTTGAAGTTGTTGTTGAATTTGTTGGTGTTTTTCATTGTTGAGGTTGTTGTTGAATTTGTTGGTGTTTCTCAATGTTGAGGTTGTTGTTGCTTTTCAATGTTGAGGTTGTTGTTGAATTTGTTGGTGTTTTTCAATTTTGACGTTGTTGTTTTTCAATGTTGAGGTTGTTGTTGAATTTGTTGGTGTTTTCCCATGTTGAGGTTGTTGTTGTTTTTCAAAGTTGAGGTTGTTGTTAAATTTGTTGGTGTTTTTCAATGTTGAGGTTGTTGTTGAATTTGTTGGTGTTTTTCATTGTTGATGTTTTTGTTGAATTTGTTGGTGTTTTTCAATGTTGAGGTTGTTGTTGTTTTTCAATGTTGAGGTTGTTGTTGAATTTGTTGGTGTTTTTCAATGTTGAGGTTGTTGTTGTTTTTCAATGTTGAGGTTGTTGTTGAATTTGTTGGTGTTTTTCAATTTCGAGGTTGTTTTTGAATTTGTTGGTTTTCTTCAATGTTGAAGTTGTTGTTGAATTTGTTGGTGTTTTTCAATGTTGAGGTTGTTGTTGTTTTTCAATGTTGAGGTTGTTGTTGAATTTGTTGGTGTTTTTCAATCTTGAGGTTGTTGTTGAATTTGTTGGTGTTTTTCAATGTCGAGGTTGTTGTTGAATTTGTTGGTGTTTTTCAATGTTGAGGTTGTTGTTGAATTTGTTCGTGTTTTACAATGTTGAGGTCGTTGTTGAATTTGTTGGCGTTTTTAAATATTGAAGTTGTTGTTGAATTTGTTGGTGTTTTTCAATGTTGAGGTTGTTGTTGAATTTGTTGGTGTTTTTCAATGTCGAGGTTGTTGTTGAATTTGTTGGTTTTTTCAATGTTGAAGTTGTTGTTGAATCTGTTGGTGTTTTTCAATGTTGTGGTTGTTGTTGTTTTTCAATGTTGAGGTTGTTGTTGAATTTGTTGGTGTTTTTCAATTTTGAGGTTGTTGTTGTTTTTCAATGTTGAGGTTGTTGTTGAATTTGTTGGTGTTTTTCCATGTTGAGGTTGTTGTTGTTTTTCAAAGTTGAGGTTGATGTTTAATTTGTTGGTGTTTTTCAATGTTGAGGTTGTTATTGAATTTGTTGGTGTTTTTCATTGTTGAGGTTGTTGTTGAATTTGTTGGTGTTTTTCAATGTTGAGGTTGTTGTTGTTTTTCAATGTTGAGGTTGTTGTTGAATTTGTTGGTGTTTTTCAATGTTGAGGTTGTTGTTGAATTTGTTGGTGTTTTTCAATGTTGAGGTTGTTGTTGTTTTTCAATGTTGAGGTTGTTGTTGAATTTGTTGGTGTTTTTCAATGTTGAGGTTGTTGTTGTTTTTCAATGTTGAGGTTGTTGTTGTTTTTCAATGTTGAGGTTGTTGTTGAATTTGTTGGTGTTTTTCAATGTTGAGGTTGTTGTTGAATTTGTCCCTGTTTTTCAATGTTGAGGTTGTTGTTGTTTTTCAATGTTGAGGTTGTTGTTGTATTTGTTGGTGCTTTTCAATGTTGAGGTTGTTGTAGTTTTTCAATGTTGAGGTTGTTGTTGAATTTGTTGGTGTTTTTCAATGTCGAGGTTGTTGTTGAATTTGTTGGTGTTTTTCAATGTTGAAGTTGTTGTTGAATTTGTATGTGTTTTTCAATGTTGAGGTTGTTGTTGAATTTGTTGGTGTTTTTCAATGTTGAGGTTGTTGTTGTTTTTAAATGTTGAGGTTGTTGCTGAATTTGTTGGTGTTTTTCAATGTTGAGGTTGTTGTTGAATTTGTTGGTGTTTTTCAATGTTGAGGTTGTTGTTGTTTTTCAATGTTGAGGTTGTTGTTGAATTTGTTGGTGTTTTTCAATGTTGAGGTTGCTGTTGTTTTTCAATGTTGAGGTTGTTGTTGAATTTGTTGGTGTTTTTCAATGTCGAGGTTGTTGTTGAATTTGTTGGTGTTTTTCAATGTTGAAGTTGTTGTTGAATTTGTATGTGTTTTTCAATGTTGAGGTTGTTGTTGAATTTGTTGGTGTTTTTCAATGTTGAGGTTGTTGTTGTTTTTAAATGTTGAGGTTGTTGTTGAATTTGTTGGTGTTTTTCAAGTTTGAGGTTTTTGTAGTTTTTCAATGTTGAGGTTGTTGTTGAATTTGTTGGTGTTTTTCAATGTCGAGGTTGTTGTTGAATTTGTTGGTGTTTTTCAATGTTGAAGTTGTTGTTGAATTTGTTGCTGTTTTACAATGTTGAGGTTGTTGAATGTGTTGGTGTTTTTCAATGTTGAGGTTGTTGTTGTTTTTCAATGTTGAGGTTGTTGTTGAATTTGTTGGTGTTTTTCAATGTTGAGGTTGTTGTTGTTTTTCAATGTTGAGGTTGTTGTTGAATTTGTTGGTGTTTTTCAACGTTGAGGTTGTTGTTGAATTTGTTCGTGTTTTTCAATGCTCAGGTTGTTGTTGTTCTTCAATGTTGAGGTTGTTGTTGAATTTGTTGGTGTTTTTCAATGTTGAGGATGTTGTAGTTTTTCAATGTTGAGGTTGCTGTTGAATGTGTTGATGTTTTTCAATGTTGAGGTTGTTGTTGTTTTTCAATGTTGAGGTTGTCGCTGAATTTGTTGGTGTTTTTCAATGTTGAGGTTGTTGTTGAATTTGTTGGTGTTTCTCAATGTTGAGGTTGTTGTTGTTTTTCAATGTTGAGGTTGTTGTTGAATTTGTTGGTGTTTTTCAACGTTCAGGTTGTTGTTGAATTTATTCGTGTTTTTCAATGCTGAGGTTGTTGTTGTTTTTCAATGTTGAGGTTGTTGTTGAATTTGTTGTTGTTTTTCAATGTTGAGGTTGTTGCAGTTTTTCAATGTTGAGGTTGTTGTTGAATTTGTTGATGTTTTTCAATGTCGAGGTTGTTGTTGAATTTGTTGGTGTTTTTCAATGTTGAAGTTGTTGTTGAATTTGTTGGTGTTTTTCATTGTTGAGGTTGTTGTTGAATTTGTTGGTGTTTCTCAATGTTGAGGTTGTTGTTGCTTTTCAATGTTGAGGTTGTTGTTGAATTTGTTGGTGTTTTTCAATGTTGAAGTTGTTGAATTTGTTGGTGCTTTTCAATGTTGAGGTTGTTGTTGAATTTGTTGGTGTTTTTCAATGTCGAGGTTGTTGTTGAATTTGTTGGTGTTTTTCAATGTTGAAGTTGTTGTTGAATTTGTTGGTGTTTTTCATTGTTGAGGTTGTTGTTGAATTTGTTGGTGTTTTTCATTGTTGAGGTTGTTGTTGAATTTGTTGGTGTTTTTCAATGTTGAGGTTGTTGTTGTTTTTCAATGTTGAGGTTGTTGTTGAATTTGTTGGTGTTTTTCAATGTTGAGGTTGTTATTGTTTTTCAATGTTGAGGTTGTTGTTGAATTTGTTGGTGTTTTTCAATGTTGAGGTTGTTGTTGAATTTGTTGCTGTTTTTCAATGTTGAGGTTGTTGTTGTTTTTCAATGTTGAGGTTGTTGTTGTATTTTTGGTGCTTTTGAATGTTGAGGTTGTTGTAGTTTTTCAATGTTGAGGTTGTTGTTGAATTTGTTGGTGTTTTTCAATGTCGAGGTTGTTGTTGAATTTGTTGGTGTTTTTCAATGTTGAAGTTGTTGTTGAATTTGTTGGTGTTTTTCAATTTTGAGGTTGTTGTTGTTTTTCAATGTTGAGGTTGTTGTTGGATTTGTTGCTGTTTTTCCATGTTGAGGTTGTTGTTGTTTTTCAAAGTTGAGGTTGTTGTTAAATTTGTTGTTGTTTTTCAATGTTGAGGTTGTTGTTGAATTTGGTGGTGTTTTTCAATGTTGAGGTTGTTGTTGTTTTTCAATGTTGAGGTTGTTGTTGAATTTGTAGGTGTTTTTCAATTTCGAGGTTGTTGTTGAATTTGTTGGTGTTCTTCAATGTTGAAGTTGTTGTTGAATTTGTTGGTGTTTTTCAATGTTGAGGTTGTTGTTGTTTTTCAATGTTGAGCTTGTTGTTGAATTTGTTGGTGTTTTTCAATGTTGAGGTCGTTGTTGAATTTGTTGGTGTTTTTCAATGTCGAGGTTGTTGTTGAATTTGTTGGTTTTTTCAATGTTGAAGTTGTTGTTGAATCTGTTGGTGTTTTTCAATGTTGTGGTTGTTGTTGTTTTTCAATGTTGAGGTTGTTGTTGAATTTGTTGGTGTTTTTCAATGTTGAGGTTGTTGTTGAATTTGTTGCTGTTTTTCAATGTTGAGGTTGTTGTTGTTTTTCAATGTTGAGGTTGTTGTTGTATTTGTTGGTGCTTTTCAATGTTGAGGTTGTTGTAGTTTTTCAATGTTGAGGTTGTTGTTGAATTTGTTGGTGTTTTTCAATGTCGAGGTTGTTGTTGAATTTGTTGGTGTTTTTCAATGTTGAAGTTGTTGTTGAATTTGTATGTGTTTTTCAATGTTGAGGTTGTTGTTGAATTTGTTGGTGTTTTTCAATGTTGAGGTTGTTGTTGTTTTTAAATGTTGAGGTTGTTGTTGAATTTGTTGGTGTTTTTCAATTTTGAGGTTTTTGTAGTTTTTCAATGTTGAGGTTGTTGTTGAATTTGTTGGTGTTTTTCAATGTCGAGGTTGTTGTTGAATTTGTTGGTGTTTTTCAATGTTGAAGTTGTTGTTGAATTTGTTGGTGTTTTTCAATGTTGAGGTTGTTGAATGTGTTGGTGTTTTTCAATGTTGAGGTTGTTGTTGTTTTTCAATGTTGAGGTTGTTGTTGAATTTGTTGGTGTTTTTCAATGTTGAGGTTGTTGTTGTTTTTCAATGTTGAGGTTGTTGTTGAATTTGTTGGTGTTTTTCAACGTTGAGGTTGTTGTTGAATTTGTTCGTGTTTTTCAATGCTCAGGTTGTTGTTGTTTTTCAATGTTGAGGTTGTTGTTGAATTTGTTGGTGTTTTTCAATGTTGAGGATGTTGTAGTTTTTCAATGTTGAGGTTGCTGTTGAATGTGTTGATGTTTTTCAATGTTGAGGTTGTTGTTGTTTTTCAATGTTGAGGTTGTCGCTGAATTTGTTGGTGTTTTTCAATGTTGAGGTTGTTGTTGAATTTGTTGGTTTTTCTCAATGTTGAGGTTGTTGTTGTTTTTCAATGTTGAGGTTGTTGTTGAATTTGTTGGTGTTTTTCAACGTTCAGGTTGTTGTTGAATTTATTCGTGTTTTTCAATGCTGAGGTTGTTGTTGTTTTTCAATGTTGAGGTTGTTGTTGAATTTGTTGTTGTTTTTCAATGTTGAGGTTGTTGCAGTTTTTCAATGTTGAGGTTGTTGTTGAATTTGTTGATGTTTTTCAATGTCGAGGTTGTTTTTGAATTTGTTGGTGTTTTTCAATGTTGAAGTTGTTGTTGAATTTGTTGGTGTTTTTCATTGTTGAATTTGTTGTTGAATTTGTTGGTGTTTCTCAATGTTGAGGTTGTTGTTGCTTTTCAATGTTGAGGTTGTTGTTGAATTTGTTGGTGTTTTTCAATGTTGAAGTTGTTGAATTTGTTGGTGCTTTTCAATGTTGAGGTTGTTGTTCAATTTGTTGGTGTTTTTCAATGTCGAGGTTGTTGTTGAATTTGTTGGTGTTTTTCAATGTTGAAGTTGTTGTTGAATTTGTTGGTGTTTTTCATTGTTGAGGTTGTTGTTGATTTTGTTGGTGTTTTTCATTGTTGAGGTTGTTGTTGAATTTGTTGGTGTTTTTCAATGTTGAGGTTGTTGTTGTTTTTCAATGTTGAGGTTGTTGTTGAATTTGTTGGTGTTTTTCAATGTTGAGGTTGTTGTTGAATTTGTTGGTGTTTTTCAATGTTGAGGTTGTTGTTGTTTTTCAATGTTGAGGTTGTTGTTGAATTTGTTGGTGTTTTTCAATGTTGAGGTTGTTGTTGTTTTTCAATGTTGAGGTTGTTGTTGTTTTTCAATGTTGAGGTTGTTGTTGAATTTGTTGGTGTTTTTCAATGTTGAGGTTGTTGTTGAATTTGTCGCTGTTTTTCAATGTTGAGGTTGTTGTTGTTTTTCAATGTTGAGGTTGTTGTTGTATTTGTTGGTGCTTTTCAATGTTGAGGTTGTTGTAGTTTTTCAATGTTGAGGTTGTTGTTGAATTTGTTGGTGTTTTTCAATGTCGAGGTTGTTGTTGAATTTGTTGGTGTTTTTCAATGTTGAAGTTGTTGTTGAATTTGTATGTGTTTTTCAATGTTGAGGTTGTTGTTGAATTTGTTGGTGTTTTTCAAAGTTGAGGTTGTTGTTGTTTTTAAATGTTGAGGTTGTTGCTGAATTTGTTGGTGTTTTTCAATGTTGAGGTTGTTGTTGAATTTGTTGGTGTTTTTCAATGTTGAGGTTGTTGTTGTTTTTCAATGTTGAGGTTGTTGTTGAATTTGTTGGTGTTTTTCAATGTTGAGGTTGTTGTTGTTTTTCAATGTTGAGGTTGTTGTTGTTTTTCAATGTTGAGGTTGTTGTTGAATTTGTTGGTGTTTTTCAATGTTGAGGTTGTTGTTGAATTTGTTGCTGTTTTTCAATGTTGAGGTTGTTGTTGTTTTTCAATGTTGAGGTTGTTGTTGTATTTGTTGGTGCTTTTCAATGTTGAGGTTGTTGTAGTTTTTCAATGTTGAGGTTGTTGTTGAATTTGTTGGTGTTTTTCAATGTCGAGGTTGTTGTTGAATTTGTTGGTGTTTTTCAATGTTGAAGTTGCTGTTGAATTTGTATGTGTTTTTCAATGTTGAGGTTGTTGTTGAATTTGTTGGTGTTTTTCAATGTTGAGGTTGTTGTTGTTTTTAAATGTTGAGGTTGTTGTTGAATTTGTTGGTGTTTTTCAAGTTTGAGGTTTTTGTAGTTTTTCAATGTTGAGGTTGTTGTTGAATTTGTTGGTGTTTTTCAATGTCGAGGTTGTTGTTGAATTTGTTGGTGTTTTTCAATGTTGAAGTTGTTGTTGAATTTGTTGGTGTTTTACAATGTTGAGGTTGTTGAATGTGTTGGTGTTTTTCAATGTTGAGGTTGTTGTTGTTTTTCAATGTTGAGGTTGTTGTTGAATTTGTTGGTGTTTTTCAATGTTGAGGTTGTTGTTGTTTTTCAATGTTGAGGTTGTTGTTGAATTTGTTGGTGTTTTTCAACGTTGAGGTTGTTGTTGAATTTGTTCGTGTTTTTCAATGCTCAGGTTGTTGTTGTTCTTCAATGTTGAGGTTGTTGTTGAATTTGTTGGTGTTTTTCAATGTTGAGGATGTTGTAGTTTTTCAATGTTGAGGTTGCTGTTGAATGTGTTGATGTTTTTCAATGTTGAGGTTGTTGTTGTTTTTCAATGTTGAGGTTGTCGCTGAATTTGTTGGTGTTTTTCAATGTTGAGGTTGTTGTTGAATTTGTTGGTGTTTCTCAATGTTGAGGTTGTTGTTGTTTTTCAATGTTGAGGTTGTTGTTGAATTTGTTGGTGTTTTTCAACGTTCAGGTTGTTGTTGAATTTATTCGTGTTTTTCAATGCTGAGGTTGTTGTTGTTTTTCAATGTTGAGGTTGTTGTTGAATTTGTTGTTGTTTTTCAATGTTGAGGTTGTTGCAGTTTTTCAATGTTGAGGTTGTTGTTGAATTTGTTGATGTTTTTCAATGTCGAGGTTGTTGTTGAATTTGTTGGTGTTTTTCAATGTTGAAGTTGTTGTTGAATTTGTTGGTGTTTTTCATTGTTGAGGTTGTTGTTGAATTTGTTGGTGTTTCTCAATGTTGAGGTTGTTGTTGCTTTTCAATGTTGAGGTTGTTGTTGAATTTGTTGGTGTTTTTCAATGTTGAAGTTGTTGAATTTGTTGGTGCTTTTCAATGTTGAGGTTGTTGTTGAATTTGTTGGTGTTTTTCAATGTCGAGGTTGTTGTTGAATTTGTTGGTGTTTTTCAACGTTGAAGTTGTTGTTGAATTTGTTGGTATTTTTCATTGTTGAGGTTGTTGTTGAATTTGTTGGTGTTTTTCATTGTTGAGGTTGTTGTTGAATTTGTTGGTGTTTTTCAATGTTGAGGTTGTTGTTGTTTTTCAATGTTGAGGTTGTTGTTGAATTTGTTGGTGTTTTTCAATGTTGAGGTTGTTATTGTTTTTCAATGTTGAGGTTGTTGTTGAATTTGTTGGTGTTTTTCAATGTTGAGGTTGTTGTTGAATTTGTTGCTGTTTTTCAATGTTGAGGTTGTTGTTGTTTTTCAATGTTGAGGTTGTTGTTGTATTTGTTGGTGCTTTTGAATGTTGAGGTTGTTGTAGTTTTTCAATGTTGAGGTTGTTGTTGAATTTGTTGGTGTTTTTCAATGTCGAGGTTGTTGTTGAATTTGTTGGTGTTTTTCAATGTTGAAGTTGTTGTTGAATTTGTTGGTGTTTTTCAATTTTGAGGTTGTTGTTGTTTTTCAATGTTGAGGTTGTTGTTGGATTTGTTGGTGTTTTTCCATGTTGAGGTTGTTGTTGTTTTTCAAAGTTGAGGTTGTTGTTAAATTTGTTGTTGTTTTTCAATGTTGAGGTTGTTGTTGAATTTGGTGGTGTTTTTCAATGTTGAGGTTGTTGTTGTTTTTCAATGTTGAGGTTGTTGTTGAATTTGTTGGTGTTTTTCAATTTCGAGGTTGTTGTTGAATTTGTTGGTGTTCTTCAATGTTGAAGTTGTTGTTGAATTTGTTGTTGTTTTTCAATGTTGAGGTTGTTGTTGTTTTTCAATGTTGAGGTTGTTGTTGAATTTGTTGGTGTTTTTCAATGTTGAGGTCGTTGTTGAATTTGTTGGTGTTTTTCAATGTCGAGGTTGTTGTTGAATTTGTTGGTTTTTTCAATGTTGAAGTTGTTGTTGAATCTGTTGGTGTTTTTCAATGTTGTGGTTGTTGTTGTTTTTCAATGTTGAGGTTGTTGTTGAATTTGTTGGTGTTTTTCAATGTTGAGGTTGTTGTTGAATTTGTTGCTGTTTTTCAATGTTGAGGTTGTTGTTGTTTTTCAATGTTGAGGTTGTTGTTGTATTTGTTGGTGCTTTTCAATGTTGAGGTTGTTGTAGTTTTTCAATGTTGAGGTTGTTGTTGAATTTGTTGATGTTTTTCAATGTCGAGGTTGTTGTTGAATTTGTTGGTGTTTTTCAATGTTGAAGTTGTTGTTGAATTTGTTGGTGTTTTTCATTGTTGAGGTTGTTGTTGAATTTGTTGGTGTTTCTCAATGTTGAGGTTGTTGTTGCTTTTCAATGTTGAGGTTGTTGTTGAATTTGTTGGTGTTTTTCAATGTTGAAGTTGTTGAATTTGTTGGTGCTTTTCAATGTTGAGGTTGTTGTTGAATTTGTTGGTGTTTTTCAATGTCGAGGTTGTTGTTGAATTTGTTGGTGTTTTTCAACGTTGAAGTTGTTGTTGAATTTGTTGGTATTTTTCATTGTTGAGGTTGTTGTTGAATTTGTTGGTGTTTTTCATTGTTGAGGTTGTTGTTGAATTTGTTGGTGTTTTTCAATGTTGAGGTTGTTGTTGTTTTTCAATGTTGAGGTTGTTGTTGAATTTGTTGGTGTTTTTCAATGTTGAGGTTGTTATTGTTTTTCAATGTTGAGGTTGTTGTTGAATTTGTTGGTGTTTTTCAATGTTGAGGTTGTTGTTGAATTTGTTGCTGTTTTTCAATGTTGAGGTTGTTGTTGTTTTTCAATGTTGAGGTTGTTGTTGTATTTGTTGGTGCTTTTGAATGTTGAGGTTGTTGTAGTTTTTCAATGTTGAGGTTGTTGTTGAATTTGTTGGTGTTTTTCAATGTCGAGGTTGTTGTTGAATTTGTTGGTGTTTTTCAATGTTGAAGTTGTTGTTGAATTTGTTGGTGTTTTTCAATTTTGAGGTTGTTGTTGTTTTTCAATGTTGAGGTTGTTGTTGGATTTGTTGGTGTTTTTCCATGTTGAGGTTGTTGTTGTTTTTCAAAGTTGAGGTTGTTGTTAAATTTGTTGTTGTTTTTCAATGTTGAGGTTGTTGTTGAATTTGGTGGTGTTTTTCAATGTTGAGGTTGTTGTTGTTTTTCAATGTTGAGGTTGTTGTTGAATTTGTTGGTGTTTTTCAATTTCGAGGTTGTTGTTGAATTTGTTGGTGTTCTTCAATGTTGAAGTTGTTGTTGAATTTGTTGTTGTTTTTCAATGTTGAGGTTGTTGTTGTTTTTCAATGTTGAGGTTGTTGTTGAATTTGTTGGTGTTTTTCAATGTTGAGGTCGTTGTTGAATTTGTTGGTGTTTTTCAATGTCGAGGTTGTTGTTGAATTTGTTGGTTTTTTCAATGTTGAAGTTGTTGTTGAATCTGTTGGTGTTTTTCAATGTTGTGGTTGTTGTTGTTTTTCAATGTTGAGGTTGTTGTTGAATTTGTTGGTGTTTTTCAATGTTGAGGTTGTTGTTGAATTTGTTGCTGTTTTTCAATGTTGAGGTTGTTGTTGTTTTTCAATGTTGAGGTTGTTGTTGTATTTGTTGGTGCTTTTCAATGTTGAGGTTGTTGTAGTTTTTCAATGTTGAGGTTGTTGTTGAATTTGTTGGTGTTTTTCAATGTCGAGGTTGTTGTTGAATTTGTTGGTGTTTTTCAATGTTGAAGTTGTTGTTGAATTTGTATGTGTTTTTCAATGTTGAGGTTGTTGTTGAATTAGTTGGTGTTTTTCAATGTTGAGGTTGTTGTTGTTTTTAAATGTTGAGGTTGTTGTTGAATTTGTTGGTGTTTTTCAATTTTGAGGTTTTTGTAGTTTTTCAATGTTGAGGTTGTTGTTGAATTTGTTGGTGTTTTTCAATGTCGAGGTTGTTGTTGAATTTGTTGGTGTTTTTCAATGTTGAAGTTGTTGTTGAATTTGTTGGTGTTTTTCAATGTTGAGGTTGTTGAATGTGTTGGTGTTTTTCAATGTTGAGGTTGTTGTTGTTTTTCAATGTTGAGGTTGTTGTTGAATTTGTTGGTGTTTTTCAATGTTGAGGTTGTTGTTGTTTTTCAATGTTGAGGTTGTTGTTGAATTTGTTGGTGTTTTTCAACGTTGAGGTTGTTGTTGAATTTGTTCGTGTTTTTCAATGCTCAGGTTGTTGTTGTTTTTCAATGTTGAGGTTGTTGTTGAATTTGTTGGTGTTTTTCAATGTTGAGGATGTTGTAGTTTTTCAATGTTGAGGTTGCTGTTGAATGTGTTGATGTTTTTCAATGTTGAGGTTGTTGTTGTTTTTCAATGTTGAGGTTGTCGCTGAATTTGTTGGTGTTTTTCAATGTTGAGGTTGTTGTTGAATTTGTTGGTTTTTCTCAATGTTGAGGTTGTTGTTGTTTTTCAATGTTGAGGTTGTTGTTGAATTTGTTGTTGTTTTTCAACGTTCAGGTTGTTGTTGAATTTATTCGTGTTTTTCAATGCTGAGGTTGTTGTTGTTTTTCAATGTTGAGGTTGTTGTTGAATTTGTTGTTGTTTTTCAATGTTGAGGTTGTTGCAGTTTTTCAATGTTGAGGTTGTTGTTGAATTTGTTGATGTTTTTCAATGTCGAGGTTGTTGTTGAATTTGTTGGTGTTTTTCAATGTTGAAGTTGTTGTTGAATTTGTTGGTGTTTTTCATTGTTGAGGTTGTTGTTGAATTTGTTGGTGTTTCTCAATGTTGAGGTTGTTGTTGCTTTTCAATGTTGAGGTTGTTGTTGAATTTGTTGGTGTTTTTCAATGTTGAAGTTGTTGAATTTGTTGGTGCTTTTCAATGTTGAGGTTGTTGTTGAATTTGTTGGTGTTTTTCAATGTCGAGGTTGTTGTTGAATTTGTTGGTGTTTTTCAATGTTGAAGTTGTTGTTGAATTTGTTGGTGTTTTTCATTGTTGAGGTTGTTGTTGATTTTGTTGGTGTTTTTCATTGTTGAGGTTGTTGTTGAATTTGTTGGTGTTTTTCAATGTTGAGGTTGTTGTTGTTTTTCAATGTTGAGGTTGTTGTTGAATTTGTTGGTATTTTTCAATGTTGAGGTTGTTATTGTTTTTCAATGTTGAGGTTGTTGAATTTGTTGGTGTTTTTCAATTTCGAGGTTGTTGTTGAATTTGTTGGTGTTTTTCAATGTTGAAGTTGCTGTTGAATTTCTTGGTGTTTTTCAATGTTGAGGTTGTTGTTGTTTTTCAATGTTGAGGTTGTTGTTGAATTTGTTGGTGTTTTTCAATGTTGAGGTTGTTGTTGTTTTTCAATGTTGAGGTTGTTGTTGTTTTTCAATGTTGAGGTTGTTGTTGAATTTGTTGGTGTTTTTCAATGTTGAGGTTGTTGTTGTTTTTCAATGTTGAGGTTGTTGTTGTATTTGTTGGTGGTTTTCAATGTTGAGGTTTTTGTAGTTTTTCAATGTTGAGGTTGTTGTTGAATTTGTTGGTGTTTTTCAATGTCGAGGTTTTTGTTGAATTTGTTGGTATTTTTCAATGTTGAAGTTGTTGTTGACTTTGTTGGTGTTTTTCAATGTTGAGGTTGTTGAATTTGTTGGTGTTTTTCAATGTTGAGGTTGTTGTTGTTTTTCAATGTTGAGGTTGTTGTTGAATTTGTTGGTGTTTTTCAATGTTGAGGTTGTTGTTGTTTTTCGATGTTGAGGTTGTTGTTGAATTTGTTGGTGTTTTTCAACGTTGAGGTTGTTGTTGAATTTGTTCGTGTTTTTCAATGCTCAGGTTGTTGTTGTTTTTCAATGTTGAGGTTGTTGTTGAATTTGTTGGTGTTTTTCAATGTTGAGGATGTTGTAGTTTTTCAATGTTGAGGTTGCTGTTGAATGTGTTGATGTTTTTCAATGTTGAGGTTGTTGTTGTTTTTCAATGTTGAGGTTGTTGCTGAATTTGTTGGTGTTTTTCAATGTTGAGGTTGTTGTTGAATTTGTTGGTGTTTCTCAATGTTGAGGTTGTTGTTGTTTTTCAATGTTGAGGTTGTTGTTGAATTTGTTGGTGTTTTTCAACGTTCAGGTTGTTGTTGAATTTATTCGTGTTTTTCAATGCTGAGGTTGTTGTTGTTTTTCAATGTTGAGTTTGTTGTTGAATTTGTTGTTGTTTTTCAATGTTGAGGTTGTTGTAGTTTTTCAATGTTGAGGTTGTTGTTGAATTTGTTGATGTTTTTCAATGTCGAGGTTGTTGTTGAATTTGTTGGTGTTTTTCAATGTTGAAGATGTTGTTGAATTTGTTGGTGTTTTTCATTGTTGAGGTTGTTGTTGAATTTGTTGGTGTTTCTCAATGTTGAGGTTGTTGTTGCTTTTCAATGTTGAGGTTGTTGTTGAATTTGTTGGTGTTTTTCAATGTTGAAGTTGTTGAATTTGTTGGTGCTTTTCAATGTTGAGGTTGTTGTTGAATTTGTTGGTGTTTTTCAATGTCGAGGTTGTTGTTGAATTTGTTGGTGTTTTTCAATGTTGAAGTTGTTGTTGAATTTGTTGGTGTTTTTCATTGTTGAGGTTGTTGTTGAATTTGTTGGTGTTTTTCATTGTTGAGGTTGTTGTTGAATTTGTTGGTGTTTTTCAATGTTGAGGTTGTTGCTGTTTTTCAATGTTGAGGTTGTTGTTGAATTTGTTGGTGTTTTTCAATGTTGAGGTTGTTGTTGTTTTTCAATGTTGAGGTTGTTGAATTTGTTGGTGTTTTTCAATTTCGAGGTTGTTGTTGAATTTGTTGGTGTTTTTCAATGTTGAAGTTGCTGTTGAATTCGTTGGTGTTTTTCAATGTTGAGGTTGTTGTTGTTTTTCAATGTTGAGGTTGTTGTTGAATTTGTTGGTGTTTTTCAATTTTGAGGTTGTTGTTGTTTTTCAATGCTGAGGTTGTTGTTGAATTTGTTGGTGTTTTTCCATGTTGAGGTTGTTGTTGTTTTTCAAAGTTGAGGTTGATGTTTAATTTGTTGGTGTTTTTCAATGTTGAGGTTGTTGTTGAATTTGTTGGTGTTTTTCATTGTGGAGGTTGTTGTTGAATTTGTTGTTGTTTTTCAATGTTGAGGTTGTTGTTGTTTTTCAATGTTGAGGTTGTTGTTGAATTCGTTGGTGTTTTTCAATGTTGAGGTTGTTGTTGAATTTGTTGGTGTTTTTCAATGTTGAGGTTGTTGTTGTTTTTCAATGTTGAGGTTGTTGTTGAATTTGTTGGTGTTTTTCAATGTTGAGGTTGTTGTTGTTTTTCAATGTTGAGGTTGTTGTTGTTTTTCAATGTTGAGGTTGTTGTTGAATTTGTTGGTGTTTTTCAATGTTGAGGTTGTTGTTGAATTTGTTGCTGTTTTTCAATGTTGAGGTTGTTGTTGTTTTTCAATGTTGAGGTTGTTGTTGTATTTGTTGGTGCTTTTCAATGTTGAGGTTGTTGTAGTTTTTCAATGTTGAGGTTGTTGTTGAATTTGTTGGTGTTTTACAATGTTGAGGTCGTTGTTGAATTTGTTGGCGTTTTTAAATGTTGAGGTTGTTGTTGAATTTGTTGGCGTTTTTAAATGTTGAGGTTGTTATTGAATTTGTTGGTGTTTTTCAATGTTGAGGTTGTTGTTGAATTTGTTGGTGTTTTTCAATGTCGAGGTTGTTGTTGAATTTGTTGGTGTTTTTCAATGTTGAGGTTGTTGTTGAATTTGTTGGTGTTTTACAACGTTGAGGTCGTTGTTGAATTTGTTGGCGTTTTTAAATGTTGAGGTTGTTGTTGAATTTGTTGGTGTTTTTCAATGTTGAGGTTGTTGTTGAATTTGTTGGTGTTTTTCAATGTCGAGGTTGTTGTTGAATTTGATGTTTTTTTCAATGTTGAAGTTGTTGTTGAATCTGTTGGTGTTTTTCAATGTTGTGTTTGTTGTTGTTTTTCAATGTTGAGGTTGTTGTTGAATTTGTTGGTGTTTTTCAATTTTGAGGTTGTTGTTGTTTTTCAATGTTGAGGTTGTTGTTGAATTTGTTGGTGTTTTTCCATGTTGAGGTTGTTGTTGTTTTTCAAAGTTGAGGTTGATGTTTAATTTGTTGGTGTTTTTCAATGTTGAGGTTGTTGTTGAATTTGTTGGTGTTTTTCATTGCTGAGGTTGTTGTTGAATTTGTTGGTGTTTCTCAATGTTGAGGTTGTTGTTGCTTTTCAATGTTGAGGTTGTTGTTGAATTTGTTGGTGTTTTTCAATGTTGAAGTTGTTGAATTTGTTGGTGTTTTTCAATTTTGAGGTTGTTGTTGAATTTGTTGGTGTTTTTCAATGTTGAGGTCGTTGTTGAATTTGTTGGCGTTTTTAAATGTTGAGGTTGTTGTTGAATTTGTTGGTTTTTTTCAATGTCGAGGTTGTTGTTGAATTTGTTGGTGTTTTTCAATGTTGAGGTTGTTGTTGAATTTGTTGGTGTTTTACAACGTTGAGGTCGTTGTTGAATTTGTTGGCGTTTTTAAATGTTGAGGTTGTTGTTGAATTTGTTGGTGTTTTTCAATGTTGAAGTTGTTGTTGAATTTGTTGGTGTTTTTCATTGCTGAGGTTGTTGTTGAATTTGTTGGTGTTTCTCAATTTTGAGGTTGTTGTTGCTTTTCAATGTTGAGGTTGTTGTTGAATTTGTTGGTGTTTTTCAATGTTGAAGTTGTTGAATTTGTTGGTGTTTTTCAATGTTGAGGTTGTTGTTGAATTTGTTGGTGACTTTCAATGTCGAGGTTGTTGTTGAATTTGTTGGAGTTTTTCAATGTTGAAGTTGTTGTTGAATTTGTTGGTGTTTTTCATTGTTGAGGTTGTTGTTGAATTTGTTGGTGTTTTCAATGTTGAGGTTGTTGTTGTCTTTAAATGTTGAGGTTGTTGTTGAATTTGTTGGTGTTTTTCAATTTTGAGGTTGTTGTTGTTTTTCAATGTTGAGGTTGTTGTTGAATTTGTTGGTGTTTTTCCATGTTGAGGTTGTTGTTGTTTTTCAAAGTTGAGGTTGTTGTTAAATTTGTTGGTGTTTTTCAATGTTGAGGTTGTTGTTGAATTTGTTGGTGTTTTTCATTGTTGATGTTTTTGTTGAATTTGTTGCTGTTTTTCAATGTTGAGGTTGTTGTTGTTTTTCAATGTTGAGGTTGTTGTTGAATTTGTTGGTGTTTTTCAATGTTGAGGTTGTTGTTGTTTTTCAATGTTGATGTTGTTGTTGAATTTGTTGGTGTTTTTCAATGTTGAGGTTGTTGTTGAATTTGTTGGTGTTTTTCAATGTCGAGGTTGTTGTTGAATTTGTTGGTGTTTTTCTCAAAATTGAGGTTGTTGTTGAATTTGTTCGTGTTTGACAATGTTGAGGTCGTTGTTGAATTTGTTGGCGTTTTTAAATGTTGAGGTTGTTGTTGAATTTGTTGGTGTTTTTCAATGTTGAGGTTGTTGTTGAATTTGTTGGTGTTTTTCAATGTCGAGGTTGTTGTTGAATTTGTTGTTTTTTTCAATGTTGAAGTTGTTGTTGAATCTGTTGGTGTTTTTCCATGTTGAGGTTGTTGTTGTTTTTCAAAGTTGAGGTTGATGTTTAATTTGTTGGTGTTTTTCAATGTTGAGGTTGTTGTTGAAATTGTTGGTGTTTTTCATTGTTGAGGTTGTTGTTGAATTTGTTGGTGTTTTTCAATGTTGAGGTTGTTGTTGAATTTGTTGGTGTTTTTCAATGTTGCGGTTGTTGTTGAATTTGTTGGTGTTTTTCAATGTTGAGGTTGTTGTTGTTTTTCAATGTTGAGGTTGTTGTTGAATTTGTTGGTGTTTTTCAATGTTGAGGTTGTTGTTGTTTTTCAATGTTGAGGTTGTTGTTGTTTTTCAATGTTGAGGTTGTTGTTGAATTTGTTGGTGTTTTTCAATGTTGAGGTTGTTGTTGAATTTGTTGCTGTTTTTCAATGTTGAGGTTGTTGTTGTTTTTCAATGTTGAGGTTGTTGTTGTATTTGTTGGTGCTTCTCAATGTTGAGGTTGTTGTAGTTTTTCAATGTTGAGGTTGTTGTTGAATTTGTTGGTGTTTTTCAATGTCGAGGTTGTTGTTGAATTTGTTGGTGTTTTTCAATGTTGAAGTTGTTGTTGAATTTGTATGTCTTTTTCAATGTTGAGGTTGTTGTTGAATTTGTTGGTGTTTTTCAATGTTGAGGTTGTTGTTGTTTTTAAATGTTGAGGTTGTTGTTGAATTTGTTGGTGTTTTTCAATTTTGAGGTTTTTGTAGTTTTTCAATGTTGAGGTTGTTGTTGAATTTGTTGGTGTTTTTCAATGTCGAGGTTTTTGTTGAATTTGTTGGTGTTTTTCAATGTTGAAGTTGTTGTTGAATTTGTTGGTGTTTTTCAATGTTGAGGTTGTTGAATGTGTTGGTGTTTTTCAATGTTGAGGTTGTTGTTGTTTTTCAATATTGAGGTTGTTGTTGAATTTGTTGGTGTTTTTCAATGTTGAGGTTGTTGTTGTTTTTCAATGTTGAGGTTGTTGTTGAATTTGTTGGTGTTTTTCAACGTTGAGGTTGTTGTTGAATTTGTTCGTGTTTTTCAATGCTCAGGTTGTTGTTGTTTTTCAATGTTGAGGTTGTTGTTGAATTTGTTGGTGTTTTTCAATGTTGAGGATGTTGTAGTTTTTCAATGTTGAGGTTGCTGTTGAATGTGTTGATGTTTTTCAATGTTGAGGTTGTTGTTGTTTTTCAATGTTGAGGTTGTTGCTGAATTTGTTGGTGTTTTTCAATGTTGAGGTTGTTGTTGAATTTGTTGGTGTTTCTCAATGTTGAGGTTGTTGTTGTTTTTCAATGTTGAGGTTGTTGTTGAATTTGTTGGTGTTTTTCAACGTTCAGGTTGTTGTTGAATTTATTCGTGTTTTTCAATGCTGAGGTTGTTGTTGTTTTTCAATGTTGAGGTTGTTGTTGAATTTGTTGTTGTTTTTCAAAGTTGAGGTTGTTGTAGTTTTTCAATGTTGAGGTTGTTGTTGAATTTGTTGATGTTTTTCAATGTCGAGGTTGTTGTTGAATTTGTTGGTGTTTTTCAATGTTGAAGTTGTTGTTGAATTTGTTGGTGTTTTTCATTGTTGAGGTTGTTGTTGAATTTGTTGGTGTTTTTCAATGTTGAAGTTGATGAATTTGTTGGTGCTTTTCAATGTTGAGGTTGTTGTTGAATTTGTTGGTGTTTTTCAATGCTCAGGTTGTTGTTGTTTTTCAATGTTGAGGTTGTTGTTGAATTTGTTGGTGTTTTTCAATGTTGAGGTTGTTGTTGTTTTTCAATGTTGAGGTTGTTGAATTTGTTGGTGTTTTTCAATTTCGAGTTTGTTGTTGAATTTGTTTTTATTTTTCAATGTTGAAGTTGCTGTTGAATTTGTTGGTGTTTTTCAATGTTGAGGTTGTTGTTGTTTTTCAATGTTGAGGTTGTTGTTGAATTTGTTGGTGTTTTTCAATGTTGAGGTTGCTGTTTTTCAATGTTGAGGTTGTTGTTGTTTTTCAATGTTGAGGTTGTTGTTGAATTTGTTGGTGTTTTTCAATGTTGAGGTTGTTGTTGTTTTTCAATGTTGAGGTTGTTGTTGTATTTGTTGGTGGTTTTCAATGTTGAGGTTTTTGTAGTTTTTCAATGTTGAGGTTGTTGTTGAATTTGTTGGTGTTTTTCAATGTCGAGGTTTTTGTTGAATTTGTTGGTATTTTTCAATGTTGAAGTTGTTGTTGACTTTGTTGGTGTTTTTCAATGTTGAGGTTGTTGAATTTGTTGGTGTTTTTCAATGTTGAGGTTGTTGTTGTTTTTCAATGTTGAGGTTGTTGTTGAATTTGTTGGTGTTTTTCAACGTTGAGGTTGTTGTTGAATTTGTTCGTGTTTTTCAATGCTCAGGTTGTTGTTGTTTTTCAATGTTGAGGTTGTTGTTGTTTTTCAATGTTGAGGTTGTTGCTGAATTTGTTGGTGTTTTTCAATGTTGAGGTTGTTGTTGAATTTGTTGGTGTTTCTCAATGTTGAGGTTGTTGTTGTTTTTCAATGTTGAGGTTGTTGTTGAATTTGTTGGTGTTTTTCAATGTCGAGGTTGTTGTTGAATTTTTTGGTGTTTTTCAATGTTGAAGTTGTTGTTGAATTTGTTGGTGTTTTTCAATGTTGAGGTTGTTGAATGTGTTGGTGTTTTTCAATGTTGAGGTTGTTGTTGTTTTTCAATATTGAGGTTGTTGTTGAATTTGTTGGTGTTTTTCAATGTTGAGGTTGTTGTTGTTTTTCAACGTTGAGGTTGTTGTTGAATTTGTTCGTGTTTTTCAATGCTCAGGTTGTTGTTGTTTTTCAATGTTGAGGTTGTTGTTGAATTTGTTGGTGTTTTTCAATGTTGAGGATGTTGTAGTTTTTCAATGTTGAGGTTGCTGTTGAATGTGTTGATGTTTTTCAATGTTGAGGTTGTTGTTGTTTTTCAATGTTGAGGTTGTTGCTGAATTTGTTGGTGTTTTTCAATGTTGAGGTTGTTGTTGAATTTGTTGGTGTTTCTCAATGTTGAGGTTGTTGTTGTTTTTCAATGTTGAGGTTGTTGTTGAATTTGTTGGTGTTTTTCAACGTTCAGGTTGTTGTTGAATTTATTCGTGTTTTTCAATGCTGAGGTTGTTGTTGTTTTTCAATGTTGAGGTTGTTGTTGAATTTGTTGTTGTTTTTCAAAGTTGAGGTTGTTGTAGTTTTTCAATGTTGAGGTTGTTGTTGAATTTGTTGATGTTTTTCAATGTCGAGGTTGTTGTTGAATTTGTTGGTGTTTTTCAATGTTGAAGTTGTTGTTGAATTTGTTGGTGTTTTTCATTGTTGAGGTTGTTGTTGAATTTGTTGGTGTTTTTCAATGTTGAAGTTGCTGTTGAATTTGTTGGTGTTTTTCAATGTTGAGGTTGTTGTTCTTTTTCAATGTTGATGTTGTTGTTGAATTTGTTGGTGTTTTTCAATGTTGAGGTTGTTGTTGTTTTTCAATGTTGAGGTTGTTGTTGTTTTTCAATGTTGAGGTTGTTGTTGAATTTGTTGGTGTTTTTCAATGTTGAGGTTGTTGTTGTTTTTCAATGTTGAGGTTGTTGTTGTATTTGTTGGTGGTTTTCAATGTTGAGGTTTTTGTAGTTTTTCAATGTTGAGGTTGTTGTTGAATTTGTTGGAGTTTTTCAATGTCGAGGTTGTTGTTGAATTTGTTGGTGTTTTTCAATGTTGATGATGTTGTTGACTTTGTTGGTGTTTTTCAATGTTGAGGTTGTTGAATTTATTGGTGTTTTTCAATGTTGAGGTCGTTGTTGTTTTTCAATGTTGAGGTTGTTGTTGAATTAGTTGGTGTTTTTCAATGTTGAGGTTGTTGTTGTTTTTCAATGTTGAGGTTGTTGTTGAATTTGTTGGTGTTTTTCAACGTTGAGGTTGTTGTTGAGTTTGTTCGTGTATTTCAATGCTCAGGTTGTTGCTGTTTTTCAAAGTTGAGGTTGTTGTTTAATTTGTTGGTGTTTTTCAATGTTGAAGTTGTTGTAGTTTTTCAATGTTGAGGTTGTTGTTGAATGTGTTGATGTTTTTCAATGTTGAGGTTGTTGTTGTTTTTTTCAATGTTTGAGGTTGTTGTTGAATTTGTTGGTGTTTTTCAACGTTGAGGTTGTTGTTGAATTTGTTCGTGTTTTTCAATGCTCAGGTTGTTGTTGTTTTTCAATGTTGAGGTTGTTGTTGTTTTTCAATGTTGAGGTTGTTGCTGAATTTGTTGGTGTTTTTCAATGTTGAGGTTGTTGTTGAATTTGTTGGTGTTTCTCAATGTTGAGGTTGTTGTTGTTTTTCAATGTTGAGGTTGTTGTTGAATTTGTTGGTGTTTTTCAACGTTCAGGTTGTTGTTGAATTTATTCGTGTTTTTCAATGCTGAGGTTGTTGTTGTTTTTCAATGTTGAGGTTGTTGTAGTTTTTCAATGTTGAGGTTGTTGTTGAATTTGTTGGTGTTTTTCAATGTCGAGGTTGTTGTTGAATTTGTTGGTTTTTTCAATGTTGAAGTTGTTGTTGAATCTGTTGGTGTTTTTCAATGTTGTGTTTGTTGTTGTTTTTCAATGTTGAGGTTGTTGTTGAATTTGTTGGTGTTTTTCAATTTTGAGGTTGTTGTTGTTTTTCAATGTTGAGGTTGTTGTTGAATTTGTTGGTGTTTTTCCATGTTGAGGTTGTTGTTGTTTTTCAAAGTTGAGGTTGATGTTTAATTTGTTGGTGTTTTTCAATGTTGAGGTTGTTGTTGAATTTGTTGGTGTTTTTCATTGCTGAGGTTGTTGTTGAATTTGTTGGTGTTTCTCAATGTTGAGGTTGTTGTTGCTTTTCAATGTTGAGGTTGTTGTTGAATTTGTTGGTGTTTTTCAATGTTGAAGTTGTTGAATTTGTTGGTGTTTTTCAATGTTGAGGTTGTTGTTGAATTTGTTGGTGTTTTTCAATGTTGAGGTCGTTGTTGAATTTGTTGGCGTTTTTAAATGTTGAGGTTGTTGTTGAATTTGTTGGTTTTTTTCAATGTCGAGGTTGTTGTTGAATTTGTTGGTGTTTTTCAATGTTGAGGTTGTTGTTGAATTTGTTGGTGTTTTACAACGTTGAGGTCGTTGTTGAATTTGTTGGCGTTTTTAAATGTTGAGGTTGTTGTTGAATTTGTTGGTGTTTTTCAATGTTGAGGTTGTTGTTGAATTTGTTGGTGTTTTTCAATGTCGAGGTTGTTGTTGAATTTGTTGGTTTTTTCAATGTTGAAGTTGTTGTTGAATCTGTTGGTGTTTTTCAATGTTGTGGTTGTTGTTGTTTTTCAATGTTGAGGTTGTTGTTGAATTTGTTGGTGTTTTTCAATTTTGAGGTTGTTGTTGTTTTTCAATGTTGAGGTTGTTGTTGAATTTGTTGGTGTTTTTCCATGTTGAGGTTGTTGTTGTTTTTCAAAGTTGAGGTTGATGTTTAATTTGTTGGTGTTTTTCAATGTTGAAGTTGTTGTTGAATTTGTTGGTGTTTTTCATTGCTGAGGTTGTTGTTGAATTTGTTGGTGTTTCTCAATTTTGAGGTTGTTGTTGCTTTTCAATGTTGAGGTTGTTGTTGAATTTGTTGGTGTTTTTCAATGTTGAAGTTGTTGAATTTGATGGTGTTTTTCAATGTTGAGGTTGTTGTTGAATTTGTTGGTGTTTTTCAATGTCGAGGTTGTTGTTGAATTTGTTGGTGTTTTTCAATGTTGAAGTTGTTGTTGAATTTGTTGGTGTTTTTCATTGTTGAGGTTGTTGTTGAATTTGTTGGTGTTTTCAATGTTGAGGTTGTTGTTGTCTTTAAATGTTGAGGTTGTTGTTGAATTTGTTGGTGTTTTTCAATTTTGAGGTTGTTGTTGTTTTTCAATGTTGAGGTTGTTGTTGAATTTGTTGGTGTTTTTTCCATGTTGAGGTTGTTGTTGTTTTTCAAAGTTGAGGTTGTTGTTAAATTTGTTGGTGTTTTTCAATGTTGAGGTTGTTGTTGAATTTGTTGGTGTTTTTCATTGTTGATGTTTTTGTTGAATTTGTTGGTGTTTTTCAATGTTGAGGTTGTTGTTGTTTTTCAATGTTGAGGTTGTTGTTGAATTTGTTGGTGTTTTTCAATGTTGAGGTTGTTGTTGTTTTTCAATGTTGAGGTTGTTGTTGAATTTGTTGGTGTTTTTCAATGTTGAGGTTGTTGTTGAATTTGTTGGTGTTTTTCAATGTCGAGGTTGTTGTTGAATTTGTTGGTGTTTTCTCAAAATTGAGGTTGTTGTTGAATTTGTTCGTGTTTGACAATGTTGAGGTCGTTGTTGAATTTGTTGGCGTTTTTAAATGTTGAGGTTGTTGTTGAATTTGTTGGTGTTTTTCAATGTCGAGGTTGTTGTTGAATTTGTTGGTGTTTTTCTCAAAATTGAGGTTGTTGTTGAATTTGTTCGTGTTTGACAATGTTGAGGTTGTTGTTGAATTTGTTGGTGTTTTTCAATGTCGAGGTTGTTGTTGAATTTGTTGGTTTTTTCAATGTTGAAGTTGTTGTTGAATCTGTTGGTGTTTTTCAATGTTGTGGTTGTTGTTGTTTTTCAATGTTGAGGTTGTTGTTGAATTTGTTTGTGTTTTTCAATTTTGAGGTTGTTGTTGTTTTTCAATGTTGAGGTTGTTGTTGAATTTGTTGGTGTTTTTCCATGTTGAGGTTGTTGTTGTTTTTCAAAGTTGAGGTTGATGTTTAATTTGTTGGGGTTTTTCAATGTTGAGGTTGTTGTTGAATTTGTTGGTGTTTTTCATTGTTGAGGTTGTTGTTGAATTTGTTGGTGTTTTTCAATGTTGAGGTTGTTGTTGTTTTTCAATGTTGAGGTTGTTGTTGAATTTGTTGGTGTTTTTTCAATTTTGAGGTTGTTGTTGAATTTGTTGGTGTTTTTCAATGTCGAGGTTGTTGTTGAATTTGTTGGTGTTTTTCTCAAAATTGAGGTTGTTGTTTGAATTTGTTCGTGTTTGACAATGTTGAGGTCGTTGTTGAATTTGTTGGCGTTTTTAAATGTTGAGGTTGTTGTTGAATTTGTTGTTGTTTTTCAATGTTGAGGTTGTTGTTGAATTTGTTGGTGTTTTTCAATGTAGAGGTTGTTGTTGAATTTGTTGGTTTTTTCAATGTTGAAGTTGTTGTTGAATCTGTTGGTGTTTTTCAATGTTGTGGTTGTTGTTGTTTTTCAATGTTGAGGTTGTTGTTGAATTTGTTTGTGTTTTTCAATTTTGAGGTTGTTGTTGTTTTTCAATGTTGAGGTTGTTGTTGAATTTGTTGGTGTTTTTCCATGTTGAGGTTGTTGTTGTTTTTCAAAGTTGAGGTTGATGTTTAATTTGTTGGTGTTTTTCAATGTTGAGGTTGTTGTTGAATTTGTTGGTGTTTTTCATTGTTGAGGTTGTTGTTGAATTTGTTGGTGTTTTTTCAATGTTGAGGTTGTTGTTGAATTTGTTGGTGTTTTTCAATGTTGAGGTTGTTGTTGAATTTGTTGGTGTTTTTCAATGTTGAGGTTGTTGTTGTTTTTTCAATGTTGAGGTTGTTGTTGAATTTGTTGGTGTTTTTCAATGTTGAGGTTGTTGTCTTTTTTCAATGTTGAGGTTGTTGTTGTTTTTCAATGTTGAGGTTGTTGTTGAATTTGTTGGTGTTTTTCAATGTTGAGGTTGTTGTTGAATTTGTTGCTGTTTTTCAATGTTGAGGTTGTTGTTGTTTTTCAATGTTGAGGTTGTTGTTGTATTTGTTGGTGCTTATCAATGTTGAGGTTGTTGTAGTTTTTCAATGTTGAGGTTGTTTTTGAATTTGTTGGTGTTTTTCAATGTCGAGGTTGTTGTTGAATTTGTTGGTGTTTTTCAATGTTGAAGTTGTTGTTGAATTTGTATGTCTTTTTCAATGTTGAGGTTGTTGTTGAATTTGTTGGTGTTTTTCAATGTTGAGGTTGTTGTTGTTTTTAAATGTTGAGGTTGTTGTTGAATTTGTTGGTGTTTTTTCAATTTTGAGGTTTTTGTAGTTTTTCAATGTTGAGGTTGTTGTTGAATTTGTTGGTGTTTTTCAATGTCGAGGTTGTTGTTGAATTTGTTGGTGTTTTTCAATGTTGAAGTTGTTGTTGAATTTGTGGTGTTTTTCAATGTTGAGGTTGTTGAATGTGTTGGTGTTTTTCAATGTTGAGGTTGTTGTTGTTTTTCAATATTGAGGTTGTTGTTGAATTTGTTGGTGTTTTTCAATGTTGAGGTTGTTGTTGTTTTCAATGTTGATGTTGTTGTTGAATTTGTTGGTGTTTTTCAACGTTGAGGTTGTTGTTGAATTTGTTCGTGTTTTTCAATGCTCAGGTTGTTGTTGTTTTTCAATGTTCAGGTTGTTGTTGAATTTGTTGGTGTTTTTCAATGTTGAGGATGTTGTAGTTTATCAATGTTGAGGTTGCTGTTGAATGTGATGATGTTTTTCAATGTTGAGGTTGTTGTTGTTTTTCAATGTTGAGGTTGTTGCTGAATTTGTTGGTGTTTTTCAATGTTGAGGTTGTTGTTGAATTTGTTGGTGTTTCTCAATGTTGAGGTTGTTGTTGTTTTTCAATGTTGAGGTTGTTGTTGAATTTGTTGGTGTTTTTTCAACGTTCAGGTTGTTGTTGAATTTATTCGTGTTTTTCAATGCTGAGGTTGTTGTTGTTTTTCAATGTTGAGGTTGTTGTTGAATTTGTTGTTGTTTTTCAAAGTTGAGGTTGTTGTAGTTTTTCAATGTTGAGGTTGTTGTTGAATTTGTTGATGTTTTTCAATGTCGAGGTTGTTGTTGAATTTGTTGGTGTTTTTCAATGTTGAAGTTGTTGTTGAATTTGTTGGTGTTTTTCATTGTTGAGGTTGTTGTTGAATTTGTTGGTGTTTTTCAATGTTTGTTGTTGCTTTTCAATGTTGAGGTTGTTGTTGAATTTGTTGGTGTTTTTCAATGTTGAAGTTGATGAATTTGTTGGTGCTTTTCAATGTTGAGGTTGTTGTTGAATTTGTTGGTGTTTTTCAATGCTCAGGTTGTTGTTGTTTTTCAATGTTGAGGTTGTTGTTGAATTTGTTGGTGTTTTTCAATGTTGAGGTTGTTGTTGTTTTTCAATGTTGAGGTTGTTGAATTTGTTGGTGTTTTTCAATTTCGAGGTTGTTGTTGAATTTGTTGGTGTTTTTAAATGTTGAAGTTGCTGTTGAATTTGTTGGTGTTTTTCAATGTTGAGGTTGTTGTTGTTTTTCAATGTTGAGGTTGTTGTTGAATTTGTTGGTGTTTTTCAATGTTGAGGTTGCTGTTTTTCAATGTTGAGGATGTTGTTGTTTTTCAATGTTGAGGTTGTTGTTGAATTTGTTGGTGTTTTTCAATGTTGAGGTTGTTGTTGTTTTCAATGTTGAGGTTGTTGTTGTATTTGTTGGTGGTTTTCAATGTTGAGATTTTTGTAGTTTTTCAATGTTGAGGTTGTTGTTGAATTTGTTGGTGTTTTTCAATGTCGAGGTTTTTGTTGAATTTGTTGGTATTTTTCAATGTTGAAGTTGTTGTTGACTTTGTTGGTGTTTTTCAATGTTGAGGTTGTTGAATTTGTTGGTGTTTTCCAATGTTGAGGTTGTTGTTGTTTTTCAATGTTGAGGTTGTTGTTGAATTTCTTGGTGTTTTTCAACGTTGAGGTTGTTGTTGAATTTGTTCGTGTTTTTCAATGCTCAGGTTGTTGTTGTTTTTCAATGTTGAGGTTGTTGTTGTTTTTCAATGTTGAGGTTGTTGCTGAATTTGTTGGTGTTTTTCAATGTTGAGGTTGTTGTTGAATTTGTTGGTGTTTCTCAATGTTGAGGTTGTTGTTGTTTTTCAATGTTGAGGTTGTTGTTGAATTTGTTGGTGTTTTTCAACGTTCAGGTTGTTGTTGAATTTATTCGTGTTTTTCAATGCTGAGGTTGTTGTTGTTTATCAATGTTGAGGTTGTTGTTGAATTGTTGTTGTTTTTCAATGTTGAGGTTGTTGTAGTTTTTCAATGTTGAGGTTGTTGTTGAATTTGTTGATGTTTTTCAATGTCGAGGTTGTTGTTGAATTTGTTGGTGTTTTTCAATGTTGAGGTTGTTGTTGAATTTGTTGGTGTTTTTCAATGTCGAGGTTGTTGTTGAATTTGTTGGTTTTTTCAATGTTGAAGTTGTTGTTGAATCTGTTGGTGTTTTTCAATGTTGTGTTTGTTGTTGTTTTTCAATGTTGAGGTTGTTGTTGAATTTGTTGGTTTTTTTCAATTTTGAGGTTGTTGTTGTTTTTCAATGTTGAGGTTGTTGTTGAATTTGTTGGTGTTTTTCCATGTTGAGGTTGTTGTTGTTTTTCAAAGTTGAGG